>CM060586.1:0-600000 GCA_030625065.1 Alectoris magna
TAACCCTAACCCTAACCCTAACCCTAACCCTAACCCTAACCCTAACCCTAACCCTAACCCTAACCCTAACCCTAACCCTAACCCTAACCCTAACCCTAACCCTAACCCTAACCCTAACCCTAACCCTAACCCTAACCCTAACCCTAACCCTAACCCTAACCCTAACCCTAACCCTAACCCTAACCCTAACCCTAACCCTAACCCTAACCCTAACCCTAACCCTAACCCTAACCCTAACCCTAACCCTAACCCTAACCCTAACCCTAACCCGAACCCTAACCCTAACCCTAACCCTAACCCTAACCCTAACCCTAACCCTAACCCTAACCCTAACCCTAACCCTAACCCTAACCCTAACCCTAACCCTAACCCTAACCCTAACCCTAACCCTAACCCTAACCCTAACCCTAACCCTAACCCTAACCCTAACCCTAACCCTAACCCTAACCCTAACCCTAACCCTAACCCTAACCCTAACCCTAACCCTAACCCTAACCCTAACCCTAACCCTAACCCTAACCCTAACCCTAACCCTAACCCTAACCCTAACCCTAACCCTAACCCTAACCCTAACCCTAACCCTAACCCTAACCCTAACCCTAACCCTAACCCTAACCCTAACCCTAACCCTAACCCTAACCCTAACCCTAACCCTAACCCTAACCCTAACCCTAACCCTAACCCTAACCCTAACCCTAACCCTAACCCTAACCCTAACCCTAACCCTAACCCTAACCCTAACCCTAACCCTAACCCTAACCCTAACCCTAACCCTAACCCTAACCCTAACCCTAACCCTAACCCTAACCCTAACCCTAACCCTAACCCTAACCCTAACCCTAACCCTAACCCTAACCCTAACCCTAACCCTAACCCTAACCCTAACCCTAACCCTAACCCTAACCCTAACCCTAACCCTAACCCTAACCCTAACCCTAACCCTAACCCTAACCCTAACCCTAACCCTAACCCTAACCCTAACCCTAACCCTAACCCTAACCCTAACCCTAACCCTAACCCTAACCCTAACCCTAACCCTAACCCTAACCCTAACCCTAACCCTAACCCTAACCCTAACCCTAACCCTAACCCTAACCCTAACCCTAACCCTAACCCTAACCCTAACCCTAACCCTAACCCTAACCCTAACCCTAACCCTAACCCTAACCCTAACCCTAACCCTAACCCTAACCCTAACCCTAACCCTAACCCTAACCCTAACCCTAACCCTAACCCTAACCCTAACCCTAACCCTAACCCTAACCCTAACCCTAACCCTAACCCTAACCCTAACCCTAACCCTAACCCTAACCCTAACCCTAACCCTAACCCTAACCCTAACCCTAACCCTAACCCTAACCCTAACCCTAACCCTAACCCTAACCCTAACCCTAACCCTAACCCTAACCCTAACCCTAACCCTAACCCTAACCCTAACCCTAACCCTAACCCTAACCCTAACCCTAACCCTAACCCTAACCCTAACCCTAACCCTAACCCTAACCCTAACCCTAACCCTAACCCTAACCCTAACCCTAACCCTAACCCTAACCCTAACCCTAACCCTAACCCTAACCCTAACCCTAACCCTAACCCTAACCCTAACCCTAACCCTAACCCTAACCCTAACCCTAACCCTAACCCTAACCCTAACCCTAACCCTAACCCTAACCCTAACCCTAACCCTAACCCTAACCCTAACCCTAACCCTAACCCTAACCCTAACCCTAACCCTAACCCTAACCCTAACCCTAACCCTAACCCTAACCCTAACCCTAACCCTAACCCTAACCCTAACCCTAACCCTAACCCTAACCCTAACCCTAACCCTAACCCTAACCCTAACCCTAACCCTAACCCTAACCCTAACCCTAACCCTAACCCTAACCCTAACCCTAACCCTAACCCTAACCCTAACCCTAACCCTAACCCTAACCCTAACCCTAACCCTAACCCTAACCCTAACCCTAACCCTAACCCTAACCCTAACCCTAACCCTAACCCTAACCCTAACCCTAACCCTAACCCTAACCCTAACCCTAACCCTAACCCTAACCCTAACCCTAACCCTAACCCTAACCCTAACCCTAACCCTAACCCTAACCCTAACCCTAACCCTAACCCTAACCCTAACCCTAACCCTAACCCTAACCCTAACCCTAACCCTAACCCTAACCCTAACCCTAACCCTAACCCTAACCCTAACCCTAACCCTAACCCTAACCCTAACCCTAACCCTAACCCTAACCCTAACCCTAACCCTAACCCTAACCCTAACCCTAACCCTAACCCTAACCCTAACCCTAACCCTAACCCTAACCCTAACCCTAACCCTAACCCTAACCCTAACCCTAACCCTAACCCTAACCCTAACCCTAACCCTAACCCTAACCCTAACCCTAACCCTAACCCTAACCCTAACCCTAACCCTAACCCTAACCCTAACCCTAACCCTAACCCTAACCCTAACCCTAACCCTAACCCTAACCCTAACCCTAACCCTAACCCTAACCCTAACCCTAACCCTAACCCTAACCCTAACCCTAACCCTAACCCTAACCCTAACCCTAACCCTAACCCTAACCCTAACCCTAACCCTAACCCTAACCCTAACCCTAACCCTAACCCTAACCCTAACCCTAACCCTAACCCTAACCCTAACCCTAACCCTAACCCTAACCCTAACCCTAACCCTAACCCTAACCCTAACCCTAACCCTAACCCTAACCCTAACCCTAACCCTAACCCTAACCCTAACCCTAACCCTAACCCTAACCCTAACCCTAACCCTAACCCTAACCCTAACCCTAACCCTAACCCTAACCCTAACCCTAACCCTAACCCTAACCCTAACCCTAACCCTAACCCTAACCCTAACCCTAACCCTAACCCTAACCCTAACCCTAACCCTAACCCTAACCCTAACCCTAACCCTAACCCTAACCCTAACCCTAACCCTAACCCTAACCCTAACCCTAACCCTAACCCTAACCCTAACCCTAACCCTAACCCTAACCCTAACCCTAACCCTAACCCTAACCCTAACCCTAACCCTAACCCTAACCCTAACCCTAACCCTAACCCTAACCCTAACCCTAACCCTAACCCTAACCCTAACCCTAACCCTAACCCTAACCCTAACCCTAACCCTAACCCTAACCCTAACCCTAACCCTAACCCTAACCCTAACCCTAACCCTAACCCTAACCCTAACCCTAACCCTAACCCTAACCCTAACCCTAACCCTAACCCTAACCCTAACCCTAACCCTAACCCTAACCCTAACCCTAACCCTAACCCTAACCCTAACCCTAACCCTAACCCTAACCCTAACCCTAACCCTAACCCTAACCCTAACCCTAACCCTAACCCTAACCCTAACCCTAACCCTAACCCTAACCCTAACCCTAACCCTAACCCTAACCCTAACCCTAACCCTAACCCTAACCCTAACCCTAACCCTAACCCTAACCCTAACCCTAACCCTAACCCTAACCCTAACCCTAACCCTAACCCTAACCCTAACCCTAACCCTAACCCTAACCCTAACCCTAACCCTAACCCTAACCCTAACCCTAACCCTAACCCTAACCCTAACCCTAACCCTAACCCTAACCCTAACCCTAACCCTAACCCTAACCCTAACCCTAACCCTAACCCTAACCCTAACCCTAACCCTAACCCTAACCCTAACCCTAACCCTAACCCTAACCCTAACCCTAACCCTAACCCTAACCCTAACCCTAACCCTAACCCTAACCCTAACCCTAACCCTAACCCTAACCCTAACCCTAACCCTAACCCTAACCCTAACCCTAACCCTAACCCTAACCCTAACCCTAACCCTAACCCTAACCCTAACCCTAACCCTAACCCTAACCCTAACCCTAACCCTAACCCTAACCCTAACCCTAACCCTAACCCTAACCCTAACCCTAACCCTAACCCTAACCCTAACCCTAACCCTAACCCTAACCCTAACCCTAACCCTAACCCTAACCCTAACCCTAACCCTAACCCTAACCCTAACCCTAACCCTAACCCTAACCCTAACCCTAACCCTAACCCTAACCCTAACCCTAACCCTAACCCTAACCCTAACCCTAACCCTAACCCTAACCCTAACCCTAACCCTAACCCTAACCCTAACCCTAACCCTAACCCTAACCCTAACCCTAACCCTAACCCTAACCCTAACCCTAACCCTAACCCTAACCCTAACCCTAACCCTAACCCTAACCCTAACCCTAACCCTAACCCTAACCCTAACCCTAACCCTAACCCTAACCCTAACCCTAACCCTAACCCTAACCCTAACCCTAACCCTAACCCTAACCCTAACCCTAACCCTAACCCTAACCCTAACCCTAACCCTAACCCTAACCCTAACCCTAACCCTAACCCTAACCCTAACCCTAACCCTAACCCTAACCCTAACCCTAACCCTAACCCTAACCCTAACCCTAACCCTAACCCTAACCCTAACCCTAACCCTAACCCTAACCCTAACCCTAACCCTAACCCTAACCCTAACCCTAACCCTAACCCTAACCCTAACCCTAACCCTAACCCTAACCCTAACCCTAACCCTAACCCTAACCCTAACCCTAACCCTAACCCTAACCCTAACCCTAACCCTAACCCTAACCCTAACCCTAACCCTAACCCTAACCCTAACCCTAACCCTAACCCTAACCCTAACCCTAACCCTAACCCTAACCCTAACCCTAACCCTAACCCTAACCCTAACCCTAACCCTAACCCTAACCCTAACCCTAACCCTAACCCTAACCCTAACCCTAACCCTAACCCTAACCCTAACCCTAACCCTAACCCTAACCCTAACCCTAACCCTAACCCTAACCCTAACCCTAACCCTAACCCTAACCCTAACCCTAACCCTAACCCTAACCCTAACCCTAACCCTAACCCTAACCCTAACCCTAACCCTAACCCTAACCCTAACCCTAACCCTAACCCTAACCCTAACCCTAACCCTAACCCTAACCCTAACCCTAACCCTAACCCTAACCCTAACCCTAACCCTAACCCTAACCCTAACCCTAACCCTAACCCTAACCCTAACCCTAACCCTAACCCTAACCCTAACCCTAACCCTAACCCTAACCCTAACCCTAACCCTAACCCTAACCCTAACCCTAACCCTAACCCTAACCCTAACCCTAACCCTAACCCTAACCCTAACCCTAACCCTAACCCTAACCCTAACCCTAACCCTAACCCTAACCCTAACCCTAACCCTAACCCTAACCCTAACCCTAACCCTAACCCTAACCCTAACCCTAACCCTAACCCTAACCCTAACCCTAACCCTAACCCTAACCCTAACCCTAACCCTAACCCTAACCCTAACCCTAACCCTAACCCTAACCCTAACCCTAACCCTAACCCTAACCCTAACCCTAACCCTAACCCTAACCCTAACCCTAACCCTAACCCTAACCCTAACCCTAACCCTAACCCTAACCCTAACCCTAACCCTAACCCTAACCCTAACCCTAACCCTAACCCTAACCCTAACCCTAACCCTAACCCTAACCCTAACCCTAACCCTAACCCTAACCCTAACCCTAACCCTAACCCTAACCCTAACCCTAACCCTAACCCTAACCCTAACCCTAACCCTAACCCTAACCCTAACCCTAACCCTAACCCTAACCCTAACCCTAACCCTAACCCTAACCCTAACCCTAACCCTAACCCTAACCCTAACCCTAACCCTAACCCTAACCCTAACCCTAACCCTAACCCTAACCCTAACCCTAACCCTAACCCTAACCCTAACCCTAACCCTAACCCTAACCCTAACCCTAACCCTAACCCTAACCCTAACCCTAACCCTAACCCTAACCCTAACCCTAACCCTAACCCTAACCCTAACCCTAACCCTAACCCTAACCCTAACCCTAACCCTAACCCTAACCCTAACCCTAACCCTAACCCTAACCCTAACCCTAACCCTAACCCTAACCCTAACCCTAACCCTAACCCTAACCCTAACCCTAACCCTAACCCTAACCCTAACCCTAACCCTAACCCTAACCCTAACCCTAACCCTAACCCTAACCCTAACCCTAACCCTAACCCTAACCCTAACCCTAACCCTAACCCTAACCCTAACCCTAACCCTAACCCTAACCCTAACCCTAACCCTAACCCTAACCCTAACCCTAACCCTAACCCTAACCCTAACCCTAACCCTAACCCTAACCCTAACCCTAACCCTAACCCTAACCCTAACCCTAACCCTAACCCTAACCCTAACCCTAACCCTAACCCTAACCCTAACCCTAACCCTAACCCTAACCCTAACCCTAACCCTAACCCTAACCCTAACCCTAACCCTAACCCTAACCCTAACCCTAACCCTAACCCTAACCCTAACCCTAACCCTAACCCTAACCCTAACCCTAACCCTAACCCTAACCCTAACCCTAACCCTAACCCTAACCCTAACCCTAACCCTAACCCTAACCCTAACCCTAACCCTAACCCTAACCCTAACCCTAACCCTAACCCTAACCCTAACCCTAACCCTAACCCTAACCCTAACCCTAACCCTAACCCTAACCCTAACCCTAACCCTAACCCTAACCCTAACCCTAACCCTAACCCTAACCCTAACCCTAACCCTAACCCTAACCCTAACCCTAACCCTAACCCTAACCCTAACCCTAACCCTAACCCTAACCCTAACCCTAACCCTAACCCTAACCCTAACCCTAACCCTAACCCTAACCCTAACCCTAACCCTAACCCTAACCCTAACCCTAACCCTAACCCTAACCCTAACCCTAACCCTAACCCTAACCCTAACCCTAACCCTAACCCTAACCCTAACCCTAACCCTAACCCTAACCCTAACCCTAACCCTAACCCTAACCCTAACCCTAACCCTAACCCTAACCCTAACCCTAACCCTAACCCTAACCCTAACCCTAACCCTAACCCTAACCCTAACCCTAACCCTAACCCTAACCCTAACCCTAACCCTAACCCTAACCCTAACCCTAACCCTAACCCTAACCCTAACCCTAACCCTAACCCTAACCCTAACCCTAACCCTAACCCTAACCCTAACCCTAACCCTAACCCTAACCCTAACCCTAACCCTAACCCTAACCCTAACCCTAACCCTAACCCTAACCCTAACCCTAACCCTAACCCTAACCCTAACCCTAACCCTAACCCTAACCCTAACCCTAACCCTAACCCTAACCCTAACCCTAACCCTAACCCTAACCCTAACCCTAACCCTAACCCTAACCCTAACCCTAACCCTAACCCTAACCCTAACCCTAACCCTAACCCTAACCCTAACCCTAACCCTAACCCTAACCCTAACCCTAACCCTAACCCTAACCCTAACCCTAACCCTAACCCTAACCCTAACCCTAACCCTAACCCTAACCCTAACCCTAACCCTAACCCTAACCCTAACCCTAACCCTAACCCTAACCCTAACCCTAACCCTAACCCTAACCCTAACCCTAACCCTAACCCTAACCCTAACCCTAACCCTAACCCTAACCCTAACCCTAACCCTAACCCTAACCCTAACCCTAACCCTAACCCTAACCCTAACCCTAACCCTAACCCTAACCCTAACCCTAACCCTAACCCTAACCCTAACCCTAACCCTAACCCTAACCCTAACCCTAACCCTAACCCTAACCCTAACCCTAACCCTAACCCTAACCCTAACCCTAACCCTAACCCTAACCCTAACCCTAACCCTAACCCTAACCCTAACCCTAACCCTAACCCTAACCCTAACCCTAACCCTAACCCTAACCCTAACCCTAACCCTAACCCTAACCCTAACCCTAACCCTAACCCTAACCCTAACCCTAACCCTAACCCTAACCCTAACCCTAACCCTAACCCTAACCCTAACCCTAACCCTAACCCTAACCCTAACCCTAACCCTAACCCTAACCCTAACCCTAACCCTAACCCTAACCCTAACCCTAACCCTAACCCTAACCCTAACCCTAACCCTAACCCTAACCCTAACCCTAACCCTAACCCTAACCCTAACCCTAACCCTAACCCTAACCCTAACCCTAACCCTAACCCTAACCCTAACCCTAACCCTAACCCTAACCCTAACCCTAACCCTAACCCTAACCCTAACCCTAACCCTAACCCTAACCCTAACCCTAACCCTAACCCTAACCCTAACCCTAACCCTAACCCTAACCCTAACCCTAACCCTAACCCTAACCCTAACCCTAACCCTAACCCTAACCCTAACCCTAACCCTAACCCTAACCCTAACCCTAACCCTAACCCTAACCCTAACCCTAACCCTAACCCTAACCCTAACCCTAACCCTAACCCTAACCCTAACCCTAACCCTAACCCTAACCCTAACCCTAACCCTAACCCTAACCCTAACCCTAACCCTAACCCTAACCCTAACCCTAACCCTAACCCTAACCCTAACCCTAACCCTAACCCTAACCCTAACCCTAACCCTAACCCTAACCCTAACCCTAACCCTAACCCTAACCCTAACCCTAACCCTAACCCTAACCCTAACCCTAACCCTAACCCTAACCCTAACCCTAACCCTAACCCTAACCCTAACCCTAACCCTAACCCTAACCCTAACCCTAACCCTAACCCTAACCCTAACCCTAACCCTAACCCTAACCCTAACCCTAACCCTAACCCTAACCCTAACCCTAACCCTAACCCTAACCCTAACCCTAACCCTAACCCTAACCCTAACCCTAACCCTAACCCTAACCCTAACCCTAACCCTAACCCTAACCCTAACCCTAACCCTAACCCTAACCCTAACCCTAACCCTAACCCTAACCCTAACCCTAACCCTAACCCTAACCCTAACCCTAACCCTAACCCTAACCCTAACCCTAACCCTAACCCTAACCCTAACCCTAACCCTAACCCTAACCCTAACCCTAACCCTAACCCTAACCCTAACCCTAACCCTAACCCTAACCCTAACCCTAACCCTAACCCTAACCCTAACCCTAACCCTAACCCTAACCCTAACCCTAACCCTAACCCTAACCCTAACCCTAACCCTAACCCTAACCCTAACCCTAACCCTAACCCTAACCCTAACCCTAACCCTAACCCTAACCCTAACCCTAACCCTAACCCTAACCCTAACCCTAACCCTAACCCTAACCCTAACCCTAACCCTAACCCTAACCCTAACCCTAACCCTAACCCTAACCCTAACCCTAACCCTAACCCTAACCCTAACCCTAACCCTAACCCTAACCCTAACCCTAACCCTAACCCTAACCCTAACCCTAACCCTAACCCTAACCCTAACCCTAACCCTAACCCTAACCCTAACCCTAACCCTAACCCTAACCCTAACCCTAACCCTAACCCTAACCCTAACCCTAACCCTAACCCTAACCCTAACCCTAACCCTAACCCTAACCCTAACCCTAACCCTAACCCTAACCCTAACCCTAACCCTAACCCTAACCCTAACCCTAACCCTAACCCTAACCCTAACCCTAACCCTAACCCTAACCCTAACCCTAACCCTAACCCTAACCCTAACCCTAACCCTAACCCTAACCCTAACCCTAACCCTAACCCTAACCCTAACCCTAACCCTAACCCTAACCCTAACCCTAACCCTAACCCTAACCCTAACCCTAACCCTAACCCTAACCCTAACCCTAACCCTAACCCTAACCCTAACCCTAACCCTAACCCTAACCCTAACCCTAACCCTAACCCTAACCCTAACCCTAACCCTAACCCTAACCCTAACCCTAACCCTAACCCTAACCCTAACCCTAACCCTAACCCTAACCCTAACCCTAACCCTAACCCTAACCCTAACCCTAACCCTAACCCTAACCCTAACCCTAACCCTAACCCTAACCCTAACCCTAACCCTAACCCTAACCCTAACCCTAACCCTAACCCTAACCCTAACCCTAACCCTAACCCTAACCCTAACCCTAACCCTAACCCTAACCCTAACCCTAACCCTAACCCTAACCCTAACCCTAACCCTAACCCTAACCCTAACCCTAACCCTAACCCTAACCCTAACCCTAACCCTAACCCTAACCCTAACCCTAACCCTAACCCTAACCCTAACCCTAACCCTAACCCTAACCCTAACCCTAACCCTAACCCTAACCCTAACCCTAACCCTAACCCTAACCCTAACCCTAACCCTAACCCTAACCCTAACCCTAACCCTAACCCTAACCCTAACCCTAACCCTAACCCTAACCCTAACCCTAACCCTAACCCTAACCCTAACCCTAACCCTAACCCTAACCCTAACCCTAACCCTAACCCTAACCCTAACCCTAACCCTAACCCTAACCCTAACCCTAACCCTAACCCTAACCCTAACCCTAACCCTAACCCTAACCCTAACCCTAACCCTAACCCTAACCCTAACCCTAACCCTAACCCTAACCCTAACCCTAACCCTAACCCTAACCCTAACCCTAACCCTAACCCTAACCCTAACCCTAACCCTAACCCTAACCCTAACCCTAACCCTAACCCTAACCCTAACCCTAACCCTAACCCTAACCCTAACCCTAACCCTAACCCTAACCCTAACCCTAACCCTAACCCTAACCCTAACCCTAACCCTAACCCTAACCCTAACCCTAACCCTAACCCTAACCCTAACCCTAACCCTAACCCTAACCCTAACCCTAACCCTAACCCTAACCCTAACCCTAACCCTAACCCTAACCCTAACCCTAACCCTAACCCTAACCCTAACCCTAACCCTAACCCTAACCCTAACCCTAACCCTAACCCTAACCCTAACCCTAACCCTAACCCTAACCCTAACCCTAACCCTAACCCTAACCCTAACCCTAACCCTAACCCTAACCCTAACCCTAACCCTAACCCTAACCCTAACCCTAACCCTAACCCTAACCCTAACCCTAACCCTAACCCTAACCCTAACCCTAACCCTAACCCTAACCCTAACCCTAACCCTAACCCTAACCCTAACCCTAACCCTAACCCTAACCCTAACCCTAACCCTAACCCTAACCCTAACCCTAACCCTAACCCTAACCCTAACCCTAACCCTAACCCTAACCCTAACCCTAACCCTAACCCTAACCCTAACCCTAACCCTAACCCTAACCCTAACCCTAACCCTAACCCTAACCCTAACCCTAACCCTAACCCTAACCCTAACCCTAACCCTAACCCTAACCCTAACCCTAACCCTAACCCTAACCCTAACCCTAACCCTAACCCTAACCCTAACCCTAACCCTAAGTCCCGCTAACCCTAAGTCCCGCTAACCCTAAGTCCCGCTAACCCTAAGTCCCGCTAACCCTAAGTCCCGCTAACCCTAAGTCCCGCTAACCCTAAGTCCCGCTAACCCTAAGTCCCGCTAACCCTAAGTCCCGCTAACCCTAAGTCCCGCTAACCCTAAGTCCCGCTAACCCTAAGTCCCGCTAACCCTAAGTCCCGCTAACCCTAAGTCCCGCTAACCCTAAGTCCCGCTAACCCTAAGTCCCGCTAACCCTAAGTCCCGCTAACCCTAAGTCCCGCTAACCCTAAGTCCCGCTAACCCTAAGTCCCGCTAACCCTAAGTCCCGCTAACCCTAAGTCCCTCTAACCCTAAGTCCCTCTAACCCTAAGTCCCTCTAACCCTAAGTCCCTCTAACCCTAAGTCCCTCTAACCCTAAGTCCCTCTAACCCTAAGTCCCTCTAACCCTAAGTCCCGCTAACCCTAAGTCCCGCTAACCCTAAGTCCCGCTAAC
Organism: Alectoris magna; assembly: GCA_030625065.1. Taxonomy (NCBI): domain Eukaryota; kingdom Metazoa; phylum Chordata; class Aves; order Galliformes; family Phasianidae; genus Alectoris; species Alectoris magna. The sequence continues at coordinate 11,781 of CM060586.1, forward strand.
CCTAAGTCCCGCTAACCCTAAGTCCCTCTAACCCTAAGTCCCTCTAACCCTAAGTCCCTCTAACCCTAAGTCCCTCTAACCCTAAGTCCCTCTAACCCTAAGTCCCTCTAACCCTAAGTCCCTCTAACCCTAAGTCCCTCTAACCCTAAGTCCCTCTAACCCTAAGTCCCTCTAACCCTAAGTCCCTCTAACCCTAAGTCCCTCTAACCCTAAGTCCCTCTAACCCTAAGTCCCTCTAACCCTAAGTCCCTCTAACCCTAAGTCCCTCTAACCCTAAGTCCCTCTAACCCTAAGTCCCTCTAACCCTAAGTCCCTCTAACCCTAAGTCCCTCTAACCCTAAGTCCCTCTAACCCTAAGTCCCTCTAACCCTAAGTCCCTCTAACCCTAAGTCCCTCTAACCCTAAGTCCCTCTAACCCTAAGTCCCTCTAACCCTAAGTCCCTCTAACCCTAAGTCCCTCTAACCCTAAGTCCCTCTAACCCTAAGTCCCTCTAACCCTAAGTCCCTCTAACCCTAAGTCCCTCTAACCCTAAGTCCCTCTAACCCTAAGTCCCTCTAACCCTAAGTCCCTCTAACCCTAAGTCCCTCTAACCCTAAGTCCCTCTAACCCTAAGTCCCTCTAACCCTAAGTCCCTCTAACCCTAAGTCCCTCTAACCCTAAGTCCCTCTAACCCTAAGTCCCTCTAACCCTAAGTCCCAACTCGCCTGCAACTCAACTGACTTCACCAACAACTCCATTTCATCAACAACTTGACCAACTACACTGACAACCTAGGTTTACCAACAGCCTGACCAACTACGCCAACAACATAGCTTCACCAGCAAGTCCAGTTCACTAACAGCCTGACCCGCTTTACTTACAGCCCCTCTAGGTCTACCACCCTCCACACCTACCTGTCAACACCTACCTTAGAGTGCGGTCCACGTCCTGATGGTGACAATGCAAGACACACCACAGAGTTAAATACTGGCACAATTTGTTTATTACAGCTCTGTTTCCACAAGATGTGGCTCATGCAAGCATACACACATGCTACACCAACAACTGGATGATAACAGTCAGAGCATGGATACAAATATTCAGTACAACGCCAAGACATGGTTTACAGGCGCAGCATCCCCATATTCAGTACATGGCACAATGCAGTTTAACAGGCGCAGCATCCCCATATTCAGTACATGGCACAATGCAGTTTAACAGGCGCAGCATCCCCATATTCAGTACATGGCACAATGCAGTTTAACAGGCGCAGCATCCCCTCATTCAGTACATGGCACAATGCAGTTTAACAGGCGCAGCATCCCCTCATTCAGTACATGGCACAATGCAGTTTAACAGGCGCAGCATCCCCTCATTCAGTACTTTGCACAAAACAATTGTAAGCAAGGCAAAGCCAAAGCCAATTTGCTTGATGTAAAATAACTGCGCGCAGTGAAACCAGCGCAAGTCTCAGAATGGCCACAAAGGGGCGTGAGTCTCAGACTGGCCGGGAAGGAACACCAATCGCCTCCGACGGCCCTCGGGCCTTGCTTATGGGGTTGGGTTAGCCCTACAGTACAAACAAGTGAGCTAGCCCAACCCCATAAGCAAGGCAAAGCTAAAGCCAATGTGGCTGAGATTGACTCCAAGGCTAAAGCCAATTTGGTTGAGATTAATTGACTCCAAAGCCAAATCCAATTGGGTTGAGATTAATTGACTCCAAAGCCAAATCCAATTTGGTTGAGATTAATTGACTCCAAAGCCAAATCCAATTTGGTTGAGATTAATTGACTCCAAAGCCAAATCCAATTTGGCTGATTCAAGATGACTGCACGATGCTGAAACCAGCACAACTCAGAATGGCCACAAAGGGGCGCAAGTCTCAGACTGGCCGGGAAGGAACGCCAATCGCCTCCGACGGCCCTCGGGCCTTGCTTATGGGGTTGGGTTAGCCCTACAGTACAAACAAGTGAGCTAGCCCAACCCCATAAGCAAGGCAAAGCTAAAGCCAATGTGGCTGAGATTGACTCCAAGGCTAAAGCCAATTTGGTTGAGATTAATTGACTCCAAAGCCAAATCCAATTGGGTTGAGATTAATTGACTCCAAAGCCAAATCCAATTTGGTTGAGATTAATTGACTCCAAAGCCAAATCCAATTTGGCTGATTCAAGATGACTGCACGATGCTGAAACCAGCACAACTCAGAATGGCCACAAAGGGGCGCGAGTCTCAGACTGGCCGGGAAGGAACGCCAATCGCCTCCGACGGCCCTCGGGCCTTGCTTATGGGGTTGGGTTAGCCCTACAGTACAAACAAGTGAGCTAGCCCAACCCCATAAGCAAGGCAAAGCTAAAGCCAATGTGGCTGAGATTGACTCCAAGGCTAAAGCCAATTTGGTTGAGATTAATTGACTCCAAAGCCAAATCCAATTTGGTTGAGATTAATTAACTCCAAAGCTAAAGCCAATTTGGTTGAGATTAATTCACTCCAAAGCTAAAGCCAATTTGCCTGAGATAAATTGGCTCCAAAGCTAAAACCAGTGTGGTTGAGATAAATTGACTGCGCACACTGAAATCGGCACAATTCTCAGACTGGCCACAAGGGGGCGCGAGTCTCAAACTGGCTGAAGGAGCGCAAATGGTCTCTGTCCAGCTACCGCCTGTCGGTTACAGGCTTGGGTTATCTCTGCGAGCGAACTTGAAGCAAAGGCGACCCGACCCCGCAAGCAAGGCAAACCCTTTGACGTGGTCTCCATGAAAGTCTCGCTAAGATGGCAGCCACGTACTTGGACAGGTAGGCTGTCTGCTAGATGAAGAAAGAACCGGCTGAACGGCCTGGCCTGCTGACTGGTGCTGAATCCCATGATGTGCAGCTGCTGTGCTGTTGTGACTGCTCTTCAGCCCTGTCCTGTCCAAAATCTTTATTAAACACCTCTATGGCAGCATGGAGTGCACCCTTGGTAAATTTGCCAAGGGCGCTGTGTCAGAAGGAAGCATCCATCGGCCTGGGAATAGAAGGGCGCTAAGGAAGGACATGGGCGGGTTGGATCGCCGGGCTGAGGCCGATGTGATGAACTACGATGAGACCGAGTGCCGCAACCCACATGTTGCCCGCGACAACCTCAGGCGGTGGTAGGGGCTTGTGGCACAGAGAGGGGAACGCTACAAAAAGGGAACAGAACGGGGAATACGGATAAAACCTGGACTGAAGCGAGCTGACGGAGAGTGTGGGAGGACCAGAAAGCCAATGGTGTCCTGCAGGGGAGTCGCTGACCCTGGAAGCATTGAAGATATCTTCACCTGTAACACAGAGAGCCAGTTTAGAAAAAAAAAAAAAAATGTGGGTAATTCGAGGAATTCCAAGACACAAACAGCATTCACCCTAAGCCCACCCCCACAAAAAGTGCAAGTAAAACAGCGTCCCACCAAAGGACTGAAGATTAAGTTTAGGGGTACTTAACACAAAAGTCATACGATTGTTGTTAGTACTACATTAAGGTTAGATGTGGGTTTAGAGCCCCATTAGAGGGTAGGTTCAGAGTTAAGTGGGACAGTTAATACAGTTATCTGTACATCTACAGCTACAGTTGGCACCATATTTGCAGTCCAGAGATTAGGGTTGGGACAAAGTTGTTATGGTTAGATTTACTAGGATCACATTCAGAGTGAACGGGAGAGAAGGCAAAGGCAAGAGCAAAAGGAAAGCTGAAAACCCAAGGGAAATGTCAAAGGCAAAGGCAAGGCAAAGACATGGAGAACACCCAAGGGGAAGCCTCGGAAGAGGCCAGGCCTGAGAGAAGGCCGCAGGAACACCAAAACAGAGACCAAAGAGAACGCTGCAGGGAAGTGCCTGGAGAGCAAGGCACAAGAAAACAACACGGGGAATGCCAAAATGGTGGGTAAGGCCCAAAAGTACAACGCAGGGAATGACAAAACAGAGGACAAAGCACCAGAGAACGCTGCAGGAAACGCCAAAAACTGAGACTAAAGAGAACATCACAGGGAACGCCAAAACGGAGGGCGAGGCCCAAGAGAACGCCGCAGGGAACGCCAAAACGGAGGGCGAGGCCCAAGAGAACGCCGCAGGGAACGCCAAAACGGAGGGCGAGGCCCAAGAGAACGCCGCAGGGAACGCCAAAACGGAGGGCGAGGCCCAAGAGAACGCCGCAGGGAACGCCAAAACGGAGGGCGAGGCCCAAGAGAACGCCGCAGGGAACGCCAAAACGGAGGGCGAGGCCCAAGAGAACGCCGCAGGGAACGCCAAAACGGAGACCAAAGAGAACACTGCAGGAAATTGCCAGGCAATGGCAAAAGGCAGAGGCAAGGAGAAAGCAGACAGATGAGAACAGACAGCCCATGGGGCACCCTGAATTGCAGAAACGAGCTCTGGAACCCAAGGAATGCTACCTTGGGTCTCAGTAAGTAATGGGTAAAAACTGGTGGGTGTGTTCCGCCCTTACCTGCTGCGCAGACAGTTACCGGTCAGCAAAGCTGGGTTCCGGGGCATTCCAAGAAGTGCAGATTTCCGTTCCTCGCTGTTCTCACGAAGATCTCTCCGTGCGGTTGTTACGGCACTCGGGAGCGCCGCGGTTCTCTGCTGCCACCTGTTGAACACGATACAACATTGAAGGCACTGCCCTGCATCTGCAGGGGCTGTACCCTGTGAACATTACGCTAACAGTGATGCAAATGTGCATTAGGGATATAATTAATGCCATTTATATGTTTAAAATGGCAGTTAGTTTAACAATTGTATTCTGCACTATTATTAGGATTAAGGTTACTTGAACAGAAAACACAGGGCATCCTTTTTATTGCTTTACTGCATTTAGCGTAAGAGGCATTTTTAATACTGGGTTAAGGGTTACATGTAAAGATACACTGCGGGATACTGTAATTATCAATTGAGCTCCCATTAAGCTGGGCAGCCAGTCAAGGTTAACATGAACGCTGCTTCCCAGCAAATCCCAGACAGCCAAAGGCAAAGGCAAGCAGAACGCCCACAGAAAGCCACAGCTAAAGAAAAGCAAAGCAAGCAGCCAAGGCTAAGGCAAGGGCAAAAGCAAGGAGAAGGGCCAAATGAAAACCCAAAGGAAAGCAAAGGCAAGGAGAGGGTGATACAGAAGACCAAGAGCAAAGGCCAAAGACAAGGCGGCACGGGAGGCCAAAAAGACGAGGCGGCACGGGAGGCCAAGAGGAACGGCCAATAGAACACAGCAGAGAAGGCGAAAACCTAAGGACAAAGAAACTGCTGCAGGCAAGGTGGCACGGGAGGCCAAAGGCAAGGCAGCATGGGAGGCCAAAGGGAATGGCCAAGAGAACACAGCAAAAAAGGCCAAAACCTAAGGCCAAAGCAAATGCTGTAGGGAACACGGCACAGGAGGCCAAAGAAAGACGAGGCGGCACGGGAGGCCAAAGGGAATGGCCAAGAGAACACAGCAAAGAAGGCCAAAACCTAAGGCCAAAGCAAATGCTGTAGGGAACATGGCACGGGAGGCCAAAGAAAGACGAGGCGGCACAGGAGGCCAAAGGGAATGGCCAAGAGAACACCGCAGGGAGCGCCAAAATGGAAGGCCAAAGAGAATGCGGCACGGAAGGCCAAGGGGAATGGCTGAGAGAATGCCGCATGGAACGCCAGAATGGAAGGCCAAAGAGAACGGGGCACAGAAAGCCAAAACCAAAGGCCAAACGGAACATGTCAAAGAAGGCCAAGGGCAAAGGCCAAGAGAACGCTGCACGGAACGCCAAAACAGGAGGGCGAGAGAATACGGCAGAGAAAGCCCAGGACAAAGGGAAGGAGAACAGCACAGCGGAAGGCCAGAGGCAAGACAAAGGCAGGAAGAATAGGACAGGCAGCCTTTGGGGCACCATCGAGTGCAAACAAGAGCTCAGGAAATGCTACTTTGCGCCACACCGAGTAATGGGTAAACATTGGTGGGTGTACATTGCCCTTACCTGCTGGGCAGGCAATTACCAGTCAGCAAAGTTGAGTTCCGGGGCATTCCAGGAAATGCAGATTTCTGTTCCTCGCTGTCCTTGTGAAGAGCCGCACAGCTCTCCGTGCGGTCGTTGCATCGCTTGGGAGCGTCACGGTTCTCTGCTGGCACCTGTTGAGTACAGTACAATAATGAAGGCGCTGCCCCACATATGGAGGGTTGCACCTTTTTCACAAACGTGCACTGTAGAGCTCCTTTCTCAGGGCACCGTGGCTGCGCTCTGTGCACGATGCTGCTTACCTGCAGCAATAGAGCTGGTAACAGACAACAGAAGGCTGAGGCACTCAACAACATTTTTGCCTCTGTGTTCTCTGATCACCGCTCATCATATACAGCCCTCACCTTTGGTCTGGTAAGCAGGGATGGAGGAAGAAACGTCACCCCCGCTGCTTCCCTCCCTGTCCCGCATTGTGAGTGACAACCAGGTTTGGGATCACCTGTGGACCTTAAATCTAGGAGTCTGTGGGTCCCGATGAGACGCATCGCAGAGTCAGGGGGGAATTCGCTGATGCGGTCACCGAGCTGCTCTCAATGCTGTTGGAGAAGTGACAGCAATCAGGTGAAGTCCCTGGTGAGCAGAAAAACGGTCAACATCTCACTTCTTTTTAGGAAGGGTAGAAAGGATGAGCCTGGGAACCACTGACCTGTCAGCCTCACCTCTGTGCTGGGAACGATCGCAGAGCAGATCCTCCTAGAAGCGACCCCGGGGCACGTGGAAGGCGGGAGGTGATGCGGAAGAACCGGGGTGGCTTCAGCGGGAGCAAATCCTGCTTGACCGACCTGGTGGCCTTCCATGATGGTGCTGCTGCATCGATGGGCAGGGGAAGAGCCACTGATATCATCTCCCTGGACTTCAGCAAGGCCTCCAACACTGTACCCAACACCATCCTCATCTCCAAATTAGAAATAGGCTGATTTCATGGGCGGACTGTTGGATGGATGAAGAACTGGTTGCAGGATCGAATCCAGAGAGCGGTGGAAAACGGCTCCGTGTCCAGATGGAGAGCGGTGATGAGTGGCGTCCCATGGGGGTGGGTGCTGGGGCTGATACTCTTCAGTATCTTATCATGGAACCATAGGATAGCCTGCATTGAGAAGGAACATAACGATCATTTCCTTTCCGCCCCCCTGCTACGTGCAGGGATGCCAACCACCAGACCGGGCTGCCCAGAGCCACATCCAGCCTTGCCTTGAATGCCTGCAGGGATGGGGCGTCCGCAACCTCCTCGGGCGGCCTGTTCCAGTGCGTCGCCACCCTCTGGGTGAAAAACTTCCTCCTAAGATCCCACCTAAACCTCCCTTATCTCAGTTTAAAACTATTCCCCCTTGTCCTATCACTATCCACCCTCGTAAACAACTGTACTCCCTCCTGCTCATACGTTCCCTTCAAGTATTGGAAGGCCACAGTGAGGTCTCCCCAAAGCCTTCTCTTTTCCAAGTTAAAGAAGACCAGTTCCCTCAGCCTTTCTTCATAGGGAAGGTACTTCAGCCCTCTGATCATCTTAGTGGCCCTCCTCTGGACTTGTTCTCAAAGCTCTGCATCTTTCTTGCACTGAGGGATCCAGGCCTGGATGCGGCGCTCCAGATGGGGCTTCACGAGAGCTGAGTAGAGAGGGACGATCACCTCCCTCTCCCTGTTGGCTCCCTGTTGGCCGCTCCTCTTTCAATGCAGCCCAGGATACGGTTGGCCTTCTAGGCTGCAAGCGCACACTGCTGGCTCGTGTCCAGCTTCTCGTCCGCCGGGACCCCCGAGTCCTTCTCCACAGAGCTCCTCCCAGGAAGGGATTGCACAACCCCTTCTACAGGCAAACGCTCACCCCATGCTCCAAAGGAAGCGGTCCCCAAGGAGAGATGCTGCCCTTACGGCTGCCAGCCTTTCCATGTAGCCATGATCCCCCAAAAGGGGTAGATCGCAGCCCTGCAATAAGGCAGGAATCTCTCACCCCTTCCCAAGGACCAGTGCTCACCCTGCAGGAAGCAATTTCCAGGTACGGATGCAGCCCTTGCAGGTGTCACCCCTTAAATCTGATCATGATCCCCTAAAAAAGGGGATGCTCACAGCCCTGAAATAAAGAAGGAATCGCTCACCCCGTTCCAAAGACAAACACCCCACACTCCCAAGGGAGCAATCTCCAGGTACAGGTGCTACTACAAACCCTCAAATGCAGTCAGGATCCAACAAAAAAGGGGAGACCACAGCCTTAAAATAAAGAAGGGATCACTCACCCCACTCCAAGGGCTCACCCCACACTCCCAAGCAGGCAGGCTCCAGGAAGAGATGCTGCCTCTGTGCCCGACAGCCCTTAAATGCGGCCAGGGAGGGGTGGAGCCGGGCTCAGCCCCAGCTGGTTCTGGGAATTGCTTCCACCTGTGCTCGCAGGGCCACGCCCCTCCCCAGGTGCTCCATCACTGCTTCAGGCTGTGAGCTCAAGGCTCCCATACAGGCATGGCAATGGCTGGCAGGCAGTGGGGTCTGCGTGTCCGGCAAGGGGAAGCTCATCAGCGGATGAGCTACGATAGCCCACGTATTTTGATCCCGATCTGTTCTCGAAGAAAATTGGTGACTGTTGGGGTAACGTTGTCGGGGTGATGCTGAGGGTGCAGTGGCAATGCTAAGTCGCAGCTTGAAGCACTGATGGAGCACCTGGTGGGAAGGCGGGGCTGATCCAGGGGAGCTCAGGTGCATGCGATGCTGCTGAGTGAGGAAGGGGTGGAGCCAGGACCCACCCCTTCCCACCCTCATATAAGGGCTGGCAGTGGAAGGATGGGGCTTTTGCTGTGGGTTCCTGCCAGCCTGAGGCCTTCCAGTGTGGAGCAGTTTGGTTTCCTTTGTGAGTGTGCTCACTGATGCTGCGCTGGAGCTGACCTTCATTTGCTGCAACCAAAGGCTTGGCAGATCTGCTATCACTGCTGCACTTTCCAGCTCTTTGTGGAGGTGACACTGTGGGGGTGACACTGAGGTGACGGAGGGGTGTCACTGGGGGGACATCAGGGAACGATGCTGGGGGCTGACAGTGATGGGGGGGAGAATACTGGGGTGTGACATTGTTAGGGAGACATCAGGGGGACGTCGGGGAGTGACAACGAGGTGAGGTGGTTGGGGGGTGAGGTTGGTTGTTGGAGGCGAGGTTGTTGGGGCTCTCTTCCACTTGAGCTCTGTACCACGCACTGGCCACGCCGGTACAGCGTGCAATGGAACAAACCCTGCAGACCCTGGGCAGAATCGAAGCAGGAGAGAGGCTGCGGTGGGGTGAAAGGCAAAGTGCCCTTTGAAGCGGGGGACGCCCTGCTGGCGCTGCCTATTGCATCCACCGCCGGCATGTTCCTTCTCTCGGCTCTCGGCGGTTTGCCGTCTCTCCGAGGTCGGATGGTAACAGGGCAGTGTTAGGGAGGCTCTGCTCCCTGTTTATAGGGGTTGTGACATTAAAAACACATTATAAACATGTGTTTATAGGGATTGTATAGGTGATATTGGGGGGGGACATCAAAGGGTGATACTGCTGTGAGGAGTGAAGCTGTTGGCTGATGTTGGGGTGATGTCAGGAAGGGATGTTGGGGGGTGATGTTGGGGTATCACTGGGGGGTGACATCAGTGGTTGGAGTTCAGGGGAGGCACTGGGGTGATGGTGATGGGGGTGGGGAGGTGATGGGGGTGACAGCGGTGGTGGACAGTGGTGGTGAATGGTGGGAAGGTGACAATGGGGGTGAACGGTGGGGGAGTGTGGGGGGACAGTGGTGTTGGTGATGGAGGTGATGGTTGTGACAGTGGTGGTGACGGGGGGTGACGGTGGTGGTGGGCAGTTATGTGGGTGGTGGGGGGCAATGATGGTGCTGATGGTGAGGGGAGAGGAGTGACAGGGTGGTGATGGTGGTGAAGGTTGGTGGTGTGGGGGAACATTGTCGGGGAGAGACATTGGGGATGCTTTTAGGGTGATGCTGGGGGGTGACTGTGGGCTGACAGAGTGACACTGTGGCGCTGCTGGGGGGTGGCGCTGCTGGGACAATGCTGGGTTCAGGTTGGGAAGTGACTGTGGGTGGTGATTTTGGGGTATTACTGGGGGTGACATTGTTGGGGTGACACTGTTGGGGGGTGATGCTGGGGAGGAGTGGTGGGGTGAAGCTGGGGTGACATTGGGGAGTGATGCTGGGGTGATATTGTTGAGGCGACAGGGGTGATATAGGGCTGATGCTGGGGGTGACACTGGAGTGATGCTGGGGGATCACTGAGGTTTAACATCAAGGAGTGATGCTGGAGTGACGCTGAGGGTTGATACTGCAGTGAGGTTGGGGTGATGCGCAGTGATGTGGTGGAGTGACATAGTGGGGAGACAGTGGGATGATGCTGAGAGTGACACTGGGGTGATGCTGGGTTCAGGTTGGGAAGTGACTGTGGGGTGACACAGTGGAGTGATATTGTTGGGGAAATGCTGGGGAGGAGCAGTGGGGTGAACCTGTGGTGACTTTGGGGAGCGATGTGGGGGGGATGTTGTTGGTGTAACGTGGGGTGGGGATGCTGGAGTGATGCTGGAAGTGACACCAGAGGTGATACTGTTGGGGTGACATTGGGGTGATGTTGGGGTATCAATGGGTGGGCGAAATCAGGGAGTAACGTTGGGGCTGAGGGTGGTTGTTGGGGTTCTCTTCCACTTGAGCTCTGTACCACGCACTGGCCACGCCGGTACAGCGTGCAATGGAACAAACCCTGCAGACCCTGGGCAGAATCGAAGCAGGAGAGAGGCTGCGGTGGGGTGAAAGGCAAAGTGCCCTTTGAAGCGGGGGACGCCCTGCTGGTGCTGCCTATCACATCCACCGCCAGCATGTTCCTTCTCTCGGCTCTCGGCGGTTTGCCGTCTCTCCGGGGTCAGGCGGTAACAGGGCACTGTTAGGGAGGCTCTGCTCCCTGTTTATGGGGATTGTGGTGACACTGGGGTGATGTTGGGGAGTGACGCGGGGGGATGATGGGGGATTGCCGGGATCTAACACCAAGGGGTCATGCTGTTGCTGAGGTGACACTGGAAAGGGATGTTAGGGGTGACATCAGGCAGTGACGCTGAGGGGTGATGATGCTGGGGTTAAACATCAATGAGTGATGCTGTGGTGACGCTGTGGGGTAATTCTGGGGGTGACAGTGGAGCGACATTGTGGTGACAATGGGTTGACGCTGGGGATGCTGGGAGGTGATGTTGGCATATCACTGGGGGGTGACATTGTTAGGATTATGTTGTTGGGGGGATGCTGGGGGTTGTATTGGGGTGATGCTGGGGAGGAGCAGTGGGGTGAATCTGGGGTGAATTTGGGGAGTGATGCTGGGGTGACATTGTTGAGGTGACAGGGGATGTTATAGGGCTGATGCCAGGGGTGTCAGTGGAGTGACGTTGGGGGATCACTGAGTTTTAACATCAAGGAGTGATGCTGGAGTGACACTGAGGGGTGATACTGAGGTGAGGTTGGGGTGATGCGCAGTGATGTGGTGCAGTGATATTGTGGGGAGACGTTGGGGTGACGCTGGGAGATGATTTGGGGGTAACACTGGGGGGTGACGTTGGGGTGAGGCTGGGTTCAGGTTGGGGAGTGATTTGGGGTATCACTGGGGGGTGATGCTGAGGGGTTACATCCAGGTGACATTGTTGGGGGGACATTGTTGGGGGTGATGCTGGGGAGGAGCAGTGGGGTGAAGCTGGGGTGACATTGGGGAGCGATGCTGGGGGGATGTTGTTGGCGTAATGTGGGGTAAGGATGCTGGAGTGATGCTGGAAGTGACACCAGGAGGTGATACTGTTGAGGTGATGTTGGGGGGTGATGTTGGGGTATCAATGGGTGGGTGAAATCAGGGAGTGATGTTGGGGCTGAGGGTGGTAGTTGGGGTTCTCTTCCACTTGAGCTCTGTACCACGCGCTGGCCACGCCGGTACAGCGTGCAATGGAACAAACCCTGCAGACCCTGGGCAGAATCGAAGCAGGAGAGAGGCTGCGGTGGGGTGAAAAGCAAAGTGCCCTTTGAAGCGGGGGATGCCCTGCTGGCACTGCCTATCGCATCCACCGCCGGCATGTTCCTTCTCTCGGCTCTTGGCGGTTTGCCGTCTCTCCGGGGTCAGATGGTAACAGGGCGCTGTTAGGGAGGCTCTGCTCCCTGTTTATGGGGGTTGTGGTGATACTGGGGGGGGGGGGGGGGGGACATCAAAGCGTGACACTGTTGTGAGTACAGAAGCTGTTGGCTGATGTTGGGCCAACGCAGGGAAGGGATGTTGGGGGGTGATGTTGGGGTATCAGTGGGGGGTGACATCAGGGGTTGGCGTTCAGGGGAGGCACTGGGGTGATGGTAGTGGGGGGTTACAGTGGTGGTGGTGAATGGTGATTGGGTGTGTGTGGACAATGCTGGGCTTGATGGGGGTAATGGTTATGAGGGTGGTGGTGCAGAGGCGATGGTGGTGGGGGGTGATGGGGGTGTGGTGGGGCAGTACTGATGGTGATGGAGATGAAGGCTATGAGGGTGGTGCTGGGGGGTGATGGTGATTGAGGTTGACAGTGATGGTGACGGTGGGAGGGCAGTGATGTGGGTGGGGGGAGGATGGTTGTGATGGTTGTGTGGGGAAACATTGTGGGGAGAGACGTTGGGGGTGCTTTTAGGGTGATGCTGCGAGGTGGCTGTGTGCTGACAGAGTGACACTGTGGTGATGCTGGGCCGTGATGTTGGGGTACCACCAGAAAGTGACAGCTGGGGGGTGACATTGTTGGGGGGGTGACACTGTTGGGATGATGCTGGGTTCAGGTTGGGAATTGACTGTGAGTGGTGACTTTGGGGTATTACTGGGGGGCGACTTTGGGGGTGACACTGTTGGGGGGTGATGCTGGGGAGGAGCGGTGGGGTGATGCTGGGGTGACACTAGGGAATGATGCTGGGGTGACATTGTTGAGGCGACAGGGATGATATAGGGCTCATGCTGGGGGTGACACTGGAGTGACATTGGGGGATCACTGAGGTTTAACACCAAGGAATAATGCTGGAGTGACACTGAGGGGTGGCATTGTTGGAGTGACACTGAGGGTTGATACTGTGGTGAGGTTGGGGTGCTGCTGCAGTGATGTGGTGGAGTGACATTGGGGGGAGACATTGCAGTGACGCTGGGGGGTGGCACTGTGGGATGATTTAGGGGTACCGCTGGGGAGTGGCATTGCTGGGGTGAGGCTGGGTTCAGGTTGGGGAGTGACTGTGGGTGGTGATTTCGGAGAATCACTGGGGGGTGATGCTGTGGGGTGACATTGTTGGGGGGACATTGTTGGGGTGGTGCTGGGGAGGAGCGGTGGGTGAAGCTGGGGTGACATTGGGGAGCGATGCTGGGGGGATGTTGTTGGCGTAATGTGGGGTGGGGATGCTGGGGTGATGCTGGAAGTGACACCGGGAGGTGATACTGTTGAGGTGACATTGGGGTGATGTTGGGGGGTGATGTTGGGGTATCAATGGGTGGGTGAAATCAGGGAGTGATGTTGGGGCTGAGGGTGGTAGTTGGGGTTCTCTTCCACTTGAGTTCTATACTATGCTCTGGCCACACGGGTACAGCATGCAATGGAACAAACCCTGCAGACCCTGGGCAGAATCGAAGCAGGAGAGAGGCTGCGGTGGGGTGAAGTGCCCTTTGAAGCGGGGGACGCCCTGCCGGTGCTGCCTATCACATCCACTGTTGGCATGTTCCTTCTCTCACCTTTCGGTGGTTTGCCGTCTCTTTGGGGTCAGGTGGTAATAATGCACTTCTAGGGTGGTTCTGCTTCCTGTTTACAGGGATGATGGTGACACGGGGGTGGTACTGGGGAGTGACGTTAGGGGGTAATAGGGGTTCACTGGGGTTTAACATTGAGGGGTGATGCTGTGGCAGAGGCAACGCTGGAAAGGGATGTTGGGGGGTGACATCAGGGAGTGACGCTGAGCAGTGTTGATGCTGGGAGTGACATTGGAGTATCAGTGGGGTTTAACATCAAGGAGTGACGCTTGAGGGGAGACGGTGTGCTGGGGAGACACTGTTGGGGTGATACTTGTGATATTAAGCAGGTGATATTGGGGTATCGCTGGGGGGTGACACCAGGGAGCAATGCTGGGTGACATTGTTGGGGTGATGCTGCGGGCGGGATGGCATGCAGGAATGGCGTCGAGGTGACACTGGGTTGATGTTGGCCAGTGATGATGCAGGATGACGCTGGAGTGACACTCGGGGTGATATTTAGTTATTGTTGGGGGGTGATGTTGGGTTATCTCTAGGGGATGACACGAAGGAGTGGCATTGTTTGGGGGGATGCTGGAAGATGATACTGCCATGACTTGGGGGTGACGTTTTTGGGTTGTCACAGGAGTGATGTTGGGGTATCACTTGGGGAGGCATGGAGTGACACTGGGGTGATATGAGGCATTATTGTGGGGAATGATGTTGGGGTGTCCCTTCAGGGACTGGGATGACACTAGGGTCACGTTGGGGTGTGACATCTAGAAGTGACATTGGGGGGTGGCATTGCTGGGGGCTGATGGGGTATCACTGGAGTTGATATCAAGGAGTGATGCTGATGTGATGTTGGGATGATGCTGGGTGGTGACACTTTTGAGGTGATGCTGAGGTGTCGTTGGGGTATCGCTGGAGGGTGGTGACATCAAGGAGTGATGCTGGATGGTATTGTTGGGGTAACACTGGGGTGATGTCGAGGTGATGCTGGGGGTCTGATACTGTGGGTGTCACATCAGAGAGTGATGCCGGGGGGTGATGTTGGTGAGGAGACGATAGGGGAATATACTGTGGTTACGTTGGGGTGTAATGTTGGAGTATCAGTGGGGTGGACAGCAGGGAGTGTCGCTGGGGTGACATTGTTGAGGTGACAGGGGTGATATTGGGCAGATGCTAGGGGGTGACACTGGAGCGACGTTGGGGTATCACTGAGGTTTAACATCAAGAAGTGATGCTGGAGTGACAGTGAGGGGTGATATTGTTGGAGTGATGCTGAAGGTCAATATTGCGATGAGAATGGGGTGATGCTGCAGTGATGTGGTGGGGTGACATTGGGGGCAGATGTTGGGGTGATGCTGGGGGGTGACATGGGTGACGTTGGGGTATCAGTGGGGTTTAACAGCAAGGGGTGACGGTTAGGGTTAAGGCTAGGGTGGTGGGGGTGGAGAGTGCCAGCGATTGAGATGTGGAGAGAGGCATGACAGAGGTGTAACAGTGGTGATAGTGGGGTGACAGTGGTGGCGTGGGGGGTGACGGCGGCAGTTACTGTGGTCACACTACGCATGCGCCAGTTTATGCACAGCAATGCGCATGCGCCAGTTCTGGCCCAGTAAGACGCACGCGCCAGTCTCACCGCAACAATACGCATGCGCCCCTTACAGCACACGGATACGCACGCGCAAGTTTTAACCCCCCACTACGCATGCGTCAGTCTGAGTACTGCAGTACGCGTGCGCCCGTGTGCGGTCTCCGCTACACGTGCGCGCTTCTCGACACAGCACTACGGGTGTGCTAGCCTGCTCGCTGCTATATGCGTGCGCCAGTCTCGACACACCACTACACATGCGCGGCTGTCGACACCGCGCTGCACATGCCCTACTTTCTGCACGGCGATACAGCAACGCGCGCAGTCTCGCTGAGCGCATGCGTTTTGGTTTCCGCGGCGTCAAATACAGACGGACGCAGTTTTGCGGTTTGGCCACGCGGTGGCAGCAGAGCCCGCGGAAAGAACTTCGTTGGGCTCGTCGCCAACTCGCGGTATCGTCCGTGACCGTCCGTCCTGTCTTGCTGACGGAGAAGAACGCAAAGTTAGACGGGGAAGGAAAGTATAGGAAAAATAAAAAATAAAAAAAGCCTAAACTAAGGAAAACAAGGAAAACTTCTTCAAACCCGGAAAACGTGTGCTAAGTGCTTGTGAATATCTGTAAATAAGTGAATAATCAACGAACTGATGTCATACTTTTTTCTTTTTCTTTTTCTTTTTTTTTTTCCTCACAGCGTCTTTGGAGGTGTCTCTTCACCCCTTTGGAGATGTCCCCTCACCCATTTTGAGGTGCCCCTCCACCCATTTCAAGGTGTCTCATGACAATTTTTCTACTGTTTCAAGGTCTACTGCCTACACTGAGCCTCTGTGAGCTGTTCTGTTCCACAGCACGTTCCAGCAAGGTCTCCTGCTCCACTGTGATGAAGTCTTCTTCCCCACGGAGGACCCTGTGATCTGCATACCCCCCTACATCCATGTGCTGGACCTTAACAGTAACATCACTCTTGTGGAGGTCGGAGCCCACTCCTACATCCAGTAGGACCGTGAGAGATACCTGCTTGGGGTTCAAGCAGCGGGCTGGAGAGTCCCAGTCCCACATCTAGGGCCGTGGTGGGCTCTGTAAGTCCGTGGGGTGCTCTGTAGGTCTGTGAGGGGCTTGGTACAGTTACAGGAATTCTGTACGATCGTGGGAGGCTCTTTAGAACCGGTTGTGTTCCGTAAGGCCAGTTGTTCTCTCCAGGACAGATACAAAAGTGAGTTTGGGACTGCCTTCATCCTCCCTAATGTGCCCCAGAGAGCAAGGCGGGGAAAGCCATGAGACCGTGATGCCAAAGCAGACAGAAGACCTTCAGAAATCTAGATAGAGACTTGAGGTAAGGAGAACCAGGATGAGTTCTGCCTTGAGGTTGAGGGTCTCTCTCTCCTTGTGCAGTCTTGCTGGAGGTGGCATATGTGAGATGGCTTAATCTTTCACAAAAAGAGCTGACAAGAAGCAGAGATAAGAGTTGTTCAGTCCTACCTCAGGCAGGATGCATCCTACCGAGCGGGAGCACCCAACCGCTCAACCTTCTGCTGTACCAGGGATGCGTTTTGTGGAGCAGCACTGAGAGCAGATGATCCAATGTGACATATCAGCCAGCCCCATCTTGAACTGTCTCTACGAGTGTGTGCAGTCTGACGAGCTGTACCAGAGGATTCGAGCAAAGCCCACGAGTCCAGACTAGCTATGGCTTTTCAACAGCTTTGTCCCTAGCTGGAACGTACCCTGCAAGGATCTGTTCCATGATGGACTGAAGGAAAAAAATGGCCGCCTCATCCAGGATCTCCAGGGACAGTGAAGCCCTGGGAACCCCCTGGGCCTGGTCTGTCCTTAATCCAACAAACCTGCAGAAAATCCCCTCACGCAGCCCCTGTTGCTCATAGCACTGACCCCACAGCTGTCCTGTAATCACCAACAGGGACCAATTTCGTGCCTATATGCAAGCACGCGGAGCCATAATCTACAAAAAAGACCCTGTTTTAATTCCACAGAACAAGGAGCTTGGTAGTGCTTTGCAAAGCTAACACACCCCAATGAGAGGCGCTGTTACTCAAACACAGATGTTTACGACATGATCTCTTTTTCCAGTTTCTAATGGGGTGCTTGGTTTCATTTTTCCTGGGCGTGCCCATTATGCGGCTTGAATATTCTAGATTTAGGACAGTGTCATTAAAATCTCCTTTCCATACTGATGGGTACATTTTTTTACAATGCAATTAGCCCATGGTAAGCTTAAGGGTCACTAACAGGGCAATTTCCCTTCCTTGTTGACATCAATCCATTAACACGTTTGACATAATTGCAGTTAAATTGTTATATTTTGATTCATTCTTCACATATCTGTGATCCGTTATTTCCACAGGGAGCATTGTCAGCTCATTCAGAAAGGAAGGGAATATGTTCTAAAATGAGGATAGAAGAAGAAGATGCTGGGTCATGACAAGAATGGCAGGAGGAAGAGGCAGAGCTCATAAAGGAGACGAGAACTGTTCGACTCCTGAGCACAAGTGAGCTGAGCGATATGTGAAAAGACTTCCGCTGTCATCCAGGGGAGCGCTTTGTCACCTGGCTGCCATGATACTGGGAGAATAGGGCCACAAGCCTGGACTTAGTGGGTAGCGAAGGCAGGCATCTGGGATCCCTTTCAAGGGAAGGGCGCATTAACAAAGCCCTTGGAAATGAGATATGAGCCTTCACCTTATGGAGGTGACTCTCCATAAGGGCCAAGAGGAAAAGGAGTCCTTTCAAAGAAGATCTGGTGTGTTACCCAGGCAAGCGGTCCACCGTGGAGAAAGGTGTGCCTGAGGGAACCAGCTCTTCTGGAGGTGATGTGTAATATTGAAAAAAGCGGGGAGATACAGATTGGCTGTTGGGAGGCAATTGTTGATTCTGAGGGTGGGGACGCACTGGAATAGGTTGCCCAGGGCCGCTGCCATCTTGCTTGGGATCCTGGGACCTGCTCCACCCTGAAGGGGGTAACTGTGATGTCACAGTGAGTGGCGGGGAGCAGCCATTGTGACCCGTGGGGTTGGGAGCAGAGCAAAGGCTGCCAGGCTCAAAGCGTGTGTCAGTGCGGCCTGGTGAGGTACAGAGAGAGCAGGGACTCTCCAAGTGCTCGCCATCGATGCGCAACATGTCCAGTAGGAAGCGGAATGCCCCCGACTCTGGGGAGCAAGGTGAGAGCAAAGGATCCCTATGCACAGCTCCCTGCTGCCGGGCAGAGGGGTGCTGGGGGTCTGCCAGCAGCTAAGAGGGAAGGAAGGGGCAGGCAGGGGCTCCCCACCTGCTGCTGGACATGGCCCCTCTGCTCCTCAGCAAGGGGCCCAGCCTGGGCTGTGGCTGCCCGCTGCCACCGTTGGGCCTGCAATGTCCCCTCCTCCTCCACCCCCTCCAGCCCTGCCCCTCAGCCAGCATGGCAAGCAAAGAGCACGGCCCTGGGGACAGTCCTCAGGGACACCTGGCCCTGCAAGATGCTCACTGCTGCTCGCCTTTGCTCTCTCCTCTCCAGCGTGCATGCTGTGTCGCCGGGCGGATGTTGACCCGAACATCTGCGGGCGCACCTTTTCCGAGAGGGACCTTTGTGTGCATGAGTTCTGCTTGGTGAGTTCCAACCCTCAAGGGCTCCTTCCACCTTCCTGCCAGGGATGCTCCCTTCCTTTCTGTCCTAACGAGATCCTGTTCTGCTCTTTCCTCTCCTACAGCTTTTTGCCAACATATTCTTTGAAGAAAGCGCCCCATGGGAGGAAACTGTGGGCCTCCCTGTTGGTACCATCAGATGCAGAATCAGGCAGGCGGACCAGAAGGTAAGGCCCCGAATGGAGCTGTGAGCTTTGTGCCAGGAAAAGCTTACGCCACCTTAGTCTGCACTCAAAGAAAGCAATCGCAGCCTTTCCAATAGGCTCCAGGGCAAAGTCCTGCAATAGCAGATAAGCCTCATCCGCCAGGCGGCTTTGTAGAGTGGGACCCAGCAGCTCCCGCAGCCTGTGCCCTGCCTAGAGGTGCGGGGCCAGCAGTGGAGGCCCTGAGCCTGCTGCTGATTGGGACTGCCCTGTTCTTTTCAGCAATGCTTTGTTTGTGGCGAGAGAGGAGCTGCCATCAGCTGCGCAGAGAGAGGCTGTGTGCGCAACTTCCACCTGCCCTGCGCCATGGACGGTGAATGTGTCACCCAGTTCTTTGGGCAGCACAGGTAAGGGCTGTCAAGCAGCAGCCAAGCCAGGGAGGAACCCGCAGCGACAGATCCCAGCGGCCTGCCAGAGCCTGGGGCTCCTGCCTGCTGCTCTGCCCTCCTTGCAGTGCTTCTCACCATGCCCATCTCTTGCATCTTCCCCCAGGTCCTTCTGCTGCCAGCACCGCCCGCAACAGGCAGTGGAGGCAGCTCCATCCCAAAACACCGACTGCGTCATCTGCCTGGAGCCCCTGGAGGACAGCACATCCTACCAGACCCTGAGGTGCCCAACATGCAAGCACACTTGGTTCCACCGCAGCTGCGTCCAAGTAGGAGCCCTCCCCTCACCCTGAGGCCACGGCCAGTGTGCAGCAACACCAGGCCCCGCTCACGCTGCTTCTGCTTCCCCGGCAGGGGCAGGCCATGAATGCTGGCACTATGTGCTTCCAGTGCCCCATTTGTCAAGACACGGAGCAATTCCGTGCAGAAATGTCTACTATGGGGATCCAAATCCCAGTCAGGTTGGTGTCCTTCTCCCCAGCTCTGCAGATGTGAAGGTGCAAGCAGTGGGCCTGCCCAGGGACTGTCCCGGCAGGCCTGGGCCTTTGCTGTCTCACGAGCATAGGCCTCAGCTTCATGGAGAAGCTGGAAATGGGGTTTCCGTGGATGAACAGGGATACCCTGGATCACACACGTGGAGCACCAGGGGCTCATCACGTTTCCTCCCTTCCCTCGTAGGAGACCGTCTTGGTGGGATGACAACACCTACCCATCACTTCTACAGAGGCATGGGCGCTGCGATGTCAGAAAGTGCCTCTACCCAGGAGGCAGGGAGCAGGAAGAGGCAGATGGGTGAGTTACCTCAGCAGCCCTCCAGGCTTCTTCAGGGGATCTCAGCCTCAACATAGGATGGAGAACAAGAGCTGAGCACTGCAGATGTGACGGCCACTGCCTGGTTTGGCCCACTTTGTCCTCACAGCCACACCCCGTTTTCTTCCCTAGGCCCTGGCAGCTGCTCCTCTGCAGTTCCTGTGCTGCAGAAGGGACCCATCGACGATGCTCTTACCTGAGCAACAGAGTTAACAGCTGGGAGTGTGACAGCTGTGCTGGCGTGGGCACTGGTAAGATGCAAACAGTTATGGTTCCCTAGGCAGGGGCCAGGCAATGCCTGGCAGTGGGTGCTGCTCACAGTGGCCTTGCCAGACTCTCTCCACCCCAGGAAGGAAGGCAGCCCATTCCGACTCAAGGCTGCAGCTTCATCCCAACGGCCTTTCTGCCTTCCCTTACAGCCTCCAGCAGCAACGTGGAGCGTGCCAGCCCCAGCACCTACATGGAGGGTGCCGGCCCCAGTACTTCCAGCCAAGGGGCTCGGGAGCCTCCCTGTGGCTCCCAGGGGCCAGAGAACATCAGCTCCGGCCCCAGCAGCCAGGCAGCATCAGGCCCATCGCATAGATCCCAGCTGCCTGAGAACAGCCACCTGCCCGGTGAGCCTGGGACACGGCAGAGAGCAATCCGTCCACATCTCCGTGAAGATCAGGAGACATCTCTGCAGTGCCGAAGATACCGTGGGAGTGGCCGTACAACAGCCCCACGCACCAACAGCAGCTCCCGCAGATCCACCCAACAGAGGTCATCGCGGCCCTCCAGAGATTACCCGGTGGCTGCACCCAGAAGGAGTCCCAGGCGGCAAGGGACGGGCCGGGTACGAAGCCGCTCTCCGCTACATCGGGCCTCATGTTCCCAGAGCCGGCCCAAAAGAAGCCGTGGCAGCAGACAAACGCCACGCCAAGCTGCGCAGAACAGCATGCTCTGCTCAGCCACCTCAGCGACATCAAGGCCCTCGAGGGGTTCCCTGCTGCTGGAACACAGAAGACCCTCCAGGCAGCAAAGGAGGGCCCACACATGAAGCCATTCTGCAGCGGGACGTCAGGCTGCGACTGCCCACAGAGACCCGAGCACGCTGTGGCGGCCGGTCCCGACAGCTGCTCCCAGGACCATCTGCAGAACCATAATCCCCACAGCTAGACCCTCAGTCTGCATAGGAGCAGCCGTGTGCCAATGACACCTGCTCAACCTGGTCAACAACAGCCAAGACAATAAATCCTACACTTATTTACGTCAGCTTCATTCTTATCTTTTCCTGGGGTGGGCAGAGTTCAGACCTCAACCACAGGGTTGTCTCCTCCCCAGCAGCTGAGCGTAGAATCATAGAGTGGCTTAGGATGGAGGGGATTTTAAATATCATCCAGTTCCAATCCCCCTGCCGTGAGCAGGTTCACACACCACCAGATCAGGATGCCCAGTATCCCATCCAACTTGGCCTCAAATGCCTCCAGAGATGGGTCATCCGGAACCCCTCTGGGAAGATCCTCGCTGTTCCAGTGCCTCGCCACTCGCTGAGTAAACAATTTCTTCCTAACGCCTAACCTCTCTCTATTATCTTTTAGTTCAATGCCATTCCCACTTGTCCTATCATTATCAGACTGCATAAAAAAGTCAGTCCTCCTTCAGCTTGGCAGGACCCTTCAAATACTAGAAGGCTGCAATGCGGTCTCCCTGGAGCCTTCTGTTTTGAAAGTTAAATGAAACCAATTCCCTCAACCCGCCTTCTTAGGTGAGGTGCTCCAGTCCTTGTCTCATCTTTGTGGCCCTCCTCTGGACCTGGTCCAACAGCTCCACATCCCTCCTGTGCTTGGAACCCCAGGCTTGGGCACAGTACTCCAGATGGGGCCTCGCAAGTGCACTGTAGAGAGGGACAGTCGCCGCCCTGCCTTGCTGGACACCTTTCTCAGGCCTTCCAGGGTGCAGGCACACACTGCTGGCTCATCTCCAGCTTGCTGGCCATTACGACCCCCAGGTTCTTCTCCACAGGGCTGCTCTCTGTGTTCTCCTCCCAGTCTCTTCCCGTATCTGCAATTGCCTCAGCTCAAGTGCTACTCCTTGCACTTGGCCTTGTTAAACCTCACGAGATGCTCTATATTTCAGCGTGTGTCCAAGTCCCTCTGGGTAGCATCTCTGCCTTCTATTGTGCGAAATGCACCGGTCAGCCTGGTGTCATCAGGAAACTTGCTGAGGGTATGCTCAATCCTACTGTCTATGTCCTTCGTAAAAATGTTCAAGAGCACCAGTCCCAGGACGGACCCCTGGATGCCTGGCCTCCACCTGGACATAGAGCTGCTGACAACAACCCTTGGGCTATGACCATCTAAACAATCTATATCCATCTGTCTGTCCAACACTCAAATGCACATCTCTTCAATTTAGAGATAAGGAAGTGCTGTGGGACCATGTCAAAGGCCTTGCACGAGTCCAGGCAGAAGACATCAGTTGTCCTTCCTTTGTCCATCAGTGCTGTCGCTCCATCACCGAAGGCCTTCAGATGGGTCAGGCATGACTGCCCTTGGTGAAGCTGTGCTGGCTGTCTTGGATCACCTCCTCATCTCGTGTATGCCTTAACGTCTCCTCCAGGAGGATCCGCTCTGTCATATTCCCAGGCACAGAGACGAGGAACAGCGGCCTCTAGGCCCAGCTGGGCTTTGGCCCCAGACCCAGTGTGGCACAAGGCCTAAAATCACTTGATGAATAGCCACTTCTGCTATTCTCAGCACATGGGCAGCACAACCAGGACCCTTGTGTCCAGAGAAGGGCAATGAAACTGGTGAGGGGGCTGGAGCACAAGTCTTATGAGGAGCACCTGAGGGAACTGGGATTGTTTACTCTGGGGAAGAGGAGGCTCAGGGGAGACCTCGCTGCACTCTACAACTTCCTGAAGGGAGGTTGTGATGAAGACTTTGACCTCTTCTCCCAGGCAACAAGCAGGACCCGAGGAAATGGCCACAAGTTGTACCAGAGGAGGTTCAGATTAGACATAAGGAACTTCTTCTCTCAGATGGTGGTCAGGCACTGGAATGGCCTGCCCAGGGAGGTGGTGGGGTCGCCGTCCCTGGCAGTGTTCAAGAGGCGTCTGGATAAGGAGCTACGAGATACAGTTTAGCGTCTTGTGGTAGCAACGGTAATGGGAGGACAGTTGGACTAGATGATTTTGTAGGTCCTTTCCAACCTTGTGACTCTATCATTCTCTGTGATTCTATTACCATAGAGATTGGAGTGCTGGTGGCATACCAATGGGCCGGGTACGAAGCTGCTCCCTGCTACAACATCAGGCCTCATGTTCCCAGAGCCGGCCCAGAAGAAGCTGTGGCAGCAGAAAAATGCTGCACCAAGCTGCTCAAAGCAGCACGTTCTGCTCAGCCACTCCAGTGACATCAAGGCCCTAGAGGGGCTCCCCGCTGCCGGAATGCAGAAGGCCCTCCAGGCAGCAAGGGAGGGCTGACACACGAAGCCCTTCCACAGCAGGATGGTCTGAAACCTCATGACAAAGAAGACTCGACATGCGTTTCCCTTCCCACATCCTCACAGCTCCAAATCACCCGCCGAGCTGTGGACTTCCATTGCTCTGTCAGTGTCAGGTCACCTGGACTTCCTCTAGATTTAACGCAGGGGTACCCCAAACTGTTTCAGGGCCAAATGAAGGACACAAAGGAGGCAGCTGCTGCTCTTTACTGGCACGGCCTAGTATGGCTGAATGCTCTGGGTCACTTCCATGCATACTGAGTGTTCAACGACTGCGGTAACAGCACCCAGATCTGTCTCCCTAGTCACCAACCAGTCTGGTCACCTCCTGCGAGTCCAAGAAGTAGAAAAGAGTCCAGAGAGTCAAATCGTTCCAAAGTAATTTATAAAGAACTGTTACATTCAGTAGTACAAAATGATACATAACCATTCCTCCTGAACTCACCACCTGCAAAGGAGTGGCAGGACTGTACATGTGGATTACAGAAACCTGACTGTATACAGAACACGTACTCCAAACTTGCAATTACCCCAACATCCAGAGAGAAGCTATCTTCAACAAATATGGATTTAAATGACGATGCAGGAAGAGACGGTCTGCTCTGAGTATGACACTGCCCTGGAATCACCTGTGCTGGAACCACTTTTTCCTCTGAAGTTATCCAATATATTCTGATTGAAACCTAAGACCAAAGGCTAAAACCAAAGCTTCCCCAGTCATATTTCAGATGAACTTGGTGAGCTGCTGAAAACCCTCATCCTACTAGACTGTCATTTGCCTCTTAATTTTATAAATGTGCATCGTCTCCTAGAATCAGGCATATCCTTGGTCCGTGTCCCCCAGTTAGCACTGGACCTTGCCAGGCACAAGTGTCAAGTGTACAGGGAAGTGTCTGCCCGGCCTGGGAAGTCTAAGTCCCTTCTGCTGTAACAGAAAATCTGTTAGTAATGTGGTTTCATAGATCTATAAGATAGAAATCTGTGCCATACCTATTTAACTCTTTTAAGGTGTTACGGAATCAAAAGTTTAAGACTACACAGGATATAAGATACAGAATGTCTGAAGGAACTGAATCAGAATTGCGTCATGACTTCATTGCCCTACTGCCTTAAACTCCCGACACATCTAGGCACAGGCCCCTGAATTAGAAGCCTAAATTAAAGCACTGTGCCATGAAGTTCAGCAGATCTTCTCTGATTCTTCTCCCTCTGAGAACAAGGGGTAGTCTATTCCCTTCTTACCACAAGCTGACTCTGTAAGTATCTCCCACTGTGCCAATCATCCTATCTAAAAACATGAGCACTTGATCAGTGTTGTCTTCTAGAATACCAATTTCCTTGTCCCTCTCTTCCCCTGACAGTGTTACTTTCCAAGACAGGATTAATGGATCATCTGACAGTTGAGACACAACTGCTCGGATTTTCCAGCTCTTACAACCATGATTTGGGTGGGAACTCTCTTCATTACAGCCTTTGGAATTCCCTGCTTTGTGGCAACAATGCTGATAACAGAAGGGACTGAGATCCATACCGTTACAAACCAGTCACATGGCACACAGCAGCATTTCCTGTAAGGAAATGTTTTTTCCTGTATCTTCCCAAAGCTTTTATTCCACTATACGCCGTTTCAATGTTATGAATATGTATGGGGCACTTATGCTCTCAAAAGAGGTGACCCTGTATTAAGGTTTAGAGTTTCACACTTGCTGTTCGTAGTCATTAGTGGCAATGGGCTACGGCTTCCAGAAGCCATTCCAAATAGATTCCTATCAAACAGCATTAGGCAGTTAAGATGCGACACTGCCAAAGCTCATCCACTTTTCTGAGTATTTTTCAGGATTAACGCATTTAACAGTTGCCATGATACTAATTCAAGTCAAACCACTTGGATCCCTTTCTATTTGCCTCACGGCTACAACCTATAGAAAACTTTTGTTGAAGAAAGACCAAAAACTCCCCTCAGACATCACTGACTATACATAATTCTGTTTACAATAAAAAGGAACTCAGTTATGATACTGCAATTGCAATCTTTTATATCTATACAACAAGCAAAACTGCTTCTAAAGACAGTGGACTGGATTCATGACAGACACGAACACTGGCTATCTTTCCTTGACGTGGCCATTGGTGAGATGGGCTCTGTTGTTCAGTGGCTCAGACCCATTCCTCTGGATGTAATTGCTGCTTGTGACATTGCTGAAATGTGCGATCCCATTTTTCTCCTTTTCCATCATATTTTCTCTTTCTTCATCCATGTCACTCTCTTCTGTTTCACTTCTCATGTCCTTTTCCATCTACAAAAAAATGTAAATAAGAAACAGTTCAAATGCAGAAGTGCACAAGAAGCAGTGCTAGCTGAGACACAGGCTGAAACTGCTCCTTCAGCCACCTGCCTGCAGCATGCATTTCGGCAGTGTGCTTTTAGCTTTAGTTCACCTTTGCAAGCAGTTTGATTTCTGTCCCAATTAAATCTTAACTGTGATCCTGATACACATTATACAAACAGGTTGAAGCAGTCCCAGATCACAGCTGCCCAGGAGTGAGGACAGCCATGTCAGACTGAGGAGATCCACGCTGCTGCTTTGGGCATCGCTGCGCAGAAGAAGGAAGGGGGAAGGCAGTTCATCAAAATCTTGCATTTTCCAGAGGGGACATGAAAGTAGCTTCTGGGTGCTGCAAGTCGAGCACTCTGCTATGGAGAGCATACAGAATCACAGGATCACAGCACAGCCTGAGTTGGAAGGGACCCACAGGATCCCCAAGTCCAGCACCCAGCCCCACAGCACCACCCAAATCCAAACCCTTTGGCTGAGAGCATTGTCCCAATGCTCCCTGAGTCCCAACAGCTCAGGGCTGTGGGGCCTTTGGGCTCCAGGGCAGGCTACTGCCTCAGACCCTACTCGGTGTCGACCAGAACCTCCAGATACCATTCTGCAGGCTGCTGTCCAGCCTCTAATCACCTGCATGCAGCCATGGCCAGGGCTGCACACCCAGGGGCAGGATTCGGCCCTTGTCCTGGCTGGACTTCATGCTGCTGGGGATTGCCCAGCCCTGCCATGTGTCAAGGTCTCTGCAAGGCCTCTCTGCCCTTGAGGGAGTCGACGGCTCCTCCAAGTTAATGTCATCCACAGACTTACTCAGTTTGCCTTCAAGTCCTGTATCCTGTATCCAGTGCAAATATCAAAAAGGACTGGCCCTAAAATGGAGTCCCGTAGCGGGCTGCCAGCCCGATTTAGCCCCATTTATTGTAACCCTGTGAGCACAACCCATCAGCCAACTGTTTACCCATCGCATTATGGTTTGGTCTAGCTGTATGCTGGATATTTTGTCCTGAAGGATACCATAAGAGAGAGCACAAAAAGCATTGGGGACATCCAAAAAGATCACACTACCTGGCTTCCTTTGGTCAGTGAGGTGGGATCCTTGTTAAGTGAGTTAAACAGGATGTTCCCCTCATGAACCTGTGTTGGCTGTGATCAATGAGCGCAGGCTGTTTTCTTCCCGGCGGCTGAAGTCAATCTGACAGGCCTGTAATTACCATGATCTTTTTTCTTGCCCATCTTGAAAACCGGGAGAATGTTTGCCACTTCCAGTTTACTGGGACCTCTCCAGATTCCCAAGACTGTTGAAAAATACTTGAGAAAACTCCTGGGGTACCCTGGGATGAATCCCATCAGGCCCTATAGACTAAGTGCATCCAGCTAGAGCAGCGCATCCCACATCACAAAGCTACCCAACTCTACATTCAGATTAATATTCAGGTTTTTTTCCTCTTGGAATCAAGAGATCTGTAGTCCACTTTTGTAAATATTTTATGCCTTGCCTTAAACAAAGTGATAAATAAAGCGATAAAATGACAGATTAGAGAAAGCAACCTAACGTTCTTGGGCTGCTTTTACTCTGCTGTACAAGTTGCCAAAATTGGGAACTCATTCACAGTGCCCATGCTCCCTGATGGAAAGTGAACTGAGGGGAAGCTGCAAGCTTCCTTAGGAGTGTGTCCATTACTGGATATACTCTATAGCCTTGATTTTCTATATACATTCTTCTTCTGGGGATATTTCTTGGATCACATAAAGCAGACTGAAGTCTGAAGCCTTCTTTTAGAGATCCCCACAGTGCAGAGCAGTTAAGAATCATAAAAATCTGAACTTGCACTGAATTCATACTGCCTGCAAGAGCAATAAGAATAGGAGATGCCACATTTTGTGAGCAATCTATGTCATTCTGGAATTGGCAATTGAGAAACTATGCACCGATCTGCAGCGTAAGTGCAATTAGTAACCAATACTCTTTTAAGCGTGTTTTGGTGGGTTTTTTTTATTCAGAGGTGCAGAATGTGGCTCAGGCCTCACACTTAGCAAGGTCCCCAAAGGAGCTAGACAGCTGCGTGAACTAAAAAGGTGGTTGCCTCTATATGAGGAAGTGAAACCTCTTGCTTCAGGATTTGGCTGAACCCTAATTACTGGGGATTAGAGAACACCATATGGAAACGGGATGCAGATAAACCTGTAGCCACACAGGAAAATTACAGGGGTCAGAAAGGCTTGTAAGAAGAATATGAACTTTTGAACTGGAGTGAGAATTTCAATGCTATTGAAAGGAGACAGTGCTCTCTTATCCTAATATTGCTTTGGGCTGTTATCATGGAATCAGAGAATATCCTGACCTGAAAGGAACCCACAAGAATCACTGAATCCTATTCCTGGCTCCACACAGGACTACATAAAAATTAAACTGTATATCTGAAATGACCATTGAGACATCCCTTTATGGCAATTTTTCTTTGCTATTCAAGGCTCAATGTGTAATGCTCTCAATTTTATGTTTTCATATCAAACATAGCAGGTCATTTATATTGTGGGTTGGTGTTTTTTTTGTTTTGTTTTGTTTCATTTTTGTCTTGTTTTAGTTTTGTTGTTGTTTTTTTTTTTTTTTTCTGAGATACAGTTAATTTTCTTTGTAGAATCTCATGTGATGCTATGTTTTGGATATTTGATGAGGGAAGCTGTGTTTTAGTTGTTGCAGAGCAGTGCTAGCACTGAGTCAGGGACCTTGCTGCTTTTCATTCTGCCCTGCCAGAGAGAAGCAGGGTGGGCATAAGGGGCTGGGAGTGGATGGAACCGGGACAGCGGACCCAAACGGGCCGAAGGGATATTCCATGCCATATAACATCAGCAATAAAAGCTGGGATAAAGGAGGAAGAAGGGCATGTGCAGAGTGATGGTGTTTGCTCTCCCAAGAAAGCATTATGCATGATAAGCCTTACTTTCCTAGAAGCGGCCTGTCCATGGGAAGTAGTGAATTAATTCCCTGTTTTGCTTTACCTAATAAACTGTCTTCATCTCAAGCCAACCGTTCTCATATTTTTCCCTTTCTGACTGTCTCCCATCCCACCTGTGGTGAGTAATGAGTGGCTGCGTGGCACTTAGGTGCCTGCTGGGGTTAAGCCACAACACTTATAGATAAAATAAGAAAAACTCTGAATGTGCTCCAGCCTTCCTGATGGCTCACTTATTTCTAATAAAGCCATTTATTACCTCATCATTTAACACTGTAATAATTGTAGTGGTATTTCACCCCACATGAGAATTAGGAAAACAGTAGAAGGGCCTCTTCAGTCACCTCTTCTTT
Organism: Alectoris magna; assembly: GCA_030625065.1. Lineage (NCBI taxonomy): Eukaryota > Metazoa > Chordata > Aves > Galliformes > Phasianidae > Alectoris > Alectoris magna. Next base: position 41,199 of record CM060586.1, read on the forward strand.
TTCTGCAGCGTGTGAAGTTTCTGGTTTTAATTTGCAAGTAATTTGCTCTGTGCTACCTTAAGGGAAGGCTGATAAGGAAGCTCTGGACAATATGGATAAAGATAAGTTGTTCATGCTTGTTCTTAGTTCCCCTAAGACAAAATTCCCCAGTCAGAGAGTAACAAAACAACTCATCCCAGGGTATGAGGTCAACTCCCACAAACTTATTTCTCCTAGACTGTGTCCTTGGCAGATGGCCAACCTGATGACATTAGGTCATGTCTTTGATTTTGAGAAGAATTTCATGCTGAGCAGCAGCTTGGTTTCACAGCAGATGCCACATGCTGTAGTCAGAAAGAATGGGACGCATTTCACTAAAGTTTACACAGCTGCATCTCAGGCATGGAAAGTTGCTCTATGACTGATAGAGACAAACAGGCAATAACCTAGCTGCAATCTTGAATGGATTATGCTTACAGAGTGCTCCTTTTACCTGATGGATAGGAGTCTACATGTATAATTACATTCGTACAAGAAAGAATCAATCCCAAATAAACTTCTGTGCTCTCAAGTAGCTTTAGGGCACCCTCTCTCCCCATGTGATTTGCAAGGAACTACAAGTTGATTCATACCGTGCCCTGGAGCATGAACTTGTAGACCATATGAATAATGAGGCAGGACCAGAAGATGTGAAGCAACTGTAGAGTTATCAGGAGAGCATTCACGAAGTAGTATCCAAAGAAGGGCTGGAATATCTCCATGGAGTAGTAGTAGGTGTTATAGAGCACTCTGCAAGAGAGAAAGAATTGCACTGAAGGGCACTTGTGTTCTTAGCAGGGCTGTAAGCCCCCAAAAGCCCTTTGTCACAGAGGAAGTTTCAGGTCAGTCATTTCCTTCTTCCATATAACATGTGAGTTCCCCACTGGAAATAAGCAGAGTAGAGCCAAAAGCCAAGGACTCTTCTGGAATATACGTCAGGTCTTTACGACTCCTCTATGAACTCCAAAGCAGACCACCCTTGTTTACCCTAAGGCAGGTGCAACAGCCATATGGCACTGTAATCTACACAGAGGTCGGAGACATGACCTCAAGAACTGAAAAGCAAGGGCTGTAGCAAAAGATTCAGCACACAGCTGAATTATCCTGCCTCTGAATAGGCAGTTTTTCATTTTCCTTGACAGCAGCAGACTCACGTGTAGGGGAAAATGACCAGACGGCTGATGAGGAAAACAGCTGAGAAGATCATAAAGAGGCTGTCACAAGTTTTTTTCCACTTCATGTAATTGAATATCTTAGTTGGCTGGAAGGAGAAAGAATAATAAAACAAAACAGGCCAAGACACTGCATCTGCACATGCTCCAAGAGGCTAATAAACCAGATATAATGCAATCCACATGCAGGTAATCATCTCTCCTCTGTAGAGCACCTTAAGCTAGGTGTTGCAATGAGTTATCAGTGAAATAATGCATGGCCCTTACTGTACTTGATCAAAACACAGCATTTGGCTAAAGAGCATTGCTGACAACTAGGTTTTGCCTAGCAAATAACTGTGGAGCTCACCTCTAGGAAGCAATCAGAAGCATCATGAATCACCATCACCAGTGTCCCAATACGGATGTAATTGGCACAATATGAGAAACTGATGAGGAAGATGGTTGCAGCATGATGGACTATCTGCTCCTTGAAGTCCTGAAGAAAAAGGGGACATGAGAGAATAAAACACAGTGTACCTTCTGCCTTGGTTAGAGCATGTCTCCTGCAGGTAGCAATAAAATCTCTCAAAAAACCCCTCATTGTAATGTCTCAGAATAATAGAGTCATAGAATCACAAGGTCGGAAAGGACCTACAAGATCATCTAGTCCAATCGTCCCGTAATTTCTCTTCCAACCCTTCCCATCACTCAGGACTGTGACATCCACAGCTAGATCAGGTTGCTCAGAGTCTTGTCCAGCCTGATTCTGAGCATCTCCGAGGACAGACATCCATCACATCTCTCTGGGATCATTTCTGGGGCCCTCCTCTGTACGCGCTCCAACAGCTCCATGTCTCTCCTGCACTGAGGTCTCCCCATCTGGATGCAGTGCTCCAGGCGAAGTCTCACAGTACGGAGCAGAGGGGCAGGAGCACCTCTCTTGCTCTGCAGACTGCACTGCAGCCAGGGTACGGTTTTGATGCAGCCCAGGGTATGGTTGGCTTACTGGGCACATTGCTGGCTCATGCCCAGCTTCCCATCCACCAGTACCCCCAAGTACTTTTTGGCAGGGCTGTGCTCTATCCTTACATCCCCCAGCTTGTATTGGTAGCGAGGGTTGCCTTGACCCAGGTGCAAGACCTTGTACTTAGCTTTGTTGAACCTCATGAAGTTCTCCTGCACCCACTGATGAAGTCTGTCCAGGTCCCTCTGAATGCCATCCCATCCTTCTGGTGTGTTGATCACATCCCATGTGGTACTTAGCTCACACCTTTCCATGCCAGGGTTTGCATTCCCCACCTCCCAGAGGGAAGAGAAGTGAGTGACTGGGAATGGAAATTCCTGGCAATGAGCAAGGCCAGAGTGCCACAAAACATCAGGCCAGCACTGTACACACTATATGCTCTTGAAGACCACTCTCTCGAGCATTAAGCTTGCATTCTGTTTGTGCATGACTCTTGACTCTTCCCTGGCGTTGTCACTCACCTTCCTCTTCACATCAAAGGGCAAGGTGAAGACCAGTGAGCAGTAGAAGGAGAGCTCCAGCATGTAGTACCAGAACAGAGAGGGCTGGAGAGGCTGCAACACCAAGGGAGATACAGTGATATATCCATCAGATAAAGCAGAGAGAGAGCTGGAAACGACAGCTCCTCTCTATGCAAAAATAAAACAAAACAAAACAAAAAACAACCCATCAGATCACCACCATGAAAAGATCTGGTTCCTGCAGCATCAGGGAGACAAAAATCAACAGGACAATCTAGTCACTAAACAAACATCAGCTGTGCTGAGGTAGAAACAAGCAGCAGAGGACACTCTACACTTTGCATTACCATGGGGAATACTGGTGAACAGCAGTGGGGGGGAAAGATGCAGAATGTCTTTAGGTTCTCTTCAGCATTGTGTGAATTCCTGAGTCGTTGCTGCAGAGCTTTGCAAACTCACCGTTTTGCTGCAGTGGAGCAGATTAGGACCTGAATAAATCATTCCCTTCGATAGCATTCAGGGAGACGCTTCAGATTTCTTGGATTCTGCCACAGGTTTTTCAGTCTAATCATATTATCAGGCAAAGCTACAGTGCTCTCGTGTGTGAACAGGGGATCATACAGTGTGAACACTTATCTACATTGTTCTGAGTAATTTTTTCTGGGATTTTACATGTGGAAAACTAGAAGCTCCGACACAATCAGCAAGATATGTGCTAACTAAGGAGTAATTTTTTCTGTTGTGAGCTCTGGATCAGAAGGGATTTATTTTCCCAAAGATAGATCGTTTGGGAGAACTGATGCTTCTTTTGCCCTTGTCTGTACCACAAAGCATGGTTTGCTTAGCAGAAATTATATTTGAAATATTCCTTGTTCCTGTTAGGACACAGGTATGTTCTTGACCTTTCCTACTCTTTTCCCGTGGAATGTTACCAGCTCTGGTTTTGGTCTTTTCTATTTATTACAGCTGTTAGAAAGTGTTTTGTTATGATAGTTAAATTTTTCTGGAGAATACATGTACTACAAATGTACAGAAGAAGAAATAAGGATCCATAGAGTCCTATTCAAACACTACCTGTTTGCACAAATTCACCCTTAAAATTTCTGCCTTTGGGTGACAAAAGATATTTGGAGGCTTAACCTGAAAGACAGTACCTCATTCTTCACTCATATGGTCCATCATTGCTTCTGTGCTTAAACCTATGCACTGTATTTCCCTTTACAGGTTAGTAAATCTCCGTGTACGCTCAATTGACTGCCAGACCAAGCAGCCCTGAAGCACAAGCAGGCTTCTCTTTGTCTTGCTACTGGGATCACACTGTTCTTCAGCCTTTCCTTCAATTAATGAAGTACTCATTTCTCACCCAGGATGTTCTTGCACTGCAAAGCTGTGCATGGGAGCTCCCTGCATGATACCAGTGGAAATTATTATCCTGCCAGAAACACTTAGCAGCCTTTGGATTGCAATGAGCAAATAATGAAAGGGATCAAAGTCTACCAAGTCAATGGGAGCCTTTTTATCTCCTTCACTGAGCTCTGAATTATACTGTCAGAGCTCTGAGCATACCAGTAGACCCTGCAAAGGATTCCTCTGAGGGGCTTTAGCTGCCTGTGGTCAAGGTCAGTTCTCACACGGCCCATCTGTTTCACCTCAAATCACAAGTGCAGTGAATGAGCTGTGTGAGAAAGAGCAGTCAGTAACTCAACGGGGCCCTCATCCCTCGGCTCAGGAGCTGTGTTTCAGTCCCAGCCTTTGTTGTCAGTTCTCGCTTGAACTATGTTATAGGTACATTGTGTGTGCTGATGTACCTCGCTGCCCTGGATCCACACACTTGATTTTGGACCTTCTACCTGCAGATTTGCCTTGTGACCTGAACACTCAGCTGATCCCGTCTGTATCTGCTCTTGTGCTTTTCTTCTTGTCAATGACTGCTGCTGTCAATCTTTTCTCCCAGTTGGTTTCCCTTGTAGGTCAACACGCTCCTTTAGTATCTGACAGGGAAGTTAGATTTCATCCACTCAGGAGAAAGTAACTTAACTGAATGAAATGACACTCGAGTGTTTCATTAATTCACAATGCTCATCAAGCCTGTATATAAGAAGGCTGCTGCTGTACAGCTTTATGTTTTTATGACAATAAAAACATAAAGAGAAAAGGTGGAATAGTCAATGGTTCGTGTGCTCAGTGGGTGAAGCTCCATCCTAACTCTTGTCAAGTTATGAAGTACGAATAGCTAGGGAGACAGATAGGCAAGAATATATTTGTTTTTTTGTGGCTATCCCTTAGCTGGTAAGAAATGCACACTCTCCAGCCCTCTGGATAGCTTCTCACAGCGCTGCTGTGGGAAGAAAAAAAGCACAGAATATACATTGTAGAACTGTAAAATAACATCCCCCAAAATTAATGGAAATGATGCTGTATTGCTACTGGCCATAGCACCAGTTCCTCTGGGAAACAAGCTCATGGGGAGCACTGTGGACACGATTCTTTGGTGTAGTGGAAGGAGTACATCTCTCAGAGCACATCCTCTGCTCTACATGCTTTCCACTGAAGTTTTCTCCTCCTTTGGTCAAATGTCCTAAGCCTCACTCTCCTCTATTAACTAAACAAGGAGCGTGCTTATTTTTCAGTTCTTTGCTCACCTGGCGCAAGTCTCACTTTCCCTTTCCTTCTGTAAGTCTCCTTCTGTTCAGCTGACTTCTCCTCTATTGTGTTTAGATTAAGACAGATATTAAGATGTTATCTACTGACAAGGACCTGGTTTTGAATTCTTAAAGCTCATCAGTCTGAATTTTATTCAGTGCTCTCTCTTTTATCTGCAATATAATCTGATGTTGAAAAGAGATATGCAAAGACAATACACAATTTATAACAGCAATTTTCACTCCTGGATGACTCACCTGTTGTGGGTATCCTGTCCAGCACTCTCTATGGTCCCAAAGCCAAGGCTTCTGGAAAGAAAATGCAACATGAATGGGACAATGCCAGAGAAAGTCTTTTCTTATCAGCTACGTAAATCTCTCACTTCTTGGCTATCACAGATTTGCTGTATGTTATTACAAACAGAGCTGTTAAGCTGTTAAAAGTTGTTAAGTCTTGCAAAAAGGCCAAACACCCCTGTCAGGAACATGATTTTTCTTTCAAATGGCGAGGATCATGCTGCAGGCTGCTAAGTAATGAATCTCTGAAAAGATACTGCTCTGTTTACACTTCAAAGAAAACTGCAGTTTAGAACTTGCAGTTTGACAGGGCTTTAAAACAGGTTTGTAGGGGGAAAAGCGTGACAGCAAGCCTGCCCGCAACACGGTGTAGGATGGCATAGCTGTTACCGGGACAAGGTGCTAGCGGGGGCCCTCAACCTGCTGCATCTTATGATGATGAAGGCAACAAGGAGACTCAGGGCAAAAACTTCAAAGGAATTATCCTTGGAGTTATCCTCCAAGGTTACAAGACCAACTGCCCAGCTGAACTGCCTCTATACCAGTGCATGCAGCTTGGGAAACAAAACAGGAGGAGCTGGAAGCCACCGTGCCACTGGAAAACCATGATGTAGTTGTTGTCATTGAAACCAATGGGATGATTCCCGTGACTGGAATGTGGCTACTGACAGCTACAAGCTGTTCAGAAGGGGCAGGAGAGGAAGGAGGGTAGGACGCATTGCCCCCTACATATAGGAAGGAATAGAGTGTGAAGAGCTGTACCTGAAGAATGGCCACAAGCAAGTCAATAGGCTTTGGGTGTGAGTGAGAGACTGAGGCAAAAAAGGGAGCCTTGTGGCTGGTATCTACTACAGGCCACCTGACCAAGTGGAGCCTGTTGATGAAGCCTTCTTTCTCCAGCTACAGAAGGCACTGTGATAGCAGACTCTCATCGTGCTGGGGGACCTGCACCTGGACATCTGCTGGAAAAGTAGCAAAGCAAGCTGTAGACAATCCAGGAGGCTCCTGGAATGCATCAAGGACAACTTCCTGAGCCATGTAATAGACAGCTCTATCAGGGGGATGCAATGCTGGACCTGTTGCTCACCAATGTGAGTGAACTGATTGGTGACATCAGAATTGGAGGCTGCCTGGGCTGCAGTGACTATGCAACAGTGGAGTTCACATTCTTGACTGATATCGGATAATGAATAAAATCAGGAAACTTAATTTTAGGAATGCCAAATTCTAGCTCTTCAGAGAGTTAGTCAACAAATCCCTTGAGAATCAGTCCTCGAGGACAAGTGGAGCAGAACTGGCAGATCTTTAGGGAAGCCTTACGTAGGGCACAAGAGCTCTCCATCACTGGGTGTAGGATATCAGGAAAGGAATGCAAGAGATCAGCATGGCTGGACTGGGACCTGCTGGTCACAGTGAAGAGCAAGAAGAAAATGCACAGGCAGTGGAAGCAGGGCCAGGTAATCTGCGAGGAGTATAGGGAAGTTGCTGGCCTGGGTGGGGATGGGGTCAGGAAGGCCAAACTAGAACTGGACTTAGCAACGTGACAGAAGAACAAGAAAGGTTCCTACAGGTACGTCATCCAGAAAAGGAAAGTTCAGGAGGGCATACCCCACCAGAGAGCAACACAGGCAGGCTGCTAATAACAGACAAGAAGGCTGAGGTATTCAACAGCTCTTTTTCCTCAGACTTTACTGGTGACTGCCCTACACACAGCCCTTGAGCTGTGGTTCAGAACGTGGGAACTGAGGGAGAATTGCCCCTCCACTGCATGTGTCAATGAGGTTCACAACCTGAGGAAGCTGAACATCCATAAGTCTGTGCAGAAGAGAAGGAAGAAGTACTGCAAATCAGGGGCAGTGGTAAATAGGAGTAGATACAGCCTCCTTCTGGGTGGGAGTGAGGTTTAGAGCAAATACAGGTAAGGAACCAGAGATGTGTGATACAGAATCAAAGATGCTGAAGTAAACACGCTGAAACAACTGTGACCCAGAAAGGAACCTCACATCTCTGAACTCCATCATTCCTATAGCAACAACAAATAAACCTCTTTTCTGGTAATCTTCTGTGAGATAAAGTTATCTTTATCCCACAGTCAGAGGTGCCCCTCGTCCCAGCACAGGATGAGAGTGTGTGGCATGATTTCCACTACCTCCTCTGCATTAGTGATTCTAACCCATAACATTTAAGACTCAGCCTTCTTTTATTGAGGCTACTCTATCTGTATCAAGAGGAATCATTATTTATGAAATCAGAGAAAAGGCAGACACATGAACTTCACTGCACCTCCTGGCTTAGGAGGAGAAAATACATAACATTTTTGAACCGCATCCCAACCTCCAAAAGAAATAAGCGCATTAAACCAGTATTGGATGCAATACACGAACAAGCCTTGCAGCTTCTGTCCCAGATAAATGTTCCATCTCCCATACCATACAAATGTATTTTTACAAATGTATTTTTACAGCTGCAAACACTGTCTCACAATCATAATGATCTACTGCTGTGTCAGAGGAGGATGAAATCTCCTCGTTTTTCCTCAGAGTTCTTCAGGTAAGCATGGTTCCTTATTCTTGTGAGCTCAAAAGTGTGCTGCGCAGAGGACACATCTGATGGAAAAGCTCTATGAGGTTTGAAAGCGCAGGTTCAGCACCAAAATCTGCCATTCTTGAGGCACTCCCCAGATAGGACAGCAGGTGGCACTGCTTGTATACTCACATCGTACAGTACAGCCAGCCCAGTGAAGAAGGAAACGATGTAAAATGTAAACCTCCAGCTACAAAGAAAAAAAGAAGGATGTCAGTAACCCATTAACCACGAAGGTACAATTCTGTGTATAAATCCCACTCATTCAGAGAATGATGCCATTAAAGGCATCAGGGTTTGCCTAGATCAAGATTTGCCTAGATCCTAACAGATTCTGTATATTGTTATCACATTCAACAGATGCCACAAAGTCTGTTGAAATCACCCAGATAACGATCTAGGTGATTATCATTTTCCAGATAATCATTTTCTGGATGATTACCTGGAAATTGCCTATATAATCATCCCAACCCTTCCCAGCCCAACCAGATGCATGTGTAAAACTCCAACAGTGCCAGTCTCCTCCTTAGGCTTTTGAAGATTAGGTATGCTAAATTCATTATCATCTAAAGCAAATGACTACTACGGTTTGGTCTCAGTGAGAGCTGCTAATGACTTACCCACATTAAACCCACAGAGATGTACACATAAAGTATGTATAAAATAGAAGTTCAGTGGAAAGAGGCGTGTCATGCTGCATATTTACACATACAGTAAGGAATGAGGGAAATTTTATCCCAGCAGAACAAACGAGCAGCTAATAGACTAAACACAGAAAATCTGCAAAGGGGTAAAACTGCCTACAGCAGCTCTTAAATTACTAAATATCTCTGTAACAAATTGGAAGCAGCTTTATGTTTTGAAAGACTCCATTTTTCAATGAAACACCCAGGACTCCAAGAAAGGCATAAGCTACTATTTCATGTTGGAAGGGCATTCTTTATGTAGACTGCAAACAATAGAGGGCAGGCAGAAAGACATTATTGTCAGTGGTCTGAGTTAGAAACCTATTTACTGTTTAGTGTTTACTGGTACTATTTACTGCAAGGCAGCTGAGTGCAGGGAGAACTTGGATTTCATCTTGATAGAGGCAGATTAATCATGTTTGTTTTACAACTCTTTGTCCACAGCTCAGTAAATCCTTCTAACTGTAATGATCTGCAATGCTATAAATAAATAATATGCACCCTTTTTGTTTTGTTCTCTCCATTATGGGGTTTAGGTAAGAGTTTTGAATTAGAGGGTGAATATTAAATGGATTGTGATCAGCCCAGATGTGATGCCTACCCTACAGATATACACTTTTAGTCAGATGAATGTCACTGTGGGTATTTATTTTCTCCGTCATCTCTGTGGCCTTACTGGAAGAACCTCCTTCTGCACAAGTGAAGAGGAGCGGGCACTCAGCAGTTTGGCATTTCACCCAAGCTCAGGAGCATTCGCCTCCTTTGTGGAAAGCTGAGCCAAAGATAGCATTTCTAAGAGGGCTAATTTCTAAAGTTTTACCAAAACATTCTTGGCATTCCTCTAACCACAATTCTGTATTCTGGGTTCACTTCTCCCACCAAACCTCAACATACAGGAACTTACGTAGAACCAATTGCTGAGTGATGGTCTACCATGTACTATTACAGAGCATAACCTCTCAGATCTTAACATCTGTAACAACTTCAGGCTGAGATTTTCATAGCCTCTGCACAAGCAAAAGGACCAAGCGGGGTCTGGAGAAGGAATCACAAAGACACAGAATGGGGGAATAGCTGGGGTATGCTCATGGGGGTATAGGCATCAGCGTAGAACAGTTTCCTAAAGAGTTCTACAGTCTTTGATTTTTTTGCTGTAAAATGGCCTTAATGATAATTCATCTAGATTCTGGCAAGGAGGCAATCCCAGACTAGAAAGCCTGTCTAGGCATGGGGACAAGGATGGACAGTCATGGACCTCCAAGAGTTGCACAGTTCTGACCTCAGCTGTGCAACAGGCTCTTCACAGGCCAGGTCACCAGCACCTCCAAGCGCAGCAGTGAACATGTAAGCATGCAGCCAGCTCAAGTCTGCTGGGGCTATTGCTCTGCTGCAACTTCGATCTGCATTACTTGAAGTAATTAAAAAGTGAGGAGTCCAATGATAGCCCTCTTTTGCCAGACCTGCTTGTGTGTCCTAGGAAAAGCTTTCGTATAGGCTCTCTTTCCTGACATTATAAAAGGGTTCTACTTTTTGGCTTTCAGGGAAGCTGAAAGTCAGTTGCCAACACAATACAGTCGAGCCCAGTGTCTGTGACTTTTGAAAGCAGTACTGTGGAGAACAGTTGCAGGAAAGATGCAGCAGAATCATCACAGAATCATATAACGGCCTGGGTTGAAAAGGACCACAATGACCATCCAAGTTTCAACCCACTGCTATGTGCAGGGTCGCCAACCACCAGACCAGGCTGCCCAGAGCCACATCCAGCCTGACCTTGAATGCCTCCATGGATGGGGCATCCACAGCCTCCTTGGGCAACCTGCCCCAGTGCACCACCACCCTCTGCATGAAAAACGTCCTCCTAATATCCAACCTAAACCTCCCCTGTCTCAGTTTAAAACCATTCCCCCTTCTCTTCTCCATGTATCAGCTTGCAGTGAAGCAAATGGGAGGGAAACAGAGAGGCAACAGTAGGCTGCTCTGGAGTCACAGAAGCAGCAGCAAAGCAGCAGAAAGCAAAACAATATTGAATTTCTCAGTTATTATTGCATTCCAAAGCAGAGTGTCAGTCTTCCAAAGTCAAAAACAGGCATCCTGTGAGGCATAAAGTGAGACAGGAGTGAAAGAAGTCTTGGGGGTAAAAATAAAGGGGAGAAGCAAGGAATGACTCAGGAACAGGGAAGTAGCAGCAGAGCCACAGAAGAATCAGGTGAGGCAGGGAAGGCTCAGGAAGCTCTCTGTGAATGAGTGCAGGCAGGCTGGTGGCAGCAAGATGCCTGCCAAGCTCAGAGGCAGTGAGTGGCCCCTACAGCTCACAACGTGTGCTCCTGCTCACCAGGCCTCGCAGAACTTCTTTGACAGGCTCGGTCGGTCAGTGTTCCTCCGGCGCCGGAACCACCTCTCCACCTTTCTCACTGGCAGGTCACACTGTTTGGCTAAACTGATCAGCTCACCCTGGAAAACAGGTGAGGAAGTGGGGTTCAGACTCAGGTTTAAAGGTCAGAAGGCTCCAGGGCCATCTGGTCTGGGGCACCACAGAACATTGCCGGAGGGTCCTGGCAAGCCCAGGTCTGTTCAAGCTAAGGCATCTTTCAGCAAGCTGTCCATTCCTAGCATAGGGATTTCAGGTAACAGAAAATCTTTCACTTCTGCTTGCAAGCAAACGGTTATTAATGCTAAATGTTAAAACCTGATATTTTATTTTTTATGTCAAAGTCTCCGGTTTAGAGTTTAAAACTGTGGTCTCTTCTCCTCACAGGTGTTTCTTGTTGAACTACTTCATTTGTCTTCAGTGTCCAAGTCCCTTAAATCTGTCACTCCAATAAAGTTTTACTGAAGCTTAAGTAATTTTTAAAGTTCCACACTGGATTTTGTCAAGTCTTTCAGCATTCTTATGCAATATCAGAGAATAACATGACCAATGAGCAACATCATTTTCCTACCATTTCTTCTCCTTCTGTGGTAAATACAATAGATCACTCCGAAATACTGCAATTACCTTCCTTCTTGTCCTTGGGCTCCTAAAGAGTTTGCTGTGTGGCACAGAAGTTGTTCATCATTTTCTATATTCCTTCTAGAAGTGTCATCAAGGATAGTTTAGTAAAGCAATAGGTTTTCATCAAATGTGTTCACCTTAAATGTCTCGCATGACAGTCCTTTACATACCCTGAGAGTGCTGTGAAGATCTGTGTCCATTACCATTTTCAGATATATTTCTATTTTTACCTAGTGACTTCTATTCTTGGGGTGGAGTCACACAGGTGACTGTGATTTCAATTCCCAATTGCTCCATGAGGTGATATCCCTCTCAAGGTGAGGGCTGCTGAGAACAGCAAAATTACATCTTATAAAAGCTGCCTCATAAGCAGGATTCTGAGTGCTCACAGGAGGGGAAGGAAGCCAAAAGACTGGCTGAGGTGAAAGTGGTGAATGAAAGAGTAAGGCACTGACTGGTTGCAGTTTTGCTCTGTGTCACACTGATATCAGAAGTCTCACAGCCAGGATACACTGATATCCCAGATTTTCTAGGACAAAAGTGCAGATTTCTGCTCCTTCAGTGCACTGGGGGTGCAGTGACAGCTGTGTAGAAAGTCTGCCTGCAGAGGCAAGCCTTGAGTTAGATCTCTGCAACAGGACTAATTCTGCTGAGAAATGTGCAAATTTCTCAGAGAGGCACGAACCTACCATTTGGTCAGAGACATGGCAAGTACTCCTGAGAACATTCCTTCCCATTGCTAGGGAAGGAGGCTGGCTGCACAACCCAGATGAATGCCTGCATTCTTACTTTTGCCTCTATTCTTTCACTTTCAAGCTCTTGCTGAATGTCCTGGAGCTCCATACGCCCCACTGCTGTGTGAAACATGCTGTAACAGCCTTGACAAGGCATTAACTTGTTTGCACTAGGACTGCCCAGTGGGACTGGAATCCCTACTCTTTGGTAATGGCTAAGCTTTTTCTTCAGGGCCAAGACAGCCTGCAGAAAGAAGACGAAAGGTAATGCGTTGGGCTTACGGAGCAAGGTTTTGTTTGCAGGGGTGGCCTCTGTGAGCAGAGCCCAGCAGCTGCCCCTTGTCAGATCAGATCCAGTTCCAGCTGCTCCAAAAGGGACCTGCCACTCCCAGAGCTCAGATGTGAGCGATGCTTATTACACACACTGAAGAACGGGAAAAATCACTGTTACTGAAAGAGAGGAGAGAGGAATAGAGAGAGGAGCAGCTCTGTAGCCACCGAGGTAAGCACAGAAGGAGAGCAGGAGGAGCTACATTTGTGGAGAAGATCCATATCTATCCCAGAATAGGCCCACAGTGGAGCACACTGTCCCCCAGCAGCCCATGGGCACTGTGTGGAGCAGATCTCCACATGCTGCCCTGGAGGAGCCCACTGTGCAGCAGTGGATAAGGCTTGGAGGAGGATGCAGCCCATGGAACCCAGCAGAAGCAGCTCTGGGCCGGAGCTGCCACCCATGGAGATAAGTTTGCAGTGCAGCTGGAGGGCTGGGGGAGCTGCCACCCATGGGGCCCCATGTTGGAGCAGTGCTTGGAAAGCTGCAGCCTGTGGAAGGCCACACACAGTCAGTCGAGGAAGGATGGCATCCATGGGAGGGACCAACGTGGAGGAGTGGCAGAGAGTTACCAAGGTGGAGTGGTAGAGACAGAGTGCCACGGACTGACCACAGCCCTACTCCCTGTCTCCCTGTGCTGCTTGGGGGGAGCAGGTAGAGGAGTGTTTATTTGAGGAAAGGTGTTTTAGTTTGCTTTTGGTTCTCTCTGCTCTGTGCCGTTAGTAATAGGCAATAAATTATATTAATCTCCCTATGCTGACTCTGTTTTGCTTGTGATTGTAATTAGTGAGTGCTCTCCCTGTTCTTATCTCAACCCTTGAGCCCTTTTCTGCCTCATTTTCTCCTCTCATTATTCTGATGAGGGAGAGTGAGACAGTGGTGTGAGGAACTTTTGCTAGCCATCAATGTGAAATTTGAAACCACCACCTTGATTCCCCTCCCTACAACAAAGTTACATCCAGGGATTTAACTGACAAGCTTAAATCCCAATACAGAATATCCACAGTTCTGCCAATGCTTTTTTTTTCCCTCAGCAGCAGCCATTAGAACTCCAAATTACCCTGCCAAGATCTTCAAGATCTTCTTTTTCTCTCTCATGGGAAAACTACCTACCATTTGTGTTTGCAGTATTCTGATGTTCCTTATTGTGTCTCTGATGAGAGAGATTTTAATTGGCTTCCTGAGAGACCAATAAAAAAACCTGTGGATTGTACAGCAACAGAACGATCTGCCTCCCAGAACTAAAAGAATCACACAATCCACATGTGCTAAGCTGCGAGGATTCACAACAGGGGAAGTCAGTTCAAGCGAGCTGATATGACAGTGATTTGCTAATACACGAAGAAAAGCCATGTACGAGGCAAACAAGAGCAAACAGGAGTTTGGAGAGAAGTTTCCTGTCCAAACAAGTCTAAGATTCAATTTTTTTGAGTGCTGTCTCTGGAAAGCTGTTATTCCCACATGTTCAGAAGCAGAACTGATGACTTATTGCATTTGCAGGATGATCCTTGCGGTTGGCTGGTGTCAGGAGGCCAGTGCTACAGTGCTTCCTTATGGTCTGTTGAGTGTCCAAATGCAAGATTCCAAGCGTGATTTCATTTAGGTAAATAGACAGGGGCTAAACCTAGAGGAAAGCAAAGGAAAAAAGGACTCACCTCTTTAGGGTTCTTACAATTCACAGTGTAGAATGTTTCCAGAATGGAGATGGGCTGAGCTTTAGGTCTCAGCTTGTCCTTCACACCCAGTTTGGCACTGGCAGGCAGGGCTATGGCTCTGCAAGAGGAAAGATAAAGATTCAGTTTAAAACAAAACAGTAATTTCTAATACCACAACACTGCAAAAGATTGTGTAGTACATAACAGCTTCCTCCTACAGTTGCCTCCTACAGTTCCGAGTCACAGTACAAGTATCATGTCAATCAAGTGAGGAAGACAAGTACAAAACCTCACAGCAGAAACACTGAGACTTGTATTCTACAAGCCTGAGCTCTGTTCAACATCAAATGAGTTTGGAAATCACAGAATCATAGAATCACAGAATGGCCTGGGTTGAAAAGGACCACAATGACCATCCAGTTTCAACCCCCTGCTATGTGCAGGGTCGCCAACCACCAGACCAGGCTGCCCAGAGCCACATCCAGCCTGGCCCTGAATGCCTCCAGGGATGGGGCATCCACAGCCTCCTTTGGCAACCTGTTCCAGTGCATCACCACCCTCTGCGTGAAAAAATTCCTCCTAATATCCAACCTAAACCTCTCCTGTCTCAGTTTAAAACAATTCCCCCTTGTCCTTTCACTGTCCACTCTTGTAAACAGCTGTTCCCCCTCCTTCTCATATGCTCCCTTCAAGTACTGGAAGGCCACAACGAGGTCTCCCCAGAGCCTTCTCTTCTCCCACTTCCCACTCAACCTTTTCTCATGGGAGAGATGCTCCAGCCCTCTGATCATCTTTGTGGCCCTCCTCTGGACCTGCTCCAAGAGCTCCACATCCTCCCTGTGCTGGAGACCCCAGGCCTGGACGCAGACCATTCTGTTTCCAATGAAGACCTATAGGAAGTTGCAGTAAGGTTCTTCTTGAACAACTTTCTGAAATTTTCTCAACAGATTAAAGGGAAAGAGAATGTTTCTTATTTTCTCTTTCTTGATGTTTTGTCATGGTCACAGTATAAAATCTCACTGTAACAAAAACAAGCCAGTTGAGCTGAAGAATACAGGGTGTGAGTAACCAAATTACTTTGTTGTTGAGGTACTGAATTTAACCATGAATTATAGGACCAATCCTACTTTTATGAAGATTATTGGGAAATCAAGCCCTGAAATTCCTCCAAAGGGATGTTTGTACATGTTGGATGTATGCTCTGACTCACTTTTTAGTTGAATCTTGTTCCAAGTACAACCCTAAGAGAACGATGGTTGTACTGATTTCAACATCACAGGTTCATAGTATCAATTGAAGGGGATTGTCCCATCAATGGAATCTTAACAGCTTTCTGAAATACAGAAGAAGAAAGCCTGAAGACTATATTGGACAGATTTCCATAGCTACGTAAGGCAAGACACAATCAGTGACATGACTCAACTCAAACCTGTTTCCTCTTCAGTCAGGTTGGGGTGAAGATAGCTTCTCCAAGGTTTACAAAAGAAAGTTCACACTAAGGCATTTTATTCAATAATCACCATCGAGCAAGCTGTCTTGTGCAAAACCTGCCGATGCTGAAACTAAGTGGATCAATAATGAAGGGGCATAAATCCATAATCCCTCACTTGCAGAGCCTTCCAGAGCTAGTGTGAAACAAAATAATTTAGTTTTTGTGAGATTATTTTCCACAAGTGTTACAGAATTTCTAAGGGTGTCACTCTGCCAGTATTTTCCAGCACCGAGAACCAGTGACAACTTCTATTCTTGGAACTGCACAGTATGTTGAAGCCACATACACTGCATTGGCTCTCTGTGCTCTTGACATCTCTACTCCGTGGTTCCAGGAGAATTCTATCAAGAAGCTATCATGGCAGCTATACTGTACAGAACAGTCAGTTTACACCTCCGCACTAAAAAAAAACCCAACAAACCCAGATCACCTAAGAGGAAGATGTTCTCAGGTACTTTTCAACTTCTGATTAATAACAAATATCTTTGTGGAAAATGAATTGCAGATAAACACATTTTAAAATAAGCTATTTGAAAAGGGTCTTCCATTTTTTTTCCTGGCTATGAGTTCATATGTTCTCTGCAGATCAACAATATTCCTTTCTTATGATGCACAAAGCATGGGTAATAAACTGCCACAACCCTCCTAAAGAAGAGATATAACCATTCTGACTGAACCAGGAGTCTGCTTAAAGAGTCATTAAAAACAGTCCTGATTTCAGACATGTTCCTAATGCTCCCTTATCTCCCATCAACCACCTCTCCACATCTTCCACACAGCTATCACCATGGAAATTTCTGCATTAGCTACATTCAAAAAAGTGAAATAAAATCTATTATTTTTCTTGATAATAATCTTGATTTACAGCTCTGCTCCCAAGAGAAATGCACCAGTTCACACCAACAGGCACTTCCTCTTTTATAGAAATAGAAATTATTCAAAATTTACTTACTTGGGAGAAGAGTTATTATTCAGCAGCCTACAGTTGTTCACCTTTCATTGGCAACATGCTCAGTTACTTCTGAATTAGTGGGTTTACGTGGAGAGTAAGCTACCTCAACAGTGTAACAGCCAGCCTCCTCCAACCCTACAGACCTGAGGAATGCCAGAGGCAGGAAGCTGGAGGAAGGAACTGGAGCTAAACTAAAATAAAGCTATTTTTCTCCCATTCTTCCCTGCACTTGGTGAGTCTGAATAAAAGTAAATCAATGAATGAGAAGGAGGTAACAGGTACGTTCATGGTGAAGACTTTCTCCAGAACGTGGGGCACTTTCTTGTAGTTCTATCCTATGACTCAGAAGATACAAGACAATAACAGCCAGTGGAGTATCATGACTTAAGGAGGGTGTTTTGGAACATTCGCCCTAAGTCCTTCTGGTTTCTACCATTCCACTTGGAGGAAAATGCACAAATATTGATTGAGCCAGAGAGAGTTAAAAATTTCCAGGTAAATTCTGTCTACTGTACTAAACAAGTATATGTTAATTTCATTAAAAAAATTAATTTGTAGAAGTCTTAGAATGACAGCTAAGTAATATAAATACATATATGGATAGGAATCAGAGTTATACTGTTACTTTTGCGTATTTGTTATGAATGTGTTTCATTTGTGACTAAGATTGTGTTTAAGATTTCTTCATTTACTCCCTAGCATTTGATCCTATGTAAATTAATACGTTGGTCCTAAACCTTCATACAAAATTTAGGCCAATAAAATTTGTCCTAAATGGCTATAGAGCTTGCAAAGCTTGTTCTTCTTCCACTATTGCACAAGAGGATAGAGGCTTTTATTTTTTGGCTTTATCATGCACATCAGTGGGGAAGCTCCCTTCTTCAAAGGCAAACTAGATGCCAAATCCTCCTACCACCCCAAGGCTTTGTTGAGAAGAAGGAATGTCACAAGGACTCAGGAAGTGAACTTTTTCAGCTCTCTCTGCAACAGAATGGCTAAAGTCAAAGGAACCACCAGAAACAGAGATCATACCTAAACAAAAGAAATGCTTTGCACCAGATGCATAGTTACAAGTCATGTGTAAGGGCAGAATAAACTGACAGAGGCCAAGGGAAAGCCATTGAAACCAATCTTGTAGCTTATTTACTTTCTCCAAAATCACATTTTGACCCACAAATGTGCAAAGCTACAAAGTCAGGGCCATCTGCATGGAAAATGAGAAATAATATACATCCTTCCAATCTGCATTTCTTCAAACTCTGCCAATGAGTTTAAACCATCCTAGCCCACCTGTGCAACATAACAGAGAGAGAGAGCTTGATTCACACTAAGGGAAGCTTTCTTTTCCAGGATGAATTGAATGTGAAACAATAATGATTAAGAATGTGAACATTTCCTGCTGAAATAAATGCCTGTAGAGAGTTAGGACAAACAAGAAAATGGCTCAGAACACTAGCTTGTAATTTGCATAGGCAAGATAGTGGCATGATTACAGGTTTCCTGGACCTGTAAAATGGGCTAGAGATATTATCTTTTTAAGGGTGTGGCAAGAAGCTTTTATTTAATGAAGTTTATGAATTAAAACAGCTTTAAAATGCATGAGCAGGCCTAGGCCCACAGAAACTTTCCCAGCTGACGCAGTGTTTGCACAGGAAAGAAAAGAAAATCTTTTTACATGGTCAGAAGTATCTTAAAGGAGACAGAAAAGATACTTAGGCGGACTAGGATCAATGTGGCAGGAGGAAGAGGAATACAAGGACAAAAGTCAAAAAACGCTACATTGTTACAGCTGGAAGGGGCCTCTGGATATCACATAGCCCAGCTCTGCTGCTCAGGCTGAGGCGGCTAGAGCAGGCTGCTGAGTGTCCAGTTGTGTTTTGAATGTCTCCACAGAAGAACGTTCCCTCCCTCGGTGACCTGTCCCAGTATATGACTACCCTTGCAGTAAAAAATTGTTTTCTTATATTCAGATGGAATATCACGTGTTTCAGTTTGTGTTCAATGCCTCTTGTCCTGCTGCTAGGCGTCACTAAGAGGAGTCTGGCTCCTCTGTCTTCATGTCTGATGAGCCCAGAATGAGGCAATTCTGGTCAATGCAGAACATGGAGGTTAATATCTAGCTTCATGTTCCAAGCATGTCTAAGCGACCAACTGACATTACCTACCTACAGAAGTCCTACAGGTCAGCAAGGAAGAAACATAATTCACTTCAACCATTAAGGTTGCCTACAGCACCTTGGTTCACACATGAGTGGAGGTAACTGAAACACCTATGCCCTCAAGTAAGTGGAGGATAAAAACAACAAAATTTATGGAATGCATCCTAAACATATTCTTTACAAACAATTCAAAGTATCATCATAAAAAGATTCTCTAAATAATAATTCATGCATTTGGTTTTAATAACACTCTACTTGAATACCAGTATTTTTACATAAAATTGTTCTCACAAGGGAGTTCAGAATCTACTTTAAAAACTTTTCCATTATGTCCTCGTATCACAGAGAATCCAGAGAAGAAATCTGTTGCTAGCCTACAGGGAGGTATATTTCCATTTTCTTGTGCAAACTCTTTTGATTTTTAACTTTAATTTTTTTACTTTTTTCCCTGAGCATAAAACCACCACAGACTTTGACTAAACTATGTAGGTTGCTCCAAAAGTAATGCCTTCTAATTATTTCCATGAACACTACAACAGATACAAACTGCACAATAACACTATTTGACAGAGCAAATTCTCAGCTACAAAACACTGTTTCTCAACAGTCACCACCATTAGCTGTGCATTTTTGCCAACAATACCTGCAAGCTGTACTCATACAAATCTACACCAGCAGAGGTGAGCCATGTCACTGCCACCACTGCCGAAATGCACCACCCATCCCTCACTGCGCTCACCTAGAATCATAGAATCACCAAGCCCACAAGATCACCCAGTCCAACCCATCCAAAGGTGGATGGATATCCACCACCAATAGTTCTCACTAAACCATGTCCCTCAACACAACATCCAAATGTTCCTTGAACGCCTCCAGGGTCGGTGACTCCACCACCTCCCTGGGCAGCCCATTCCACTGCCTGACCACTCTTTCAGAGAAGTAGTATTTCCTAACATCCAGCCTGAACCTCCCCTGGCGCAGCTTGAAGCCATTCCCTCAAGTCCTATCACCAGTTACACAAGAGAAGAGGCCAACCTCCAGCTCACTACAACATCCCTTCAGGTAGTTGTAGAGAGCAATGAGGTCTCCCCTGAGCCTCCTCTTCTCCAGACTGAACAATCCCAGCTGGGATTCCCCCGGGGAACACCACTCGTGACTGGTTGCCAGCTGGATTTAACTCCATTCACCACCACTCTCTGGGCCCAGCCCTCCAAGCCAGTTCTTTACCCAGCCAAGAGTGTACCTGTCCAAGCCACAGGCTGCCAGCTTCTGCAGGAGAATACAGTAGGAGACAGTGTAAAAGGCTTTGCTGAAGTCTAGGTAGTCTACATCAACAGCCTTTCCCACATCCACCAGATGGGCCACTAGATCATAGAAGGAGATCAGGGTCAAACAGCCACTGTTTGGTCTCCACAAATGTCGATGAATGTCAGTGTGTATCATTTTTTTCTGCATGGAGGAATTCAATTCACCCACTCTGCTTCATCCATACTTCCGTGTCAGACACTGTTCTGACAGACCGCCCTCCTGCTGCCATCTGTCACACAGTAATGAGATGTTGATGGGGAGGTTCGACCTCTACTGCCATCCCACCACTATCTCTCTCTCATGTTGTGGGCCAATATAATAAAATAGGAAGCATTATTTTTGGAACAGCCATCGTACTTCAAAAGAACACCTCTTCAAACAGCAGGTAGGAACAGTGATTCTTCAGTCCAGCAAAGACTATTTTAAATCATTTTCAAAATCATGAAAGTGGATTTACTCTGCAGCCCTGACAGTTGATGACACTATGGGAATTCTCAGTTGATCTGCATACAAATTACATCATACCAACAATAACAATGGCTAAACTGCCTGTATAAACAACACCAGTTGAGGACCTTCATGAAACCAGCCCAGCAAAAATTGGGAGATTTCAAGCTGTGCCTTTGCCATAATTCCCAAATTTTCTGTGCTGAAGAGTAAAATTTTCAAATGGCTCTGGCCAGAAAGATTCTAGAGCCAGAGCAACTCTTGTGCTGTTACTGGAAGACTACAACAAGCAGCCACAAAGCAGGTCTGGCAGTTAAAGGGAAAGAGGAGGAGAGATTCTGGCAGCTCAGCACTGCAAGTGGCTTCAGCAGGCCCTGACCTGGAGAAAGCAGCCACAAATCTCCCCTGCATGGTGCTCCCAAGGAAATTACACTCCTGAATCCTGAACTGTGGTCCGTGAAATGCATATGTTCGTGTGGCAATGCAGTGCTTGTTCCAAAGGCACAAGTCTCCTGCTTATCTTAATGCATGTTATTTATGCTCCCCTGTCTGGCGAGATATGCCAGATCCCCATTTTCTGAGATAGGGGGCACCTAGCCGTATTTAGGAAGTCTAAACACCATTTCCACTTCACTTGACCCAGAAACAACAAGCAACGTACAACAGAAACAGCACGTCTGCATTCTGAAGCACAAGCACAAAACTAATACTAGGGCTTACCTGTTTTAAGTGTAGGAAGTTACGCTGCTTATAAATAGACCTTAAGGGTAGGATTTGTGCTCTATATTCAACATGCTTCTTCAGTAAATAAACACAGCTGCAAAGCAAGAGCTGAAACATCTGCCTCAGCAGAATTTATTATCTGATGTTTCTGTGGACCTCTTCAATCATGTACTGGTTCAGACAACAGAGCCAGCTTTTGGACCCACACTGACACTGTTATCCCCAAAACACCCCAAACATCACTAAAGAACTTACCTTTCAAAGACACATCGAATGACAACAAGGATTAAGGCAAAAGGGATGCTGAGTAGGAGATCACGAGGCTTAGGGTAATGTATGTCTTCAGACTCTTTCATGTCCTCCCATGTAATTCCTGGGGGGAGCCAGAACTTGTGCTGCCATAGCCATTCATTCAAAGAGTGTGCCATCCTGGAAGGAAAAGAGACCAGAGTAAACTGAGGACGCCTAGCACACAGCAAACCTGCCAGCACAAGCATGTGAGGCAGAGAAAGGATTACACCCTAGCTGAGGTAGCATCTGGCTGTGAAGGCAGAAGAGGTGTGGAACAAGGAACTGATAAACTACTCACAGATTTTTATCAGGTGCTCAGTGATTGCAGATTCCTAGCACAGGGAAGAAAAAAAAAAAAAAAAAAAAAAAGCTAAAATGAAGATTGTCTCATAATTCAACAGAACACTGGCGTAATCCTCAGCAAGATCTATCAGGAAACTTTAATGCTGCAAGTTCACAGGCAAACAGAGTCCCTTCTACAGGTATGACAGGTTGGTGAAGATACAGCAAGCTTGCTCCCAGGCTGGCTACCAGCACTCCTCCATATCTACGCTTCCTTACCTTTTAGTCTTCTCCTCTACATGTACATATCTGTACCATCTAGCCTTTGATCTTTTGTATTTATTTGCTTCTGTTTACACGCTGCAATTTCACTCTGTGTGTGTGTGTGCGCGCGCACTGTAATTAGTATTATTCTGAGGCTTGCCCTTAAAAAAGGATGAAGGAAAAAAAGAGGCTTATCTTCTGCTTTACATGATTAAGGAAAGTGTGTCCAAGTAAGAATTTCTGTGGTAAACTGGATTTGCAATGTAATTTTAAAGACCATGACTGAAAGTGTCATTTACATACATGATCAGAGAATTTAACAGCATAAAAGGCAGCAAAATGGGTGTAATGAAGCATTCAGCATGAAAATACTGTTGCTAGATAATTCTAGCTCGTTCACAAATATGAGTGGTTCTGCCCTTCAATAGAGGCTGCTCATTCTAACTGGTAATAATACCCAGAACACAAGTTCTGAATGTGTCAAACAAACTGCTTAGGTAAAGAAAAAGAAGGAAGGCATGGGAATTAGATGCCCATAGTGATTATTTGAAGAACAGACAGGAAATGCCATGTTACGAAACCAACAGAAAAAGCATGTAATTTGTGTGTCAGACCTGATTATCATAAAACATCTGATTCAGAGGAGGGCCAAACTCTGGCCCATTTTCTGCAAGGAGAAGCGCATAACAGGTTGAAAATGAATCATAAGTTCAACTTTGAAGATATCTTCAATTTGGAAATAGATGCTTAGTTAGCTAAACTGAAGATCAGGCTCATTCCAGAATTCTGCAGTGTCTGAGGGATACTGTCTGAAGCACAAATTCTCTTCTTGATTTGGACTTAATTATTGGAGAGTTCAGCAGGGAGGAACATGATGACACTTAACATGAGAAAGCATAGAGTCTTGCTTTTGGGGAGGAATACCCACATGCATCTGTACAGGTTAGGGGATGACCAGCTGGAAGTAAGGTCTGCAGAGAAGGACCTGGCTGTGTATCCTGGTGGACAACAGGTTGGCCATGAGCCAGCAGTGATCCAGCAGAAGGCCAATGGGATCCTGGGGTGCAATAAAAAGAGGATGGCCAGCAGGGCATGGGAGGTGATTCTCCCCTCCGCTCTGCCCTGGGGTGGCCACATTTAGACTAATGTGTCCAGTTCTGGGCTCCCAAGTTCTAAAAAGATGGCAATCTCCTAGTAGGAGTCCAGCAGAGGGCCACAAAGGACCAGGATAAAGGACCAGGAGCATCTCCCGTATGAGAAAAGGCCGAGTAACCTGAGTCTGTTTAGCCTGAGGAAAAGAAGACTGAGGGGGGATCTGATCAATGTTTATAAATGTCTGAAGGGAGGTGGGAGGCAAATGGGTGAGGATGGGCTCTTCGTGGTGCACAGCAACAGGACAAGTAGTAATGGCCTAAAACTTGAATGTATGAAGTCCTGTACTAACATGTGAAAGAACTTCTTCACAGTAAGGGTGACAGAGCACAGGAATAGACTGCCCAGAGCAGTGGTGGAGAATCCTTCTTTGGAGATATTCAAGACCCATCTGGACGCCTACCTGTGTGACTTATAGTAGGGAACTGCCTTAGCAGGGGGTTGGACCCAATGATCTTTTAAAGTCTCTTGCAACCCCTGTGATGCTGTGGTGCTGTGATTCATCTCAATGTGTCTTTTGATCTCATTATAATAAGGAAGAACAGGACCCCATTGCTTCATATTCGACTCACATTTCTCCTGGAGTATTCACAGCCAACCATGATGACAAAGATGATTGCAAATATAAGAATATTTGACATAAAGTGAATGCAAATTTTCTGAGCATTTAAGATATGCAAAGCAGGAAAATGCTTTGCCCTTTTCAACAAAGAAAAAAAAAACATACTAAAAATGCATTTTTCTTCATGCATTTCCTCATTTCAACATTTGATATCAACATAGACAGCAAAGAAATAACTCCTAAAAATCAAGAGCCTGATTTTCTGTAGAGCTGTATCCGAAAGTATGAGGGCTGCTCCAAAAGTAATGCCTCCTAATTTATGATGTCAAACCATGACAGAGGCAGATGTTGGTGGGGTGGCAGTAGAGGTTGAACCTTTTCACCAGCATCCCATTACATTTTGTTGCTGTGTGACAGATGGCAGCAGAGGGACAGTCTGACAAAATGGAATCTGACATGGAAAAGTGTATGAAGAAAAGGAGTGGAACTGAATTCCTCCATGCAGAAAAAAAGCACCTACTCATATTCATGGATGCTTGGTGAATACTTATGGGGACCAACCACTGGATGTGACACAGTGAGAGAAAGGTGGGGCATTTCAGCAGTGGCAACAGAGATATGAACGACAAGCCATGTGCTGGATTGGCCATGAAGATTATTTTGGCAAGCACAGCACGAAGCTCTTGTTCACTGACGGCAAAAACACACAGCTAATGGTGGTGACTATTGTCTTGTTTAGTAGCTGAGAATTTGTTCTATCAAATAATGTTACAGTGCCCTTTTATCTCTTACAGTTTCCAGGGAAATAAATAGGAAGCATTACCTTCAGAGCGACCTACTTAGTAATGGTTAAGCCCACAAGAATAATATCCATCCTTGCTCCAGCACCCAACTTCACTAACCCTGAAAAGAGCACACAATTCTTTGCCTGATTTCAGTTTGACAACAATCACAGCATTTTCTTCCTGGTGCAGCTTCTGGGACTCTGGGAACTGCTGTCTTGCTCCCATTTCCAAGCTGTTATTCATTCTTTCTGTTATCTCTTCTATCAGTGCAATGTCTGGATAAAGACCATTGACAAATAAAATGAAGATAACATCTGTTTTAAGAGCCTAACAATCAAGATGCAACAGATTTTAAGTCACCTGCTAAATCTGGCCTGAACTTCCTGAAGAGTTGGGCTGAGAGGAACCTTAGAAGTTCAACAACAGCCAAGTGCAGAGCCCTACATCTGGGTAGAAATAACTGCATGAATCAGTGTGGATTGAGGGCTGCCCTGCTGAAAATGAACCCTGATGAGAAGAGCTGGGTGTCCTGGTCACCAAGAAGTGACCATGAGCCAGCAGTGTGCCCTGGTGGCCATGGCCGGCAGGACAAGGGAGGTGCTGCTCTGCTCTGGGGAGGGCACAGCTGGAGCACTGCGCCCAATGCCAGGCTCCCAGTTCAGGGCAGGCAGGGAACTGCTGAAGAGAGCACAGTGGAGGGTGCAGAGATGGTGGGGGCCTGGAGCATCTCCTGTTAGGAACAGGCTGAGAGCCATGGCGCTGCCTGTCTGGAGAAGGGAAGGCTGAGAAGGACCTGGTCAGTGCTGATCAATATCTGAAGGGTGGGGGTTAAACGAATGGAGCCAGGCTCTGTTCAGCCATGCCCAGTGACAGGACAAGGAACACTGAGCAAAACTGGAACCCAAGGAGTTCCATCTGAACACGAGGAAGAACTTCTTTACTGTGAGAGTGGCAGAGCCCTGGCACATTCCGCCCACCTCCTCTGTGGGGTCTCCTTCTCTAGAAATATTCCCCCAGACACTTTCCTATGTATCTGCTGTAGGGAACTGCTTTGTGGGAGTCGGACTGGGGGATCTCCAGAGGTCCCTTCCAGCCCCTACGGTTCTGGGATTCCGGGATCTTCTGAGTCTCAATGACTTTTTGGGGCATGAAGTGTAACTTAATTTCTCCTATGATGGCTGTTTTAAGTTGGGAACATCTGCTATCCATTACCTGTCCCCTTTCCTTCTGTAGGATCCTTTCTGCCTTGCCTGTTGTGATTCAGCAAAGGCAATTGAAGCCAGGACCATAGGAGAGTGGTGACAGGACTCACACTACATTAAGAGAGAAGTGAGTTGCAGCATAGATACTTTCAAGAAAGATAAATCCTTTCAGACTACTCAGTAAACAGCAATGCATTGGAGAGTTTTTTCACTTTCTGATATGAAACTGAGTCGAATTTGAATTGGCCTTCTCTTCCTCAACATCCATCTCCATATTTTAGCCTGAGAAGAGCTTCAGCTTGCAGTTAGATACTGTAACTATAAAGGACACCAGGAATGCCTAAGAGAACTGTAAGGTGAAATTACACTTTCTTCCTGTCACAGTTCTCCAGAAAACATTTATTCAGTGCTACAGGGCTGTTCCACAGTGAGGATAATAGGTTTGTTATGGAAAGTTGCCGTAATAGCGATAACACAACCACAAATCCTCTCTGCAGAGCTCCACATATCTGATAGCATCATGGGTCTGATGGAGAACAGAAACTAACTCAGCTAAGAGTTCTCTGTGGGGAGCATATAAAATGAGTCTTCCCATTTACTTCGGGGGGAATATAGATTCAAAGTGCTAAGGAAGTAAACAGCCATTATCTAATCTACTCTCACGTGCAAAACACAGTCTGGATTATCTTCCTGAAAGATTTATTTATCTCTGCAGCTATCTTTACAAAGCACAAATATAGAAAAGGGTACAGCATGAAGCAACATACTTCCTTTTTTGCAATTCAGACAAGCTGAGGCAGCTGGAAAGCTGAAGACAATTGTGTTTCTAAAATGCTCTTTTAGCATCCCCAGAAAAGCATAAACCAGCCTTTTTTTTTTTTTTCTTTTTTTTTTTTCTTTTTTTTTTTTTTTTTTAAGTTTTTAGGTCTCTCAGAACATCCTGTGTTATTGGTTGTAACCTTGTAATAATATACAGGATGGAGACCTCTAGCTCTGGTAGAAGAGTAACAAAAAGACAGCTTCTTTCACAGAGAAGAGTTCAGCAGGAATAGAGGAAAAAACAACTGCAAACACTCGCCCATACGTGACACACAGCAGAGCAGCATTTGGATTTCACAGACAGTGAATACGACGATAAATGCTGAAGGAACAGCAGTGAGTTTGTAGTAAAATACGTATGTGAAGACAAAATCAGGAATAGTGATTAGTGATTAATAGGAATAGTAATAGTGATTAAGTCTCCTGGAAGTCAATGCAAAGTGACCTGAAGCAACTGTCCTGACCAGTGCACTGGCGTTACTACATTTTGCTATTCTTGATTTTTTGCTTTTTAACTTGTGATTTCTATCTGAACCCTCAGAGTGACAAACACCTCTCTTTTGAGCTGCACCAAACCACAGAAATGGCTCCGCTGTGCAGAAGGAATGTGCTGCAGTATCTGAGCACTGCAGTAGAGAACAGCACAACAGGGCTCCAAGAAACCTGAGCTGGAGCTTAGTAATACTGCTATGCCTGAACCCCTCGGGGACATATTTCTGTAGTTTCACTTTCAAAGCAGAACTGTTGGAGGAGCAGCACGGCATCTAGCTGGAAAGGTTACTCCTCGCCTCATAGTTAAAACAGCCAAGCAGGTTTACCCAGAAAGCTTAACTGTTGCTTAAATCTTCAAAGAGTTATTCTGCTGCTTCACTTGCAGAATCTATTCCCAAGCTAAGCATTAATACACAAGTACATGAATACTCATATAACTTTGCATATGTGAAATAGGAGTGTGAGAGAGAAAAATGACAAGTTTTCTTAAAGAACTGGGCAATTACAATGTATAAATAATATAAATGTCCGTAACAATAAATACAAAAATACCCAGAGTTTTTAATTTGCTTTTTGACTCATCAGCATTCCCTCCCTCAACCATTTTGTCCCTACCTTAACATCTGCACAGCACTTATGGGAACACAGACATGGCAGTGATTTAGGTCTCTGCAGTTGGAATTCTTACCCCATAGCAGAGAACTTCCAACACCTTTCCAAGTTTCAATATGCAACTCATTAACCTCTTTCCTCCTCTCCTCCACATGAGGAAGCAGTTAATTTTAGGAACATACCAGCCTGCACTGAGCCACTTTCAGTTTTTTTCTATGACAGGCAACAACCTTCTTACTGAAGAGTACCATATTAGAGGTTTTTGCAGCAATTATGTACATTGAAAACCATTCCTAAACTTCATCCTTTGGTGGGTACAATCTAACTACAATCAAGAATGTGAATGCCATTTGCTTTTGTATCAGCACAGGGTTTTACCATGAAAAAGTTCTTCTTACTGTTTAAAGACAAGCAGTACTTCTCTCTCATCCTTCATTTGACCCAGCTAAACAAGTGTATGGCTTCTAATTATCTCCTAACATAATGAGTCACAGCCGAAGAAACAGAAAAATCTCTCTTTGCACATTCTTCCGTTCATGACTACGCTGTGAACAAGACTTCTGAGAAAGTGTCTACCTATAACATCACCATTTTTAATATAAATTTATATATATAACTTATTTATTAATTTTATTTATATATTAGTCCCCACATTCACGACCCTACCCTTTATACCACTGAATGTCATCTGATTCCTCTTACTTGGCCTACGAAGGCCTTCCAGTTCTTGATTATACCACAGATGGTCCATTGTCCGAAGATGGATTAGCCAAGCTGTGGGTAGATACTGCCACAGACATAAACATCCACAAAGTGCCTCAGGGCCAGGCACAAGACTGCCAAGTCTAATCAGCTTAAGTGTAGCATCATGCTAACTACCTCACTGCCAGAACCAGCACAGGTATTCCTGCAGCAGACTTCCTGGTGTAGCCAGTTTTCCCAGGATTTAATTAACCACCAGCAGCACAGAAGTGCCACAGGGGAAATTATAACTAATGTGGAATCACACCACCATTATGGATGCAGTTACATTGCTTCTGAATTCAAACTGCTTTATGTTTGTTGGTGTCTTTTTTTGTTGTTGTTGGGGTTGCTTTTTTGTGTGTGTGGGTTTTTTTTTGTTTGTTTTTGCATGAGGTTATGGCTGAAATAACTAAAACCAAAAAATGTCTCTCAAATCTTGATAACTTGAGAATAGATTCAAGAGTGCCCAAAGAAATCATCAATTTTCTGGTTCATTTGTGACTGTTTTCAATTGACATAAATACATTTCTTGCCAATTTTCAAATGGAATGCATGGAGTCGCAACACAAAATCTGATCTTGTCTCTTTATCAGACGTTTACAAGCCCTCTCCTAGCAGGGAGAAATATTCTTCCCTTCACAGACATGCCTTATTCATGTCATCGCTTTTTGGCAGTACATACATCTGTGAGCAGCTGTTTTCAAGGATAAAGCACAGGAAGAGTAAAACTTCATCAGAAATCTCTAACAAACACCTCGAGACCTCACTCATGTGGCCACTTCCACTGGCCCAAACCGATGCACTACTTTCACAAAAACAAGGTCAAATATCCCACTAGCTTTATGTTGCTGTTGTTGACTTTCTTATATGTTTTAATTAAAAAATTATCCAATTCTAGTTGCTGGAAATTAATGCATTAGCCTTTCCAAATCTCATCCCAGCTTTCATATGTTATTTCCATTTCCTCTTCCCTGGGGACATATCTGCCTTCTGATCTCACCTTATCAATATTTCCTTTGCCTGATATCACTCTCTTCCCTTATTCCTGCGTTAGTTCTTCCCCATTTCAACTGAAAGATTTTCTTAACCTTCACACAAATTTAACCACAGACAGCTAGTGACTAAGGAACACAGCTGAAATTTATCAGTTAAGAAAAATGCCTTTCTAAGAATGTCCCTTGATAGCAAAAAAACATTCAAAAGCTGTCCTTGTAGTAGCAGTCCATTGTCTATTAGCTTTCACTCTCTTGGCCTGCCTTTTCCTCATTTTGTCAAAGTAACTTTCTTCAGAAAACCACCACCCTAAACACCTTTTTCAACTTCTCTTGGAGATTATAAGTCTGCTTACTTTGGCTGTAACCAATACAGAACCTCCAATCACATGAGTGGATTCTGGTATGAATCTTGGGCACAGATAATAGTTTTCTGCAGCTAATTCTGCTTTATTTCTCCTCCATTCCCCAGCTTTCTCATTTTCTTCTCTTGTGATTCTTGTCTTCAAGTTCTGGCAGAATATCCATTTTGTTTTTGTGTGAGATAATATTGTTTTTCAATCCATACAAATGATGAAAAAAAAAAATCTTTTTCCATTCTGTACCTGTCAGCACTAAGTTCTCCCAGCCTTACCCTCTTCACCCAGACTTTGTTCTCCACAACCTGTCCTTTGGAAGCTGACTGTAAACTGGAAATCCTTTATACAGTGTTGTCTCTCCACCAGCGATCGCTTATCCTCAACTTCCTGGCTTCCAGATGTTCTCGCTTCATTCTACCAGTTGATATTTCCTACCAAATCATCTCATACAATAATTATTCATTTTGCAATTCATCATTTTCAATGAAATGTGACTTTGTTTACTTCCACTACTAGTCCAACAGAAGCTTGATTCTTCATTCCTAGTTTTAAAAGCAGAATGACAAAGTTTGCCTCCACAACCAAGAAAACATCTCTTTTCAGCCCACTGAGAGCTGGGTTGTGCTGCTTTGCTACCTAGACATGTCCCATGCTGCCACAGCCCTGTCCCATGCATGGGCTGGGCATGTGCTGCTCTGTTCAAAAGAAAAAAGTCTCTTTAATATCCACTTATGGGAGTCCTCCATCCCAGAAAAGGCATAAAAACCACAAAGAAATGCTGGAAGATACAAATCAAAGCCTAGCAAAACGACAAACTTGATTACCTAAATCTTCAAGGAACAACTCTCTTCCTTACCCAGCATAAATTACTCACTAACTTCCATACCTTGTAGTCTGCTTGCCAGCTTCTTGGCTGCTGCTGTGACTCCTGACTGCTCAACTCCCAGGTAGACTGCCAGGTCCACAGCACAGCATTCAGGTTGCCATCAGACAGCCACGTCAGAATGCAAATTACACAACTCTTCTCACTCTGTTATCCCTTCCTGAGGGGGATGGGTAAGATCCTTTGATTTTACTCAGTAAAACACTAGTGCTAGTTTTTATTGTACTAGTGAACAACAAGGCCAGAGAAGGCAGTAAGTACCTCTGGTTTCTCCATGTCTTTGGTAAGGAGTGCTTAGAATAGTAGGTTCACATTATTCTGAGCCTTCCATTTGCTTGCAGAAGCCCTTCACATCCCTCACCCAAGCTCAGCTTTTGATTTCTCAGTTCTTGCAAGCTTCGACAATACTTCTCTATTCCTCCTGCCCAGCCATCCCCATTTCCACCTTCTGCATACTTCCATCCTGTGTTTGAGCTCCATCAAAATTTCATGTTCACCCCTGCTTGTCATCCTTATAAGCACATCTAGAAATAGAAATATTGCAGCTGTTTCTCATCCTCCAGACCCTTAAAGATGCTTCTCTATTAAGGCTGAAGAAACTTGGGTTAAACCACAGCAGCAACAAGTTACAAAAATAAAGTGCTACCTTGAGAAACCTGTGTGAAAAGCAGCAGACAAAAGCTGAAGATCTTCAGACTCCTATGCCTCTATTATTAAATGAAATGTTCCTTTTTCCCCGTGAGGTAACAAACTTTGCACAAGAACATTATGTTCTACCATCACTGTAGATCCACAGAAAAGACCACAGATGATACTACTGCTATGTAGTAAGAACATGAGATATTGCTAGCAACCAAGGAAGCTGATGGAGGCATCCAAAGAATCAGCAAGAATGTCCCCTCAAAGTACAGGGGCAAGTATTATCAACTCTGTTCCTTGAAAGCTTACAAATATATGATGCAAGGAGGAGGAACTTATTAAAAACCAGGTCAGCTACTTTGCAATTTCTTTATTATTTCTAATGCCTGTTATTTCCTTCAGCCTCTCTGTGGATTGATTGACCTGAGGAAGAAAACCAAGTCATTGGGTTCAGGCGACAGTAAGACCACATAAAGAAATCAAAAGGAAGTTTAATTCAACCTTAAGCGCTCATCTCCTTTCTCTCAATTCATCAATACCAAACAGAGTTAGGCGAAGCAAGCCTTAGTAAGACCTTTTCCCTTAAACTGAGTTAAGAGACTGTAAATAACTGCCAGAAAGCCCTCTAAACATAAATGCTATGTATCCAGAAAGACTGTATAAACATGCAGAGATTTTGGAGGGAGAAAGAAAAACAAAAAGGGAATCATACACTGTGACAATCCACATTGAATAAGGCTTAAAACTTTAACCATGAAAAACAATAATTACAGGAAATCCTAAAAAACAAACAAACAAACAAAAAAAAAACACCCCAAACCAAACCAAAAACAAACAAACAAACAAACCTCTTCCAAAGGCCTTCCAAACTGAGGTCCACTGCATGGAGCGTCAGATGCTGGAGAAATAGGAACTACATGTTCATATCTTTCATACATACCCCAGACATCTTTTCCATTGATTTTTCAACTGATTATCAATATCCCTGTTTCTGGGCCTCAAAATGTTTAATTCTAACTACTAAAGTGATAAACCTGTGAAAAATAAGTAGTGGGGAGTATGTTCAAGTTTCCAAATCTTAGGCCATACTTAAATCACTTCTTCAAACTTTTTGATGCAATCATAAATGCTAGGAAATGTTCTTGCTGTACAAACTGAAATTATAATACCATTTTTAAGTCAGGATGGGAAAGGCAGAATTAAAATACTGTGCAACTCCCAGTAAAGTCTTTCTCACATAAGCTCATGTAACAGCACAGTGCTCGTCCAACGTGTCACCTGATTTTCAGCCCTTTCAAAGCATAAATATGCCTTATTAGTCATACAGTTCAGGTTTAACAGCCCTTTCTAGTTTCCTCTCTAGGAATCACCCTTGGCACGGCTTTCTGTTCTGTTCCAGGAGGGCCCACCAAACTCCTGAACTGCTAATCTTAGGACAAAATGAGAGAATCTGTTGCTATAAATAAGAAAATGGAAAGACAAAGGAACAAAGATAAAACATCAGAGTGGAATTGGATCGTCTTGAATGCCAAAATAGACTAGAAAAATGCTTATCAATCATTCCACACTAGAGGAGTTTGTTTGCATGAGGCTGAGGGAAGCATCCTACATAACAGCTTGGCACACCTACAGATACAGATCATGACTTCTCACATAATCTCCATTCTCCTCCCTCATGCAGGGAACACACAGGCTTTAATTACTTTCTACCAGTTGGCTCTGAATTTCAGTATCAACAGTTCCATCAGTTTCCCAGGTTATTTGTTCCCACAAACTCCCCAGGCAGCTTCAAAACTGAAGAGAGAAAAATGAAATGTAATTACTCTAAAATTAAGACTCTTTAAATGATAAGCTTTTAATACATTATTATTATTATTATTATTTTTATTTCAAAACACAAAACTTACAATTTTATCTGAGAACAATGCTCACATTTCCAGTGATCATTCTGTGACCACTTCTTAATCAGTAATGCAATCTATCATGTGATGATGCTTATTAAAAATATGTATATATATTTGAATATCTATCAGTGTAGTGACAACTCAATTGCAGAATGTAAAACTCTGAAGATCTTTCAACTGTGATTCTGCTTCTTCATTCTTTTTTTGGAAGAGTACCCAAAATCACGAGAACCTGCACCGTTGTGCTTTATCTACTACATCAAAATATCATTATGGGACAGTCAATTATTTACCACATTACTTCATGTTGCAGCTGCACTGCGCTATGTATACAGCAATTTCAGCTTTCTGAATTTGATGTATGATGGGATCATTTTCATGAGAAATCCGAACAAATGCACACAGAGACACTTTCAGACTATTTAGCCTCAGTGGCCTTCTCTCTGTTATTAACAGTTCCTCCGTAAGCTTCTGCCTCTGCTCTGCTAATTAGTAGTCCCTGTACTACACTGCAGATGTGATGGAACTGTAATATATGACTCAGATGCCACATTTCTTCCACTCTGCATTCGCTCTACAATAAATATATCAATCTGCCTTCCCTGTAGCCATCAGTTCAGCCCTGCCTGATCTGGGACAGTCACACCTGTACCAGATACAGAGCCTGAATGAGTGAACGGAGTGGCTAGAGTGACAGCCACAGACATTCTTGCCTCCCTGCACGGAGCAAACGTCTTCGGCTGTCAGAGCACTGCCCTAATCCATGCTGGCTGAGCTCAGGGTTTATTTTTAAAATACAGATCCTCAGGGTCATTTTCTCCTTTCTTCAGTTCACCACAAATCAATGTCATTATCAGGGGAAACAACTTTACAAGAAAAATCCTGTAACAATCACTATTTCAGGAATTCTGAATTTATGGTTTCACTTCAGTATCATCTCTAAACAGATAAAATCTTCTGATCTTTTCTTTGAAAATATAAACGTAATCTCTGATGTATCATCTTTCAGATCCTCCAGAATTAGTTTATCTTTTACATACATACAAAGGCAGATGGACAGTAAAGAAGCAGTTCCCCAAAAAACTCCGGCAGTACCTCAATGGGTAAAAACTTATTACCAAAAGACAACCTGAGCAGAGCTTGTTTCCCTCTTTCATGATTCTTTTGTCTTATTTTGATGCAGAGGCCTGTTTTTTGTTCCGCTGGAAGGTGTATGCCATACCCGTGCCTGCTGCCATCTGCACAATAACCTCATAAACATCTGAAGAGCTTTTTGATTTTTGGAACTGACTTTTAAAGTAAAGAGACTCATAACCAGCTTCAAAAAGACTAGATCTTTAGGCTAATGGGATTACCACATTTTGTATTCTTAGACCATATTTTCAGTCTTTTCAAATTAAGTCTACTCTTGGATTAACTAAAACCAAAGCATATTTTTAAAAGGAATGGAGAACATGCACTGGGTCCATGACACAGTATGTAATTATTGACAATCCATGCTGAGGTGAGCTCTGCAGTGAATGCAAATATGTACAGAAATCAGCCGCAACAGAAAGACAAAAAAAAAGACAAGGGAGGTGATTTGAGACAGCCAGCATGGCTTCACCAAGGGTAGATCATGTCCGATCAATCTGGTGGCCTTTTATGATGGAGTGAATGCATCAGTGGACAAGGGAAGAGTGACAAATGCCATCTACCTGAAGTTCTATAAGGCCTTTAACGTGGCCCCACACAACATCCTTGTCTCTGAATTAGAGAGAGGTAGATTTGAAGGGTGGACTGTTCAGTGGATAAGGAATTGGCTGGATAGCCGCAGTCAAACAGTTGTGGTCAATGGCTTGATATCTGGGTGGAGATCAGAGATAAGTGATGTCCCACAGAGGCCCCAATAGGGACTGTTTAATATCTTCATTAACAACACAGAAGTGGGAGTGAGCACACCCTCAGCAAATCTGAGGATGACACCAAGCTGAGTGGTGCAGCTGACATACTGGACAGAACGGATGCCACCCAGAGGGAACTTGACAGGCTTAATTAGTGGGTTCACATAAACCTCATAAAGATCAGTGATGCCAAGTACAAGGTGCTGCAACTGGGTTAGGGCAATCTCAAATGTCAGCACAGACTTAGGGATGGATACATTGAGAGAAGCCCTGTGAAGAAGGATCCCAGTGGATGAAAAGCTGGACGCGAGGCAGCAGTCTGTGCTTGCAGCCCAGAATGCCAACAGTACTTTTTCACAAAGGCATATAGTGATGGGAGAAGAGGTAATGGTTTTAAACTGAAAGAGAGTAAATTTAGATTAGATACAAGGAAGAAATTGTTCATAATGAGAGTGGTGAGGCACTGGAGCAGGTTGTCCAAAGAAGCTGTGGAATAACATTTTGTAAGTGCTCAATGACAGGTTGGACATGGTCCTGGGCAACCTGATCCATGGAAAGATGCCATGGCAGGGTGGTTGATCTCTAAAGTTCTCTTCCAACTCAAACCACTTGTAAGTCCATAAACACAAAAACAACTCAAGTTATAATAGCAGGGATATCTATCTCAAAGGACAGAAAACTATCAGATGTTCCATCCTGACATCGTTTTCTCTCTTGACCCCATTTGGGCACATGAATGTAATAAAAAATCCAAATCAATTATCATTCAGAAGAACTCTCAGTTGCAGAAATGACTGCTGAAGTCCCATGTTTACTGGACAACACCAGGTCTATAAAGGTCTGGTTTTTGTTGTGATATTGGCTCTTCAGAGCTTGCTCCTTCCTTCAGACCAAACACTATTTAAGTTCTGCACTCAAAAGGATGTCAGAAAACCACAAGTAACCTTCAGAACCAGAATAAAAATGCCTTCAATCAAGTTGGTCACCTCATGAGGAGAGAAAGAACTTCCTCAAGTTGAGGAGAAGGGAGTTTTAAAAAGTTGCTTTCCTCAGCTCTATTTCTGCAAGAAAAGTGAATATTAAACTGAAATGTTAAGTCTCTGATGATGATATCACAAGGACAGAGCCACTGAGCTTCTGATTTCAGACACGTTAGTGAGTGTCCCCAGATAAACTTGGGAAGAGTGGATAGCTTAGATATCCCTAAGCACCACCATTTGTCTTTATTTCTTCATAGGTTAGTCTCCTTAGACACTCTCTAAAGAGAAGGGGAAAGGGCATCCACCCAGAAGAAACATTTTTCTACTTTGCTTAGAGCTAAAATATAGCAACAGTTTCTCAGTCACAGCCTGTGGAGTTTGTAGCAGGAACCCAATCCTTGACTTAAGTGAACAGAGAAGCTGAGTTCCTCTCAATTACTGGGCTGACAGACTGCCAAAATAAACCTAGTTTCTATGGGCTTAGGAGGACTATAATGCAATAATATAATAATCATTTTTCATTGTATATATTTACTCTCCTTCCTGCCTGGAAACAACAATCAAACAGACAAATCCCTCACTTCTATCTCCTCACTTCTAACACATTAATCTAACACATTAGATTAATACAATTAATATTTCATACAAATTTCACCAGTTTGCAACAGTTAATAATCCAGAACAGGTATTCCTCAACAAGTCATCTTGATTTCAGACAGTGAGAAATTCTGGCTTAATATCAGATGCATGGTTCACTTTTGCCAGCTTCTTCACTGGCATGAGCGCCTGACTGCCTGTTCCATCTGTAATCTACCAGCACACAGCCTTGGGTTATCAACACAAAAGAAACAGGGAAAAGGCTCCTCTGTGACGGCAAGGCTCTGTAACTCTCCTGAATACCTCGATAAACCTGAGCTTGCAGGCAGATGAGTCATCAGCACATTTTCACATCTTGCAGTTGTCCCTGGTCAGTCAGAGGCAGCCTGGCTCCTCTGGAGGACCGAAGTCCCACGTTTGTCCCCTCAAACAGACCTCCAATCTGACTTTCGCAAAACTTACAAATAGAACTTCACCATCAACTTGCAAAATGAGAACGTTTTACCTTCAGATGCAGATCAATGGTGTAAGTCACTCAGCAAACATTTTCAAGCCTCGCTAGCTAAAATTCAGAATCCTAAATTCATATTGTTCATCAATACTTAACCTGTAAACATCCACCTCAAGCTCTGGCACCTTTTTTCTCATTCAACTGCCAATGCCTCTTAAAATCCACCTCTTCAAATGATTCCAGAAGTGGAAACTGCAATATAGCACTTCCCCTTTTCCAGGAGCAGTTGTCATTGCTTGCAAGACAAAAAAAAACAAACCAAACCAAACCAAAACAAAAAAAAAAAAAAAAAGGTTCTTTAATTTCACCATTCTTCCATGCAAAGCGTTCGGAGCGTAGCACCGCAGACGCCCACCCGAAGGGCTTTTGCGACCTTCCTCACTACAAACGCAGCTCGATGTCACCCCTTCCTTCTGTACTGATCGCATTGTGCCTCCGGAAAACTCCCGGTACAGAAGAGCAGTGTTACGGATCGCCCCTTTCCTCCCGACCGCCCGCCAAGCCGGACGGCCCTGCTCCATCGCACGGCAGCAGGTGGGACGCGGATCCGCCCGGCTGCTCTACACCACAACCCAGCGGGACCCCAAGACCCCACTGCGCTCCCGCAGCCCCTCCGCGGGCACCGCCTCCCTCCCCGCAGCCTCCGCCCCTCCGCTCCTCGACCTCGATGTCTCCGCGCAGCCCCCGGCCCGCCGCGTCCCCGCGCAGCTCCGCTCCGTCCCCGTCAACGCTCACACGCTCTCCCGCGGCCTCTCACCTCCGCCTCCCCCGGGCCGCTGCCCCGGTCCCCTTTCTCCCCCGGGGCGTCGCCGACCCGGTCTCCCCGGAGACCCGCTCGGCGGCCGGGCTGTGTACGCCCCGGGCGTGAGGAGGAGGCGGTGTCCGCGGGGCGGGGCCGGGCCGTGCACTGCTCCCTGAGCGGCCGGGAGGACCCCGGGGCTGAGAAAGGGTCTTCCTCAGGCTGGAGGGCTTTGGTGGCCACTGGGAATGGGGAAGACCTCACTATGACCTTCTAGCGCCCAAAGAGAGCATAGGAACAGGAGGGAGAGCTACTTTCTATGCTATCTGATAGTGATAGGACAAGGGGGAATTCCTTGGAATCGTTACAATACAGCTGTGTAGATTTTAAGGCCAGAAAAAAAAGAAAAGAAAAGAAAAAAAAAAGGCAAGGATCATCTATTCTTTCTTCCTGCATTACATAGGCCAAAAAAATTCCACCCCATCATTCTTGCTTTCAAGTCTTGGGAGTACAGATCATGTGTACTATTATTGTTTGCCAGAGTGCTACAATGCATTCTTGGAGCACTTAACACTGTTCCCTCATCTTAGTAAGATGCTTTCCATCAGCTCGTTATTTCCAGGCTTTTCTGAAGCCGTAGCCAGGATGGATATGATAAGCATAGTTATAAATACCTGTCTTGATAGCAATGTTAACAATTAGAAAACAAATATAATCATTTCTTACTGTTGTCTCTCTTACATACTGTACATACATACATACATGCTCAGTTCCAATCATGCAAGATAGAATCATGCTTGTAGCAGACTGACGGCTTGAAAATAGTTTGCTGCAGTAACTGGGTTGCCATTAATGCTTTAGCATCTGGGCAAATATATTGGTTAATATTTACACAAAGAGTTCCAGCCCTAAAGTTACAATAAATTTAGGAATCTTTGACTGTATGATATTCCCTTGGTGGAACCCCAATGCTTCTACATGCATTAGTTTTACTGTAGCCAATTTTATGGCATCACCAAAACCAGTTTAATACAGTGCTCGGCCTGCAGTGTCTGTATTTATAAACCCAGCTTCTCTGGATCTGATCCAAAGCCCACTGACGTCAGTGAAAAACTCTCACTGACTTTGAACAGATACGGACTGGGCCTTCCACGAGCATAAATCTGCTCCTTTCAGTGTGTGCAGAGGGTGAAACAAAAGTATCTAAGACCACTGGAGCAAAGGAAGGAGCTTTGCTCAGCCTGGTTCCTCCCCCCCCCCCCCCCCCCCTCCCCCAGATAGTGGCGACTTTCTCAGTTACAGAGGTGTAATATGAGTCATACCATCAGGAGCAGCAGTTTCTGCGTAATCACTGCAGTAACCAGCACAGAAGCAGCAAAGCACACCGCAAACCTGAAAATTTCCTCACAGCAAAACAATTCAGGACACAAAGCCTCACTGAGAAGCCCTGACCTAGAGCACAGAGACATGACCCATGCATGTCTTGTTGTTTATATAAATCACAATGAGCTTTGAACTGTGGCTATGAGTGCCTCTCATTCCAATGGATGAGAGTGGTCCCTTAAAGCGTTAAAAGGTGCCAGTTCTTTTAGGGGGATGTATGTTGAGACATCCAGAGGGGTCTAATGCAAGGAAGGATGCACCATCTCTAAATACCAGGTGTCTTTGAATCGTTTCATGAAACAATTAAGGTTTGAGGTACTTAAAATTACTTTAGAACGTAGGCTGCTGAACTCATTCCAGGTTATTATTTATATTACTATATATCTTTGAATTAAAAACAACCGGTATTTTGAATGTAAGCATCCACCAACTGCCCAGTGTGGACTGGACAATACTGTGCTCAGATGTCCACAAAGTTACAGTCCATGAAAGAGTCATCCTCTGAAATTCTGTTCAACACGTCCTCCTAAGGCTCTGACAGACCCGAAGGTCACTTTGCCTGCAATCGCTTTGGTTAGGATGTGCTGGAAAACCCGAGTATGCCTATGTCAGTGTTGACAGCACCCTCGTGTGGAAAACCAAAGCACATGCACACCCATCTCTTGGTATGACAAAACTCCATTTATACACATATAAATGGCTTATGGCATGGAAAATAGCGTGGTAATAAATAAAATAACTATTGCAAGTTACATGCTACCAAAACTGTATACTACAAAGTGGAGCACCGAGCTGATAACATTACTGTGGGGGAAATAACAGAAAGGCACAATTAGGTTTTGATGGTTTGTGACTGGTGATTCATAGACGAATGGGAGATTATGTGGGCTAGGTTCCTCCCTTTTTCCAGCAGATTTATGTAGGAGAAAGTAATAGAATAATACAGGTCAAAGAACAGAGGAATGCCCAACAGCCGATAAGGCAGGCAGAAAGAGAGAGATCAGACATAGCAGTTCCAAGCAAGGAAGAAATTGGCTGTGGGCTTGATTTGGGACAATCAAGCTTTTGTTTGTTCTCAGGATTTGTAAACGCATTTATCTATATTCCATGCAAAATGCAGATGTGCTCTTTGCAGCAGTGACTGAGACACCAAAGGAAAGTACCTTTCTTTCTGGACCATGCAGTTGCTCACTGTTGCCCATCACCTCATCTCCTTCTGTAGGTCTTGCATTCTGGGATGCACGACCAGAAACCCAGTGGGAACTCCCCAACCCAACCTGTTCTCACAGCCCTTTGGAATAACAGTTGGGTTGGAAGCAGCTCTGAGCCATGTCCATGTATTTAGAAACAAATGGACGTCTTCAAGTTGAGCATCCACTAATGCCTAGCTGCAATGTGAACTCATTGTTACTGAGAATTAGAAAATCCTGCCTGCATTGGTTTTCAGGGGATTTAGAAACAGGAATATCTGCTTGTGTAGGAGAAAGAAAGGTGCAGAGGCTCTGCTGGTACTGTGGCACCTCTGGGTACCCACAGCAGCACAGCTCCAGATGCACAAGGACTTGCTGGTGTGAGCTGTGCTGTGACAGTTCAGTGTGGCTGCAGAGCAATGCTCTCCAATACCAGTGTTCTGGCAGCTGATCATGCATGTATCTTTCCAATAATAAAGCTTCACTTTTGCCAAAACTCAAACACAGCATAGATTGTGCGCTTTTAGTTAGCAACTCTGTGATGAGCCAAATGCCAGCCTTTTTCTTTCTCTCACTTTGATTTCATATGCATAAATGCAGACAGGGCTGTGCTTCCTCACCTCACAGGGTAACGAGCTATGTAAACAGGACCACTTTTTCCACTTTTTAGGAACTCCCAAATGCCATATATACATATATATATATATATATATATACATATATATACACACACAAACATATATATATATACACATAGAAGTGCCATAACATCCCAAACATTGCAGCTTGCAGCGATGTTAAGACTGTTTTGGAACAAAACTGAATTCTTTCGTCCTTGATTACTTTTCAGTCTGTTTACCTCACTGCACATTCCAGTGACCTTTTCACAGACCTCAGAGGGAGGTTGTTTCAGCAGTTAAAGTGTTGATAATGTTTGCAGTGTAGTGGTAGTCAGGGTAGTGAGAGGTGACACAAGGTGTGAAACACTGCTCACGCAGTGGGCTGGGCGACTTGTTGGGAAGTTTCTCTTGTTCCCTCAGTGGATACAGATGCAATTGTTCCTCCTCAGTCCCGTTTTAAGGAAGACCAGGGCTGGGTGATAAGGTCCTGACTCTGTCCTATTTCAGAATAGCAGAGAAATTCCCTCCTAGGGTGCTTTGAAAAGCACATGAACCCACTGCCCCCGCAGCCTGATCTGCCTGTGGGTAGGTCATGTTTCAGGAGGGAGGATGGAAGAGTTCAGATTACTTTGTGTCACTCTGAAACTGTGACTGAGAGAATACGCCTTTGTGAAGAAAGCACAGGGCTGCTGAACCTGGGAAGGACTGAGGTCTGAATCACGGCTGTGAGTTATCCCATATCAAACACTCCATGTCAGGTCCTTCAGTGGGCAGTTGTATTACAGCTCAACCACCTGCACACTAATTGCTGCCTAAAGAGGCTGTCCTGACCCTTCCAGCCACTTGCATTCCCTCAGGCCCAGTTCTGCCATTCTCTCTACATTATGATGGGCTAGTTTGAGGAGCTAAACAACCAGAAAACCATCATTAATCTTATTTAT
This sequence comes from Alectoris magna, assembly GCA_030625065.1. Taxonomy (NCBI): domain Eukaryota; kingdom Metazoa; phylum Chordata; class Aves; order Galliformes; family Phasianidae; genus Alectoris; species Alectoris magna. Next base: position 83,683 of record CM060586.1, read on the forward strand.
TCATTAATTTTAACTAATGCAGCAGAAGACCAACATTTTTACAGGGTTAGTTGCTCTATAGTTTAGCTGCTTGAACTGTCTGAGCTGGACACACAAGTGCACATACAGTCCATAGCAGTTCAACAGCAAATGAAACAGATCTGTCTCAGTGTATTATAAACCTGCACCAAACTTCATGGTCCTTGTATTTTCCTTGCACCAACACTGACATTGATGCAGAGGCATGCTAAGCCAGTTCAAAGACATGATGTCACTGAAAATAAAAAAAGATTTTCTACTCACATAGTCTTAATTTAACAAAGATAATCCAAGCCACGATGGCGTACCTGATTTTAGACATCTATCAGCTGCAGCAACCAGGAGTGAAAAGGAAACTGTAATCAAAAGGACCGGCAGAGAAATCTGACAGGTATCCACATTATCTGCCATGCAGAATGAAACAGCAGAGAGGTGGAAACAACTCTGATGCCAAGAGGGTGCAAGCAAGATTTATCATCTATCCGCACCATTCCTTTAGCTGAATTTATTATCAGCCACTTTAAAAAAAATAAATACATATTGTCTGGGAACTGTTGAGTCATGGCCTGAACCACTGATTGATCACCTGCAGCAAGGACCAGTCAGCCCTGGGAGCACAGGTGAAGGCAATTCAGCTGTGTGACCAGAAAGGGTGGAGCCTGGCCGCACCCCTCCTAGACCCCATTTATGGGCTGATTACCACTGGGGAAGGATGTCTTTCTGGATGTTCCTCCTTTTTGGAGTTTTTCCACTGCATGCCTAGATCTCTGGATGTGCAGTGAAGCTGCACTTTAGCATACAGCCACGTTTCTTCCAGTTCCTCTGCATGAGGATATCTTGAGATCCTCTCAGTAATTTTGTTATGGAACTGCCAGTTCTCCTGAATGCTTTTTTCTTTCACTCTTCCAGTCCAGCAGGGAAACTACCATCTCTTTGATGGAAGTCTATTCTATTTTTCTGTTTTCCCTCTTTCCACTTTTGGAATTATAAAAATTGCTCAGTTAATGGTTGCTAGTTCAAGTTGCTTTCCATGTTCATATTCCAAAAGTCTCATTCTTTCTTGATTGGAAAAAAAGAAAATCCAGAAATCTGCCTTCTCTTGTCCTTCTCCTTTTTCTTTTTCAAGAAAAATCATTTCCAAAAGCCTTTGAAGAGCTGGGGACAGTCCCTCAGCCTCAGCACTGTGACAAACAGCTCGCTTTTCTGACTTGCGTTGGTTGTGGAGAAAAGACAGCTGATGCTTTTCTTTGGGAGCCACTATAGCTGCAGCCAGCGGAGCTGCACACCGCAGTTTCTATACAGCTCAGAACTGGGCTGACCACACCAAAGATCTATAGATCTCTGCTAAGCTGTTCAGCAAATGTTTCTTCCACACCACATTCTCATTTCCTGTGAAAAAAATATCTCTTGGGGGCAGCAGGGAAAGGGGTGTTAAAAATGAAGCATTTTTCATCTTTTCAGAAAATGAACATAGAGAACAGAAACTTGCAGTGAGAAGTTTGGTTAACAGATTTTTCTCTTGAAAAAACAGCAGAGCAGGAAATCTGGGAGCTTGCACAGCTGGGTGAGCCATGTAGGATGGTTGGTTGAGCTTTAAGGCTGTTGAGAAACAGAGACTACATCAGCAGCTGAACAGAGGTGGAGATTTCAGGGTGCTATAGCACTCCTGCTGCTTGCTGACTGCATTGCTCCAGGAGCAGCTGGACAGGCAGAGTGCAGTTTCTCATGGATCAGACTCTCATGTTTGGATACTGTGGTGTCTAATAAGGTGTGATATCCAATCCAACCATTTCCCCTGCAGTTAGGGCAGACACAACATTTCTTTCCCTTGTGTATTTCGTAATAGGGCAAGAACTCACACCACCACCTTTTCCGCCCTGGGGGCACCAATAGGAACTCCCCCTGTAAATGTGAAGGTACTTCCCATGGTTTAAGACTGGCTATTATCAAACTTCATTGAAACTTTGGAAATTGAATCTTTAATTATCAAAGCAACAGAAGAGGTGGAAATGACGTTTAAAATAGTTTCAGTTCTGTTTTCTTGTGAAGCTGCTCTGATAACAAAAAGAAAAAGAAAAGGTGATTTCAATTCCAGTTGTTACAGAAGACCAAGGGGGGGAAAGGGCCCTTCTTACCTATGAGCTTTTCATGAGACAATGTTGGAAACACTCCAAAGCACAGTGCAGTGCAAACCTGTGGGTATCATCAAACATTTTCAGCTCAGAGTAAGGAGAGATGGACTTTGCCCTTTGTTAGAAAGTTAAGCCTCTGTGTGAGTGAAGGGACTTACTTTTTCCCCATGTTTTTCTTGTCTTATCTTGCTTACCTTGTGGCGGGCCAGAACCCCAAGTATCTTTGAAGAGTTCCAGTGGGTACTGGGACACTCTGAATACTGGGAAGATGCTGCATACACTGACAGGTCCAGATGGTCTCCTTCCTACAGTCTGGATCCTAGCTTCTTTAATTTACCTTTCTTGAGCTTTCTCCCTGGCCCGGGTACATGATGTCCCTTGGGCAGCAGATATTTTATGTATTATTTTTAGACAACAGCTTTTTCTATGAGGACAAGGAGGAAAAGGAAAGGAATTTCTCCCCCCCCTCCCCGCCTCTTTATAGTCTGGCCTAGAAGGTGTCTAAGAGATGTTGGCAGCCTCTAGCCTCCAAGCTTGGCAGGCCCACCAGCCATTTCCTTCTGCCTCTTCCTCCCACCATTCCCAGAGCACATTTTCTGTCACTTGATATAAGGGAAATTCAGGATTCATCTCCACCTCCAGCCCTGTAAACTCATGCCATTTATATCACATCTTTGGAAGGCTCAGGTGAGTTCTCCAGCAGCCATGGTGAGAGAACTAATATTCTTTATCAGATCTTGCTTACCTTAGTAATTCTTCCTCTCAGACAAGAGTAAGACCAACAACTCACATTCCTAATGCACTTGTGGTCACTAGGGCAAGAAATAGACTGAGAGATATGTTTAACTTGTACCCTCTTCTTGGCATAGCTGGAGGATGTGCTTCCCAGGCAGGGAGATAAAAGTCAGTGAGCATGCAGCAGGTATCCTGGCTGCTGCCTTTGATCTGTGCCTTGCACTGCAGTTGTTAAACAGACTGTGGTGTTTGGTCTGGCCAGGACACAGCCCTGCTCTGGGGGCCTGGCTGGAATGCGCTTGAAACCATTTAAAGCAATAAGCAGTAGTTCATGCCAGTTCAGACAGTGCTGGGCTGCACTCCATCAAGGCAAGAGCTAGAGACATTAACTCTTGCGTGACTCCAAATTACTTTGTAAAGAAAGATTCCTGAATTTTAATTTAATCCTTTGCTTCTTTATGGCTCACAGCTGAATGGAGAGCCACCACTGTGAGTAGCATTGAGCTGAAAACCTGAACTTGAAGTCACTGTGCAAGCATTCTGCTGCAGTTTTCCATAGAGTGGGCACTACACACTTGTACACCTTGCTCAGCCCTTGTTATTGCAGATCATAATCAATTGTTAAAATTCAGGCCAAGATCTTAGAGATACTTAAGGGTCACAGCTAGACTCTTGACAGTTTTAAGACTCCTCTGTTTATGTGTACATATAAGACCTCTTTATTGTGTAATGAGTGGTTCTGGTTCTGTGAGTTCAGGCCGAGCAGGGCCTGGTGCCCAGTGCTGTGCTGATCGCCCTAAGCACCAGGCTGCCCTGCAACAGGAGGCTACTGCTGCCGTTTCTTCCACTAGGGGTTCCCTGTGAGGCTATGAGGTGGTCACCCTGTGGATCGATGCCTTCTGCAAAAGCTGCCAGTGACTAGTGTTTTCTAACAACCAGCTCAACATCAGGGATCCTGAACAGAGGTACCAAGAATCACCCCTAGTGCTGAGAGACTGGACATTTATCTTCTCATAGAATCATGCAATGGCTTAAGTTGGGAGGGACATCAAAGATCATCTAGTTCCAGCCCAATGAGCTGGATGGACCTGAGAATGTCCATCCTGAAGTGCCATGGCCACCAGCAGTAGACGGCACAAGCAAGCACAGCCATCAGGTGGAGAAGACGTGGGGTGGGGAAGCAGAACACATTTCCTGGCAGCTCAGCAGAGCAGCTCAAACAATCACTGGGACTGGAAGAGCTGAGCAGACGCCACTGGCACATGGCATTACAATGGGTCCCTGTTTTGCTCAGCTCTGTCAGCAGACAGGGAGGCCTGAGCTCTCCGGCTCTGCTTTATTTGGTAGAACTTAATGGGATTTAATTCCTGGCTTGTTCCAAAAAAACTGCAATTTTCCTTCCCAGGTTATCCCCTCCTCCAAAACAAAGAACTCCTTTGTGCATTTGGAGAGTCCAAGGGAGGGGCTGTGCTGAGCCTGCACTTTTGACTAGGAAGACCCCTGAGCTGTAAGGACAGACAGACAGACCTGTACTGATATTCCCAGCCCAGAACATTGTCCTCTCTTTGCAGCATCTTGTTACTTTTGGGAGTGTACTGTCAAATTTGCAGCCTCTCATCCCTGCTATTTTCACACAATTTTCTAAGAGAAGTGCTGCCAGAGCATTCTGGCCATGCTGCAGATAGTGTAGCTGTGGAGCTGCAGTGGCCAGCAGAGGGTGAACTTGTGATACTCTTTCCCAAAATCAAACTTTTCTCTGATTAAAGTACCCTCATTTGGCCTTAAGTTTTGCTGAATTATACAGCTACCAAAAAAAAAAAAAAAAAAAAAAAAAAAAAAAAAAAAGTGCAGAATTCCATCTCATAAGTAAAGTTAACATGCTGGGAAACATTCTTGTCTGCTTCTAACCAGGTCCACGTGCTAGAAATTCCTACTAATACTGCAAAGTGGAGGGACAAAAGGAAACAGAAGAAAACATGGAATAAGCTTTATAAAACAGAGGATCTTGACACCAAGACTAGATGTCTTCTTAAAAATCTGTTTATTCCCAGCCACAAAGGGCTGAGCTTCACCACAGAGTGAAGTTTATTTCCAGCACAAGGCCTAGATAAATCAACTATGATGGCAACTTCTAACTGGGTGGGAGAAGAGAAAGAAGAAAGCCAATTTTCCAATATCAAATCCATTTCATCTGAAAAATCATCTGGTCTCACACTGTAAAGGTGGGACACTTGTTACACCTCTGTGATTTCACAAGAACCAGAGCTGGAAAACAGCCTCCATACGTTCAAATAGCAAAACTCTTCCTAAGTTCTCTTGTGCAGAGCCCAGAGCAACCATGAGTGAATAAATCACTTCTGCAGGGATGGGATATGCCTACTGTTCATTAGTTTACTTCTTCTAACTTTGTAATCTCTCAACACATAGACCCCATCTGAGCATATGCAGGCTGGAAAGCTTTCTTTCCTTTACTGTAGCCTAGCTACTATTTGGACATTATGGCAGCTCCAACTCCAGCCAATTCCATTCTAGTTTCATGCTTTTTTTTTTTTCCCCTCTCTCTCTGAGCTGTAGAGAAGAAAGGTGAAGTAGTGATAGAGTGAACTGAATTACCCATTCTTGCTTTTCCTTATAATCGACAGTCGGGGTGTGTGACTTCACTCTACATTTACGCTGTGCTAGAAGGTTCACGTTTTCAGATGGTCTAAGCAAGAATATTGTTTGTTGGTACCATAGCAGCATGTGGGATTGTGTTAAGTGTTTCCTAGAGCCCTGTTTGCCTTAACTAGTTGTTAGTGCCAGAGAACAGCTGGCTGCATTTCCTGCATTAGCATAGAGCCATTAATCAGCATCTCAGGAATGCTGGTGCCATGAACTTGAGATGGGAAGATCTCAAGCTTTTCAGCAAAAACAGTTTATTTGGAAAATACTAATAAGTGTCCTGTGTAGATAAAGCTGAATATACTTTAGAATGAGAGTTTTAGAGGAGTACTTTAAAAATACAGACAGAGTTGGAAATTGTGAGAATGATGTCATATGCCAAGGGAGGTGTGGGTGGATGGAGAAAGATGACATCACTTCCTGTCTGGTCTCTTAACATTGCTGTAAATGAAAGGAGAGACTGATTTGAAGCTTGTCTCTAGCTGCTAGGAGTTATGGAAACATAATGTCCCAGGCTCCCCTAGAAACAGGCTTTTGGAGTTCACCTGGCCTCCAAATAGATATGCATTACAACAACTGCATGGCTTAGCTGGGAGAAAGCTGTACAGTGGATGGTGTAGAGAAGGCAGCAATGGAGTTTAGTTTGAGACCTCCCCTCCTCCATCCAGGTCCCAAAACCAGGAAGGTGAGGCAGCTATGTCAGGAGAGGATAACTTCATGCTGCATATTCAGGCTTTACTTTCCCTGTATCTTCCTGTGCAGGACAGGAGATAACACAAAATGGAGTCTAATGCAAACCTCTCATACCTCAGAAGTGTCTTCTGTTTTCCCACCCTTTCCAACATATGGGTATTTAGATGTCATGGAATGGCAGTGCTACTTTGCCACAAGGAAAACTGTCTCCTTCATTTGCATGGATCAGCGATGACAGGATTTGCAGCCTCCTCTGTTCGTTACTCCCCATAAGCCAGGGGACTACCCCTTTCTAATCTGCTTTGTACCTAGGCCTGCCCCAAATGCATAGCACTCCTAACAAGGAGATCATATAGGGCAGGTTTGAGTGCCTGAAGCTCAAGCACTGTTCAGTTTTATCTCCTCTGTAACGTGCTCTGTGAAGCATATGAGATTTACACCCAAGGACACCCATCTGCATCGGGTGTCTGTTCAAGAACCCTTCCTCTAAGGGTGCCTGTGTTCAGGAGACCATGCACATACTGCCTGTGCCCTGATACCCTCTATTTGGTTCTATATGTGCTCAGAAACTTGCCCATTGGAGAGATACTTCATTCCTCTGCCTTTCATTCCCATTACATACTCAGTGTCTTCAAAAAGGGAGTGCTAAAGCCTTGTTGACCATTCCTTGTAGGGGCTGTCACACTGTGGTTTTGCTGTACATATGCAATTCACAGTTAATGATGGCAGGACAACAATTAGATTAAATGAGCACAGCTGGAACGAGGAGTCTGGCGTGGGAACAAGGCTATTCTGTCAGTATAAATATCTTGCTTTCATGCACACTCAGTCTTGTGCTAGTGTTAGCAGCAGTGCACATGAAGGACCAACTAAGAGAGGAGGTGTCTGGTGCTAGTGCAGTGGGAAACAGCTGTCAGCAATGAGGTGTGGAGGAGGAACAGGACATAACAGGCAGAGAGAATTTTAGGGGAAAGAGAGGGATTATGTGAGATATAGGTAAAACACCAAAAGAGGTAATGGAGTGATAATGGCCAGGCCTGGACTAGTGGCCAGGGCAAGAGGGAGTGTGGAGTGGAATGCAACAGACATGAAAAATAAGGGATTTAGGCACGTTGTGTGCCAGCTGAGTGTGGATAATGCAGAAGTAGCGAGAGGTGGCACAAGAGCTTCACCCAAATTTTGGGAAATTAAATTGAATTTCCTTGGGGTTCTCGTAAACCTCATGAAGGTGAGGTGCTCTGCAATGACCTGCTGTCCTCCATAGCTGTTGTGGATGCCCCATCCCTTGAGGTGTTCAAGGCCAGGTTGGATGGGACCGTGGGCAAACAGATCTAGTAAATGTGGAAGTTTGGTGGCCCTGCCAGGCAGGTGGGTTGGAACTTCATGATCCTTGAGGTCCCTTCCAACCCAGGTCATTCTGTGATTCTGTGATAGCACCTGGCCCCACTGTTTGATCAATGCTGTGGTCATGCTAGGGCCAGCTGCTGGAGCAGCACTGAGCTGTCAGACAGCTCCAGGTGATTACACAGTGCCAAGTCCATGGGAAGTGCCAGGATGCTCTGTGAGGATCACTCCAGGCTCTTGCATATGTACACTGCAGGGACGCATGTGGTCCATGGTGGTTCTGCAGAGGTCTACTGCCATGGGACCTGATAGCTCAGAGGCTTCTTGCCTTCCCAGCCATTTCCTCAACTCTCCACAGAAGTCTGTGCATATACTCCAGTTTTGGTTCATCCCATTTGAAACAGGGAAAGAGCCTGATGTCAAGACCTGCTGTTGGGGAATAAGGTCAACTGGGGGATGGGCATTAGTAAAGAACTGCTAAGATAACAACAGCCGAAGCAGCTGAAGCAGAACCATGGAACAGGGATACAAAGAAGCGCTTTGCCGGATGCCCCATGATGACGTGATTTATGCAAGGGAGGACTCTGGGAGTGGGAAGGGTTGTGTGTGTGTGGGGTTGTGTAATGGGTGTACGGGACGTGCATGCATGGAGGCCATGCTAGTATATAAGCCGTGTGACTCAGCAGTAAATTGAGAGAAGTCTTCATGGCATCCATGACTGTCACTCTCCCTTGGATTGTCGAGGTTCCAGGATGATCGGGTTATTGATGGCTCTAGAAGACAGTGTGAGGCAATGGGGCACAAAGTGAAGAGCAGAGCCTGGAAAGGAGGTGTTTTCCTAGCATTCATGCTACCCCTCAAAAGGAGCACGGAACTACCCGAGGTGCTGATGTAACACCAAGACCTTTTTTTCTCCTTCAAGACAGAATAGAGTGACTGTCAGCATCCTGTCCTGGAGCATGCTGTCCTGAAAGGGGTGAAGAAAGAAATGGGATAGTGGGGTTGGAGAGAACTCAGGTAGTCTTGTGAGCTGTGGAAAAATTCCTAGAGAACAGCCAAATGATATGATGTAGGGACACAGTCCCTGTTCTTCATACTACCAACTTAATACAGAAACATCAAAAGCTCCTTTCCTAGGTGGGATATCCTTTGTGGGAATTTCTCAAAGGGAAATCTCATGCACTGCTCTAAGTACTGTCCAGCTGAACAACTCCTTAATGCTCAAACAGACACACTGGTGGGCTGGGCATCCATCAGGTCTCTTTAATGAAGGAAGGCCATGGGGTCCTTGGGTAGGGATCTTCATGGAAGAGATGTGACAGTGAAGGATGAATAGTACAGAAACTCCTGGGGAGGTGTGTGTGTGTGTGTGTGTGTGTATGTGTGTGTGTACCTGGACCACAGAGGGTTTTGCTCTGTAATTTTTTCAGCAGCCCTGGACACCTCAGGTGTGACTGTGGATTAAATTACCTTTCCACGGACTATGGTTTTGTATCTCTGCCGAAAAATTCTAGAAGTCCTTATCTTTGATCCTTGATTTTGGCAAAGGAATCTCTGGTGCCAGATGGATCTAGAATAGATTCAGGCTATTTCGTCACAGATATAAATCCATTCCCCTAGTACAAGCTGTTTGTTGAAAAAATTGGGAATATCTTCCTGAGGTGGGATTGGTATTAAAATATAGCACTGTGAACAGCGGTGGGATGTTGATAAGGTGTTGTTTCTTGTCCCAGAATTCCTTTATGAGACAGACTGGAGAAACTTGTTGTTCCTTCTGTCCAGAATGTGAGAAGAATAAAAATATAAATAAATCTCAGCACTGCAGGGGAGCAAATCTGATCTGACAATCAAAGACCATATGTGGGGCAAAGGAGAGACATGTCGTCTTTGAAGGAATGTCTGGAATTTTTACTTTTCAGGAAACAAGAGCCCCATCAAGCATCCAAGTTCTATCAGAAGTCAAAACATGGTTCTCTCATCCTGACCTAGGCCTATGAAAATCCTTTACCTTTGCCCTGTGGCATTAGCTAAGATATGGATATTATTATTGTACTGAAGTATGTGAAGCATTCCATTCAACTCTTCTGCTTTCTTGTTTCTTTAATAGTTCTGTTAATGTTTTTAATATTTCCTAATGTTAGCAGATTAGGTTTGGCTCTGGCTCTACTTCCTGGTTAAAAAAGACAGATAAATCCTATTTTTCTTCTACTGGGACATCCAGAATGTCTTAAACTACAGAAAGACTCCAATGATGTATAATACAAGCCCCAACTCAGTTTTCTATTACTGCTCCATAAAATTAGATTTGGAAGCTGATCCAAAAGGGAGATCATAAATAAATCGATGTTGACAGCAAAATTAATGACTTTCATAATCCATGCTTGCATATCTGCAGTCTCTTCTCCAGACTGAATGATCCCAGCTCCTTCAGCCACTCCTCATAAGGCCTGTGCTCCAGCCCTTTTCACAGTCATCTTGCAGCATCATTGCAGCACCACTGACAAAATGATGAAGAATGAGCTAAATAAGTGGACAGAAAGGTGGGTTGAAAACTGACCGTGCTGCTCTGAGTTCTGTGATCAGAAACACAAAGTCCCTCTGTAGGCTAGTCACTAGTGGTGGAAACCAGAGGCTGATACTGGAGCTAGTACTGTTGAAAATCTTTGTTAATGACTGGATGGTGGAACAGACTGCATCCTCAGTAGGTTGGCGGTCAGTACAGATGTGGGTGGTATATTTGAAACACTGGATGTTTGTGCTACCATTCAGAGGGACCTCAAAAGACTGGAGAAATGTGCCAATGCTCTGGCAAAGGGAAATTCCATGTCCTCCACCTGTGGAGAGACAATTCCATGCACCAGTACAGGTATGCGGTCAAAAATCTGAAAGGCAGCTTTGCAGAGAAGGACCTAGGGATCCTGTTGGACAATAAGTTGTCTACAGGTTATCAGTATGCCCTTGCAGCAAAGGAGGCCTAAAGCATCTTGGGATGCATTGCACAGAGCCTTGCCAGTGGGTCAAGGCTGGTGAAGACACATCTGGAGAACTGTGTCTACTCCTTGGCTGGTAAAAGACATAAATGGACACGCTGGAGTGAAAAGGGCCATGAAGATGATAAGGGGCTGGAGCATCTTTCAAATGAGGAAAGATTTGTTTAGAGAAGAAAAGTCTCAGGGGAGATTTCATCAATATATAGGAATTTATGTGAACACTTCATGGAGCCAGACTCTTCCCAATGGTGTCGCTGATTGGGCATGAGGTAATGGATACAAACGGAAATATGGAAAATTCCATTTCAACGTAATGCTTTTTTGTACCATGAGGGTGTTTGAAATCTGGAACAGGTTGCCCACAGAAGCTGCGGAGTCTCCACACTTGGAGCTGATAAAAATCTGACTGGATGTTGACCCTGCTCTGAGCAGTGGTAGATGTGCAAGATAATCTTCAGAGGTCCCTTCCAGCCCCAGTTATTCTGTGTCTGTATAATTTACATCACCTCTCTTAAAGCCTCCTGGTAATCCCAAACTTCTTGAATGATTCTTCACATTTCTGTGGTTATAACTCTACCAGCTTGGATCCTGACCCCATCAAACCCAAGCTGGAATACTTCTTGTGCTGTCACTGAAGGGTTGAGAAGAGATGGTAAATACAGTTGCCAAGGACAGGTTTGCTGCACCCAATCTTGGGATCTCTGTGGGCTCCCCAGCACACTCCTGAGTAACAGCCATTGGAGAAATGATCTTCCTTTTCTCTTATTAAGATGATTATTTTCTATCACACTCTAGTTGGGCTAGATTTCAGAGCACGGTACTACTCTCTCGTGACAGGAATGGGGAGTGGTGATTAGAAGATAAAATGTGTCAGTTTTAAGAGATGTTTTTGTGTGTGTATTTAGAAAGGCCATTAGTGTGGAGAGCCATGTAGTTACAAAGCAGAAATTTAACACCACCTCAGACACTGTCTTGTTCTGTAGGACTGGGGAGAAGAAAATCTACCTGTCTGATTTTTTTTTTTATGTGTGATAAAAAAGCTGCAATGCTGCCCTTATCTTGCAGTGCATTTGCAGGAATTCATAGTGGATACCTAAAGCAGAGGCCAGATATGTATCAAATCAATAAAGGAATAAATATCAACCCTCTGTTTGTATCTCATTTTCCATGCTAAATGCAGCTGAAGCTATTTCTCCATGAGGATTTATAGGATACAATGTGTTGTCAGCAAACACAGAAAAAACAACTGGAGTGATCTCAGAAGGAGACACAGACTCATTATCACTGAACATAGCTGACCGCAGCCCTCTACTTGTCTCCCTGGGACACAAATAAACTGTCTCTCTGCTGTTTATCTAAAGCTTAATTCAGACTGATACAGAGCGGAGCATCACATAGCAGGTGGCTCCAGTCCCCAGAAATGATGTCATGGAAGAAAGCAGTTTTTTATCTAAAAGCGGAAGAGTAGAAAGGGTGAATCTCTTCTGTGTCAGACTGGCCTCGCTGTTGATCTGGCTCCTTCCTATAGATGCAGCGAGTACATTTGTAAAAACAAAAGGAGAAAGTCAAGGGACTGAAATGCATAAATAACATCAAAGCAGCCAGCTATTTGAGAGCTCCGATGAAGAAAAGTATAGCCCTGCATATCTTGAAAACTATTAGCCCCTTAGACTTCTCCCTAGAGACTGCTATGAACTCCAGGTCCGTTTTTTTGAAAGTGTATGTTGCACTGCACTATTTTTCCATATGTTTACAACATCTTGCATCAGTTAGTGCTCATTTCCCTGGAAATCTGGCTGATTCCCTGGATTTCAAGCAGATAACAATTGAAGGTCCAGTTTTAAAGGCAAAACATTTTCAGATCAGACACTGAAGTGGCAATTAACGTAACCTTTCATCTTAAGTTTGCTCGTGTAGCATCAGTGGAAAGCTTGGGTACTGTGTTAGGAAATGACGAGCACAGATTTGAATAAAATTAAAACTACCCATAGAAAGAATGAAAAACCAAGGTCTTCAGATGAAAGAGATGAGGAACAGCAATTAATGAAAAAATTAGGAAGGGATTTAAGAGTCTGATATTAGAATAATTACTGCTCTTGTGGGAGAAGTAGTGACTGAAATTTTTGCTGAAAGAGAGATGCAAAGATTTCCCATGAATAGTATAAGTCATTTGTCAACAAAAATTCATCACCTCCACCAACATTTGAAATCAAAGATGGAAGAGAGAAATAAGTCTTAATTTCTCTGGCAGAACATTTTCTTATGATGCTCAGCATCAGGGAATCCCTCCTATCCATTAGGGCTCACCATTTTTTTTTTTTTTTCTTTTCATAAAACCTGGGGAAAAGCCTGGGGCTCTGAAACCACTCCCAGTGCCAAATATTACAGCATCTACATTGGAGAAAAACATCAGCTTTGAGACATATATCAGTCTTGAGAAAGTCACAGCCTGTATATTTGAAAGCCTGCACAGAACTTCCCTGGTGTTGTTTGGATTATTATTATTTTGTGAGGTTGGAGAAGAGGATATGGGGTTATTCAGGGAGAAGAAACTATTGGGAGACAGCAACTCTTGCAGCAACCAACAGTGCAGAAGAGATTATGCTCTTGTTTTCTGCCTTAAGTGGAAGCATCTCCACTTCCAAATTTATTATCTGAATGTCCTGGTCTGCAGAGATTTCACACTTTTTGCAAAAGCTCTTATCATTTCCCTTCATCACCCTTAGGTTGTGAAGGAGCAGGTTCAATAACACATCCATATACTTCTGCAGTCTTGCAGGGTATATTGCAGTCACCTGCATGGATGACTACACACCTGCTCACAGACAAGACTAATATTCCTGTTCCTTTTTTCCAGGGCTGAAGACACCGCTTCAGTGTGGTGCCTTTGTCCTGCTGACAGTGGTGGAATCAGTCATTTATGCTCAGCTGCACCCAGCCTGAGAACACAGAAACCAAGAGTTAAGGAGATAGGGGGAACAGAAGGGGGTTTGTTGAGATTGGTAGAGAGCCCATAATAAAGCCATTCTGAATTATTTGCTTAACCACAACTGTCTCCATTCTGTATTTACCCAGGACTGCTGAGCCCAGCTATTGTTTATCTAGGTCCCCAGCTGGGCTTGAGTCAAACAAGAGGAAACCATATGCCTCTCCAGGGAGTCCCACAGTGTGTGAGCAACTTGGTCTGGCCTCAGATCCCGCACCCTTCATAGTCTTTGCTCTTTTTCTTTCTTTCTTTCTTCCTTTTTTTTTTTTTTTTTTTTTTTTTTTCCACTATAACCAGATCTGACTCTGTCATGAACATTCATTTCCCAGCGCTGCCTCTATCATTCCTATGGCGCTTGCCAAAGCTGCTCTCATCTCATTTCAAAGACAAAAATAGTAAAATTTTCCAAGCAGATGCCAAATCACAAGTGTAAATCTGTTTTTCAGAGGAATTGCTAGAATCCTTGTCCTTTCTGACTGCTTCTACTCTGTTATTCCCACACTCCCTAGGGCCTTCCACCTCTGCTTATGGGGTTGAAAACAAGAACAGCTATAGCAAGGGAAACCAATAAACAAACAAAGCTGCTGTAAATGGAAAACACCTCCCAGATCTCTGGATCCTGCCAACAACGTTTTTAAAGTCTGAAGCCATTGTACATCTTAATACAGAGCAGTGATGTGCAACGTTTTCCTGACATTCATCTCTCATTTGAGGTTCCCTCTTCTTCAGTCTCATCTATTTTTTTCTTCTTTTAATGGTCTCCTTTTTCCTGGTCTCTGCTTTTAATATATATAAGCTGTGACAAGGAAGTGAAGGATAATTTCTAAGTTTGACAGTGGATTGCCCTTATGGGTTTCTATAACAATCCATAAAATCTCATTGACTTATTTTGTAATTGTGTTTATTCTGTGAGAGTACAGTGCACTTAAAAACATAAGGAAACAAATGAAAGTGTAGCATATCAAAGATGTGCTTTTAGTCTTCTAGCCTAGCCCTCTCTGATAACTATCATTTTCCAACATGAGAATGGTAAAGAAGATCCTTAAAGTGCATTTGGGAGAAGGCATCATTCAGGTCATGTCGTGGAATTCTGTCTAGCTCTAGCTGATGGCATGCCTAGGAGCTGGCAGAACAGATATTTTCTGAACAAGATAAATGATCTTTTGGACAAAATTCCAGTTCTCCTGCTCAAATATTTGATATTGTATAGTGCAGGTCTCAGCCGTGCTTCACTACAGCATTCCTACGAACAGTGAGTTCAGAGAAGAGCCTGTTTCTTATCAAATGAAAAAATAAATACAAGCCAGGCAAAATCACTAGGTCACAGATGAAACAAGAGTTATCTGCAGGACAAGCAACCAGCTGTTTGAGGTTGCAAAGGACTTCCAGCTATTGGAATGGGCTCCCACAGGCAAGAGTCAATGCTATGTCAATCTACAGGAGAGCTTCCTTCCATAACACGTGTGTTTAAGGGAATGATCCCTCCAGGGTTTCTGCTCCTTCTGTGTCTAACTTTCAGCTGTGTAACCTTCCAAACACAAAGCAAAGACATTATTCTCTGGGAAAGTGTCAGCTCCTTTGGCCACACACTGACAATCAGCCATTGTTGTGCCCATTCACCAATCCAAACCACTCAAAAAGAAAGACTGCAAACTGGGTAGTTCAAACACCTGGGCTTTGCTAGTGCAATTCCATAAGCCAAACAGTTTCTGAGTTAAAACTGAAGTTTATGGAGTGAAATTAGGTCTCTGCAAAGGGAAGCCTCTGCAGCTTGAAGCAAGCACTCAAGGCTCAGTGACATGTGCTGATTTAGGACAGAATACTATAAAAGTCTTGCAGTGGCAATGATTTTATATATATGGGGACAAAAGTCCACATTCTGAGTTTCTTTTCATTTTGTGGATTCTGCTGCTTAAGCAAGAAAACAAATTTTTTGCATAACTTATTTCGCGGAGGCAGAGTTGCTTAATGCTTAAAAAACAGAACTGATTATTTTTCTTCCTGGCTCTGTCACTTGCATCAGAGTATCATCTGAGGGAGGTCATCAGCTTTGCTGTGAAATTTCTGTACTATTAGGATGAAGATAATATCTCACTGGATTTTGGAGTGGAATTAGTTAATATTAAAAAAAAAACCTTGAAGCTTTTTGTTGGCTTAGATCTTAATAAAGCCATTGCTTGCAACACAAAGTTTGCATTCTGAAATCAATTCAAAACAGGGCATAAATTCCACATTCCTTCCAAAATGCAATGGCAAATGGTTGAGAGCTTTTCCAGGGTGGTTCATGTCATCTGAACATTGTGTGGAGCTTTTGTTTGTTTTCTCTTCGTTCTCGCTTAATAAGAAATCTTTAAATTTAGATTGTTATTGAAATACATCCATGGCAGGGCAGTTTATTACTGTTGCCTGGCAGCTCTCAAAACTTTCACAGATGTCTATTCATCAATTTTTTACATTCAATTTTTATTCCTGCATTTTTTCTCTGTAACAAAATTGTGCCAACGTTTATTTCTTTATTGAATCTGTTGGGTTTTTTTTTGAAACAAAACAGTGGACAATGACAGCTGTAGGCTCAGCTATTGCATCTCTGCAGCTGAAAGGGCAGTTCTCTGGTCCTGTATGGAAATGTATCTTATTTTACAAGCTTTACTGGGAGAGGGGGGAAATAAAAAAAACCAAACAAAACAAAAACCAAACAAACAAACAAAAAACCCCCACAAAAAATAAAAACTAGCATAAATGACAAAAAATGCTGTTGTTAGCCACAAATTTCACTTGGGAGATTCTGTTTAGATATGAGGAAAAACACTTTTCCCAGGAGAGTGGTACAGGTCTGGTCTCCAGAGTGGTTGGGGATCTTTGCTCATGACCATTTCCAAAATTTAGGTAAAGTCACAGCTAATCTCAAAGAATCAGAGAATCAGAGAATAGATTGGGACCATACAGCTCATCCAGTTCCAACTCCCTGCCATGGTCTGGCTTCCCCCAGCTCCGGCTGCCCAGGGCCCATCCATGACCTGGGGCACCTCCAGGGATGGGGCACCCACAGCTCTGGGCAGTGCTGGGGCCTCACTGCCCTCTGAGTAAAAAATTTCTTCCTTACATCTGACCTAAGTCTCTGCTCCTTCAGTCTAAAAACATTCCCCCTTGTCCTATCACTATCAGACAATGTAGACAGTCGCTCCCGCTCCTGCTTATAGCCTCCCATTAAGCAGTGGAAGGCTGTAATAAGGTTTCCCTGGAGCCTTCTCTTCTCCAGGCTGAACAAGCCCAGCTCCTTCAGCTGTTCTTTGTAGAGGAGCTGCTCTGGCCCTCTGAGCATCTTCATGGCTGAAATGGTCCAAATTAGCACGCCAGTTTGCTTTGTTAGCTATTAGCTGGTTAAAGCATTGCTTAGTCCATCTCTCCATCCTCCTGCTCAGCCCTCACAATTTCTGTCCTTACTGGCCTCTTGGTCTTTATGCTGGCAGCTTCAGCACATACACAGGGCAGCCTCCAACTTCTCTGCAAAAGAACAAAGAAATAGGGCTTGTGACTACTGATCACCACATGCATAAACAAGGCAGAAAGAAAACTTGACAAGAGTCTTGGGTTTGTTTTCTCCAGTAACAGTGGAGTGTCTGCTGTCCATCTTGTTCTGCATGTTGTCCATTGTCTTAACCTCTCCCTCCTCCACCCATGCCTCCTCAGCTGCTCTTACAAGGGCTGGGGACTCCTGGCAGCTCTTTGAGGCTCTTTCCTCACCCTACGGGTATCCTTGATTACTGGACATCCCCCCCACACTCTGATCCCCCACTCTGCTGCAGAATGCATTTGCTCCAGAGCTGATCTCAGGGTTTGCCTCATCTAGTCTTGACAATTGTGTCAACTGGAAGTTGGGTGACCAATCCCAAGGAGACCTCCAGAAGTTTACTGAGTGAACATCCCTAGGAAATTGTATTCTCTTCCCTTCACTCCTGTTCCTGCCCTACTTAAACTATGTTGGCAGATGGTGTCATTATTGCCTGCTCTGCTGCTTGATGAACATTCAACAAGAAGATCCCTCTTCTTAGTCAATGAAACCATGGACTAGATTTCCATGAAATCCCTTGGCAATGAATATTGATTATCTCTGAGCATGTTCTAGAAGGGAGCTGCACGAAGGGAAAGACTTGCAGTCACTATGGAAGTGCATGTACTTCTATGCCATGATGTACTTTATCCATGGTTTTTGTATGCCAGAAACACAGCAGGTGGCAAACAGTATTTGTAGCTAAGTCTATGATTTGTTGAGAAAGGTTCCTACATAGTCTGACTTTCCTGGGTGGAGAGCTTGGCAGTCATCATATAATTCTGTTCCAGCTTGAGTTTCCTTCATTTCAGCCTCAGGAGAAGAAAGCCACTGGAGAGCTACCCTTAACAAACCTTGTCTCTTTCTTCTTGCACCTCCACAAGGCTCCTTGTGTTTAGTCTGGGGATTGCTGTAACTAAGCAGCACTAGGTAACTTAATAATTACGGTAACCTGCAAGAATGCCAGACTGAGAAACCCTCTGTGCCAGGCAAAGTGTCTCCACTGCTGAATGGACTCATGATGTTGTACACTTCCTCATTTCCCTTTACAGCACCTCTAAGTCTGATAAAATCTGCTGATTCCTGTTTAATGGATAACGTCGGTTACTAACAAGCTCACTTGCCTCTTAAAAAGCCAACATCAGTCTCAAGAGATCTAATTTAGGAAGCACATGTAAGGCAAGGCTGTCCTACAAGTGTGTCTGATGTGGGAGCAGCACCTGGCAGTACTGCAGGCTGCTTGGCTGCCAGAGCTCAGAGTATTGTTATTCATAATCCAGCTCACCAGCAAAACTACCAGAGGCTCTCCTCAAACTCCGCACCACCTGAGCGTTGTGGAGGGCAGCTTGCATCTACAGCATGCATTATTTCTTACTGAGTGGTTTGAAGGCTCCCTGATGGCAGCAGCCAGCAGCGAAGACTTGTGCTGGAACAGAAAGAGCTGCACACTGCAGTCAGGAGGACTCTAGCCAAAGTCTTGTGCTACAAAGCTCTTGTACTGTGTCAGCTTACCCTGCTCAGTTTGGCTCACTGAATCTGTGCCAGACACTGTGGTCTCTTTTCTCTGTGGGTCATCTACCCTCTTGCCTTGGATGGCTTTCTCAAGGCATTGGTACCGACACAACAGCTCAGGGATTCTGTGTTCGCTCCTGTTTGTCCTAGACAATATTACCATGAGGCTGTTACATAAATGCTTTGTTAGAGGATGGCACAGGGATCTGGAGCTCAAATATTTCAACCCTTTGTTGTCAAACTTTTCCAGTGGAGGCAAGGATGAAGGCTGTGGAGAAGATTAACTGTAGTTACGGTTCTACCACTTGTATAATGCAAGTGTATATGAGCTGATCTGCAAAGATCACCAGGTCACATTACTGTGTGCTTCTACTCTCTGCTCACAGCCACTTGTGATGTGAGCTAGCTCCAGTTTTGAGTGAGCACACAGCTTTTCCTCAACTCCACCCATATCCATTTCAAACTTACCACTTCCAGTCTGCAATTAGGTAAAGGAATTCTTCTATGTGAGTTACAAATTTGTGTGAGAAGACCACAAAAGTGTGACATCTCTGCTCATGAAAGTCTTTGTGGTATGAAAGAAATACAATTAGAGGGGATCTTGTGTGTCCTGAGACAATCGGGAGATACGACAGCAGACAGCTTCACCCTCTTCAATATGGTCTTCCTTAAACTATGTTTTTACTTCAGATTTGGGTTGACAATAACTCATTCAAACAATGATCTAATGCCTATATGAATGTTTGTAAAACCTCATTGCTCTGGCAGGTTGAGTGCTTGCCAAAAAGCAATCACATGTAATTAGAGAGAAGGAATTTACTGGCCTTTCACTGCAGCATATTTTCCAGTTGTGCTCGTACCATTTTAACTTTCTAATTAACTGAGATTGTGTTCCATCTTGGGGTATATGTGAATTTATCCTGTTTTCAAAGGAATCTTCTCTTTAGATAGGACTGGCAAAAGCCTGCCTAAAAACAGCCAGGGATGTGGGGATAAGAAGCCTGTGTGGAAAAACAGGAATGAGGTCTCCTTTGCTCTCTCGCACCTGAGACACCTAGTAATTTTGACATGGAAACTTCGATGAGAAAGTTGCCTTTGGAATTTCTCCAGCATGCTGGAAATGCCCTTTATCTCCTTGCCTACTTCTGGAGAACTGGACTTGTTCTGCAGTTGCCTGTACAGTGGACAGAGCTGCTGGGTCACTTGTAACTCTACAAACACAGCAGGAATGCCTCAGATAGACTCCCTCAAACTGACCATTAAGCATAAACACAAAGGATGAGGAAAGTTCACTGCACAGTTCTCCAGCATCCTGATAGCATATATAACAGCAGTAACATTGGTCAGCCTCTGGCAATATGCAAAATGGAGCTGTAAAAATGGCCTCAGCTGAACAAATTTATGGCTTATCACCCCACTCAATACACAGTGGGCTTCGGCTTCACTGCAAAACTTGTTTGAGGGAGAAGAACAAGCTTGGAAAGCTGGAAGAAGGAGAGAGAAGATGATGGACAGCTTGATGAACCAGAGTGGGCAGCAGACACTCCACTGTTATGAAGAAACCAAACCTGGGGCTCAAAGTATTCTTGCTGGCTTGTTTATGTATGTGATGATCAGTAGTCACAAGTCCTATTTCTTTGTTCTCTAGCAGATAAGTTGGATGTTGCCCTATGTACATGCTGAAGCTGTCAGCATAAGGATCAAGAGGCCAGCAAGGACAAAAATTGTAAGGATAGTGAAGAACCTGACCCAGTTTGAATAATTAGAGGTAATTGTCATCTCCTTCCAAAATGACAAAAACCATAACCACCAGCAGATGCTTAGCTCAGTCCCACAAAAAAAAAAAAAAAAAAAAAAAAAAAAAAAAAAAAAAAAAAAAAAAAAAAAAAAAAAGTCTGGAAACCCATAATGGGGTGGAGAATACTGTCCCAGAGGCACTGATTTACAGGAATTGTCAGGAATTTTCTTTAGGGTTTTTTCCAGTACATGATCAGCTGCTCAGCCTAGGGCGCTGGTTCAAGCTTATGGACCGGGCATCTTTCCAGACAATCTGTAAATATGCTGTAAGTACAAAGGAGGCTGACGCTGAAGAATCAGGGTACAGTTCAAGCTGGAGCAATTTTGAGGAGTGGAGCCCACAGCAACTGATGGAATCACACTGTACCTTGGGTTCCAGATCCTTCAGTCTAGCATTTTGTAATCCCTAAACTAGTCTGAGGTTTCCTAAAGTTTTGGGGTCCTCAGATGTGAAGGCTCTGAGAGACATCTGCACAATCTGTAGCAATGGGTGATTGGAGCTGTCTGCTAAGTGTGCTGCTGGGAAGCCAGGAAGGCCCTGAATTTCCCTGGAAACCCCAGAAGATCTCTGGAGCCCTGTGTTCTGCAAGGTGAATGCAGGAACCTTAGAGTTGAAAGATCAAAGGTTGGGGTCTTTTTTGTGTTGTTTCTTTTGGTTTCTTTGTTTGGTTTGGTTGTTGTTTGGTTTCTTTGTTTGTTTGTTTGTTTTTCCCCAGTCTGTTTTGTTGGAAAGGAGTGAACTCCCAAGTTCAGATGGTGGTTAGAGAGGACCGGCTGGGAAGGTCAAAGGAAGGACTGCGGGAAGTTGGGGTCTACTCCAAGTCCTGTCTGTGCATCCCAGCTATCTGTGAACCAGCAGACAAGCCATATCAAAGTCCTCCCTGCACACAGCTGTTATATCAGGGCAATGGGGGAGGCTGCTGAAATAAGGTCTTTGCATCTCTCCTGCTCTGCCTTGAGCTGCAGAGCCCTAACACTCTATTATTCTGTCTTGCTTCTGAGCTTCATGATGCTGCTGGCTTAGTTTCTGCTGCACCCAGAGATACTATTGACACTAATTCCACCTTTCAAGGCATGAATTCAGTTTCTTGTGAGCCTGTGAGGTTGGCTACATTTGCATAAGGCTACACAAAGCTACTTCAGGTCATGTTACATTTCCTCTGCAACTAGACAGAGCCTTGAAGAAAGGAGTCAGTATCTGATGGGACAAGAATAC
Organism: Alectoris magna; assembly: GCA_030625065.1. Lineage (NCBI taxonomy): Eukaryota > Metazoa > Chordata > Aves > Galliformes > Phasianidae > Alectoris > Alectoris magna. Next base: position 105,317 of record CM060586.1, read on the forward strand.
TGATGGGAAGAACAGGATATGTGGCACTACTTGAAATATTCCAGTCTTTGCTGGGCACCTGGATGGGCACAGCTGCTCGGGTTAAGTAGAACTCAGTGTCCCTGCAAGGGTCTGTGCACACCAGAGAATTTGCCTGGAGTGCTAGTTCCCATAAGCTGACTGCAAGTGATGGCTGAGTGGTTTGTAATAATGCGAAATTTAGAAAAAGAAACACTTCAAGATGACATGAAGGGAACTGGCTGAGTGGAAATGAAAGGTTTGCCAGTATGATGGTATCAAGCAGTGCTGAAACAGAAAAGGTGAGCAAGGAGCAAGCTTTTACAATAGTCAGAAACCAAGGCTCCCTTCTGTGGCATTAGAGAAAAGTACTGTAGAGCTGGGAAACCCATGGAAGTGGTCACAGCCAGGAGCTGTTCTTCCACCCAAGTAGAGCTGGGACAGATGTGCTTTCTATTGAGAATGTTCTAACAAAGCATTAACATCAACATTTCTCCACAGTGACTCTCAGAATATTTGGAGCATTTTATAACACATTAGTATTCATCCATTCCTTCTGCAATGGGACTAATAATCAAGGATCCTGCTTCTAAACCAATGATGCCCTTGGGAATGTGTCTGGGGCTCCACAGCCTTTGAAGCAGGCAGTAATGCGGAAACAGTGACACCAGTGTCACTCCCACAGAGTAAAGGTTCTCCCATCTGGGCATGGGCGTGGAGCTCTTCAGCCAAAAAAGGGTGAAAAATGAATTATAACACCTTTCGGGAGAGGTCAGTCTCCCCATGGTGTGTTTGCAATCTGTTCCCATGGTGTTACTGCAATACTGCTGCCACTGCAGGACGAAAGGGCACAGAGCATTCACACAGCTAATAAAAGAGGAGGTGAAGAAGCCTCCAGTCACACAAACAAGGACAACGCAGAGGCTCTTCCCATATTTCTGCAGAGTAATCCACTGGTAGTTTTTTGCAGGCTGCAGAGACCGTGGCTCTCCTGAATCCTTTGGTCTGTATTGCTTCTTTAATCTTGCTGATGGTGAACTGACCAAGAGAACATTCCATGCTCTATGGCATCATGCTCAACAACAAAAGCTAGGGGGGAGAAAAGGAGGCTATTGTTATGAAAGAGTTTCCCTGAGCAAGTGATATGCATACTGAGGCCCAGCTTTCCAAGAAGTGGATGAGCATCTCTTGCTGATGGGAGATAGAGAATTTGTTTTTTCCTCCCTTTGCTGCTACAAAGCCTTTGCTTTTCTTTCACTGAACTGCTTCTATCTCAAACCCACAAGTATTTTTTTCCTCCATCTTTTTGTTCCCATCTGTCCTGCAGAGAAGAGGATGTAAAAGAGCAACTGTGTGTTTATCAGTGTTAAACAACAGAGTCCTCTCGCCTATCACAGGCTTCTCCTGGCTGGCCGTGGTGGGATCACTCAGCCCCATGCACATCCCTGCTCTTTTTTTCCTCATTTTCCACACAGGGGACCGAGGGAAAGCTGCTATCCTGAACAACACACCTCAGACAGATGATGAATATATTGCCTGGATAACAGCCTCTGTTATCTTCAACCTGCAGTGGCAATCACCTCAGTTTGATCCTAATGCCTTCTCCTCTAAATACTTCCCTGCATGTTTGTCTCTGCACTATCAGGCTTGGTTTAGGCACTGTGTGACAGGCTGGTGTAAATCCTTTGATCCCACTACCATGGTGCTCCAGAGAGACAACAGCAAGAGCCAGAAGCTGTATAGCCATAAGTCTTTCCAAGGGCAGTGACTGAAGATCCCTTGTCACTGCTGACACCTTCCTGAGTTTAGTAAGTCTCAGCCAGGTGCTCTGCTCCATCCCAGCTGTGCTCAGTCCCAGATTTTCCAAGGGCTGGTACTTGAACTGCCTGTTTGGGCTGCTTGCTCTACGCCTCAAAACTGCCTGGGAGAGAGTAGGCTGCTCCCTAAGGAAGAGAGGGCTGGCAGGTGAGAAGGACAACACAGCCACTGGGGCAGGGATCTAACCAGTCAGCATCCAACCAAGGACCAGCCAATGTCGGCCCACCATCCAGATCACCAGTGACACAGACGTGCTCACCCTGTTCATAACTCAGGCAGAGCTGATCTGAAATGGAAGGTTGTGGGTGGGGGCCTCAGGTGAAGCTGGACAGGGCCATTGAGGCATATTCATGTTCTCAAGATGCTGACAGTAATGCGCAGGACACACAACAAAATGTGTCTTTCAGCAATGTCCATTTCTCTGCTGCTGTCTCCTGCCAGGTCTTCCCAGGCCAGACTCAGGGCCTCATCCCCTTTGAAATCTGCTTTTCAAATGTGTCTCCCCAGAGAAGGCGCTGAGACAGTGCCAGAATCCAGCAAACTGCCCTGAGCAGTCACAAACGCCTGGCAGGTTACTTTCACTGGAACAAACTCCATCTATTGCCTCTCTACAGTGCTTCTATCCCAGACATCCTACTCTGGTCTTGCTGCCAGCATTGTAATGAAGAATTGCTATGCTATTATGTCTGCTTCCATTTGAGAACCTCTAGGAAACATCTCGTGCTCTCCAGCTCTTTGCTGCTGAAATTAGCTCTGCTTTCTGCAGAAATGTCATGGCTTGATTCTAGCATCTAGCAGTGGGAAGAGTTACTGAGGCTGCAGAGACAAGATGTATTGGAGAGCCAATTGTCCGAATGTTTTATAATAACACAGTGAAAAGTAGGTGCTCCATGAAAGGAACTAAGCAATTCTGCAAAGGATGAACAAATGTATTCTTGGGGTCTGGCACAACAGCTGGTTAAGCTGTGGCACAGCATCCAATACAGCTGAATAATGCTGGAGTGGACACTGAGGCTGCAATCAGAAGGACAGTTTTAAGTTACTCACAAAGCTTTCTAATTAATCATAATCACAATTGGGGGGGGGGTGGGGGGGGATGCAAAAATGGTGTGTTTTATTCTGTAAGTGCTGAACATTCCACAATTGCTGTGTTTAATAAATACAGCAGGGGCTCCTAGGAGACTGAATGGGGCTGAATGAATGAAGTATGTGAGACATCTGAAACCTATTACTTGGAGCAAACTGTTGGAGAGGCAGGAATTCTTCTCTTTTAAAAAATATTTATACATTTTGCTTTAATGTCATGCCAACATCTTATGTGGGGTTATGTTCCAGTGGAAGGAAAGGTGTGTCAGGGGGAAATGCAGGGGGAGGGGAGGTGCATTTTTGGTTCAGTCCCAAAAGAAGCATAAGGGTTTTGTGTCTTTTGTAGCATACTTTCCTCACTGAAGTGAACTCAGCACATGGAAACATAAAGCCGACATTGCCCCAGGCTTAATGGAGAAAGAAAGTCTTACAGCTCAGATTGTTGCAGCTTGTGTTTTCAGTAGTGGCTGAGCTTGTCAGACCTGGAGCCCCTTGCCTGGGACACCAGCAGAACTGCAGGACTCATGGGGTTAAGATTACAGATGCTGTCACATTCCGTTTGTTTAATCTAGTTGTGATAGTTTGAGAAGAACCTGAGTCCACGATTGATGTATTCTTCAAGACCTGGACAACTCCATGAGGTCAGATGGGTGTCTAGCTCCAGCAGGAGCTGGTTTTCCTCTCCAAAACAGTGGTCAGGAGCTGGAATGAGAGGTAGTGGAGTCACCATCCCTGGAGGTGTTCAAGGAGCATGTAGATGTGGTACTGAGGGACATGGTTTAGTAGGGAAATATTGGTGGTAGGTGGATGGTTGGACTGGATGGTTGTGGTGGTCTTTTCCAACCTCGGTGATTCTACGATTCCATGCTTCTATGAAATTTAGGTGGAATGTTTCCTATTGAAGGCTGTGTTACGGACTGCTACCTAGCTGGAACTTGCACAGACTGGTGACCATCTTCCAGCCTTCTGTTGCTTCACTTAAAACTGTTTCTCAGGCATGCATGTATGTGTTATTTTTATATTTAAAGAAATGTTAAGGGCTGTCTTGTGTTTGTTCACAGCTGACATTTCTCACCCATGCTATATCCCTAGCACGTCAGGTGAAAGAGAGTCAGACCAAGAGACCAAATACTCCCACAGCTGCGCAGGTGAAGTTTCCTCCATGCCTTGAGTATGTCACTGCTCTGTGCTCACAAACACTGCTTTGATGATTTGGCTGATGATATTACAGAGACAAACAGTGCATTTAGGTTTAATGACTTGTTATGGTTTTCAAGACATGAAGTGACATTTAAGCTCATGTGTACTTGCACATAAACTTTGGATCACAGCTTACAATTGTTTCAGAAAAGTCCATGTTATGGAAGCATTTTCCAGTTGATAAAGTACATGAAAATTATTCCCACTTTTCTGTGACTCCTCATGATCTTTATTCAGACCAATTTTATTTTGTTTGGCACAAATCCATACCTGAATTCTTTCATCCTTCCTAAATCTAAAATGTAAAGTTTTAGGAAACTGAAAATTGCAAATGTCTTCCATTATCCTTTTAATCTTCCAAAATCTATTAGACTGTAGGATATCTCTTCACTGCATAGGAAACAGATGTTCTTGCAGTGGCAACATGTGGGAGGCATCATTAAATTTGTTTAGCTTAGGGTGTCTTGGAAATGTGATTGTGCTTTGTGGTTACAATTTGTGGCAGCCTTCAATATGTGACCTGGGATCTGGCTGAATTTAGAGTGGTGCCAGTTGTGATTTTCTGTTGAGTTTCTTTGCACCATCTCCATCTCTTAGACAAAGTTTAGGAAAATAATTCCTGAGCAGGTTTTTATATCATTTTCCATTTCTGAAAACATGACTGTGGGATAGGGTGGGATGTGTCTGTTTCTCATTTTAGTAAGGAGATAGTGTAACATATTTCAGAGTCTATGAATGGATTCAATATATATATATAGCTGTTGAGTGTGGGATTTTTATTTTTATTTTTATTTTTATGGTTGGTTTGGTTGTGTGAGTTGTTGTTTGGTTTTTTTTTTTATTTCAAGTTCCATACTGAAATTAAATGGAGGGGCAGCACACCCATCTGGTGTATCAACTACTTGATTTTGTGTTGTCTGCAAATGTACTGAAGCTGCCCTCTATCCCATCATCCATGCCATTAATGACGATATTCAACATTAATTGCTCCAGCATTGACCCTTGGGATATGGCTGGCATCCAGTTGGACTTTGTGCTTCTGATTACATACCTTGAGCCTGGCAGTTCAGCCAATTTTCAAGGTTCCTCATTTCCCATTTTTCTACACTGCAGCTAACTAGATACAGTGGGGCAGATACAGCATTGCTGGAACCAGGAACTCTCCTGAGATTGATCCAGCATTATCAACTCTTGACTTGGCACAGAGAACAGTATGTAAGAAGAAAGAAAATGCTGTTAAAGATGTTGACTGAATTTGAAATTTCATGATGCAGCATGAAAAGACATGTAACTTATAATTTATAAAATTTGGATGCAAACTGGCATTGATACTCAGCAAGTGAAAACAATGGAAGGAGTTAAAGATCTGTATGAAGCACTCACTCAATAAAAGACCTTTAGCTGAGATGAAGCAGGATGACACATTCAGTCTGAAAAGATGTGCAAGGTTGCATATGCCATCACTTATCCAGCCTTGGCAGATACTTTGTGCAGTAAGATATGGTCAATTGGTTGTTTCTGGCAGTCCTGGCTATGTGGCTAGCAGCTGCTTTCAGGTTTGTTTTCATAGGCATATTCCTGGTCAGTTGTCATGACTTACCTAGTTTTTCTGGATTCCAACTCCAACTTCTCTGGCATGCCTCAACTGTACTGAGTACAGTATTTTTATTTATTTATTTATTTATTTATTTATTTATTTAGTGCTCTTCTTGTATTCTCAGTACCTCCTCGTGGGTCAGCCTGTGTTTGGTTCTTGCCGTTCCTTCTGGGGAATAACTGAGTCTGTCACCATGGGAGCTGGAATTTGCATCAGAAGAAAGAGTCCAAAAGCTGGCATAAGAATTGACTGGAAATGCCGTCTTCTTGGGCTGTGGAAAACTTCTGCTCACTTGCTGTGCAAATAGTAAATTCAGGCTCCCTTGCTGCTTAGTTTAGTCTGAATACAGAGGTTGAAATACCGTGAGAATGGTTTGTTTTATTTCCAACTTACCGGAAACCAGAGACTCCTGGGAGATTTCCAAGGCAGTCGTTAAACCCAAGTGGATTTTGTTGCTCTATTGCATGTGAACCTGAAACTCTCGACTCCTCCAGCAGTGAGTGTCCAGACTCCTCCTCCTGCATCACTATAATCCATTCTCAATTGCTCTGTGTTTGTTCCTTTAATTTCATCTGTATCAACCTTACAGTAGCTAGACATTTCTCTGGTTTCTCTCCAAGATTGCAAACCATATAAAATGTTCTAATAACGTGGAGAGACATGACACCCACAGTATTTTGTCTCTTCTATGCTTTTGCTTGGAATGAAGGCAATTAATCTGCTTTGATGGGATGGTTTTCATGGACCCCTATTACATCATTATGCTATATTGTCATCAGATTTTCTATAACACTCTGCTCCTGCCCAAGCTGTGATCATGGCTGACTGTTGAATGATCTTGTTGCCTTATAGGTAGGGGTGGCAGAGATATCCAGAGTCAAAGCTGGCAATTTTCTATCAGCTGACTTGGGGGGAGAGGTGGAGAGGAAGGTAGATTATTTAAAATCATTAAAAGAAAATATCTGTGGAAAGGCTGAATTTCCCTTTGCTAACACCCTGGCAAAGCTGTTCAGTGGGTGACCCAGTGGATCGGCCACACAATACCTGCAGGTGTGGAAGCTGTCAGCCAGATTGGCTCACCCCCAGCACAAGAGCTGCCAGGACAGCACAGCTCTGCCCCAGGGAGACAGTGCAGAGGCTGAGCATGAACTGCCTGCCAGGGCCTACTCAATCAGAAGTTGAAATATGGAAGAGTAATACCAGACATCTGGAAGTGGCAAAGGGAATCAGAGTTTTGGCCTGTAACTTTTTTTTTTCTTTCTTTCTTTCCCAGCTTACAACATTTTTGAGTACCCCATGCTGAAAGAGAATGAATTCCCTATTTCCTCTGTGCCCAGTTTCCAGCCTCAGGGATACTGCCTACACACTCACAGACTGTGAGTTGAAACTCAGAACATATCAGACTGCAGTTCATAGTTCATCGTATTTCTCAAATTTTCAATATACACAACTGAATGTTATCTTATTATTCTCTCCTAATTATTGAAGATATTTTAAAGTAAAGATGCATCAGTGACAGACATCCAGGCTGTGCACACACTGCTGCAGAGATTGTGCAAAGCCCCAGTACCTGCAGCTGCTTCTCGTGCAGCCACAATAGACTGATCTTTAGCTGAGCTGCAAGGGGATGTGAGTGCATCACTAGCAAGCCAGTTTGCCATGTCACAGTGCTGCACTGGACAGAAAGTAGCATCTCTGTGTTTCGTCCCCAGCACTGAGGGAGAAATTCCTGGACTAACCCCATCAGATCCAAGCAAACAAGGTGAGGAAGTGGCCAAGAGCTTGGAAGCAGTCCTGGGCTCCAGAGTGCAGAGTGGCCCTGAGCTCAGCGCCATGGCATCTGTCCACATGGAACATGATGGCTTTGTAGAACTGCACCTCTGCAAGCACTCAGTTCCAGGAATGTTCTAGGAAGTGGGCAGAATCCTTCTGATTTTGGCAAAAGCTGGAGAAGCCCATATTCCCCTGAGAGTCCATGTGGTCTCACACAGTGTCAGTGTGGCGCAGCAGTCCCTGATGTCTGGGTGATGTTTAGAGCTAGGAGGCCCGCTTTCCCCAGTTTAACCTGTGTGTTTTCCTCTCTTTATCCACTTCTCTCCCATCCAACCAAGAATCTTTCCCCACAGCCAGCAGAAAACAGACTCTTCTCATTTCAACCAAAATAAACATCGTTCTGTCCAACGCGGGAGGGAAGAAAAAAGGGGGAGAGCACGGGGCTCAGTTGTAAAAGGAGCACAGTAGGAGAGGGCTGCCAATCCTGGTCCAGCGAGTGCTGGAGCTGATGCAGTGCACTAAAATACCAAAGAAGTCAGCAGGGCTGGGATGGGATTTGAGTCCTTTTCTAGCTTCTGCATAATTAAGAGTGTTCGTTGAGGGAATTCTCTCCCTTTTTACTTGTGCTGATACACTGTACAATCAGTGTTGAGCATTCATTCAGTGCTTGTTCCACCACATTTCTTTGTAGTGATGGGGAAACTATGAGCAATTACAGCAGAGCTATTTCCCTCCTTATGAACCAAATGCTGTAGAAGGAATAAAGCAGTAAGGAAGGACAAGAGGATGGTGAGGATGAAAGGTTTTTCAGGAGACACATGCAGTGTGGTAGTGAGCAGAAATCTCCAAGAATAGTTTGGATGAATGAATTTTCTCTCTATGTTAGTCCAGGTTTCAGAAAGATGAAACCAATGCTGTTACCTTTGCTTCTTTACATTCTTTCTTCCTGTTGAATGCCCATGCTCGTTCACTTCACCAAGCAGCTGGAATCTCAGCCATACAGGGAAAGGCTGGCTGCTAACTAAGAGTTTGTAGTGAGAGATATTCCTGAATCTATAGTCAAACAGGCATATTTGAAGCCCTATGCACTCTAAATATGCACTCTTCTGCTGTGCTGGTGACATGTCTGTCTGATTGCCTTTTTACCTTTGTGAAGCTACTGGCCCATGGTTTTACTTCACTGCATATGCCTGCTTTCCCCATTGGGTCTTTGCATGCGAACTCTTGCCTATCTGTAACCCCAAAAGACATTATTTCACACCTTCCGTGTTAAAAGCAACAACAATTCATGAAGCATTTAGAGAACATGACTCTTCTGGGGTTCCACCCCTCCAGCCATGGTTGATTTAGCCTTCAGAATTCCTTATCCTTGGGATGTCTTCACAAGTTGTCCTCTTGGCCCTCTCCAGGGGGTCTGCCTATCCTGGAAGGAGGTCTCGCTGTTTACATTCTGCTGCAGACAAGGGTCCATGCAGGGTGGATTGTATTTTAGTGGGGCTTTTGAATTGAAAACAATGCTGCTGTGATGGAGGAGGTCAGCAAATGCAGAATGCCCAGATGTGAGGAGGAAGAGTGGAGGGGAGAACAGGCCAGTCCTATAACTTTGTATCCAAACGGTCATCCTGAACTTCAGTGTGCTATGTTTCCTTCCCTCCCACAAACAGCCCAGACATTTATGTCATCTAGAGTCTCATCTAGAGGTCATATCTTGCTAACGCAAGTGACCTTAAAACAGACTGCCCTCCTGCCTGGAACTGCATGGAGTGTGTCCCCTCTGGGTTTGTAGAAAAAAAAGCCCTGAAAAGCCCTGAGCTTTGTGATCAAGGTTTAGTGGGCCAAGTCAAGAACTGTCTAGGGTCTTTGCCGGGTGCTCTGGCACATTGCTCATCCGGCTCACCATTCATCAGCTCTCTGTAATTTCCTACCATCTTCCCTTTCCCAGCGCTGCATACATGCAGCCAGCAGGGACCTGAGAGAAGTCTGGTCCCACCTCTTCCCTGTAGCTCTGGGACACCCCCAGAGGAGGAGGAATGCTTCAGGTGCTGTGTTGAAGGGGTTGCATAGGAGAGCAGAACCACTCAGACTCAGAGATGTGAAGCTCACCATGCTAAAACTCAGCGGGTTGAGTCCATCCCAAAGGGCTGATCCTGCTCTTCAGCAGTTCACCCTTCCAGACTTCATCCCTGCAACTACGAAGGCCCAAGCACTGTTAATGAAGTTACATCTATGTTTTTATAGGATAAAGGTTTATCTTTTCCCATTACTTCTCCCTTACCCACACCCTTGTTTGACCATATCAAGTCCTGTTTCAGTGAAGGAGATGCTACAGATGTCCGCCTTGTTTCTCAGCAAGGCAGACAGACCTCTTCCCTGCTCACCAAAGGCTGTCAGCAAATGGGCTGTGAGCACAGAGAATACATGAAGGACTTTGAGGAATCCAACCATAGGGGCTGAAATTGTTTAAGGGAAAGATGAGACAAAACATTTCAGAGAGTATGGGGTTTTTTTGAGTGCTACATCATCACCCATCCATGCCTGTAAAAACCCAAGCAATCCCAGAAGTAGTTATAGAGACCTGGGAAGGAGCCAAGAGCTCTTGCTGGAAGCTTATCTTCCCCACCAAAATGTCTGATATCTGTGGCTATGGACATGGTATTGTCCTCATAAAATACAACAATAACAACAAAACAAGTATTGCTATTCACAGCTCAGTGACAAGCCATAAAAAAGGCACTGGAAATGTAAGAATATTTATTAAAATAGAACCATGTGTTTCACATAGTCCTGTCTTCATAAGCTTGTGAACATCACACTGATGTTTATGTTCTCCTCTGGTGTGTGAGGGTTTTTTTTCCATCCCTGTGCCTGTTAATGATTATATAGAGGGAGTCTGAATGAACTCATGTCTCCAGTGAGTAGGACCCGGAAACTCTGTACACTCTGGGTGATATGCAGCTGCAAAAGAGACCATTCTGCAGAATGGCCATGCTGGTGTCTCTGTGGAAAAGGCCAAGGAAACACAAGAGATTGGACTGAAAGAGGATGGGGAAAGAGAAGACTTCACGATGAAAAAGAGAGGAGAAAATTGTCCCTTAGCTCCATGGAGTACGCTGGAGTTAGAAAACAGGGAGAAGTGAACACGAGACTTCAAAAGTTACAAAGAGAAATGAAGATTGATCTTTCTAGGAAGGACACGAGTTCTTAGAGTGCAGTTGACTGAGCTGCTTGAAGAGTTTGAAGCTAACTCCCCCTGTAGTGGGGGAGGGGGGTGAAACTAGACGATCATTATCATCCTTTTCAACTCAGGCCATTCTATGATTCTATGATTTATGATACTATGATTCTATGATTCTATGATTCTATGATACAGAGATCAACACGGGCCATACAGTTAAACCTGTGCTATTCAGGAGGTAAAAATCAATCCTCATCCTGTCCCTTCAGGCTTTTAATTCCCTGTCTTAGTGACTGAACATTCACTAAAAGTGGAGACCCATAAGACTGGTGTCAGCTCACCACACCTTCCCTGGCACAGCTCCTGGGCCTCCACCAGCTGCACCAGTCCTTAGGCCAACAGGCACTGCCTGGATCATGTCAGATACCAGACAGAGACATCACAAACTGCCTATATTGAGTGCATAAGTCATGCAGGTGTTGGCACTGAGGAAAATTTACTTCTACTGTTAGTTCACAGCTGGCACCAGGAGCAGAGCTAAGAAGAAAGAGGGTGTTTTGCAGCTCCCAAGGAAGAAAAAGTTAAACTATAAGCTCAAATCTATATAAATTAAAAGGAAACAGATTTTCTGCTGGTGCTTGGTTTATTCTCTCATTGCACTGACATGGAAGAGAGACCCTGCGGGCGACAGACTAAAGACATTCAGGTTACTATGGTCAAACAATGACATCAGCTGATAGAGTAACTCATAACAGAGGGTGATGGTGACTCACACAGGGCCCTGACAAGCACAGTCTGCCAATAAACCAAAAGCATAAAAAGGAAAATGTATTTCCATGGATCCTGAAATATTAATAATATTCACGAGAGGACAAAATAATGATGCAACCCCCAGTAGAAACAGAATGCTCTTCTGCCAGACAGCCCAAGACATTTGCTGTGCATGTCGCTTACGATGATGCTAAAGACTGCATTGATTGTGCTAAATGTTCAAGACAGGAATTCTGTACACTTACACTACCAAGTCACTTGTAAATGGCCATTGTCATTTAGAGACCGGTGGACACAAATTCTTCTTATCATTTTTGGTCTTCCTGTGCTCTTCAACAATTCCTTTCAAATGTATTGTGAAGATTTTGCATTCTTCTTAGGCAACAAGTTGAGGCTTATAGCCAAGCACACCCTTTTGTGGGTCTGCACACACATCTGTTGTAGTCCAACCAGATACACTGCTAGCAGTCTGGTGTGGACAAAGGCAATGAACATTTGTCCAGCCAGTTACCATGTTCAGGGGATAAGTGAGGTCAAGAACCAGTTTATGTGTCATTGCCTGTTCTGGGTCAGGAAAACAACGTAAACTGGATATTATCCATGCTGATAATATCCAAATAGTAGTTTTCAGGGTAGGAGAACAGTTCCCATTAGTTTACTAATATGAGCGGAGACACTTCCACCTTCTTATGGCATAACATGACGTGCGGGTGGCAGAAACAAGCTTTGCTTCTGCATTTGAAGTATTGCAGTTTACTGCAGAGAGAATACAGGGCTGAATTTGCTACTTGGGTTGGTTTGTTTTCTGTGGCATTGGTCTCCTTCCATGTAAGACTGATACAGCATACTCTGCACTGTCCCAGCCTGCGTGTTGCCTGTGTCATCTCACAGCGATCACAATGCAGAGGCAGTTTTGTCCATTGATGGAGCCCTTCAGTGCAGGGCTCTACCTGAATGAATATGCCATCATTCTCAACAGGGCTAACATGTCCAGTGACATTACCAGTGACATTTGGAGACAGAGTACTTGACACAAGACATTCAATGCCATTTGGACTTGGGGTCAGAGAACAGTGACCAGTCTATTTTACTACCTATACAGACATATCCTCGGAGCCTTTTACGAGAAGATGTAGGAAGAAAAAAAGTAGCTGATCGTGGCCAAGTTGGATCAAGTTGGATCATGGTTAGGCTGATTTTATTACAATTGTTCATCATCACTTATGTGGCTAAAAACTGACTGCTAGTTGGCGTACAGGAGAATGTTAACATTGCTTTGGCAGCCTTAGTGGCATGTGAGAGCCTGGTGGCCATAAATACAATAGAAGTGTACAAGTATGATTTTATTCAGCCTGCCACAGTCAGGGAGCTGAAATAACTAGTAAAGATAATGTCATCTGTGGTGAGAAGACTTGATTGAAAACATAAAAACATTCCAATATTCTATGTTCTAGGTAGATAGGGTAGACTGAAGACAAGGTTAAAAAGAACATGGGCACATGAGGAGCCGTTCCACATGTAAATATGCAGGAAACGCTACTTATAACCTTCACAGGGCATCCTCATCTTTTTCCAGGTATTCATCTACAGTGGATTTTTGTGTGTACACAGAGCTCAGAAATGTTGTTTTTTTTTTAATATTTCTGCTTTTAGCAGAGCTTATGCAGTGTTTGAGAAGGTATGATATGAAAGAAAATGGTTAAAAGTTATTAAAGGGTATCATCCCATCACTTGATAGTGGGTAGAGGTCTCAAGAGTCACTGCTACAGGGGAGCATCTATTCAAGGAAGAATAATGCTGTTTTAGCAAAATGTTTTGCAGAACTGCAAAAATTCATAAACATAAGAGCACTGTACGTCTTATTGGTTTCTAAAGCCTTCTATAGGGCTTTAGGGTTTGCTCTCCAGTCAGCTGAGAGCTCTAATGCTTGGTCAGTGTTAGGACAGCTTCTTTTCATTGGCACCTCTGGAATTTGATGGGTTGAGATGGGATGATGCATTTGAAACAACCATTTTCAGTCCAAAGAAAGACACTGGGAATATTCCTCCCAGCCCTTCATTCACATCAGCCAGTTTCTGCTCTGTCTTTTTTTTCAGAGTGCAGAAAGATCACTTGTTTGAACAGTGCAGAACCAAACATAGGCAAATTTTGAAGATCAAAATTCAGAAGTCCATGGTCCCAGTCAACATGTAGTTGTTTTGTCTACTGAGAAAGGAAAACAAAATGTAATATAACATCATACATTGGCAGGGATTGCAAAAGATGACTTCACAGGTCTTTTCCATCTGAAAATAGCGTTGAGTAGAAAAGAAAAAACATCATACACTGGGCAGCTTTTATTCTCCAAACATGTAGCCAATTAAACTAACTTTTCATCTTGTAGGGGACGCTTGTCATTTGCTTCTCCGCAATCCATAAGGAGGCATGTTCAGTCTGGCAGTAGGAAGGAACAATGTGTGAGCAGGCATCTCATCTGAGAAACACTCATCAGTCACACAAACCAATGGTAACTTCAAAGCTAGCGGTGAGAGGAGCAACCAGCCCATGACATACACAGGATACCTTCTGAGTCTGTGGTTATCTCCATTGCACTTCCAACAAGTTGGTGTCTTTGGGATTGCAGAATGGTGTGAACTTCCGTATAGCACAAATACCATTGAACATCTAAAATTCTGCCTCTCCAACATGAGTGTTGTTCATGAGAGGGACATCACATGGTCACCATACAATAGCAGAGATCATAACACAGTGGTGGACAGGACCTGGGTCCAGATCACAAAGCAGCTTTATTCACTCTCCAAAAACTCTAGCAGGACACAGTTTGGTTAACACTTCTTACCTACTCAATCCCCCAAAACTGCCACTTTGGTTACTGTTTGATGTCCTGAGCTATTACTACTATTTCACTCCCTACTTAAAAACCTAGCATTTTGTTCAGATGGAGGGTCCATAATCTCTTGCCTTTCCATAATAGAGTTTCAATGTTCACCTTCCTGCTTGAATTAATGAGATACTGAACCAAATAATCCACTTTTGAAAGCATGGACACTTGAGCACAAGTTTTCTTAGTTTTCCCATTTTTGCTTCATCACTGAGTCCTCACCGAAGGGCTATGGGAAAATGCCAAGTCTTCTCTCTTATTCTATTTGCATCCATTGCATATTGGCCTTTCATTGTGCATATCTGAGAAAACCTGTTATTCTCCTATTAGGTAGATGTAGGCAGTAACAGGATCCTCCTCCCTTTGCTTTCTTCTCTTTTCACTGAACAAACTCATTTTACTCAGTCTCTTCTCATACATCATGTACTTCAACCCTCTTACAATTGAAAGCAGGAACTCTTGCCCTCTGCTCCCCTCCTGAACCTCTCCTGTCCCTGTGGGTTCATTCATTTGCTATGTCTCCTTGAGCCAGCTGCCTATCCTGGGCTTGGACTGTACACAATGTTAATGAGAATGAGGATGTTTTTTGCCCTCTTTTTTTGTTCTTTCTTTTTTTTTTTTCCTGAAAGGAAATAAAAGGATGTTCTCTCCCACGAGGAATGATTCCAAACTGTGCCTTGCTTATGCCGGAGCTCAAAACTCTGTGAGCTTGAAAGGCAAGCACAGAGCTCTGCCTGATCTTCATCGTCAAGGTAAGCCGACTATTGATTTATCACACTGATACTTCTATAAAGTGAGTCATATGAATAGATATCATGGATGTCCCTAAAATTATCATTGTGTTTTTTCTTCACTCAAAATTAATTCATGTGAAATGTGCGGATGTTGGCCGCTCCACTGGGGAAGTACACTCATGCAGTGACTCACTGATTGCTGATGTCCCAGAGAAAATCCCCCTTTCTTTATCTGAAAATTCTTTTTAGGCTTTGTCTGGCAGATTCAAGTAGTGAGCGGCTGGAAATCCTGCATGCAGCATCGAGCAGAAGTTCCTGGGATCTGGGGTGTTGGTCCAGTGTTCCCCATCTGTTCTGGCACCGTTGCCAAGTTAAACTTCTATGCTACAGATTGCACAAAGGAGAGAAAAGAACTACAAATGAAAAGGTTTGAAAGCGAGGGACTTGGAATTCAGACAAGGAAAAGGTGGGCCTCTTTGGGGCTAGCACAGACAGCTGCAGTGGGGACACATCTCTACATTCAAACATCTGCTAGGAGAGTGTGGAGAGATGACCCCTCTGAGTCTGCAAATCCCCCACCCCCCCAGGTGAGGGCTGCATGCAGGCTCCAGCCCACCTGAGGGCAACAAGAAAGGTGTCTGTATCCCCAATTTGAATTTCACAGGAAATGGAAGGATCACCTTACTCCTGGCAGGAGAAAGATGCAATTTTCATTCTAAATCAGGCAGCTCCCACGTCAAAAGTTCCACAATGAAATCCCACTGCACTCACTGCATGGCTTTTTATGAATAAAACCTTAATAAATGTCCAGTGCTTGACTTTTCACATCAGACTTGCCTGGCTTAGATCTACACTTGCCTAGGCTCAGCATGGCTGTTGCCGCCTGCCAAGCTAAAGAGAAAAAAAGTTACTTTCCTTAGGTTTAAATAAAAGTGTGTTTTTCTAAAATATCTTGGCTGTTGAGTTGTGTGTGATACATCATGCCTCAGTCCCATCCCTTCTCTCCCAACCCAGAGTGCACACTGAAACAATTTCCCTGTGGTTTCTGTCCTTGGTGGAGTCGAATTCCTAGAAAACAAAAGGAATGTTGCAACTGTGATCACAAGCTCCAAGACTGCAGATCTTACACACAGACAGGAGCCATGCTCTGAGCAGAACACTGATAGCAACTTATCATGAGTGGGTACCTTTCATTTGAGCCTCACTGTTGGCTCCAGCAAAGTAGATGAGTCTGTTCAGATCAATACACATCCCAATTTCCACAGGAACATCACTGTCCTATTACATAATGCCTCATGTGCAAAACTAAGGAATGTTTGTACAGCCCCAGGAAGGGCAGAAAGCAGTGATGATCTGACTGTCTTTTGACCCCTCCGTCCCCAGCTCCACTGGCAATATCCCTCAGCCCTTCCACAGTCAGCTCTAAAATTCCTGTGACTGCCAATGGCAACCCCATCACAGCCTGGATCTGACCCAATGCCATCCGAATGCCCCTGATTGAACCTCAAAGTCTCAGGTTGGCAGGTAGACAGTTAATCCAAATTTAACTCTTGTAATGCTGGCAGAACCAGGGATGCATCTAGCTAGCACTTATGTGGTGACTCACAGCCCAGCTGCACTAGGGCTGTCTCATAGCCAGCAGACATTCCCCAGGTGGGATCCCAATCTGATCATGTTGCAGAGTGAAACACTGAAACTGTGCAAGTAGAGCAAGGACTGGCCTCCTGCAGGAACATGGCCACTTCAGGCTCCACTGATGTTTGTGGGTCAAAGTAACAGTGGTTTCAGGTTGGAATTGCATGTACTAAGAACAGAGGATTGAAAGTCATCCTTTTCTGCCCAACCTCAATCATTCTTGTCCATCATGAATGGTCATAATATCTGGAAAATGTAACCCGAAAGGCAAAATAAGTGCACATTCTGGTTTTGGAAATCAGTGAAACAAAGGACTGCTTTAACTATTAAAATGTGCTTTTATTCTTTTTTTTTCTCCTTCTTTTTTTTTTAATTGCATGAACTGCAGCAGGATTTTGCGAATCCTGTGTGGGCAATGTGGGCAATGGTAAGGCTGATGGCTGACATTACTGTCCTGCATATTTCTCCTCGGGTTTGAATCCTGTCCTACCTTCTCTCACTGCTTCCAGCACCTGCAGTTGCTGTCCTGACAGCAATTGTGTCATCATGCAAGAATCAACATGCTCTAATTTTAGATTACCCTCCATGAAATCAAAAATGTTAAAGTTAATGCAACCATTACTCAGCTTTGTTATATGTTATGTATTTTTGACATTCACTAATAATGACTGAAGACATAATCTCCTACACGTTTATGTGGAAATACAGGAAAGGAATGTGATAATATGTAACACCGGAACTGACACTGGTGACAGAGACAGAAAAAGCCAAGTTCCCTTTTTCTCATTACATGTTTATTCCTAAGGTCCCAATGCCATGCACTGCCCAGAGGAGCCACAAAATAGCTAAGTCGGGTTTAAAAAAAAAAAAAAAAGAGGATTAACAACTTTCTAGGTGACCTTAAACATCCTTCCCTGTGCATTTTAATGATTATAGTGACAATAATTAATGATGATCTCATGTTATTTTTCCACAGGGCCATTTCTGCAAAGGAGACCCACTGGTTCTGTGCTGGGCCTCTGAAAACTATGGACTCCAAATCATGTAGCTATGGAAAAGTACAGCAGTGCCAACCCTGGTTCCAAGATCTTTCTTGTCTTGCTAACAAACTCTTCAAATTTGCTACTTTAAACCCAACTTTGGTGTCAGTCTGAGCATCAGATGAGCTGAAGAACTCAGAAAGTTTGTTGACTCTGTCTGCACTGGCAGTCAGGCTTCCAACATCTCTCATGTTCCTGAACTTCTAGGTAGGGTTGTGGGAGAGCACAATCCCTCCTGCTGTAAGAGCAGAACAAGTTCGAGACCACCTGATGAGACTGAACATGTACAAGTCTATGGAGTACAATGACTTGCATCCCAGAGTCCTGAAGGAACTGGCTGATGCAGTTGCCAATCTATTTTCCATCATATTTGAAAAGTCATGGCTGTCAGGTGAAGTCCCCAGAAACTGGAAAAAAGGACATATCACTGCCCTTCATAAGAAAGTGAGAAAGGAGGATCAAGGAAACTACAGGTCAGCGAGCCTCAGCTCTGTGCCTGGGAAGATCATGGAGTGTATCCTCCTGGACGTGATGTCAAAGGACATGCAAAATCAGGAGGTGATCCAAGACAACCAGCACAGCTTCATGGTCCTCTGTGATGGAATGATGGCTTCAGTAGACAAAAGAAGAGTAACTAATATCATCTGCTCGAAATACTTGAAATTATACTCATTAAATGAGATGAGTTTGATAGGAAGTGTGGAAGTAGTTTAATGAGTACTTTCAAAAATTAATAGTTATTTTCCATGTATGACATATAATGAAGAAAAACAGATGGTAGTTTGCAGTGCATAATGTAAGGCATATTTACTTCCTGAGTGGTTCATGTGTGGCTTTAATAAAAGGGAATTCTACTTTTTGTTTTAACGTCTTTCTGAGAGAACTTGCATTACTTGCATATTCTAATGCTGAGTACCAAAGCACAAAGATTCACAGGTAGCTGAGGTAGAAAATAAAACATCTGGAAACAGTATAGATCAGATAATTTTATGAGAACACAATTTGAATATCTTTCTTGCAATATGACAACTGACTTTTATATGTATATATAAAGAATGTGAGTAGGGCTATCCATTTTATTTTGATTAGGTGATGAAAAATGCCAGGAAAATAATGTTTCGCTGTATTTTACAGTCTGTCTCTTTCTGTGCTTACTAAGTTATGCAGGCTCTATACCAGCACAGCTATCTCTGAGCCTTTCCTAAGCAATGTCTCAGATGACGTTCACTGTGAAAAGCAGGCCAGAAATCCCGTGCTTAATTGCACAGTTAAGTGGAAAGAGACAAATATGACACACACAAGTCTATTAAAAGGTGATCTATAGCAATTGGTTTGGTGTAAAGGAAGAAGATTAAGTTAAATTTCAGAGAAGAGGATATGGACATCATATGTACTGAGAGTTCTACCAACGCCCACATGAGAAACTCCTGGAGAGCCTCACATGATGAGATCCAGAGCTCGCATCAAGACATGAGCATCCTAAAAAGGTATGATGAAAATCTGAAGACCAATCTGGGAATAGTTTCTTCTCTTCAAGGCAACAGGAATGCAACAATCTTTATTAGACAATTTTTACAAGCAGAAAAGGAAAGTTTTCTGTGGGTATGATTTGGAATTCACAAAGGCCAAGCTATAAAAGATCTCCAAATTATGTTAGTCGGGCAGGGAGCCTTAGTTAAATCAGCTTCTTCTGTACTTACCCTATAGAAACATTGCTACAGATAGACATATGTTACGCTACGTGATGGATACTTATCTGTCTGCTGATCTTCATTCAGAGATGCTCCGTGTGGCTGTTTGAAATTACACAGGACAGCTGTTTCTTGTTTAATTACTGAGAGTAGCTTTCTGTGGGCTGGTTGGGGGTACATTTTACTATCTTACTTCTCCTCACACTCCAGTTTCTCCCTGGCAATTTAGTGGACCATGAAACAATTCAGTGGAGAAAAGCCAGCAGTTTCACCATGGCCACAGGCCCCAGCTCTTGTTTCCCAGGGGGCTAGGACACAACCCTAACAGAAAGATGACATTCCTCCAGTGCTGTCTCCCCTCCCATCCCCAGCTTGAGGCTTGCTATAAATTTATACTGGGCACAAACTTTAGAGGAAGATTACACGCTTAGATACTCGCTATGCCTCGGACCAGGTAGATCCAAGAACAGTTTGGGTGAACACACTATTGTGCACAAACAGTCAGCTACCCAGAGGGAAAACTGATGGAGAGCCAGACAAAACATACACAAGTGTTTGTAACTTCATGTGGCCAGCAACAACCATTTGATGGCAGGGAAATAAAGAGCTGTTGGAGGCTTGAATGAGACTTTGAAGGAGATCTCGCTGCTATGTCTGAATACTGGAACTTGCTGTGTCTTAATCAGATGCAGCTGTGCTGAAAAGCCTCAGTCTAGAAAATCAGAGAGAGAGCTAAAAGCATCGTGTTCATAGGGATCTGAACACACTGAATGGATAAAATGCTTCTTAACCATTCAATGTGGAATGTAGAAAGAAAAAGTTTATTTCCCTTGCATGTTGGTCATTTTCAGGGCTGTGTCCAACTGCAGCACTGAGAGAGAAGCTTGAGAGAAAGGAGAGCAGATGAACCTGGGAAATGTTAATTAAATATGCTCACTCAGATTCATGTTACATCTGAGTTAACAGAGGAAATGGATTGAGAAGGATCGTGGCAGAGGTGAAACACAACACAGCATCTATTCCAAGCACAAAGAACAGTCCTCACTAGCCCAGATAAGCTAGACTGTGCATCCAACTAAAACCTAACTGGAATTACAAATGCATTTCAAACAACAAACAAATAAAAAAAGATCTGTGGTTGAGTTTGCACCTAGAAAATAAACAAGAAAATGTCTCCATTTTAGGACCACCTGCTTTGGGCATTTAAAAGCCTACTTTTTAAAATACTCTATGGTCAAAAGTCACATATATATTTCTGGGAACTTCTGTAAATATAACAAAGACACTGCATGTACTTTTTGTGCCAAAATACCTTTAAATACCCAATACTCATGTAAGCGTTGTCATGAAGACAATGCAGGAGTTAGGAGTTAGTAGCCTTAGACTACACTGGAATGACAAAAAGAATATTTTGCATCAACACTAGTCACCAACTTGCTGTCCTTTAGTGAGGGAAATGTATTTTCTTTTGCTCCCACTGCTGTGCTGCTCATTTTGAGGGCCCACTTCTGCTCTTCTCAATCAGATAAAGTTTACATTTATTTTAACAGGAGAAAGCATCACAGGATTAGGCCCAGGAAATAGTTTTTGTATCTTGTTGAGCTCTATAAAACATTGCAGACTTGGTGGTAGAGCCGCATTCCTTGAAATGTTCCATTATTGGCTGCTGATGAAAATAAGGTCTGCCTTTTCCCTGTTAGTCTCCACAAGTTTGTTGTTAATTAGGCTGAGCATCATTCGGACTTCTATAAAGCTAGCAGGGGGTTGATTAGGAAAATTGAAAAGAACAAAGACGGCAGTGAGGATGTTTCAAAGAGGGGCAGGAGGAGAAGAGCAGAAACTCCCTGTCAGCCTGGGTTTGCCTCGGAATTTCTGCACCCCTGTGAAATGAGCTGTTTGAGCCCTCATCTGCTACATGTAGAAAGGTAACTGAGCTCTGAGCCACATGGCAGGACAACACGGAAGCATCCTCATGTACGTGCTGTGTGTTTTGGGGTCCGTTTGGTGCAGACTTATCTGAACATCTTTGACCGGACACAGCTTGATTTGAGGTTTCCGGGGAGACTTTGGCATGTCATCCATCCACGCGTGGGGACTGCACTTCCTTCCGATGGTGTGCAGCAGCACGGAGCAGGGACAGTTCAAAGAAGAGGAAGAACATGTGCATTGTATTTTCTGTACAAAGAAAAGACAACAGAAATGGTTCCTAACCAAGAGACAGAGAAATGTTTTTTGCACAGAGCCAAAGAGCAGAATTAGACTCAGATCTGACATTCAAACAAAGGTTGTCGTACGTTTATTATTTATTAACCTTGAGGAACTGCTTGTAACTTCTAAGAATTTCTCTTTTGGAGCCAAGGTATATTTTGAGTGTGAAGGTCTTATGCTGTCATCTACCCTTCAAGTCCTCTGTCTTGCCTTGTTTTATACTAACTGTACAAGGGAACGATCAGCAAGAAAACTGCTTTACTTGAAACCTTTTTATTTTTTCTGCTCATCTTAGCACACGATTGCTTTTCAAAAAAGAGATGAAGAACCAGTCCCAAATTGAAAATGATTATTTTTTTTTTTTAACCAAACCTTTTGATGTGAAGTCACTGTTACTAATGCCCTTCTGCTTCCTGCAGCTCCAGCCTAAATTTGGGACAAGGAGTCACTGCGTCCAGCTGAACTGAATGTGCTCACTAATTAAGTGAGCCAAGGAGCCCTGCGCTCACGAGGGACGGCTAGGTGATAACCACGTCTGCATGCAAAAGCTAAATCCAACCTCCCCCCTCCCCGCCTCAGCCCCTCCTTGAAGTTAAAAACTTTTGGCTCAAGAATGCGGTAGGGTTGTCCTCCTGCTACTCCCACTCCTCCTGCACCCCTTCCTCCGCCGCAAGGCCCTCCCCCTGCTCAATTTGGATTAGGCTGTACCTTTTCTTCTCTCCTTCAAGGGTGAGGGTTTTATTCCCTTCTTTTCTGCCCAGACCTCCACTAAACAAAGGAGCTCTGGGCACATCACCAGTTCCAGGACGTAAAGGTATTTAAACAGTTTCAGACTAAATCCAGACCTGCGTAGCTAAGATCTGATTTCTTTCTGTCTGTAATCGACTTTGCAATTCTTTGTTTGCCTAACTGTATTTTGTTGTGTTTTGAACATTTTTGGGGGTGTTAATTTAATTTGCACACTCAGAGACATGGTTTTCTGAGATGTCTTTCCCGATTCCTTCCAAACTTGGAGCTGAATTTTAAGTCTGATTTAGCGATTGATTCTCTCTGCTTTGTCAATGTAATTCTTACAAGTGGCGCTTGATGGAATTTCTCAGAGCTCGAAGTAATTTTTGAGCCTTTCTTAAAATTCTCTTTTGATGGTGTAAAATGACTTTTCAGTAACTCTCAGTAAGAACTGTGTTAATGCTCTCATGGTTCGTGCTATGTATCGATCATTTGTCATGCTTCTCAGTTCTGTGAGGAAATGGAGTTCCTTCAGTTTAAGTTTCTGCATGAAAGCTGGAAATCTCTTGAAGCGTAAATGTTTTTTTGTTTGTGTTTTTTTTTTTTTTTTAAATGACTTCTTTTCCACGTGTGTGCCACCTATAAAGCTCTGGGAGAAAAGTAAACGCTCTCCTCTTTGTCCTGCTGAAGATAATCACATCCCAGGCTTCGGCACAGGCATGTGCAGCAAGGCAGCAGTAGAGCTAGCAGGGCTGCTGCAGGAAGGGCCGTTTCTTTGTCTCTGCCTCTGCTCCCAGCCCTGCCTTTTCCTTCCCATTCCGTCTTTCTCATTCACTGCACTTGAAATATTAAGAGCCTGAAAAATGCATGCCCTCAAGAACCGAGATTCTCAGCTAGGACACTGCTCTGAAGCTGCGAGGGCTTATTATATTATTATTACCATTATTTTGGTGTTCTTTAGTTAGTTGCTTTTTTTGTTTGTTTTGTTTTGGTTGTTTTTTTGTTTGTTTGTTTTTGGTTCAGGCTCACTCTGCCTAGTCTGGGCTGATTGCGCCTGCTGCGGGACTGGGCTGGAGCAGGAACGTGCTGCTGTGGGACAGCTGGGGGGAAGGGCAAAGGGAGTTGAGGGGCCCTGTCTGTCCCAGATATTTCTACTTTGGGTGGAGAGGGGACGCCGGTGGGACCCCTCCCTGGGGGAGAACACGTCGGAGTCCGGAGGGGAGAGCTGCCTGCTGGCCCCCCCCGGCCGGGAGGAGGAAGGAAGGGACCCCGGCCCCGGAGCGTGGGGGTGGGAAGCAGAGGAGCTGAGTGCTCATTTCGACGTGCCAGCGCGGGGCCGGGAGATGTGGGGAATGGGAGGGGCAGCGCGGGCTGGCGGAGGAATACGAAGGGGTTGGATCGGGGGGTGCAGTCTGGGGTTCTCTGCGGTGCGTTCCGCAGAGAACGCGCAAAGAGAAGCCGCGGTCGGGCTTCTCTTTGCTAGCCCCGACCCCGCATCACCGCCCCCTCCGCTCCTTGCGCCCTCGACCCGGGCCGTGCTCCCGGCGCTGGGGCGGCCCCGAGGACCGAATGCGCTCCTCTTGGGGCTGGGTGGAGCGGGGAGCTGTGCCCCAGGACCTAGGGCGTTCTCCTGTGCTCTCAGTGTCATATCAGACCCAGATGATGGCGAAGTCTGAAACAGAGCTGCTCGAGAGACAGTTGTGCTTCATAACCTCAGTGCCCCATGGCACAAGGTGATGCCTGCCCCTCAGGGTTCATTCTGCAAAGCTGCCCTTTTGGCCCAGGGCAGTGTCCTCAGCGTGCCCTCAGGACCTCGTGTCTCCTCACACAACTGCATCCCAGGGGAGGAGGCATGGCTCTGGTCATCAGGACTGGTACAAGCTTGCATGTGGCAGAAAATCACTTGGGGCTGCTTTGGTGTGATTCAGGGCAAAACCCTGGTGGTGGGCTCTGCTGATGCAAATGCTCAGGTGCAGGCCTGTAGACCATGAGAGGTGGTCCTGCTGTGCTCACCCCAAGGTGTGTTAGCAGCTGCAGGCTCTGCTCCTACATACCTCCCATCATGCCCAGCCCTCCACCTTTTTCCCCGTCCCTTCACCATGAAGGAAATCAGGCTAGGCTTAATGCACTGTCTTCATTCTCTGCCTCAGATAACAATCTTACATCCCCCTCCACCCCACAGTGACCCTTTTGCCTACCTCAGCGCTGGCATACATGCCTCTCTGATATGTCTTCTAGCATTCCCTCTGACTGCTCAAAATTCCAGGTATCTGAAGGTTGTTTTCAAGCAGCTGATCTCTATGCCATGCCCTGGCTTGGCTAGAATAGAATACAATGGGGCCTAGGAAGTTGATCCATAATCCGCTCTTCCTTGAAGTGCTTCATAGCTCTGCATCTTATATTACTCTTCTAACTCAGGTACCATGCTGAATTCAGTAGCATAACCTGACACGGGGGGTTCCAGGACAGATGCTCTATGGTCACTCTCCTTACCAGAAAGGGAGGAAAATGGATGCAAGGGCAGAATCATGAGTCTTGGAGATCATTTGGTTCCTACCTCTTGGGATAGGAGGCCTTTGGCAATGATGTGGTAGGAAATGACATTGTGAGCATGTTGACTGCATGTACAAGGAGCCACACTCAGTGTGACTGTATGACCTCACTGTATTAACTCTGGGGAGGGGCAGCCTGGGGTGAACAGTCATTTTTAAAATGTGAAAGCCCTTGAGAACGCTTTTTTTGTTTCTTTTTTCTGTCTTCTAGAAAGCGAACGGCAGGAAGGCACCTTGGCATTTAAGGGCTACTGTGAAAATCCATCCTCCACCAAGGCAGTGGGGACCCTCCAGCTGGAAGAAGATTTCGGGGCAGCCAGGAATCGTGGAATCCGTGCCATCATGGGGGTATTGTGGCTGGCCAGGTTTATGCTGGGATGTACAGCAGTTTTGTATTTGAAACAAGCCCGGGGTCAATATGAAGGGGACTTGCAGACGGACAGATTTGCAGGCTATGAGGAAAGACAGCCAGCACACAGAGTGAGAAGAAGAGGCCAAGACACTTTACGAGGGTATGTTTAATGTTCATTTCTATTTTATAAAGCAGAATTTGGTTTATTATTATACCATATAATACCATGCCTACAGAATTGCTTTTCTGCCCTTTCCTTGAGCTCGGGAAGGAATCTGCTCTACAGACATAGGGTAGGAGGGCAGCTCTTGCCAAGGGGAATAGCAAAGCAGGCAAAGAACTCAGACTGCTATGTGAATAGAGTGTTGTGCACTGAGCTATTCTGCTTTTATCAGTGGGTCACGGCAAGTTGGGGCTCATGCATGAGTACTGTGAGGAGTCATCAACATCTTGCCTGCAGGTGGGAGGAATTCTGGGCATTTACGGGGATGTCTCTGGCTGGTCTTATCCTCACTGGTGATGGAGTTATTGACTGGGGTTGCAACCCAGGAGTCATCCTCTGTTATGCTGCCAATTGATGTTGTGGGTTATACTGTTGGCTGCTTTTACACTAATAGTTGTTCTCTCTACCATTGCTAATGGGCGAGTGTACACATGTTCATCTGTTGTGAAGTAAAGTTGGGGCTTGTGGCCTCATCTGTAGAAAAATTGGTATGAGAGCTGGATCAGTGAGGATTTTCCACTTGAGGAGGGAGACAGGGCTCAGCTAAAGAATACTGAAGCTTGTGCTGGAGCTCAGCTGTATTTGCTTGCTCTCAAGATGGTTCCTGGCCTTAGAATTGATTCTGGGTTATTTTAAGTCTGCCTGGCTGTAGTTCTTGGAAAGTGTTCCTATGTTAGTGGGCAGAAACAGAGCAGAACGTGATACACGCGCAAAGTTTGGAGTGTGCCAGAGTCCTCCAGAACTTGCTCGGGAATGCTTCTTGAATGGGATGGAGTGCCATGCTTTCAGCCCAGACAGTTGAATGTGCATGTTTGGGCTAGGGCTGGAGCCCAGAGCTTGGCAGTAGAGCTGCAACAGGCAGGGCCAGGGTGCTTGCAACATTTGTTCATGGAATTAAAAAAGTGCGTGGTCACTTGCTTCTGCTATGGTGGATTTGGAAATGATGCACAACAGCTGGCCTAGGGGTTTGGTCTTCTCAAAACTAGCTACAAAAAGTGGCCATTAGCTCACTCACAGAGAAGGGCTAATCTGTGTATCTCCCAATAAAATCTAAAAGGACTTCTACTGTGATTCTTTCAGGTATCTTTGAGTCCATTCAGATAAAGTATTCCAAATCTTTACGATTAAAGGGACGAGGGACATTTCTTGCAAAGGATGCAAGAAAAGATGCAAGAAACTAAGATGACAGTCTGCCAGACCAGAGACTGTGGCTGCCCAGGGCTAGAGGTGATTGATCACAATTTTCATAATGCAGATAGAAAGAAATGGAGTTAGTTTGTGTGTTGTTCATTGATTATCATGTCTTACGTAGCCCTGTGAGGAAGAAGGAAGGGCAGAGCATGGAAATGATATTTCCATTCCTCACAGGGTCTGAGAGAAGGTCACTAGATGCCAGTGATCTTATGAAACTCAGGGACTTAGGTAACCAGACACTGTTTTCAAAAATGACTTAGAGCTTAAATTCTCCTGACTTTTGGTGGGCCCGAAGCATCCAAATGCCGTACGCTTTAAAAAATGGAGACTGAGGTCTCAAGTTAGAAATGACTTCTGAAGACTTTTCTCTGAAGCCTCAGATGTTGGTTGGCCAACACTGTAGTAAAGCAATACTAAATTGTCTGTTGTGTAAGCAAGTGAAGGCCACACAGTAAGTTTGAGGCAGGATCGGGATCAGGTCTGAAGTGTCTGGCTCCAAATCCCCTGCTGAGAGCTAAGGACCACACCACTGGCTCTTTGGTTTTCCCTCTGCTTTCCTAATGCCCTCTGAGGCAATTGCTGTAGGAAGAGAAAAAGCTCCACTGGGATATGTGCAAGATCTTTTTAAAGACATCTCAGCAAATATAAATTAAGGTAGCTGAAGATTCATTGTTTCTTGGCTCTTGGGAGGGCGGTCTGTTTTTAGGGAGGGAATGATGGTGGGCAGTGCAGGGAGCACTGCCAGAGCACAGTGGCTGGGATAGTGCCTCGGGCACTTGCCACGCTCTGTGTCAGGTTACCCTGAGATTCTCCCGTGTTCTGTGTTCAAATCTCTCCTTTAGGATTTCCAGCCCATCAGTGAACTGTCTGTTTAAAGTCTCCTTTTTTACAAGCAGATAAACCACTTGAGATGAGAAATCTATTGAAGAATTATATTTTAAGTAGTGTTCTCCTGGGCTGAGAATACAGCAACAGATGTCACCAACTGTATTGGTATAGATGGGACTGTCAACCAGTGAAAGTCATCCCCTGTAGAGTTACGGACTCATTGCTTTTGTAGATTCCCAGAACCCTGCTGGTTCCTGATCCTATTCTGTCTAGAAACAGAGGCGTGCACTTGTGTTTGAGCATCTTCCCTGATCTGTCTAACCACATTTATTACCCTTCTTTGGGACGATCAGAAAAGTCATAATTTAAGGTTTGGTTTACTCACAGGCTAATGCTGTAGTAGCAAAATAAATGAATGAACAATAAGTTTTATTACTGTAAGTGGTAGTTTTTCTATCTTTTTTTTTAATTTTAATTTTACATTATTTTATGTTGTAGGTATGTAGGTGGCATATCTTGACTACTGCAATCATCTGTCCTACAAATCCACACCTCTAACATACTTTTGAACCTCTAAATATGTTTAACCATAGTGTATTTCAGTAGTGTTTATGGCAACATTTCAAATATTTGCTTTAGAATTCGCTTTCCAAGACCCACAACTTTCTTTTTTAGAGAGAGAGACTAATTTCAGTTCAGCCTTCATTTGAAATATCTTTGTTTCTAAGACATTCTTTAGTTCTGAGACTTGCAGAATTGTAACACAGTGAAGCTGAACAGCATTACATGGGGTTAAACTGGCACCTTGCTTTTCTCAGCCTGATGGTTGTGTGAGACCTGGGCCAACCACCCAGCCTGATTAGTCTCTGTTTTTGGTGACAGTGTTCAAAAATCTGTAGACCAGTACTGAATGGAAGAGGCAAACAGATTTCCTGGGTGTCTGGGCAGATCTAATGATGATGGTACAGCATATAGTCCTGAGTTTTTCTTCCTCTTCTCTTTTGTGGAAGCCTTCTACCAGAGGCTTCAGAGCTGTCCATAATGCTGACTTCTTGATCACTGAAAGGATTTGTTTTGCCAATGCATGCTAATAGAATGTATTTTCCTTTTATACAGGAGGAGGAATATCCTTGATACCTCCTGTCCTGCCAGATCTTAAATACCTTTTATAATGTTAACATTCCTTGAACAGGTCATTTTGTCCATGGCAGAAATGTTTTTGGTCCCAAAGTGGAGTATGACAGACAAACGTATACGTTAGAGATCTTAAAGCAACCTGCTTCAACAAGCTAGAGCTGGTTCTTATTCTACCAATTATACTTCTGTGCCCCTCTTTTTGTCCTGAGTGGATGGAACCGTGGATTTTCTGTCTCTACATTTTGTTTGATTTAAATTTGGGCAGGAAATTAGGATCACACCTGAACTGGATGAAGAAATGTGACCCAGGTGTCTTCCACTCGCCATACGGCAAGCTGGAAAGAAAATGTTTACCAACTCTGGAGGAATCAAATATGCAAGCATGCCTTTGGCGTTCCTTCCTACTGCTGCATGCAACACTATTTGATAGAGCAAATTCTCAGCTACAAAATACTATTTTTCAGCATAGTTGAGACCATTAGCTGTGCATTTTCACCAGCAATGAACAAGAGCTGCATGATGCACTTGTACAAATCTGCACCAGTGAAGGTGACCCACTGTTTCTGTCGCCACTGATGAAATGCAGGATTGTGTATGGTTCTATTAGAAAATGGTGCTGTGTTCCCTTCCCAATCTTTAAGAAGGGGAAAGTATGAAGTAAATGCAAAGAATGAAATAAATGCAAATAAACAAGTGTATTATTCACCAATGCCTTTACAAATAACAAATAATTATGTGGAGCAATAAATCACAGCCAAAGCTGTGATTTAATCTGTCCTTAAATCCACTAAAGTAGAGGCAATTAAGAATTACTGTCTCCTGAAAGGAACAGCACTGACAAATCCATTTGTGAAGTAGGATTTGAATAGGATTATTAGTTTAATGAACTACTGAACAGTTTCCAAGAGCAAGAATGTGTTTAACAAAGGAGAAAGAAAAGATGATTAGTCTGCAGCCAGCTGAGCTGCTTGCTGGCAGTGTGATTTCCTGTAAGTTCATGGCTGCCTATTTTTTTTTTCCAAGTCAGAATAAAGGCTTAGCTATAGCCTGACTTTAAACAACACTAATTATGTCAAGCCCATTAATTAGAAAATGGCCACTGCAATTGAGAAGATGGATGAAGACAGAATGTTTTGGAAAGAAGGACATGCATACATGCACCATACCTCTTCTATTGCTCTGATCTGTGCAAAAAGACAGAGAAACATCTCAGTGAGTTGTGGGAAATGGAGAGGAAGGGCACACTGTGACTGCAGAAGACTGAAGGAATTGGTGGGGTGTGGATAAGCTAAACTCTCCACGCACCCCAGCTTGGAAGCTCAGGTACAGTGTTTGTGGGGGGAGCTACGGGCTGTGATTCTGTGCTCTGGCAGTCATTTAAATTGAAGTTGACACTGTGATGATGTTTAATGTCAGAAGGAGTTGGGCACAGTGTAGACCAGCTTCACTGCTTTTCCAATTCACCGAGATGTGCACAGAGCAGATGATTTCCAGCAGCATTTTAATCTGACTTGATCCCTGACACTGCAGTTCTGCAAGCATCCTAGTACAGTAATTATTAGCTGTTATCAGCTATATGCATAATGGGATCTTACCATCACACCGCTCCCTCTCTTGCATTACTGTTGGCATCACTTTCCTGATCTGTGTTGCTGCTGAAATGCTTATGGAGAGGATGATGCCCAACTGGAGTGAGCAGCCAGAGATGAACAGAGCACAGGGCTGCCTGTGCAGAGGCAAAACCATTCTGCATTGGCCTGGAGTCCTGCTAGGAGCAGAGTACAGTGAAACCACTGTCAAGTCCCATGTGTCTTGTGGCATCTGCTGTTCTGTAAGTGGGGATTATTAACTCTTCTATCTACTCAGCAAAAATATCAGTCCATATACAAATACTGTGTGTGACAAACACCAGGATTTTTTATTTATTTTTACCAGAATCAGTTGTAATTTTTTTTCCCCCGCTGTTACTTTAGGTCTATTAGAAACAAGCCTTTATAAAGAGCAGATCCTTGAAAAAAGCAATGTGTTTGTTTCATGATTATGGGCCTGATTCTGCCACTGCTAAGGCTGAGGATAATACTTTCATTGATTTTATGAAAAGGAATTTGGCTTAAATGGGAGTCAGCAAATTCTTCCTGCACCATTACCGTCCCAGCCACTAGTGGAAGTTTAGTGAGCTGTTGGTTTCCTCGAAGTCCCAGAATAAGAGTCTTTAAACTAAAATTTAAATGTAGAAGCTCAGCTTGGAGTCTTTATTAAGGAAAAAGATCTATTGACCTCAAAGTGGTAGAAAACTCTTTTGAAAGTGAATTCCTGTTTAGGGCAGGAACCATGGTGCTACTAAAGAGCACTGGTAGCTAAGATGTCCCATTTCTTAATTTCATGGTTTACACAACAAGACTCCCATTTACTCTGTGTGTGTGTGTGTTGTTTCTGATAAAGACACTGAACCAGAGTGATAGAAACACTTGAATAAGCAAGTCTGTGGGATATTTAACCAACTCCAGGAAGAGAAACTGCATGCATGTACCCAAAGAGTTGTTATCTGAATGATGATATGTTGCTTTTAGTTGCCCACGCATCAAGTATGGTTTTCTTACAAGCCCCTGATTTGCATGCCCATGCACAAAGGACACTCCCTCTTCAAGGAGGCAGCTTCAGGGCATCTCCATGTAGCAACAATGAGGAAGAACATGTCACGGAAGAGTGTGGCTGAATTCTAGAAAGTACCCACCTCCAAGACCTGATTAAAATGAGTTTAAGATGACAATACATCAGCTGTGTGGCACCTCAATAAAGGTATGGCTGGAGCTTCTTTCACTGAGATCCAGTTGCTCCTTCAGAACGTCTTGACTGCATCCAGATCCCTATACTCCACGCATGTAAACCTTTATATTTAGTCGTAAAGCCAAAAGAGAAATACTGCAACCAACAGAAGGAACAGTGTTAAAGCAACAGCTTCTGACTTAGGACTGTCATTCCTAAATTTTCTTTATGTGTTGATTTGTGTTTTGAAATGGTTAATCTCGAGCTTCTGGCCAAGGCTGTTTGCTTTTGTTATTGGCAGGAAACATTAAGGCAAATACTGGCATGGTAAAAGATTGTCTGGCATAAAATGTAGTATATATAGGGTCTTGTTTGGAATCTTTAAGAAATGGATTTATGAAGTTCCTGGAAATCAATTGCACTTTTAGTCTCTTTCAGAGGGAAGTCTACTCTGTTGTTTCTTGCCAACATACAGGATTTAAGCAAATCTGCACAAATAAGAAAAGACTTCCATACAGTCATTCATACAAAATGCTTGAAGAAATGAATAAAGGGAAAAAACAGAATTACTGACAAATAAAAGATATGTAATGAAAGACGTTATAGACATACACTGCAAAAAAAAAGATTGTTGACGTTTCTGGTCTTCAGGTTGCCATTAACCAAAGTAGATGCATACAGTCTTGTGAAAGCAAGGCTTTCTTTGCTTTTTTCTTCCTTCCTTTTATGAAACTGAAGAATAATGGGCAGCCTGATCAGGTGGTTGGTGACCCTGCACATAGTAGGGGGTTGAAACTAGATGGTCATTTTGGTCCTTTTCAACCCAGGCCATTCTACGATTCTATGAACTGTACTGTAGGCATAAAGGTTTATTAGGTGTAGCCAGTTGTGTCAGTGGCAGTCAGGCAGCCACCTCAGCTTGGCTTTCCCTCTCTGTAAGTGTGTCCAAAGTCCTTGTGAGATCTCTTCCTGAGGTACACAGGGACATGG
Source organism: Alectoris magna (assembly GCA_030625065.1). Lineage (NCBI taxonomy): Eukaryota > Metazoa > Chordata > Aves > Galliformes > Phasianidae > Alectoris > Alectoris magna. The sequence continues at coordinate 137,694 of CM060586.1, forward strand.
AGGGAGAGTTTTTGAGCCTGAGCTGGAGATCCTGTGGTCCAGGATGGGACTTCCCCTTGTTGTAGGCTCTTGCTCCACTGCCTTCATGTGAGGGCACTGAGTTAACTGCACTAAGTGACTGTGCTATCACGTCAGGGCTATCTCCAGTTCTATTGCTAGAGTCTATTTGGCAGCTGCATTCAGGTGCTTGAAAGTTTCAGCTCTCTTTTCTGAGTCCCAGCTGGGTCTGGGCTCAAGCAAAGGGCAGGCTGGTATTGTTAAGGGGCACAGATGAGAGAAGTGCTCAGTGATAGCACCAGAGTTTGCTCAGGAGGACATTGTGTGCCAGTTCACACCACTTTTTGGGAGGTAGGATTGAAGTTTTTGGAACTTAAGGGGAGCTCCAGGGACCAGAGAGAGTAATGGTCTCCAGCAGGAATGTGAGGGACATGGTAAGTCTGGGATTTCAGTGAGCTCAGATTTAAACAATTTTGTTGTCATAGATGAGCATCTCCTTCTTGGGCAGGTCCCACACAGGGTCAGCTGCCTGCTTTTTGTGTCTTGGTCCATGCATGTCACCCCAGGGCAGAGAGCTTCTCTGACTGTGCCAGACACAGCATGAAGCAGCCTCATCCTGGGCTTGTCTCGCTGACACAGTGGTGGTGTCAGTTTGGGTATTCCTGATAGCTGTAAGAAGGTGATCTGTAGCTCTGCTCAGCAAGCAACTTCAGAATGTTCTGAATTGTCACTACTTTCATGCTTACAGTCTTACCCAGCAGAATAAATGTGGTCTCTTTCAAAGTGCATAACTTCTGCTGGTGTTAACAAAAAGATTAAAGGTGCATTTGTGCACCTTTAAAACTGGTTTCTTCATACCAAATATAAGTGACATCACTGGGACAAACTTACTCCTAAAAGCTAAATATAGGATATGCTGCTTTACAGAACAAGAGAATGATTTATCTGGTAGGGGCAGTTAAGCACCTTGTTTTCAAGATGGAGTCACTATCCTTACATTAAACAGGGTTGCCTGGCATATTTCTCCTTCTGAGCATTTATTGATAATAAAGACAGCTAGCTTCTCTAATGACATTGCTCTTCTTTCTAGTTTGCTAATTACTTATCAAACTGTCCATCAAATGAACATGTATAGACTTGGAATAGTATTTGGTGAATGTACAGACAGCCCAGTCCTAGACTTATAAAACCAATAAACCACTGTAAGAAGTACTTACAATAAATTTGAGGGACTGGGTAAGTCAAGATCCCCACTCAAGATCCCTAGCTCTGCTTTAGGCCAGGGATCCAAATGTCAGCATTGTTTCAGACTTGTTCTCACACCATGACACAATGCCAAATCCCCACAGATGGAGAGATACACGGACAAAAACCACTATCACATTTGGCAATAATTATTGTCCCCCTAGTGATCTCCACTGCCTGTAGTGGTGTTCCCACTTATTGTGTGAGATAGTCCCTGGGGCCCAACAAAGAATCAGACTAAGATCAATACCAGAAAGAATTTTGAATAGGAAAGGAAAGATTTCCTATGATTCAGTGGAGAGGCAAGATCATCTTCCTTGGAAAAGCCACCAGCTTCAATCTTACGCAACTAGAGAATGCAGTAATGATACTGATGCAAATTCCTCTTATTTGACTTTGCACAGGCATGAACTCCATGATAAGAAAATAAGTTGCAAGGACAAATGCTCTAAAAAGAGTTTCCATGTCTCATATGTAAAATAGATTTTCTGTGGATAGCAGACACCCTTTCCTTCTGCAATATCAAATAAATGTTTACCAGCTTGGAATTAGCAAAATTGTCACTGAGCTGGTGAATTTACAGCAAAGAGTAACTCAAAATGGTTTGTGGATATCTAGAGTATTGTTTGTGCCAATGGCCATTCCTAAGGCCAAACAAACAGAAGTTTTGAGAATTGTCCAAGTCTGTTGCTGAGTGGTTTGATTTCACCATAATTTTTTCTTAAATGAATGTTGGAAGACAAATAAAAACTAAATGTAGCACCTAAGAAGGGCAGCAACTATTTGTTCATCCCATATAAGATGTCAGAACTGTTTCACCCCAGAACAGATGCGTTGTGGAGCAGAAGAGAGATTTTATAATCTCTCGGGATACTCAGAAAATGCAAAGAGGTGAAGGAAAACTAAGGACTCTGGGCAAGCCTGATGGACTTCTAACTGAAGTTATGGTGCTAACCACAAGATAACAAGGTGTTAAGAGGAGTCTAGAGAAGTTCAAAGAATAGACATTTTCCAAAGATTTCTACATGCATAGAAATCAAATCTATCTCAGGACATCCTTGACTGAAAATGTAGAATTAAGGGCCATACTGGGGGAAATTATTTCCTTATATATTGTTCTGTATGCATCCATTTTTGGTCACTGCTTGAGAAAATGTACTATATATGGACTACAGACAGATGCCATGTGACTGTACTTACAAATAGGAACAGACAATGGTCATATCTTGTGAAATTAAACTGCTGTTTAGCAGAGTCTTTCTAAGGATCTGATAAGCAAAGTCTGGGGACTGATGGATGCAGTGTTGTTCTGAGTTCATCACAGAGATCTGTTCCACAAATCCTTACAAGTGTTTTCTCAGATCACTAGCACTGAAGATAGATAGGCTTAAAGTGCCATGGAAGTGAGAGTTCAAGATGCAAACAGAGCACTAAAAAGTCTTCTTCCGAACTAAGCAGTGAGGTGGTCATTCTGAAAAGAAACTGGGAGCTGGAAACCTTCAGGGCTATGTACAGTGCATGGAAGCAAGGAAATAGCTGAGTAGTTTGCAAGAAGGACAGCTTGAAGCAGTCACAAAGGTCATCAGCTTTGAGTCCAAGGAGGCCTCCCTCCACATTCTCCTTATCCCTCTGGAACAATATTCCAGATGTGGCCATGGTATTGCCTAGAGGAGAGGGAAATAGTCCCCCTGGACCTGCTCTGTGCTCCTTGTAACCTGTCCCAGGATGTCCTCTGCTTCTGTTGTGGATTTCTCATCTGATCAACGGATAAATCCGTTCAACAGGAAGAGTGCATGAGCAGGTTGACCACGTAGAGCTTCTTCCATACTGCCCCTGGAGACTCACTGTGTGAGTAGGTGCTGTCTCCAAATGGAAATCATAGGTTCCTCTGGAGACACTTGATAGAGTTTAGTACCTGCATAGTTGTGCTCAAGAATGCTGTTGAATGAAGGTTTCACTAATATATTTGATCATGGTCCCAGGGTGGTGCCATTAGCTGTTGTAGATGGTCTGAACACTTTGCACTGACTATGGACCCTCATGAACCCGCTTACAGAAATCGGCAGTCAGCATCTGCTAAGGTACAATGCCAAGTTCATTTGCTTTTGGCATTTGCCAAATGAATGTCAGTAACTGTCGCTTGAAGCTTGTACACAGGGACATGTGGGTATGCTGTGAAACATCTAGACAAACATCTCTCCACCTCCTGTCTTCCTGCAGTCACACCCTTTAGGGGTCTAGGTCTACACTGGGTTGTATTGTGACCACATTCGGTGCCACCCACTTAGTATCATGGAGGAAATCTCTTATCTCTTGGTCATTATGTTTGTGGTTTGATACTTAAGTTGGGCAGCTTCTTAATCCAAAATCACCAAACTTGCAGAGATGTAAAGTGTTGCCATCTCTGTCCTCACCAAGAGACTCAAAGTACAGAGTCATTGCTCAACACAGCATAAGTTGGCTGGACCATTGTAATTCAGACTCTTTTCCACTGAGCAGAGAATATCTTGTAAAGTAGTTCTCAAGAGGCTGCCACAGCTCTGAGGGTCTGTTTCCACCCAGCAGGAGGAAGCTTTAGGCTGTGTCAGAGAGGGAAACAGTTCATGTCCTGACCTTGGAAAGCTAATGCATTTGCTTTTTCAGTTACACTGTGAGTCTGGAGAACAACAACTGTTCAGCTTTATCTGAAGTTCATATCCTCCTGTTTGGAGAGATCTGAAGTCTCTCATCTTTGAAGACTGTCTTTTAGAGCTATTTAAAAATGATGATAGTGAGCCAAGCAATGGACAGCATTGTGGAAACAAGACAAAGTGATCAATATCCTTTCTTCCTGTGAAGGTCCTGTGATCCGGAGAGGGTAAAAAACAAATGAAATCATCTCAGAGTGGGTGGATATAGCTCTGCAGCTACATGGAAAGGCGTTAGGATTAAACGTGGGAAAATACTGATACTGCAGAGCAGATTCTGCTTTAATTTTTCTGTAAAAATTTTTTTAAATTTCACCGTAACTATACTCCTGGGAGATCTTGGCTTCAGTACGAGCCCTGTGCAGTTGTGCTTTTGGAAGTGCAGCATTGCTTTTGGCGGTACCTCAGGGTATGGGTGGGCAGTCAGGACTGACCCAGTGCCCATGGAGATGTTACTGGTAATGCAAAAGTCAGTGAGTGCAGGGCAGATAACAAGTCTTTCACAACCATCTGCAATGGTTTAAATTGTTATTCGTGTTCCTGGAAAGATGGTGAGGCCATCAATAAGGAGAATGTTTGAGCAGCAGGGAACAATCCCTGTGCAGACCAGAGCAGCTCTGAGAATTACCCCAGCTCTGGCAGTCCACCAATTTTCACTCACTTCTGTCTTCCTCTAATTTAAGGAATGGGAATGCCACTTCTAAAAGCCAGCAACAGTTGAGGCACACTGATTACCCATGACATGGGGAGACAAATCCTGGGCTGCTGTGCTTGCAGTCTGGAAAGCACACATTACATGTAGCCAAGGTTTCATTAGCTGTGGATCTTACTGGATGGCAGAAGTGTTACTTGCAGGACGTGGCACAAAGCAGTCCTTCCATGACAGTGCAGAGCCTTCTGAAGAAGGCAGAGACTTCACACTGGGTATTCTTTCTCTTGCAGCTGAAGGAGTGGGCAAAGATCTGCATGCATGCACGTGTATTGAGGACATAGCTGTGGGTTAAGCAGGAAGTTTGGGGTAGCTGTACTTAGTTTTTGGCTAGCATTTGAGTCTGCAAAACATTCTTAGCCCAAACTTCACATGCTGTGCTGTCTGCCCTCTTCTACGTTTAACAATGAGTACAGTTCTGCTGGGGTCACACTAGGCATCTGACAATAATTGGCAAACTGAGCCCTTTTCACCTGCTTGCATCACTAGTAGGCAACAATTCAGTGCTCTAGGCTGTAGTTCTCAGGCTGCTAATAGGAACAGCCCAATGCCACTTGTGTTCTGTCCCCACTAGCAGATTGGCATCCTGAGCCTGTGGACATTTTTGTGGTATGAACTGTCTCCCAATGCTTGTTCATGCTTCAGTGCTTGTTCTCCCAGTTCCCAGATGTAATCACTGCCAGCAGGCAGGACTTGCTGCCATCAATTGAAATTCATGCTTATCTCTGTAATCCTATTGTTTATTTAAAGTGAACAAAGAAGATGCTATGGCCAACATTGCTCTTCCCTCTGTCCTTTCTTAGCATCATCCTTTAATCAATATTAATTTTCATTAAAATAATTATCTTTAACATCTTTTTAGCCTTTTCCTTGTCTGCACAGGCTCTGTTACCTTCCATGGCTCTAATGCCCAAAGGAAAAGTCACAGGGCTGTTAGCACTGTCTCAACATTATAGTTATGTCTCTCCAGGACTGCATCATGTCTGGATAAGACCCCCTTGCTACTACTGGCTTCCAAAGAGGTAAAGCTGAAATGAGGAGAGCTAAAAAAAATCTCATCATCTTTAATTTAGGACTCAAATATCTGTGGGTTTCGATTACCAGTTATAATAAGAATGTTGTGTGCAAATTTGCTGAACTTGAATGAATTTTCTTCTAGCTTTCACCTTCTTGTTGCTTGGAGCACTTCACTATGAGCTGTGGTTGCTGTCTTCTGAACAAGTAAATGAGATGCTTTTTATCCATACCCTCTCACTGAGGAGAACGTGTATTGCCAGCTTGTGTTTTCCAGGATCAAGATAACTGCTACTCCTTTCAACAAGCATTTATTTTGTCACAACTTCACTGATGAAGTTTTTTTTTCCCATAAAACATGATTCTGCTTACTGAGGTCTTGCTTTGGAATCCAAATTTATTTTCCCTCCAGGTAATTTCTGTGGCACCATTAATTTCAATGAATTCTCCTCAGGTTTTTATTTGAAATTCTGCTATTTTTTAGCACATGCTTTGTAAAGGTTCAGTCTTCAAGGAACAGTGATGGACTAGTAGCTTAACTTACTGTATAGCAGAGTGCCCCGGACCTCTGCCAGGATCTCTGCACAGAGCCTGATGAAATCCTTGGCTGACTGTCTTTAAGAAAATGATCTTATCTCTACCTTTGCACATTTGGTATGCCTCACGCTGAATTTAATTCAACTTCCACTTTCTTCTGTCTTAGTCTGCGAAACTGATGCCAGTTATCTCTTCCTTCCCTGATTTTGATCCAAAAACTTCTAGTATTTTGTCCGAGAAAATAACTGTATAATATTTTTTAACCTTCAAGTAGGCTTGAAGTAGCCTGAGGCCTGGGTGTCAAACTCCTGAGTGTGCTGAGAGCGTTGTCTACCTTCTGTGTATAACTGTTCACATCTGCATGTTGAAAATGGGCACCAACAGACAGACTCAGATGTAAGTCAAACTGCGGTGTTTGGTGCCTGGCCATGTGGTCTCATTGTGAATTGCATCGAGAATCCTATATCACTAAACATCATCCACTCATCTCTTCTGAATTCTGAGGACCTGAGAGCTGAAATTTAGGACTTACAGGACCACCATCTACTTGGAATGAACTTTGTCTTCTGAGTTAATGCCAACCACAGATGTATATCTACTTCTACTCAGATTTACAACTGAGTATCAGTGGCAGTACTGGCTGGCTTTGTACTTTTCCCAAGCTAACGTGATCAAGAACTGAAGCCCAGAATGTTTCCCCATCTGCAGGGCACTTAAATCCATGGCAACAGAAACAATTCTGCACTCAGGGTTCCCTTTTATCTGCTCATCACAGGAGAGGCAACAGATGCCCATCCTCTTAGAAAAAAAGTAAGCCCATTTGAAGTCAAAATACAGATTTATTCTCCAACTTGAATTGTAACAACAAATTTGATGGTGTTATAGCAGAGACTTTGATTTTGCACTTTGGGTTTGGTGAAGGAGGCTCCAGACAGCACCAGGCAAATGCAGCACATGTAGACAGTTGCCACAGTTTCTACACGGGTCATTGTGTGCTGTGGAAACACCAGAACTGGGAAGGAGAACAGCACACACCTTTGCACAGAAAGTCATTTAATGTTTGTGCTGCTCATCTTGTAGCCAGCACGGAAAGCAGAAGCTAAGATTTTACATGGAACGCCACAGAATCACGTAGTTGCAGAGGTTGGAAGGGACCTCATGAGATCATCGAGTCCAATCCCCTGCTAAAGCAGTTCCCTACAGTAGGTAACGCAGGTAGGCATCCAGATGAGTCTTGAATATCTACATAGAAGGAGACTCCACCACCTCTATGGGCAGCCTGTTCCTGTGCTGTATCAATCTCACAGTAAAAAAGTTGTTCCTTGTATTTGTATGGAACTTACTGGGTTTCAGTTTTTGCCTATTGCCACTTGTTCTGTTGCTGTACACCACTGAAAAGAGTCTGGCCCCATCCATGCATGCAGTTACTCATCCATAAGAGCATGACCCTACCTACACTTACTCTTGCTGAAGCTCATCAGGTTCCTCTGCCCCTCTCCATCCCATCCAGCTCTCACTGAATGGCAGCACGGCCTTCTGCAGTGTCAGCCACTCTTCCCAGCTTTGTCTAATCAGCAGACTTGCTGAGAGCAGAATCCATCTTCATTATTAATGGAGATATTCAATTGAGGGATTTTGAGAGTTTATTCTCAGCCCAAATTGTCTGTTTTGTCATTCTTGTAAACCCTACCCAGTTGCTTTTTCCCTTTGGAGAATGTCCTGTTTCTTACACTTGGAAAGGTACACCTGCAGCATTTCTTCTAGACATCTGTCATATATCTGCTGCATGTCTGCTGCACATCTGCTGGTTATGTCCTGCACATGTGCTGCACTTCTGCTATGTGTCTGTTTTGTGTCTGCTGTGCTTCTGCTGTACTTTTGCTGGATGTGCACTGCACATCTTCATTGCGACTACTGTGCACACATTGTGTTTCTGCTGTGTCTTTTTTGTATCGAGTGTATGACTGCTATGTATCTGCTGTCTTCTTTATGTTTATTGTGTGTTTCATGCATGTATGTTGTATGCATGCTTCACGATTACTGCATGTTTTCTCTTTCTCAGTGTCTACTGTACGTCTGCAGTCATGCTGAGGGTGGAAAACTTGTGTATGCCTGGGTGGCTTATTCTGGGTATTCTGGAACACACCAGCCTCCCTCAGCTATGGGTCTGTTGCCTCAAACAACTGCAAGTTCTTGCCAGACTACAGACTGGAACTTGGGAGATGGACCCTACAGGGTGCTTCTGAGATTGACTGTTGTGCTCAGGGTGCCCAGCCATCCCAGCAGCCTCTGCCTCCCCACTGCAGAACTTTGGGAATGGAAACCAGAGGAAGAAAACCTTCAAAAATCCCTACTGCTCAGGCAAAACTTCCAGGAAAAAAAAACAAAGAAAAGTTCAGGAAAACATAGAGTGGTGTAGAATGATGGCACACCTACTGTAATGGAGACCTCTGGATTTGAGGATGAACTAGCAAGAGAAGTTTTGCAGTAAGCACTTCATGGCATGGGAGAAAGGTAGAGAGACATTCACAACAACATCTACAAGGCCACAGGCAATGTTTGGGATGGGGTTCTGAAGCAATGAGGGGATGCTGAGACATTGTGCGTCTTATTTTCCTTGCTGGTGGCAGAATACCAGAGGGTCCAGTTTGCTATCTAAATTCACATCAGGAGTAATGCGTAATATTTCTCAGTGGTGATTTGGTACAGCACAGACATCTGTACTCAACTGAGTGATGCTGTGCAGGCAGTACAATAAACACCAACAGCCTGGCTTTTGTGAGAACAAACCAGATCCATTCGGAGACTAATGTTGTTTGAGATGCTTAACACGTTCAGAAACAGCCAGAGAGGCAGTGTTCTCTGAATGTTGCTCCTGCAAGGTGACTGGTGATACTAAGCTGCTAATTTTTTCCTGAAAGCTGCACTTGGTATTTAATTTTTTCTGTGCTTTCTCACTGAGTCACTTCAAAGTACGTATTGGCACGTGGGGTACTCTGGCCTCCATGGGAAGTGGAAGCAGATGCTCAGGTTGTTATTTTAGATCTTGAAATCCTTTTATCTCTAAAGGTCACTTTTTTCTTCTAAATGTGTCCAAAGCATATACAAACTACATAGGGGTTTGACAGCATTTTGGTTTTGATAGGAGGTGAGGATTCAGTTGTGCAGTTTGCTTGAACAATGAAACATGAGCAATGAACGCATTTCTGTTCCTGGCTTTTAATGTAGATGTTCTGATTCTGGTCTTAAAGTTGTAGTCTCATGAAAAGTATGGAAAGAACCAAATACAGGCTGAAGGCAACTCTCAACTGAGAGTGCCAACCAGCCTGCCATAGCTCCCAGCAGGACCTTGAGTCCCTGCTGTTCTGGTCAGTTTAGCACAGCTCCTCACCTGGCTCCTGGCATGTTGATTCTACTCCAAAATCCTAGCAATTCTCAAATCCACAGATACTGTCCACACCACATACTGTCTCCAACCACACATGGACTACCTATGTTGGGTCCCAGGAAAAGAAGTAGTTTAGGCTTCAAATCTTTAGTGGCCTTTCCCTCAGAGGACTAGCATGGGGCCAGACTTGCTCTCATGTTTGTCTCTGCTCAGGTCCCTCTCTTTCTGATGAGAGAAACTTCCAGATCCTCTCTAGGCAAATCAGTCTCCCCATTGGATCATAGAAAAACTCTGTCATGACACTTGGCCATTGATCCATAACCTAGACTTCACTGTTTATGACACAGGGTGGTAACAACCATACATTTTGTGCAAGTCATCAGATGAACAGAAAGCCAGTCTGTAAGAACACTTTCTGTGCAGCATGAGCTTTGAGCTCCATGACCCTAGCACAGTGCCTCATAGCTGAAATGATGGCAGTCGTGTGCCCTCAGTCCCCTTTGCACAGATGTGTAGCTAATTGGGGCTTTCTGAACAGGGAGGTCAGAAGACAGTTATTAAAATATTGTATGGTGACTCCATTTGGTGGGAATTAAACAAGGCTTATTTAAGCTTGGAGTGAGGGAGTGGATTTTGGCAGAAAAAATGTCATTTAAGAGACTATTCAACTGTTCTCATGCAGCAATGATATGTACTGAATATCCCATGGCACTCTTCAGAAACAGAGGAAAAAATTGTGTTTAATTTTCAGACCCAATGTCTGTGGCTCCAGGTTCCACTCCTACTGCTGCCCTGGCTGGAAAACGCTGCCTGGAGGGAACCAGTGCATTGTCCGTGAGTATCCATTTTCCTGTTAAGTGCTCCAAGGGAACAGATTGCCATGTGGGGAGGAAAACATACTGCATGTTTCAGCAGATGACAAGGCATTTCATAATCTGCTGGGATAGGAGCAGGGACTGTTGGGTGTTCATGTCTCTACTACTCTTGTTTAAAGCAGGGTTGTTGCAATCGGTCCTATTTAGTGCATGGCCTTTTACCTTCTGCCAAGATGCTGCGGTTCCTTGTTGCTTGACGGCTTGCGTGTTTGCTCATAGGAGCAATTTTAGTGACTCCTGAGAAAGTAATTTTAGAGTCTTCATTGAGATGAAATAATTTGGCTGCTAGGACAAGAGCTAGATGGTGCCACTGTAAGCACATTATCATGTGAAAGTGTCCACAAGCAGGAATTTTCATCTTTCTTTCAGTGTCCTGTTTCTAAAGCAGAATGCTGATTCATGTAGATCACACCTCTGTTTCAACAGGTATTTTTCCTGTTTGAAATAGAGCATTATTATACTCTCAAGTGCTGATACACACCTATACAATCCATTAAGGGGCTTAGGACCTGTGGCTGGTTAGATATGGAGTTCTGCATACTCTCCTTTACTCATGGGAAGAGATGAGCAAACTCTCAAAATCATCACCACCTTAGGCAGTTCACCGCCCTGTGGAGAGCAGACACCCCATGAAGCACACAGGGTTTCAGTTTAATTCTGATTGAAGCAAAGGGTTAAGGAACTGACAGCCAAATAGCTGTTCAATGGCGTACAGGGTTAGCAACATTCAGGGTTGTCTGCTTACTTTTCTCATAGCTATAAAAAATGCCATCTGGGCTTGAGGTCCTCAGGGAATTCTTCCTTGTGATTGTATTTATAAACACAGAGATGAGTTTCATGGGACTCTAATAAAATCTATACTTAGACAGGTGGAACAATATCAGCTGTCAGCTATGCTCTTGGCTCCCATGGCACGGGAAGGGGAAGAGATTAGCAGGGGTTCCAGACAAGAAAGGATGACATGAAGGCATCGTGCTAATGTATCTCTGACTGACTCAGCTCAGCCTTCATTCAACTGGAGTAGCATCTCGGTAACAGTCTGCTAGCTCTGAGCCAAGTGATGGACCGCAGAATGCTTCATGGGAACACCAAAGTTTTAAGGAAACCTATCTCACTGTGAATGTCACTTGTCTGTGCAGACATTTTGTCAGGGAAAGGTTCAACATTTTCTTCTGGGGTGAATATATGGTAACAGAGCCAGCCACAGTGTGTGATGAAAGGAAGACATCTATAGGAATCATAGAATCATAGAATCATAGACAGGGTTGGAAGGGATCATGCAGGCCATTCAGTTCAGAGCCCATGCCATGAGTTGGGTGTCAGCCGGGCCCTGGGCATCTCCAGGGTTGGGGCATCCCAGCTGCTCTGGGCAGCCTGGAAGGAACTCATGCCTTGTAAATGAGTGGATCCTTCTCTGCCGTTGTTCTGCCCACACTGTTGTCTTCAAAATGTGCCCCAGATTCCTCCCCAGGTTATTCTTCAAACAAGGTGAATTCACACCCTTTTGGCAGCCAGAACTATGCTTGTGAGTAAGTCCCCACACCAGCATGTTGTGTTAATCACTGTCTCCTTTTCTTCCTCCAGCAATTTGCAGGAATTCTTGTGGTGATGGATTTTGTTCACGGCCAAACATGTGCACATGCTCCAATGGACAACTCTCTCCCAACTGTGGCTCAGCTGGAGGTAAGAAAACAGTGGTGGTGATTCTCCTCCCTCTGGAGTACTGATGTGATTTCATAAAGTTTTTGCAGTCAAAATAGGCCACCAGGTCCTAAACTGACTCGGGCAGTATTTACAAAATCTTTCATTTCTTCTTTCTAATTTATGCTTCTTTGGTATGAAAAATCATATAGGATAAAGCTCAGAAACTGAATTTCACAGCAGCAAACAGCAACACTGCTGCCAAAGAGTCCATCCATTCCTGACTGCTCCTTGATGTGGAGTTAAATCTGTCACTGTTGTTGTTTACCGAATAATTATTTTTTCCAGTGTTAAATTCATTCATGTTTTGCTTAGGCTGTGATTTGAATTTCAGGGAGAGTCATTCAGTGCTGTTAGTGAACTGCAGTGACACTAACTTAACATGCTGGCAGAGTTGGGAATGCAGAGATTTTATTGCCACTTTTTCTACCTTTTTCTCTCAGACTTTCAGGACAAAAAATCTGAAAAGCTCAGGGAGGAGCTTATGTGGCTGAGGTTTTTGAAAAATACTGCATAGAAACAAACTGTGGAGGACTCTGAAGAGTGACAGTCAAATATCCAGCAGGCAATTCCCATAACCCTCTGGTAATTCTTTCAGAACATATTCAAGATGAGATTCTGTGTGCAAATGCTCCATTCTTCTATGGCACATCCTTTAAGATCACCTGGTTCCAACCTCCTGCCATGAGCAGGGGCACCTCCCTCTAGACCAAGTTGCTCGCAGCCTCATCCAGCCTGGTCGTGAATGCTTCTGGGGTGGAAGCATCCACAACCTTTCTGGGCAACCTGTGTCAGTCTCACCACCCTGACAGTAAAGAATTTCTTCCTAATATCATGTCTAAATCTACCCTCTTCCAGTTTAAAGCCATTTCCCCTGTCAGCTGATGGCCTTGTATATTCACTGGTGTGGACTTACTGTTCCTCTGTGCATCTTTTCCCAGTGTGTTGTATGGTTGAAATGGATCTGAGAGTTATGGTAGGCAGCAGGCTGAATGGGAGTCAGTAGTCATTGTGGCAAAGAGTAAAACCAGTCACACTGCAATCTAGGTGAAGGAAATCAAGATGAAAAAGTCAAAGTTGGGCGTTATCCCCTCTGTTAGCTGCTTAGTGGGGCTATGGCTGGAACATTGCATCTGGGCTGCCATTTTAGGAGGGATGTGCAGAAAATGAGGATAGATCAGTTGTGGGCTGGAGCACCTGTCCTCAAAAGTGAAGCTGGTGGAACTGAGCTGATTTAGTCTAAGAAGAGTCAGAGGGATCTGTAATTTCTGGAAGCTAAGGTGCAGTACTTGGACAGGTCACCAGAGGTGTGGGAGATTGCCTTCCTTGGGCGGTTTCAACCCTTGGCCAGAAAAAATCACAGCCATCATGGCCATGGGGAGGCTGAATGGAGACATCAAGCAAGCCCTGTAATGGCACCTGTGTGTGTCTGTGCACAAGTGTTTGAAAGAGTAGCTTACAGTGAGTCATGAATTGCGATACCTACCAAGCAGCTGATAAAAAGCTGACAAAATCGTCTGAGTCCTTCATAGGACTCAGAGGCCAAAAGGATGTTGTTATCAAGTACTGTTGCCCATCCAGAGGAGCAAGTGAGGCCTGTATTCATTGTGGCATTCCAGTACTTGAGATGGGGAGCTTATAAACAGGAGGAAGGCTGACTTGTCTACACTCTGATAGTGATAGGACAAGGAGGAATGGCTTTAAACTAAAAGAGGGGAGATTATATTGGATGTCAGGCAGAAATGCTTCACTCAGAGGGCACTGAGACCCTGGCACTACCCAGAGCTGTGGGTACCTCAGCCCTGGAGCTGCCCCAGGATGTGGATGGGCCCTGGGCAGTCAGAGCTGGGGAGGCACCCAGCCCACAGCAGGAGTGGGGCTGAGGGGTCTTTGAGGTGTTTTCAAAGCCCAGACATGCTGTAATTCTATGAGTCTTATGATCTATGTGTGCAGCTAGTGGCACAGTGTTTGAAGAATGCTGATTATTTTTTCCAAGGCTCTATGCAAGATGCAGAATTCAGTGGGATTTTAGAGCATCTTTTAGGTCTCATGGCAATTGCTGGAGACAACTCAGTAATTTATTTTCCATTATTGCCCATCTATAGGCATGCTATTGTTAATAAAGTGACTTGCAGGCATCTGACTGAAGGCCAGAGACTAACCCCCCTCGAACCTCAAAACCACATTCAGAGCATGACACAAAGAAGGAAATTCCCAGTATCTTATCCCAGAGTGCCACATTGCCCTTCAACCCTGCAGATGCCCCCAGAAAGTGCTCAGCATGGAAGCATATGTGAGCACTGCTCTGCAGACCTCACCAATGCTCTGCTGAGAGGAAGGTGCTGGAGACACAAAAGTTTCTGGAATGATGGTCCAGATGTTAGCAATCACAGAGGAATGCAAGGAATGCTGTAAGCAGTACATACATTTGGGCACAGACTTGGCATTCCTCTGTGCCTGGGGTGGATTTCAGCAGGCGCTCGGGGTTAGGGTTGGTCTCTCTGCAGAGGCTTCATCAAATCTGGCATTCATTGAGGGGCTGTTTGTATCTACATTTATCACGAATGCTTCAGGGAGGTAAAATAGTCAAACAGTGCATTCCAGAGGCAATAAAAGCTGCTCTGCCTCTCTCTGTCATAACAAAAAGTTTGGTTTCTTACTTGAGGGAGCAAAGGCATTTAAAGAGTAATTTGCAAGTGACTGTTTAGATAGTAGCAGTCTGTTAGCAGACATAAAATTTGTCTGCAAACTGCACTGCTGATGGCTGGCAGATCAGCCACAACCACAGATCCTTTAAAATAGAAGACCCTTTAAAATAAAAGTAACACTGATCCAATGCAATGGGAAGAGTTAATTAGGATGAGCTCTCATTCTCTTTTTCCTAGAACTTTTGTCTCTGCTGTCTTGGAAAATCCCAACAAAATGTAACAGGCCTTTCAATTCTCAGTTGAAAGAGGTTCTTCTGCACTCCAAATCCAGCAGACCTCTCGGTGCCAGCACTGGAGATAAGTGAGATAGTAATGGGATCGCAGGGCCTTTGGGATCACAGCAGAAGCAGGGAATAGGACCTACTCTGAGCAATCACTGCCAGTTAGCTGGAAAATTTCTGTATGAGTGTCAGGGCATTGTGTCCACACTCCAAACTTTTAAATTTTCTCAGCTTCATTAAATTGTATTCCTTGTGTAAAGCACTGAATGCAAAGCACAGCAGACTGTGTAGGGAAAAGCTCTGACAGATGGACAGCGGACAGACAAACATTTCCTAGCTACCTCTTCCTACTGTCTCTGGGTGGGTCTCCCAGATTTGTGGCATGTAATTTCTTTCCCAGCACTGATTAATTGTAGTAAGGGGTGTAGGGTAAGAACATGCTGGAAACAGAGCTTCCCAGGGAGTCTGGTCTCATGTCTGATGATCTGGGCAATGCTTTGAAGCCTCAAGCTTAGTTTCTTTAATGATTAAGCTTTCGTCTAAATTTGGCCTCATCTCTGGCCATAGAGCAGTAGGAAGGACTGTAGACATTATAACTAATTCAAACCATACTAGAAATGCGTGAATTAAATGTACAGCACATGTGCTTAGCATTTTGAATGCAAAGCTCCAAGACTTCTCACTCCACTCCTTCTTCCTGTCAGGCCTTCTATGAACAAAGCATGAACCGTGCAATTATCCCTATTGGACACTTATGATTCCTGCTGCCTTTTGGGCAAATGTTTCACTTGCTCTGCCCCCAGGTCTTCTCTTTTGGAGCTGTTGTTACATGTAGAGGGAAGACACAAACCTCATCTGAGTGTCTCCTCATACATGCACTTTCTAGTCCCACCTTCTTCAAGCTGCCAAGTCATGGGACAACAGAACTGTTAGAGTTGGAAGGGATACTTAAAGCTCATTTAGTCCAACTCCCAACTCCCCTGCTGTGATCAGGGTCATCCACAGCTCAAGCAGGTTGCTTAGTAGTCTGCTCCAGCCTGGCCTTGACTATCTCCAAGGATGGGCACCCATTGCATCACTGGAGAACCTGTTTCCATGCCTCATCTCCCTTATTGTGAAGACTTTTTCCTTATGCCCAAAATAAATCTCCCCCCTTTTGGTCTGAAACCACTTCCCTTTGTCCTGTCACAGCACACTCCACTAAAGAGTCTGTCCCATTCCTTCTTACAGCCCCTTTCAATACTGAAGGCAGCACTCAGGTCTCCGTGGAGCCTTATCTTCCGGACAGCCCCAGTTCTCTCAGCCCCTCCTATCCTGGCAGTCAGGAACTGTGATGTATGTGCAGAAAAAGAGTTTTCACTTAACTTGCTATAACCTGAGGAATTTGCAGTTTGAGTTGTCGTTTTTGACAAAGAAAGAAGGTGTTGTTCCAGGCATTTCAATAACAAATGAAAGCTGTTTGACCTGTATTTGTAAGCCAGTCTTTGTGTAATAAACCTCCCCTTTGGGGCTTTTCTACTTTAATATCACATTCCTTTAATATTGTATAGTAATGAAGCAGTTAAAGCTCTTACTGGCTTTGTGTCTCCATCAGTGTAAAACTGCCTGATTCTTCTGTATTACTGTTGAATGTGTATTATTCACATTCACTGCTCCATAATCTACAGTGGAAGCTGGGCTTTAAAAGAGAAAGAATAGATAATACATGCTTTTCTTTGCAGATTTGTTAAAAACCCTCTCTTGTATGAGATGAATCTCATTAATAAGGCCACATGGTCACTGGAAAAGAATAGAAATACCTTTAAAATTTATGGTTTTCCTTCACAGAATAAATTCTACTCCCAGTCCCCCTCATAGCATTTAACATGCTTGTAATAAGAAAATGTTTTAAAGATTAAGTAACCCAGAATTGGAAAAGCATATCTTGAAAATAGAGCAAAAACTCTTATTACTCTAGAGTAAATATGCCCTTACTCTCAGTCACATGAGCTGCATCCTTTAGAAAAGACAAAAATTCAGGTGTTAAATCAGGGTAGATGCTGTTGAGTGCCTTTGGTCTCCATAGAATGATGTCTATTTCTGTTAAAGACTGCTTACTGTAAGAGAGCAATCCCACCTTGTCCTGTGTGACATGGCCTTGAAGCCTCACTCTACATTGCTCATAATGTTACACTGCCTGTAACATTCATGTCTTGTCCCTGCCTCAACAGTGCAATACTTCCAGCTGCAGAACAGTACAAATATCTTATGTCCAGGGAATACAGAACAGGCTACAGTGTTTATAGTTGTAACAAGCACTGGAGTAATGTTACCTTAGTAAAAGCGCAAGCCTTTAACACATTGTGGGCACATAATCTTTAGTGAGACTTCAGCAGTGACGTCATTTAACTTGAAGGAATATTTAACATCACCTGTGTACTGAGAGGAGAAGAGATTAAGAAAGTTACACGTGAGGTGTGCACCTCCTGCCATGGGCTATTTGTTGCATTGTCTTGTAATACTTCTCTTCTCTACTCCACAGTCCAAACCTGCAATGTCAGATGCATGAATGGTGGAAGCTGCAATGAGGAATCTTGCCTCTGCCAGAAAGGTTACACCGGGACATACTGTGGGCAGCGTAAGTACCTGCAACACCAGCTAGCTATATGTATGCACAGTGAGCAGGAGGGCAAGGCTAGATTTGTAGACCTTCATAAATAGAGAGGTCACCTTGCTTATACTGATGTGCTGGTTGCAGCACAGACTTTGATGTCGTCGCTGTGTTCTGCTCTCCATTGGAATCTCAGCTCACTCTCATTGGGACGTAGGTTACATTTGTTCTGCCTGGTGTGGCTCAGAGAAGAGTCAGTGCTGACACTGTGCAGCCATCCTTCTGGTTCCCCTCAGCTGTAGATCCAAACAGTGTGCACATCCATCCAGCACTGCCCATTGCGCGCTGCTGACCTCAAAGTCATGACCTGCCTTGACTTGCATCTTGCTCCCCAGACATGAGTTTGAGGGAGCTCGCATCAAGGGTGTGGCCTTTGAGTGCACATCTCTTGGCTCTCAGACTGAGTGCCCCATGCTAAGAAGGGCAGGTGCAGCCTTTGCTGATCGTCCCCTGTTGTTCTACAGTGGACCATGCTAGCTGGAGTTACATGTTATTTCTCTGTAAATATTTTTAGAAATTATTTTTAGAAAAACAGCATATTCTCTGGGAATGGTCTTCTTGTGGGAATCCTTCATTTTAGCTCAAATGAAGTCTGCTTTCAATTAGAAGAGGAAAAACTTCTTTAAAAAAGGCAAAAAAAAAAATTGGTTATAAACTATACTTGTTGCATTTTGGGGATCTAAATTTTTAGTTCTGCTTATGTGACAGTGTTGACTTTCTATAAAGAAACCCCAATGTGGTCACTGAAAGAAACTTCACAATGATTTATAACTTGATCTTGTATTTTGTCAAAGCATCTCTACTTTTCATAGGGAAAAACTGCATTTTTTTCCCCAGTGCCCTATGAAAGGATTTGGCAATTAAATGATTGCTTGTGCGTATTGTAGAATAAACAACCAAAGAACTTATGTGCTGTCTGTAATAAGAAGCTAGCAAGCAAGTATGCAGAACAATATTAAAAGAATCTCTGATCAAATGGAATTTTACAGGCAAATTTCAAATCCCTGTATGAATGTGAGAACCGCTGAAGTTCTCAGTGAAATCTATGAGAATTTTCTTAAAGACGGACAAAAGACCATATTTTCCCTAAGCTTATCCTCAGCTACAACTGATTCATTTTTGCTGGAGCTTTCCAAAAAGTTCAACTGAAGACAGACACACCATATGGAAAATTTCATTCTGAACAGTTAAAGCTTGGGAAAATTGTAAGTAACAGCAAACCAGAGCTTTTACTGGAGTGTGCTAAGCAACCTTTATTAAGTGCTTCTACCAGCTCCACCTATAATATCCTCGGTAGAGTTTTCCTAACAGTTCAGATATTGGCAGCACATCACTGGCAGGGTGGGATCCCACTGGCAACATTCCAGCCAAGCTGATTTCAGCTTCCTCAGCTCTGAAATGGGTGTAGCCTTTGAAGGCTGTGATATGCAGCAGCACCTGGCCTCTGCTCCCTGGCACTTGGCACTAAGCTAGTGATGGACACATTCAGGTGCTGCACAAGATTGCTGTGGATCTCACTTTTCAGGTGAGATTGTGTGTCATCTTCAGTGTGTCAGTGGTGCTAGGCAACTGAGTAGCTCAAAGGGTGAAAATTTGTATAGGAATTTTAGGAAATACCTTAACAGTCCTAATTAGCCCCAACAAGAGCTGAGATTTTAATAGCTCCGAGGCATCCTGCCCCTCTCAACCTCTCATTGGCACTCTCTGCAGCACTTGATCTTGTGTTGCAGATGACTGCTGACTTCCATCTTGTATTCACACACAAGAGAATGCCAGCTAGTGTGGGTACTGAAGAAGATAGGTCTGAGGAAGACATGTTTCCATTTTGGGAGCTGGTGATACCACACACTTGCTACAGTAGAATTTGGATTGTTCTTAGAAGAAACCAAATTTCTCTTCCTGACTTTTCTCAGGCTTATGTTCCTTTACCTACTGCTCACAAAGGGACTTCCCTCTCCCATTCTGATCACAGAATCTGCCAGAGAGTCTGATGGAACAAGGACTTTGACTTTCAGGCTGATGCTGTAGCCTGAGCAATGGTGATCTCAGAGGCATAGAAGCGGTTCCTTTCTGCCTGAGGTTCTTGAGAGCAAACTCCTGTAGGAATGCACCACATGACAGAAAATGAAAGCACAGCTTGTCCATGGCACCAGAAGAAGATTTCTGAAGCAGATAGATTCTGGAGAAGACACAGCCTCTGATTTTTTTTTTTTTATTTTTATTTTTAACAGCCCAAGGAACGGAGTTTTCTATAGGAGGGATGAGCCCCTCTCCCCTCACAATGGCTCTTACAAGCATCCCAGCTCCATCTAGTTTGCTTCTTCAGCCTCTGGGGAGGAAAGAAAGGGGACAGAGACCCTTTGGATCCACAATCCTTCACACGAGTTTTGCTGCACAGAGGCAACTGTATAGCTGCTTTGAAATAAGCAAGACTTAAAAACATTCATTTTCAAATCAGTTGAGAGTGTTTCACTTACAGAGAAGCTCCTACCAGCTAGGCTTTATACATGTCTCTGTCAGTTCTCTCTGGAAGGTTATTTCTCTCCTGCAGAGCGTCATCTCTTGATATCACTGCCAGCCTGAATGAACTCATCCTACCATAGTGTTAGGAAATGATGAGCTGATGCCAGTGTCTCCTAGAATGGGCACTGACACTGTGCCAGAATGTCTGATCAATCTATTCAGGTGTTCCTCTGCTTGCCAGGGAAATCAAAACCATTGGGTCTTCCTGACGCATATACTGGTGCGGTGAGAACAACAGGTTTGGTTTGTGGTCCTGCAGAGTGATCACCAACAGCTCACATGGCACACCTGACTGCCACTTGTTTCTTGACCCTGCTTTCCACCACCACTTTCATTTTCTGCCTCAGTCTCCTTGTAGATAAACCTGTCTCCAATAAACTTTGTCCTATTTGTCCCAGTTTTGTTTCTTCTGTACCCAAATTTGCTATTTCTGATATTATTATTGACACAATCTCATCCTTGCATGCTATTACAAATACAGTTACCCAAACACTGCCAGCCTTGTAAGAACAATAAAACTCCCTCAGAAGTCCCCAATCAGTTACTTGCAAGGTTTGGCAGTTGCCCACAATTCCAGCTCACCTCCTAGTAGAACCCAGCCAATGCTTGCAGCACAACCTGTAACTTTCTTCAGTAGCTCACATTCTTACCTGTCACAACCAGCAACTGCTCACGTCATGCAGGTTTTTCAGCTAGTAAAGCCTAGTCAGTGACGTAAGTGTTCTGCTTTTACTTCCATCATGTTGACAGCAGATTTTCGACTAAGAATAGCAGGGCTAATCTGAAGTCAAGGAATGTTTGTTTGCTGCCATATCACGCTGGCCTCTGGTTCTTCCTTGCTTCAGATGCATGGGATGAAATGGCTGACTGGTCTCTTCTCACATTTTATTGTCTTCCTGTTCTCCTCTCCTTAGATTTAAATTGTCTTTATGCAGTTTCTCATTTGTGTAAATTCAACTTGACCTTGACATTTAAATCCCAGTGCTGACCTGAATGAGCTGAGATTCCGGAGCACAGGAAATCCTCTCTAGTGAAATGGGAGTTTATAGCCTTTTTATAAATGGTGTCACTCATAAACAGGAAATCATTTTTGAGGGGAAAGAAAAAAAAAATCATACTTTCCTCTATATGTTCACTACATGGAAGAGATTCGTGGTGGGTGAATAACACAAAGTAGGTGATATCCTGAGTTCTTCCAGCACTACACAGCTCACACTGTCATTTCCCTGAGAGCAGAAATCACTGATTTCCATTTCTATTTCTAAACAGCTGTCTGTGAAAATAGCTGTCAGAATGGAGGTCGTTGCATTGGACCAAATCGTTGTGCATGTGTTTATGGATTTACTGGCCCCCAGTGTGAGAGAGGTAAGAAACATCTTCATATTATCACTGACTGAATATACAACAGCAGTTGTATATTCAAGTATGTGTGCTAGGGATACTCGATTCTGAGTGAATTTCTGCTCAGTTTCCTAGATTCCAATTCCTAATTCTGGGAGTAAATTCAGTTTGAAAAAGGTTTACTACAGGCATCAAAACTGTCTCATGACAGAAGACTTCATCTCTTCCACTTGCATAGCTGATGTTATAGAATTCTTCCATTATGTTCAGTATGAAGATAGTGATTGTTTTTTTCTATATAGTGTGTTTCAGTGTTTATTAACTTGTCTTATTTGAAATATGATGTTCCTCAAATAGATCCTGATAGTTAGCCTCAGAAAATCTTGTGGTGCTGAGATCCACTGAGTAATGAAGTTATTCTCCTCATCAATGTAGATGTTCTCTCATTTTGGTTGGTTCTTCCTTTGTTCAAGTGTGGTGGACAAGGGCACCAACTCATGCTGCCATTCCAGTGGGAGAGCAGTCGTGACTCAAGTTTATTGGGCATGGCAGTGGAGCAGCTGGAGCACTGCACCCAGTGCCAGGCTCCTCACTTCAAAAAAGACAAGGAACTGCTGGAGAGAGCCCAGTGGAAGGCTGCAGAGATGCAGGAGGAACCTGGAGCATCTCCTGGTGGGGAAACACTGAGAGCTGTGGGGCTGCTTGCCTGGAAAAGAGGAGGCTGAGAGGGGATCTCATCACTGTTTATAAATATCTCAAGTGTGTGAGTCAAGAGGACAGGGCCAGGCACTGCTCAGAGATGCCCAGCAACAGGACAAGGGGCAAGAACTGGAACATGAAGTTCCATCTGAATGTGAGGAAGAACTTCTTTTCTGTGAGGTGGCTGAGCCTTGGCACAAGCTGTCCGGAGAGTTGGTGGGGTCTCCTTCTCTGACAATATTCAAGACCTGTCTGGACACATTCCTGTGTACTTGCTGTAGGGAATTGCTTTCATAGGGGTTGGACATGATCCACTGAGGTCCCTTCCATCCCCTACAGTTCTCTGAGACTCATCAAGAAACATGTGCTGATTCTGGCCAAGCACTTACCCTGCGTCTTGCTCACCTCCCTCTCCCTTTGGATGGGGAGAAGGTAGAAGGAAGGTGAAAAGACTCATGGATTATGATAGTGTGAGTTTAATAAGGAAAGCAAAAACTGAATGTGGAAGCAAAGGAAAATAAGGTATTCATTCACTGCTTCCCATTGGCAGAAGGATGCCCAACCACTTCCTAGGAAGTAGGGCCTGAGGCAAGGCAACACTGAGAACCATGTTATTTTCCTCTTTCCTCCTTTTCCCAAGGGCTTACTGCTGAGCATAAGTCATATGGCATGGAATATCCCATTGGTCAGTTCAAGTCCCACCAATCCTATACCCCCTTCTCAACCTCTCACCCACACCCATTGCAGTGCCCTGTTCTGAGTGTGGGGGGCACAGCAATGCCAGGACAGGCTTAAAAATCCAAAGGTCTTTACTCTGTGCTTAGTAGGAGAAGTAATGGAAGAGGGGGTGGGAGAGGCAGGCAAAATGGGACTGAGTGTAGGCAAACTTTGGAGACATCTTGTAATGTATAAAATTCTTTAAATAAAGAGTGCATTTTTAGAAAGCCTATAGAGATTTGGTTTGGTCCAGACTTGTACTAAGAGACAAAACAAGCTCTCCAGCTGTGTATACACAGTTCTACCCTGCCAAGACAAGCAGAGCGCTTGCTTGGCTAGGGGATGTTAAAAGTTACACTTCTCAAAGAGACTCCTGGCTGGGAAGGCTGGGAATTTGTAGCCAGGTGGGGTGGCTGTGACTGACTTACTGGTAATCAGTAGTGTGGCAGTGAAGAACTTAACCCTTCCAAGGAGAAGCTGAATACCTGCTCCATTTCTGGGCACATTAAGTCCTTAAGCACCAGACTTGCTGGAGATGCGATCACCATGGAATTTCTGTTCAGTTTCATCTTTTAAGTCAGCCATGGTATGTGATGTATTTACAAGCATCCTTGGAAGTCTCCGGTAACAAGGAGACGGGTTTGAAAGCAGCATGGATCATGCATAGTTCTCCATTTGGCTCTGAGTCTCATCCCTAAGAAAGAAGAACCATTCATACAAAACAGAGCCTGGAACCTACTGACTTTGTATGTAGGAAGTCCAAGTTTCAGCCCAAGGCTCCATGTTGATGTTCTCCTAGCATGGCTGTATACATGGTTGAGTACTCTAGAAATACCTCAGATTCCTACCTATGTTTCCACAGGAAGAAAGCTCCCATTAATACCAGTTACTGTCTACTGAGACATTGTTCACCTTTCTCCTTTCCACTCGGGGTATCTACTGTGATGCTTCCCTAGGGAGAGCTGTTGGTAGTTTGCATGGGAACTGCTGATCATGGCGTGAACCTCTGATTGACCACCTGAGGCAAGCAATGAGTCAGCCATTATGAGATCAGGAGCACAGGTGAAGGCAATTCAGCTGTGCTACTGGAAGGGGTGGAGCCTGGCTCTATCTCTCCCAAACCCATTTAAGGACTGACTGCCACTAATGGCCATTAGCTGTTCCATTGCACTGTGAGGGTCCAGTTCTGTAAAAGAGTTGAGATGTCAGTTTAGACAGGAATGCATCAAATATGTACCCATCTGTGTTGGTGAACAGAATGCATGCAAAACGCATAGGTCTATCAGGTTACAGACTTCTAGGCTTTTAATTTGCTCTTATTTTGTGCTATAAACCACAAAATTAGATAATTTAATTTTTAAACTCTTAAGAAACTGAATTTCTCAACACTAAGCAGAAGTTTCTGCTGCTGTACACACAAGTTGCATGTTCAGCAGCTCAGAGCTCCAGTAAGAGGCTGCTTTGTAATGGGGGGCAAGCCAACTACCTTCACACTTCATTCAGGAAATGCTCCACTTCAGAAGTAAACACAGTTATAGCAAAGTACTCAGGGGATCTTAGCATCATTTCCTCCCTCTGCTTGACATGTTGGGTAACATGAACTCACATTACATTGATGTAGGAGGGAAATACTTAGTGTAGAAGAAAATGAATCTATAAGGGGAGTGACCAGTTCTATTTAATTGTTTCCTTTAGTGGAGATAAAAAGGAGAGCAGGACATGAGTGTTAAAAGAGCGCCGCATTGGTACAGACAGAACAAATACCTCCTTGGGCAACCTGTTCCAGTGCATCACCACCCTCTGTGTGAAAAATTTCCTCCTGATATCCAACCTAAACCTCTCCTGACTCAGTTTAAAACCATTCCCCCTTGTCCTATCGCTGTCCACCCTCACAAACAGCCATTCCCCATACAATCTATAGTTTAGGTTTGCTGGTGCTTGAAGGCATGCTGTCAGAGTGGGGTTGGGGGTAGGAAAGGATTGAAAACAAAGAGCATAGTGAGGAATTCAATTTCTTATGCTTTACACAAACACTTCGATGCTGCAGCTCTGATTCCTTGGTGTGTTCTGCAGTTGGAGAACTCTCACTCCTTGTGGGCTACTCAATATGAGGATATGAATAGTAACCTAATCTGACTCATGGAGATAAGCAGCCCACAGAGCAATGCACTGAGCACGGTCTGCTTTGAAGTTAATAGGGTGAGAAAAATAGTGAGAGCCATGCGCTGATGAAGCTGATGATTGATAGATGCTGGGAGGAAACCTGATGTCTGTCCTGTAACAAGTATTTGCTGCTTGCTATTTTTTGGAGGAGATAAGCCAGGCAGTGAGCTAGCATGTTGTTTTTTACATCTAGAATTGATTGGTGAAGGACTGGATGTGCATGGCCCTACTGTGTTGAAAGTCTCTCCTGTAGAGTTGGAAAGACTCGGTCTGAATGAAGCTTTTCTTCCTAAAATAAGGCCTGATCCTGTATTTCCTACAGTCCCTTTAATGAGAGCTTTACCTGCAGGTGGAAAAACTGGGATTCACCCATGTTCTACCAGTGGATGTTGTTGCTGTAAGTCTGGAAGATGGGATCCTATATGTAGACTGTAGCAGGGCTTTAGATGCCTTTTAAGCACATGTATTTCCTTAAAGACAAACTTGATTGGTGCCTGACTGCCTGACGGTTCATTTATATTTCAGCATGGTGCAGGGTCACAGTAAGGAAACCAATATCTTGAAACAAGATTGTTTTTATGAATTTTCCTGACCTGGAGGTCTGAGATTTTCATTTATTGAGTATGGCAATGGGATGCTGGAGATGAAAGGATGTCCTGAAGGACTGAAATCATATACTTACTTTGCCTATATGTGTGTTTATGTTACTTGGATTGCCAGGCCCTAAGGTTGTCCAAGAAATGCCATCTCCATAAGTGTCTTTGTTTCTAGAGGCCTTAAAGCCCATTCAGTTCCAGTCCCCTTGTCAGGGACAGGGACACCTTCCACTACAGCAGGTTGCTCAAAGCTCCATCCATTCTGGCCCTCAACACTTCCATGAATTGGACATCCACAACTTCTCTGGGCAACTCTTTCCAGTGCCTGACCAACTTCATAGTTAAGAGTTTCTTCCAAATATCTAATCTCAATCTACTTTTTTTTAGTTTAAAAAAGTTTTACTAGACAGGCTGTTTAGACAGACAACCTTGCACTTGTATCTTGATCTAACCTGTGGTTTTTTTTTTTTATTTTCCCTCAGACTATCGTACTGGTCCCTGCTTTAGCCAAGTAAATAATCAGATGTGTCAGGGCCAACTCAGTGGAATCGTCTGTACCAAGACCATGTGTTGTGCCACCATTGGACGGGCCTGGGGTCACCCCTGTGAGATGTGTCCTGCCCAGCCTCACCCTTGCCGACGAGGTTTCATTCCCAACATTCGTACTGGAGCTTGCCAAGGTAAATGTCATGAACACATAAGAGGATTTTCTCTTATCCATCCTGATGTGTACTGAAAGCTCAAGTGAAGGTCAACTGCCAGGAGCTGCAGTACAGAGAAAGTTTATTTGTGTAAATATATGTGCCATATCTATCCTTATATGCCACAAAACATTACCATGGACTTAGCTCTCCCACCTGACAACCACTTCTATGATATTCTTCATAGGTGACAAAAAACTGTTATGTGTACGGGACCAAGGTAAGGGCATCCAAGAATGACTCTTTTTAACCTATTGCTAGAGGCCAAAGTTTGCTTCCCTTAATCAAGAAAGTGAATCGGGGGAGAGAGATGTTTGTTCCACAGGCAGCATGTTCAGGTTTTACCAGTGCTACCTTGGGTCCCTTGCTTCATTCTTGGTTTGCCTGTTTTGTAGTTGAGAGCAAGTAGAAACATTTTGAGCTGGAAATATTCCAAGAGATACGACTGCTTCAGTGGATTGTGTTGCCTTTAGTTGTATTTCCAAAGGGAACATTTGGAATAATTTGAATAACAGTGGATACCTCAACTTTATCATTTGATTCCATTTCCTCTGACCTAATACCTGCCCTCCTTGTTCATTTTTCTTCCATAAGACTTGTAAAACTTTTCATATTCTAATTTAATTAATGTGCATGTAGGTATTTCGGTTTTCTAACATGTTATAATGGTTGTATTCAGGCATCTGGATAGATCCCAAATAAAATTGCTGGGGATTTCCATTCTGAGACAGTTTCAATATACGGATTTCCCTGGTCACATTCAGTTTAAAACACAAGTAAAATCTAGAATTTTTCATGTGGATCTGTAGCTCCAGTTTCTGATCAAATCTGCACGCAGAGGTTTGATGGATAGCTTCAGTGAAATTTTCCCTGCTCAACACTGTTTGCGTTTTTAAGATAATCTTATCTTATTTAAAGGTTCTGTCCATGCTATAGCTCTCAGATGACATCCCCTGTGCTGCAAAATGCAGTAAATCAGGCTAATGTTTCACCAGGCTTAAAACTAAGTTACCAATTAAGCCTCCCATGTATCTTCATTCTGGAGCTTTGCTGTTGCTACTGAAGCACATGGTCAGCTCTTGTATCCAGTGCTTAGTGCTCTATAAACTTGAATATTGGTTCAAAACAGAAATCGTATCTCCTTTGAGATCACAGGAACAATTAAAATAGGTATAAAACATGTTTAGAGGTTTCGTTCAATGTCCAGGACACTCAGGCATGAACAGTAGAATTGTCTGTTGAGCTCCTATCAGTAAATCCTGTTAGCCTTCAAGATCTGGGTTTTTTGCCCCACTAGTCGGTTGTGGGGATCTCCATGTAGAGGTGCATGAATTCCTTTCTGCATCTGCAACCTATTTGAGCCTTTACCTGTTGAGACCGAAGACCCTATTGCATCCATCACCCACATTGCCTATAAAACTGAAAATACAGAGGAGAACTTTCTTGCTGCCTACTGTAATCTGCATCATATGGTCCCAATTTCTTTGTATGAGTTTGGCTTAGTTATGTATTGTCACCTTTACTGCAAACAAAACTGGAGTATCAATGTCTGTTGCACATGGAAGTGCTGGATCTAGCAGTGAGTGCTGAGCCCTTCCTTAGGTGCTTGGGAAAGCAGTGTCCCTTCACAGCTGAGGAGCTCTTGGCTGCAGGCTGAGCATCCTGGGGCTGGGCTGATAGAGCAGCTAACAGTCTGTAAGTTCCCCTTTTTGCCCAGCATCAGATATTGCTCTCTAAAGGCTGTGGGCAAACCATCACTCATCTCCTGTTCAGCTACCAACCTGGAATGAACTCAGCTACTCCCCTGAGGGAGCAGCCACACTTATCATACCTTGCCCTCCATATGAAGGTTGTTGCTGAGCTTGGGGATGTTGGCTTTGGAAAACGTTATTACACTTTATTTATTTATTTATTTATTTACTATACTACCTTTTTGTTTGTGTAGCTATGTCAGCAGTACTTATATGACCATTTTATGTCCTTACTGGTAATGTAATCTGATAATTGCTCTGAAAAATATAAATTCACCTACTTGGAGCAAGGTTTCTTATTTCTCATAGAACCTGTTCTTCACCATCCTAAGCTTCACCTGTTTCAGTGGCTGTAATTTCTAATGTCTTTACTGTTTTTTGTTTTTTTCCTGTAGATGTGGATGAATGTCAAGCCATTCCTGGACTCTGCCAGGGTGGTAACTGCATCAACACAGTGGGCTCTTATGAGTGCAAATGCCCTGCAGGACACAAGCAGAGTGAGACCAGCCACAGATGTGAAGGTAAGACTGCAGACATCTGCACAGCTTCACCAGACTGCTCAGCACTCTGCTCCCAGGTGCTCTCTGAGAACAGAAAAACATGTAAACACCTGAGGATCTTACAGCAATGCAGGGTATCTCCAAGGCTGGGAAAACAGAGATACAAGAGAGCCTCTATACCTTGATCCTGACTTCCAAGCAGGAAGGGGCTCTTCAAGCACCAAAGCATGTCAGAGAATGCACTGCAGTATGAAATTCTGATCTGCTTCCGGGAGTGCAAAGCAAGGAAATGAGAAACAGATCTTATCCAGTCTTCTCTTAAACTCAGAATAATTTGTTGTTGTTGTTTTTTTTTCTCCTTTTCTTTTCTTTTCTTTTCTTTTCTTTTCTTTTCTTTTCTTTTCTTTTCTTTTCTTTTCTTTTCTTTTTTTTTTTCCCTACAGATGTTTTCTGAAGGCTATTTTAGTTCCAACACCAGACTCATTGAACAGAAGGGGTCTCTAGTTCAGCCTTCTCCTTAGATCAGGGCTAGCTTCAAAGCTAGATCATGTAGCTCAGGGCCTTTTCTGATGGAGTTTTGAATGCTTGAGATGTGTCCTTTTGGAATTCTTGTCCCAGGGTGTTACCACTGTTATGGTGAGGAATATTTCCCTTATATCCAATTGGTCTTTATCTTTTTGCAGCTTGGTGCCTTTAGTTCAGTAGAGTAACTGAAAGTCTGGCAGGGAGTCTGACTGGCTCACACGGTGATTGAATAAGACAACCAGGAATAACATCACTGCACTGCAGAAGACCTGATTTCGTAGGATGAGGGTGTGGAGCAAATGAGTGCAGTGTTGTTTCACTGACTTGGTGACATTATTCCAAACTGATGTGTTGACCAGAACCTGAAATTTGTCCTCGAGCACCAATAAAAATTCAGTGGCAGAGGCGGGTATTGCCAGTCAGAGGCATGGCAACCAACAACCTCCTTTGAGTCAAGGAGTCTGATGGCATCTCAGCCCCTGCTTCTCTTCAAGTGAGTTGTAAATGAGAATGACATTTTCAGCATTTCTTCTGGAAATGGTGCAGTGGTTTTGGGGCATGGTTTGTGCTTATAGTGCTTATAACATATACATAGCTTATCTGTGCTATTTAAGTATTAGGTGCTGTGAACAGGTGCAGCTCTACTCTGAGCATGTGGGCAAGCTGATCTGCAGTGTTAGCAGTCAGATTACAGTCTGTTGGTTAGGGTGCAGGAGATGTTGAGGGTTGGTCTCAGCAGCTCAGGAGGGTGCGGTGAAGTTCTGCCATTTCCAAGCAAAATATTTCCCAGGGGGTAAGTAGTGTTGTTTGGAAATGGCCAAATGACTTGGTCCTCAGAACAGAGGACTAGTTTTGTTTGGGGTGTGAAAATTTAACAGCATTAAGACTAGTGGTAATTAAGGCAGAATGCTTCCTGGAAGCCCCTGGAACTATCATTTACTCTCTGGCTCAGGATAAGTTGTCTGCTGTTCCACTTGGCTGCATTCAGAATTCACACAGAAAGCAATGTCTTCATCAGCTGTTCTACGCCATAAGACACAGAATTCCATAGTAAAACCACAAGGAGGTTGTGGATGCCCTGGAGGCATTCAAGGCCAGGCTGGATGTGGCTCTGGGCAGCCTGGTCTGGTGGTTGGCGACCCTGCACATAGCAGAGGGGTTGAAACTAGATGATCATTGTGGTCCTTTTCAACCCAGGCCATTCCATGATTCTATTCTGTGATGATTCTATAAAACATGGGGCACAGACTAGGATTATGTGTGGTCGATATGTTATCATTCGCAGTGCCACCAATCTGAGCACTCTTGATGCAGTTTTGATAGCCTAGCTCCAGTTCCTTAGGTTCCAACCTCAGCAGCTTCTCTGTCACTGCTCACAGTGTTCTGTGAGAGGTGTGCAGACCTCTGTAGGAAGAACACGCTGTCCCAAAATGTTTTGCAGCAGTTCTTGTGCCTTGCCAGGCAGACTGCACTTCTCAGAAGTAGAGGAATAAACACTTGTTGCGTTTTCCAAACATCTGACAAATGAAAAGGAAAACAACATTAAACTGTCCCTGTCTTGAATATGAAAGCTCTTTCTCACATACCGTAATGAAACCCTGCTGGCCTGTGTATGCCATTTTAAGGATGGAATGTGTTCATTGTGCTCATGCAACTGTGTCCCACCTAGCTGGGCTTCAGGAATTACACTTGCCTTTCATTCCTCTCCAAGGCTCACTTGTAACAAAGACAAGGGATGATGAATGCACTAGAATCCAGATGTTTAACCTGGAATTTGTTTCCAGGTGGCAAAGTTATTTACAGTGGCAGATCTGTAGGTAGCTAGCTATTAGAAGCAGTCAGCATGCCAAAAACCCACCTTCCTAACTCTGTGGGTTTGCAGCATGCATTTCCTGTGGGGTTCCTCCTAAGAGTCATTTCTCAGGGGGAAAAGAACAAAATCACTGTTTCCAAGTGACTGTTCCCATATTCAGACATACTCTCTGCTGGTATAATTCTAGCAGTGTTTATGTCAATGCATGCCATGCGACCTGGGTTCAGCCCTTCAGAAAAACTTTTCCAAAGTGAGACACAGCTATGGAGGTTAGTCTTCCATGGGGGCTGGACAGTCTCTTTTATGTTGAGAAAACATCTGTGTCAGTGGATTTTTATTGGCAGGATGCCACGAGACTTTCTGAACAGGAAGGTTACTTGCAGCTCTCTAGCACCCGTGGACTTGGAAATGGTAGAATCCCAAACAGTCCTTTAACACAGATCTCAGGCAACAAACTAGTTCCCCATATCAAATTATGTCCCATGCAGTTTGACTAGTCAGTGAGCCAAGGCTGGGCTATACTAGAACCATGGGCCCAACTTCAGGATGCAAAAAAATTGTTCTCATTGCCTTGGTCTGCCTCACCCATGCTGGCCAGGGACCAGACAAAGCACATATGAAATCAGTTTAGCTGGAATTTTCTATACACCAAGATTAAAAACAATCCATTGTCTGAATCTGTCATCCAGATGCAAGGGGCCTCTGCGTGGGTCCTCACTTCCCAGAATGCCTGCAAAAGCAGCATGATGCAGCCATAAACAGCTTCCTTTCACTCTCCTTCCTGAACAGCCATAAAAAGAGACATCTCCAGCATCTACAGTGTCTGTTCCATAGCTTATCTTTCCTCAGTTGCTAAAGAGACCACCAAAAGAGTGGTGCTTGCCTTTGGCATAACCTGTTGACTTACAGATCTTTCTGTGAGAGCGACATAAAAATGAAGGATGCTCTAAACTGGAAGGGTTGAGTTTGTTTTTGAGGGCTCGTTTCCCAGACATGAATCACCAACATGTCCCAACCATGAAATCAGAAGAAGAGGATACCTTTGTCTGGGCTGTCACTACTCCATGTGCTTCATGGGAGTCACTAAAACTATGTTAATGGGAGAACAGAGAACTGGCATCTTGTCAGGGGTTTATCTGATGCTAACGCTGTATGAAGTTGTTACTTAGAATGGGAGGGAATGAAACAGGGCTGTGCCAGGAGAGGTTCAGACTGGACATTAGGAAAAATTTCTTAACCATGAAGGCGATTAAACACTGATAGAACTTTCCTGGAGGGGCAGCTGGTGCCCTGTGCCTGTCAACACTCAAGGGATGTTTGGGTAATACCTTCACTTATATACTTTAACTTTTGGTTAGCCCTGAAGTTGTCAGGCAGTTGGACTTGATGATTGCTGCAGATCTCTTCCAACTGAACTATCCCATCCTGTCCTATCCTATCCAATCTTTTCCCAACCCATTCCATCCTCTCCTCAATGTAAAAGGACCTAGGCCCTGTCTCAAACAATTTCCAGAAGCTTTGATATGTGTGGAGCAGCTTACTTGTTAAAGCAGATGGGGCACCTCATTCCTGTTCTCCTGAAATGTCTGTACTGCTGTAATAGTCCAAGCAACACTGGACCAGGGTTTTAAATCAAGATAATGACCTCAACCATAAGAAAATACGTTCTTTATCCAGGTGTCCTCCAAAAATAAAACCTCAAAGCTGCAGCTCTCTTTTTGAATCTGTTTGTACTTATTTTGCAGCTGGTGAAAACAGTGAATTCTCAGTTTGCACTGAGACCATCTTGCTTAGGAAGAAGAGATGGTTTTCACTTGTTTTCAGATTCTTCATCCAAGCCAAGCAACCAGGAAATATTAAAGCTAGATTAAATATCTCTGTTAAATTCTTCCCTAGTTCCCAGGAGTTTGTGTTTTCTACTAAGAAGATTCCTCCTGGGAAGTGAAGTCAGCAGATGGGATTGCGTTTGAGCCAGAGGTCAGAGCCTGTGTCACTGTGTTTGCTGATTAATGATGTCTCCCTCATCAACACAGCAGCATGTAACACCAATCTTCTTGGGACTGTTTATTGGTGGGAGGATGCTGGAGCAGAGATAATGTTGTTAGCTTCCCATATTGATACTTATCCCTTAATGCAAATGGCACCTAGAATCAAGGCTCCATTTTCAGTTTCTGAATCCTCAAAGAGTAAAGATGCTTTTCTTATGCAAGATCTACTATGCTGATAGCACAGGCCAGCTTAGGCTCCAATTTCCCAAGCATATCAGAAGGCTGCCGTTGAATACACTGGATGAATCTTTGGTCAGCCCTATAATGAAAATGCTCCATCTGCAAAACAAGAAAATGCGCACACAGCATGAAGTTTGGATTTGAACCTGTATGTCCCCCAAATACAGGGCTGCTCAGTTCCAGAGTTATTTCTGCAGCTTATCTCTAATGAATGTGACGGTTTCAAATGGTGGCTTATTTTGTGCTTTTGGCCACTGTATTCTGAGGGAGCTCAAGGGATTGAGAGTTCCTGTGCCTCAGGACTGTGAAACACCTAATGAGAAATTTCTGGTGCAGGGAGTTGCCTGCTCACTTTCTGATAGATACAGGCACTCTGTGAAGCATAGCGTGAAGAGAGGAAGAGGAGGAGAGGCAAGATCTGAGGATAGCAAAGGGGCTGCTCTCTTAACAAGTCCTGAAGACAAGGCCAGCTTTGGGAAAACCAAAGGACTGCATTTATTTTGTATTTGTATGAGAAGGTGAGCAAGGAGGGCAGGAGTTGCCAGTTTCCTGCTAAACTGACAGATGGAGGAACTGAAAAAGAGCAGCACCTGCTGAGGTTTGCAGGGAACTAGAGGTGTGTGAGGTCTGAAAGAAGGGTGTGTGTCTATCAAGCTGACTTCTTAACAGCTTTGGAAGAAAACAGTTGTGGAGAACATGAGAAAACCCTCCTGAAAACAGTGGTACAAAATGGAGAAAAACATCCTACCTGAAATCAGACATCTTCCTTATAGGAAGATCTTTGTCAAGAAATCAGAGGGAAGGAGAGTTGTTACACTGGGTAACATCTTGAAATACCCTGTAAACAACCATAAGATTATACTTAAGGGAACAATTCCTTCACTTGTTCTCAAGGGTGGAATCGTTGGCTGGGTAAATCCTTTCTTTCCATAATTCTAACAGTTGAATCAGTGATTTCACTTCTTAATAGCTCTTCCTCTATTGCATGACAAGATTCCTAGCCCGCTCTGTTATCAGTGAGATATGTAATGGCAGTATGTCACCCAAGATGCTTTCCAGTGCCCCAAAAGCAATGTGTCCTACAACCAAAATTATTCTAGAACAATAAGGTACAAGATGCAGTAAAGCACATAGACAGAAAGCAGACGAGGTGACAGGCATTGTATGGTGTGTGCAACAAGCTATGTTTAAATCCATCCAGGACAGATCTTTTTTGACAGTCGTCTGCCACTACAGGAGACAGATTCCGCCAAGGAGGAGTAGATCCTTTAATTACAAAGCCCACCTCTTTTTACTAATCCCTTTCTATTTAGCATTTGTAGACTGACACATTAGATGCTACTTATATCCCTAAGGGCTAATCTGCAGTAGTCTTCTTGTCACAACCAATCAACATTTTGAATTTTCTGATGAAGACAAGGCTCTATTTTTTTTACTCTGTTGAATCTCATTCATGTTTTAAAATTGGAGGGAGTTTTCCTGTATTTTCCATGAGCTGAGAGGGTATGCCAGCCCATTTTCCTCCCAAATGGAACACGATAGCCATTTTATTAGCATGTTTTCAATTTTCTTACAAAATGTCTACAAAAGAGCTCATTGTTTATATCCATTAAAAGCTCATTTCCATGGACTTAGTATGGTTTGGAGG
Source organism: Alectoris magna (assembly GCA_030625065.1). Classification (NCBI taxonomy): domain Eukaryota; kingdom Metazoa; phylum Chordata; class Aves; order Galliformes; family Phasianidae; genus Alectoris; species Alectoris magna. Next base: position 172,631 of record CM060586.1, read on the forward strand.
GCTGTGTTACTCTCCTCTGTGGTTTCTTTGTGCTTTTTGGAAAGGAAGGCCTGAAAGTCCCGTGTGGTGCACGAGAAGAGGGCTGATGAGGCATGACCTCTGCTACGTGACACAGAGATGTTTTCTCCATCAATTCCTGTATTTTTAGCAAATGGGAAGGTTGGAGTTTCAGCATGTCTGTGGGCACCCGAGTTGGATGGGCTTTGCAGGCTACAGCTCACTTTCTGAAGCTCTGTAGCCTTTGGCTTCCAGCATCTTCAGCATTAAGTGATTGGGCCAAGTCCAATCCAGCAAATGGGAGACCAGATCCAAGATCAACGTTTACATTGAATTCCGCCATTGTCTGAAGAGCAGAGTGCAAAGAATATTGCTTTAATTCTTACCAGAAAGTTGGAAAAGTCATGAAGTAGCCAGGTTGAAGTTGGAAGAATTCCCTAGCCAAAACTGGCAGCTGGGTGTTAATGAGAGGTGCACGTATGTGTCTGTCATGGTGTGTCAAGCTCCCCCAAGGACTTCAGCACTGAATGAATCAAAACTCTGAGGCATTTCCGTATAATAAAGAAGGTAGATGTGGTGGGAAAGAACAGAGGCTGGAGCTCAGTTTCTCAAAGTACAGGGTGTAAAAGTTGTCTCAAGAAACATTTGCTTTTTTTTCCTGGTTATTCTGTTGCTAACACTCTGAACTCTCTGAGGGAGGATTTTAAATGGAAAGAAAACAATGTTGCAGTTTCATTTAACTTTTTGAATGGACTCTGTTTTTCCTTTAGAACGGAATACAAGTTGCTGTTACTCCCAACATGATACATTTTCTTGGGTGACTGACATTCCAAATACCAGTCAGCTGGCCTCCAGATCTCTGACACGACAAACTTCGAGAGAGATATGTAGATGTTTTAAATAGTTATTCCTAATAGTACAGTCAGCGTTTGCTTTATAAAGGTCTTTCACTTTGAGTGTTCTGCAAATTGTAACCAAACACAGGCCTGTTATTAAATGGCAGGGTAGGCTGTAATGATAAAATCTTATTCCCTGCAGGGGCCCATGTGGGGGAAGTGTTTTCTATAGATTTGCCTTGCTGTCTTTCCAGGTTTCAAGTCATGTAATCTGTTGCAGGGACTCTGAACATCAAAGAGATAAAAGAACACTGCAAGGGTAGAGGCAGTGTCTTTTACTTTGTGTAAAAGGCAGCAGAAATTATGCTTTTGAAAGTACAGTTTCAGAGTTACTGAGAAACCAAATAAGAATGCATTTTTCTCTCTTGATATCTGATGACATGGACATGAGAAGCAAAGTCAGGCAACATGGGAGAACTATGGAGATGCTGTTTGCCATTGTAGGGAGAAAATTAATGCAGCCAAAGCTCAGTTAGGGTTGAAACTGACCGGTACTGCAGGGGGCAACAAAAAGAGCTTTTAAAATTATGATAACAGCAAAAGAAGGAGCAGAGATAATGCAGGCCTGTTACTAGATGATGGTCACTTCACAAAAAGAGGCATAGACAAAGCAGAGGTGCTTAATACCTTCTTCTTCTCTTTCTATAAACTTGTGATGAGCCCTGAGATCCCTGGAAACCTGAGTTTGAGGATTGTGACCATGGCAACAATAAACTCCCCCCCAATTCTGAACTTGTCTGGGATTTGCTGCTCTGGCTGGATGCACATAGATCTATGAGTCCTGATGGGATTCATCCCTGGATATTCAAAGAGTTGACTGGTATCATCATGAGACCTATCTCAATTATTTTTCAATGGTTTTGGGAAACTGAAGTGGTCCCAGTTGACTGGAAACTGGCAAATGTTGTTCTAATTTTTAAGAAGAGTGAGGAAGAAGACCCTGATAACTACAGGCCTGTCAGTCTCACTTCAGTGCTTGGAGAGGCTCATTCTGGAACTCTTTATGACAGTGTTTCTGAAGGACTGAGGACAGTACTAATTCCATGACAGTCACCTCTGTGTTACCAGATTTCATGCTCCTTCAGACCGGTTTGGTTCTGTGAAACCCGTGCAGTCACCCCTCCTACTTGGTACAGGCACAACTTAGATATAAACCTTGAATGAATTTTCTAGGTCCCTCTCCAGTGGAGATACATCTCTCCTGGGGAATCCACGGTAGCTGGAAGGATAGGCATTGCTTCCAAAGAAGGGCCTTATTTTTCATGGCACAGAAATTCATATGAAAGTACACATCTGAACTGTCCTGGAGGTGTTCAGGAAACGTTTAGATGTTGTACTGAGGGCACGATTTGGAGAACAGGACAAGTGGAATGCTGATCAGTGTCAGCAGGACCTGGCTTTTCTCATTGAGGAGGTCAATTTCTGGTGGCCTCAGAGTGTGTCCAGATGAGACTGACTTCTATAGACATTAAGTTAGATGAGCTGAATTCAACCTATTGGAGAGCCCTTTCCCTGGGTACCAAAACAGAGGTTTAATTACTATCATTATAAAGCTACCTACTTGATTCCAGCCTGAATTTCACCTTTCATCTTTTCTTTTTGAGATTGTAGGGCATTGTGATGTCAGCATCGTTTTTGTGTTTCTTGTTTTTATGATCCAGTCACATCCCCACAGTTTCTTGCATAGATATTGAACTGAGTCCTGCAAATCTCTTAATGTCAGACAGGTTTTTCCAGGCTTGAGTCATTTCCCTGGACTCAGAACCACTTCATGTAATTAATATCCTGTTATAAGAGCTGGCACCACACAAAGCTGTGACATCCAGGAATAGTCTTTCAGAGGTAACATCACCCACCTGTTTCTGCTGTGTATTTCTCCCATATGTCTTCAGCCCTGCATTAGCATCACTAGCCACTGCATGGCACTGTGAGATTACAGTCAGACATTTCCTTTCTAACTCATTTTTTTCTCACTTTCACACTGGACAGGAAGAGGCTCAGTAGCTTTCTGAGTAGCCCACTCACATTTCATACAGGAATTTCTTACTCAGTTCTGAGATGCATCACTGTAGCTCACACAAGCATCCCATGGCAGTCCTTAACACAGCAGCTGTCCTATGTGATCTCAGCTCTGGTCCGGAATCTGTGCTGCAGGTAGGAAAGTATTTGCAAGGAAACATAATCCCTGTTGGTTTGTTCTTTTCTAGATGTGGATGAGTGTGGCACAATCTCCAGCGTGTGTGATGGTGGAGAGTGTACCAACACTGCAGGCAGCTACGTGTGCACATGTCCACGTGGTTTCATGACCAGCCATGATGGATCCCGCTGCATTGGTAAGATGCTAACTAGCCCTGAAACCCAGACTTCGCATCATGACAGTGATTCACAGATCATTCCAAAAGGACACATTGTTCATGCAGTAGCTGGAAAACGCTGGGTTTGTGTTCTGTCCTTATGTGTACAATGTCTGGCTTCCATGGTCCATCACTGTCACAGACTTTGTTGCTCTCCTCATTGGCTCCTGTGGACCAGGGCTTTTGCCATTCCACAGCCACAGAAACTTAACTTGGACTGCAGTGCTTGAACTGTTCCATGGGGTCCTGCTGGGGACATTGAAAGGAGGACTGAGTGGATAGGACAGTGGTCAGTATGAATCACAGAATTGTAGGCGTTTGAAGGGATATCCAGAGATCATCAAGTCCAACTCCCCTGCCAAAGCAGACTCCCTACAGCAGGTCAAGAAGGATCCTTGTGCTCCTACCCCTTTTCTACCATGTTAGATGTCAGCCAGAGACATCAGTGCTCTCCCTGCCACTGACTTTGCAGGCACAGTGTGTGGTTGTGGTCAGCACAAGGCACAGTGTGTAGGTCCAAGAGAACGCCTACAGGTCTTCCTGGAGCAAAGAGGGGCCCAGCTGTGGGGAGCATGCTGCAACTGCACATTCATCCTCTTGCTTTGCGGAGGTGAAGGAACAGGAGAGCTTGCTCTACATGTTTGTGTAACCAATGAAAATAAATGGTGACTTTTATCATCTCCTCCTCCTTCCTGCTTAGACCACAGGTAATGGCTCATAAATTTCTACTGCCTTAAGCTAATATTCAGCGGGGCTTAGGACTCACTTTGCCTCATCTCACAGAACTCAGACTCTTAAGACTGAGTTGCTTTGCACTGAGCTGGCTGTCTGGTTTCCTTCTGTATTCAGTAGAGAGAAGGAGGTGCTTCCCAAACATGGGGCAGTGCACTGGGGGCATCTATTCCTGCACATATGCTGAGACTGTCAGCTCACAAAGCTGCTGTGAAAGCTCTTGCACATTATCCTGGAGCCCACCTTCCAACCATGATATACAGTTACTGGCAACAAAATGACTTCCAGGCCCATATGGAAATCACTGTCTTGCAGCTCTCGTCCTGTAGCCTTCATGAAGGACTTGGTTGGGCCAGTGTGTGCCACTTGACAAGCTCAGACATACACATTCACTTGGTCTCGGTTTGGCTCTATTTTGGCTCTATTTCAAAGCTTTCCAGAACTGGCTCGAGTCCAGGCAAGCTTTCCCCAGGCTTACAGGCTGTTTTGCCTCCAGACTACAGAACCTGGAATGAATCTTGCATGTTTAACAGATCAAAATTCCTTTCCAAGCCTTCTAAATATTTGATGGTCCATTTCTCTTTGTAATAGACAACAGTTTCTATAACAAATAGATCAGCTCTCTGTTCACTCTCAGCAGGGGCCCTCACTTGAGTCAAAATGAATCCCAGGGTTTGTTTCACTATTCAACAAGTTAATTTGCCTTTAGAAAGGCAAGGATGCAAGGATGCATAAAGAGGAAGTGTTACAAGAAAAGCAAGCCTCATTGTTAGTGCTGTGGAAAGTACTAGGTACAGCTTTCTTCCAGAAGACCTGGAAATTAATACAGAAAAAAAGAAAAAAAAGAAAAAAAAAAAGAATTTCCAAGCTCTTTTTTATCCAAGAATCTGCAATAAAAATTAATCATGTTCCAGTTCCAGAAAGTTGTGAAGTATAACATATGAGTCACCTTGTTTGGGCACCTGATTTTAACAAGAATGGAATTCCTTTCCTCGCTGTTTCCCAGGCCCTGCCATGAGCCCTGAGGGATGTGATGGCTGGCTGATGAGTCAAAGGAACGTTTCTCCACTTTCCTTGAAACCGAGTGCTTCAAGAAAGGAAAACTAAATAAAATTAAAAAGCCAACATTTAAAAATAGCCCAGTGCTTAGTTAGCTGCAGCGAACTGTAACTGTGCCTAAACTCAATGCATCATGCTGCAGCCATTTCCCTGAGCTAGTGTGCTGTCACATTTTGGGATAGGCAATGTTTTTTCTGGCAAAATGCACAGTTACTATAAAGTGCTGTTGCCCCGGGGTCCATATTTCACAAACCCTGTTTATATCAGTTGAGGGGGTTTTAGTGCTCATTTTGAGAGTTTAAACCCATGAATTACGCTCTGTGAAATCAATCAAAGAAATTGTTTGTAAAATTGAAGGTTAATAAATAATGTGGCCACCGTTAGAACAGCATCGGGAGAGAGCAGAAGAGACTGCTACCTCTCAGATATTTACACTGGAAAGGACCACATGTGGCACATATATCATGGGGCACCCACACTGCCTATGCTATGACTTTATAGTGGCAATCTTGATATATTCCCGTCCTTTTCCCCTCCCTTTTTAGTAAAGTAAACATCTTTTTATTGCATTTGAATAATCTCCTGTAGTTTTTGCAGCTGAAACAGCAAGACAGTGAGCTTGAGTTGATCCCAAATCTCATTAGCTGCCTTCCTCAGTGGGAACACAAACAGTGGTGTAGCTGGAGAAAGTCCGTCATAGTTTGAAATGAATATTCATTGAATGATTCAACCACCTGTGCTTGACAGAAGGAATCCAGTTCCACATGCGTTCATAACAGTTTCATTCATTTAAAAGACAGGCTCAGTGTTTTTCAGGCAGCAGAAGAATCTGCTCTAGAAGGCTGTGAGCTTTCTTTTTTTTTTTTTTTTTTAAAGAACAGCTTAAAAGCATAGGTTTCAAATGAGAAAAAGACTTCCAGATATATTTCCAGTCATGTACATCATGTCCCCTTGTTCACTGCAAGTCAGCACTCCGGCACATTGCAAGTCAGCACTCCTGCACATTGCTTTCTTTGCTCTTTTTTTTTCCCAATAATGCAGCAAAGCTCTGACAGAGAGATTTGTGTTTTATCTTTCCTTGGGTAACGTCAGCATGTTTACTGCCTTGAGTTCCAGGTAGGGCAAGCTCTTGTTTATTTTGCAAATTCTTGAGCTTGAAGGAGGTTGTGAGGGTGCTGCTGAAGGCCTCACCTGACTGGAGAACCCCTCTGACTGCTTTGGTCATTGTCCAGGAAGGGAAAGAGTAAATATGAGGAGACAGTATTTAAAAGGCCAAGAAATGGCAACAGGGAAGCGGTGTGGGGGACACAGTCTCGGAACAGTTGAATAGGAGCAGGAGAGACCATGAGCAGAGCCCCCAACAACTCCCAGCAGTTCCTAAGGTGTTAAGGGAAGTGGGGATGACTCACAGCATGTTTGCTTAGGGGTGTTCCTGCCTTCAATCTCAGCACCGTACTGCGCATGTGGTTATCCATGTTTACTTGAGAAGCTGCGCCTATTGCTTTTCCCTCTGCTACCAGCTCCCATAACGGTAGTGTTGGTGCTGCACCCAACTCTGCAGTTGCACTGCCCTGTGCCACTCCCAGTACCTGCATTTGATGGTTTCAGCTCCATTGGCAGAGCTGTGTAAACTCCTTGGCCTGGTGCTCTGACTTTTTCACAAATGATTTCCATGAGCTACTCATGACTAAGCCAAGCAGACTTTTGTACGTACATCAAGGGAACCCCATGCTGTATGCGGTTCCTTTGCACATACTTCTATCTCTTCTTTTGATCCCCAATGAGTTTCCAGATGTCCAAAAACCTAAAAAAAAAAAGTGTCTGCTGCACTTCTATCATTCATGCACTGATTCATGACAGATCTTAGACACCTTGTGCCCACCACAGAGATGATGTTCCCGTAGAAAGGGATGATGTTGACTTGCCGTGATGAATGTCTCACCTGTAGTGTTATCTGAGATGCTGATTGTGGCCTGTTCCCTTATCAGCTGCAATAGGCAGAACAGAAGTATGCTGGCTTTGTGCTTGCATCCCCAGTGTGTGGGTGGTCCTGCAGAGGTCACAGAGGAACTGCAGGGACCCACTGTTCTTTCCACCCACCCCTGCCTCTGCCCAAGGCAGCTCCGGATGGGTTTTCAATTAGCTCTGGCCTTCCTTTCTGAGAGAGATTATTACAAATTGCAGCAAAGACAGCTGAATTTAATAAACATTTGTCCAGACGAGTAAGGGCTTTACCATTCCCTCCATTTCGCAAACTAGTGTGACCTCCCTGCCTTGTCAAACCTGTCAGCAAATGTCTGTCTGTAGGAAACGAAGTTACGTTCTCCAAATCATTTCTTGCTCATTAGCTGGCTGGCTGTCACCTTGTATCACTGCCTTTATGACAGCAATCATCCCACTAAAGAACAGAAGGGCCGGGTGGGATCTCTCCTCTCTAATACCGGAAGAATTTATTCCAAACTAGGACTGTCAGATTTAGAAATCCATCTAAGCTCTGTCCTAAGCAACTTATTAAGCTGAACTCACACCAGCAGTTTGAGGTGGAGGGGTTCATGCAGATTTTCCAAATGGTCCCACTCTTCTGCCCTAGTTTGTTCAGAGAGCAGCAGCTTTTTGGACCGTGTGTGATGTTAAATAGTGCTCCCAACCTATCAAGGTGCTATGGAAACACAACCTTCTTCTGCACTCAAGCACCTTCTGCCAAAACCTGCAAAGACATGGGCATTGCTTTGGCACTCTTGTCACTTGCTGGAGATCAAGGACCTGGAATGGCTCAAACATCATATAGTTTCATTAGGATTAGCAGCTAATCCTATGTTGCATTCAATCCCCTTGCTCAAATTTCCCTTCTGCAGGTCTTTGGTGGATAATGTTTCCAATTAGAGGAATGGTTAATGTTGAGCTCAGTGCTGCAGAATGGCTAAGGAAGGACCTGCTGGTTTGGTCACCCTGGCTTTAAATGGGGTCACTGTCCCCTGCAAGTCCCTGAGTTGTGATTAGGGAAGAGATGTAACCACAGGCCACAGATCAAACAGTTCTATGCAATTAATTTCAGTTATATTTCAGGAAAACGTCAACCTACTGGCTAATGTCAGTCTAGAGGCACAAACAACAAATCAGACCAGACTTCTCCCCCTCATTAATTTGCTTGAGAAACAAGGACAGGAGACAAATGAGTGGAAGATTCCAGGTTTTATATTTCTGCCTGTTGCTCTAACTAGATATTGACTAACTCTCATTCTGCTATTTCATCTGATTTGGTAATACTTTAATTGCATTAAAGGTGTTTCCAAATACATCGACTTCCATTTTCACCAAGCCTGCCTTGTTTCTAGACTTCACTGGAGGTCTGAATTACTTTTGATGCAGTATTTGATCCATGAAATGGTAAGGAGAGGCTTTGACCAGTCCTTATTTAGAGGTGATGAGGAGGCTCTGAAGGGTCCCTCAGGTATTTTTTGTGGGGCACTTCCTTCTTAGACCACAGCCTAGAAACTCAAATGTGTTTTAATATCAAATGAGGAAATATGAGATGAAGTGGAGGATCCCATCCATTTTCTTCTAAGTGAATTCAGACTAAATCTGCTGGGTCAACCTGTTCTTCCTACAGGGTTTGGGGCAACAGCCAATGGAGAAAACCCAATGGATAGGGGTTTGCTCACCTGCTGGTTCTTGGTCAGGCTGCTTATAGTATATAGGAACCTAAATGGGAATGTGAGATCTAATCCTGGAGATGGAAGCTTGCGCCCACAGTCTCAGTGTGCTCTAAATGAAGGTGCTGGAGAACATCAAAATCTGGGAGGATGAGGAAGAACAGAATTAGATATTTGATAGATTTAGATATTTGATAGCAGGAAGACACGCCATTGGAAACAGTCCCTTGTGACCTGAGGGTATGGAGAAGTCACCCTCTAAATTATCTCCTTCTCCTCTTCCTCTCTGCAGACCAACGAGTCGGGACATGTTTCTCTGCTCTGATTGGGGGACGCTGTGCTGGGGACCTCCCTGGCCAGTACACCAAGATGCAGTGCTGCTGTGACTCAGGGCGTTGCTGGGCCATTGGTCAAACTCCAGAAATGTGCCCTGTTCGGGGGTCTGGTAAGTGCAACACAAAGGTTCTCAACCCACTGCTGGGCCAACTTGTGGCTCTGTTTTCCTGGTGACACCCCAGGGATGCGCAGACATGGTGAACCGTGTTCTACCGTGTTCCCATTAGCACCCACCCTGTCTTCTCTGTGCCTCTCCATCCGTCTGCTTCTGTTCTCTGCACTCTGGCAGAGGCAGGAAGGGTTTTATTGCACTCTTGGACAAGCACTAAGGCAGCTGCTTTGTTTCAGATGAGTACCGCAGGCTTTGCATCGAAGGACTCCCAGTCTTGCCAGGGTTCCCTGGGAACTTTCCAGGAATTCCTGGATTCGGGCCCAATGGTGTTGGGCCAGGACTTAACGGGCCCGGAGGCATCGGACCAAATGGGGCAAATGGACAAGGCGGAATCCCAGGCCTGCCTGGAATGGGCCCGGGAAGTTCAAGCATTGGTAATTAAAATTACTGTCTTACTCTGCTGACCTGGTTTGGCTGCCTGTGTTAGAACATACGCAGCATGTCTGCCTGTGTGCCAGCCCAGTCCTCAGCCATGTACACATGAGCAGAGCACTAGTGCTGTTAGCCAGATACAAGGTTTATTTTGACACTGAGGGAGTGATGGGATGTGACACTAATGCTGTGCAGAATACTGAGCCCAGAAGGAGATCAAACAGTGTCTCCTGGCAGAGCAAGGAAGCTGAAGCTGGCTCCAGTGTGGAATAACTTTCTAATTACCAAACAGGAATGATGCTCTCACATCACTGCCTCCCTCTCTGCTTCCCCTAAACAAACTGTTTTTCCCACTGTGTCAGACACTCTTTTTATACACATATATACATATATAGCTCCTTGCCAAGAACTGAGGCTTGTAAAAGTGCACTGGATGTCAATAAATATTAATCCTCTTTGTGCTTGCTGTGCAATCCTAAGCATACCCATAGGGTGGGGGTACACTGGGTATCACAGCACCCACAGAGTTCTGATACAGTTGGGTTTGCACCTGCAGCATGACGGTGGACTTAGTGATCCAGCTTCAAGGAGACAGTAAAAGGAAGGGAGCTGTAATTCTCTGTCTGATGCCACTTTTGTGCTTTCCAGGAACTGCAACTTTAAATCAGACCATTGACATATGCAAGCATTTCACTAATCTGTGCCTGAATGGACGCTGTATCCCCACCCCATCCAGCTACCGCTGTGAGTGCAACATGGGCTACAAGCAGGATGTGCGTGGAGAGTGCATTGGTGAGTGAAATTTGCTGGATACATACAAACACAGGTCAGCTCCCAGTGTGCCCCAGCACCATGCCTATTCCTGATACCACCTTGAGTGGCTGCCCCAACAGCTCCCATTCTGGACAGTTCCTCACGAGAGACTGCATTGGGCTCATGTCAGCTGATAAAGTTGGAAGAAGATGGGAAGTATTTATCTGTCCAACAAGTAGGACAGCTTCCTCTGGTAGCCATAACCTTGCCATCGGCTTAGCTGCTTGACACTGCTTGAACATCACCCCAGTGTAGAGCAAACTTTTGTTCCCTCTGCTTTGCTCAGTGGACAGAGCTTCCAAAAAGAAATGCAAGAGGATAAGCTGTCCAGTCTCCCGACTGCAGATCCCTTTCTCTAACTATCCTTTTTACATAATTGTGCACTCGGGCCTGACTGGCTTTATCCTCCCAGCAGCTCCAGGTCTGGGCTCCCCAGCACAGTCTGACTGCTTTCTCCCTTGCTGGCCATGCTGTTGATGGACATGGCAGCTCACAGAAGCTAGACTATCCTGGGAGCTCTGTGTGAGTTCCTTGCATGATGGTGACTCACAGATTTATGCTTTTCTCTTTGCAGACGTAGATGAGTGCTCCAGCAGCCCCTGCGTGCATGGTGACTGTGTGAACACACCTGGCTCCTATCACTGCAAGTGCCATGAAGGCTTCCAGAGCACCCCAACAAAACAGGCTTGCATAGGTATGTCTTTTCTATGTGCTGCACCAGTGTCAGCAGGATTATCAGGGAGTTAGGTATGAAAGGAGAATGTAAAGGGAAAAAACAGTGACAAATTCCCAGCACCTAACAACTTCCTGGCCAGGTGTATGATGGCATTCAGAAACACTTGGCTGAGTTGTCAGCTGTGTCTCATGGTCTGTCTGGGAGAAGCAGTTTCCGCTGCCTTTATCTACCATAGAATTGGCTAACAGCAGTCCAGGAACTTGTGGAGTCCTTTTAAAGAGATGAACTCTACTTTGAGATGATGTTTTCTTTTGATAAAAAGCTAGGATTTTGAGGAATTTCTGTATTAATGTAGAACTAGTCATTTCTAGTGAAGATTTTCCAATCTAAATCTTTTAGTTGAAAATTAAGCCGAATGCGTCCTGGATCTTTCCTCCTGGCCACAAAAATGAGCTCATCACTATCTCCTTTTCAGCATGTTTTTATGTGCTGGGAAACTGCAACCTGTAACACCTTTGATACCATCTCCTGTCTAGACTAAACAAATGCAAACCTCTCAGTCCCTACTCATAAATATTAACAGAATGGTTGAGTTTAATGTTTCTGATTGTGTCATCATCCTTGTTTTTATCTTGTCAGATTTCTCCGTTTTGTGTTTATCTTTTCTAATGCACGGTGCTAAAATTGGACGTAGTTTTCCAGCTGTGACCTCCCTAGTTGTCAGGAGAAGAAACTGTCCCATGCAGCTTACACAATGCTATTCTGTTGGTATAGCCCAAAGGAGGTTTTCTTCTGTTCATAGCCATCCCATTTAATCTGTGATTCAGATCCTTTTCTGCCAGACAATTTCTCCACCTATACCAAGGGTCTGCAAAGAGTCTGTATCTCCCATTGCTACGGGGACTGTTGACTTCCTGTAGTTTGCTCATGGAAGGGATCATCCTTTCCTTCCTAGCTCTTGATTAAGGATCAGTAGCAATCCACTACCTGAGATATCCTCTTTGTCTTTCATCTTTAGCCATAGGCATTCAGTATCCTGTCTCCCAGTGAGAGTGCACACATGTTCTTGATATGCAACACAGCACCTTCCCTGCTGCCATACTTCAGTCAACCACATTGCATCCAACCTCCTGTCTAACCTCTGTACCCCACCTTCTGTCTGGAGAAGTTAGGTTGGGTGTTAGGAAAAGGTTCTTCACCAACCAGGTGGTTGGGCATGGAACAATCTCCCCAGGGCAGGGTCACAGCTGCTGGAGTTCAGGAAGCATTTGGACAATGTACTCAGAAATATGGTCTCATTTGCAGGCAGTCCTGTGTGGAGCCAGGAGCTGGACTCAGTGATCTTTATGTATCATTTCCAGCTTGGAATATTCTGTTCAGTTCTGTTCTCTTCTGCCTGCTGTTTCTTTTGGTGAGGCATTGGGACCACATCTCTGAGGCAGTTAGTAGTGGGTCAGAGTCCACGGTTTTGAATGGATTTCTTGCTGCTAATGTGGGCTTAAACAGACCTAGGATAGTTTCAGATACAAGGAAGGCCTGGGAATGGAATGTTGACAGAAGTATCATGGAAAGCCAGAAGTCCCAGAGCCCAACTCCCAAATGTAGTGCTGCTCCCAGAACATGCAGAGAGCTTTCTTCACATCTTCACCTTCTGCAGTTTGTACTTAGTGGAAGAATGTGATCCTGGAGAAGCTGAGAGCATTTTTCTGGTTTTCTCATGGAGCAGATAAGACTGGAACTGCTCCATAATCCACCTGCTGCTAATTTCCTATGTTTATTTCCTTACCAGATATCGATGAGTGCATCATGAATGGAGTGATGTGTAGAAATGGACGCTGCGTTAATACTGATGGCAGCTTCCAGTGTATCTGCAATGCTGGCTTTGAAATAACCCCTGATGGCAAGAATTGTGTTGGTAAGCTATTTTCTAATATGCTGTCATTCATCACCTTGGGAAGGTTGAGGCTAAAACTATGTCCTCCGTGGGGACTGGTGTTTACTTCAATCTGAGCTGCACTTCATAGAATCATAGAACCATAAAATCATAGAATCACAGAATGGGTTGGGTTGGAAGGGATCCCAATGATCATCAAGTTCCTTCCTCCTGGGTAGACACTGTCATGGCAGAGTGAATCTTGAAAGGAGAGATGTACTAAACGATGAAAGCATTTTTATAAGGGTGCTAATGCTCCTGGAGTGTTCCTTTGGGTTTTTTGAGATCCAGGATCATGAGTGGGGATGGGTATGCAAGAAAGACATTCTCCATCACCTTGAGAGTTGCTGCCTCCAGCAGCTAATGTACAAGTCCTGTTGGGAGCTGGATCATCTGCAAGTGGTAGGGATGCATCAGGACAGCTTTTAGCAGAAGTAGCAGCGGGAACTCTGCCTTGATGGTTAACATCTGTTGCCATAAGAAGCAATTTAACTACAAGATGGGTGACAGAAGTGTCTAAGCACGGAAGAGTCCTGCTGCAGATCTCAGACTCTGCTCATGTTTTCTGCTTGTCCTCCCCAGATCATGATGAATGTGCCACAACCAACATGTGCCTCAATGGGATGTGTATCAATGAGGATGGCAGCTTCAAATGTATCTGCAAGCCAGGTTTTGTGCTGGCTCCCAATGGGCGCTACTGTGTTGGTGCGTACGTCTCTGAGCTTGGTCTCTGCCTTGCTCTCTTCCCACCCTGCCGTCCATGTTTCTGGAGACTTGCAGTGGGTCTGAGGCCAAGGGAAGCTGAGAAAAAGCAAGGTTATTGCCATGCATCTCCTGCTCTGCTGTCAGAAATTCCCCTCTCCAGCAGAATGGACTCAAAGGAAAATGTTTTCACACCTCCGCTGTATCAGTGCAATTTTGAGGTTAAATTCTCTTTCCATGGGAGGTTAAGTAGGCCTATGAGGCTCTCTATGGCATACATAGTGCAAGCTGACAGCAGTCTGTTCCACATTTTCATCAGCCTCTAGAGTATATTCCACAAGGATTTGTGTGTCATCTGCCAAAGACAGAGAGTTCAGAATATGAAGGCAGAGTGGAGAAAGGAAGGAGAATGTAGCACTCCTCTAATACTGCTGTGACACAGGGTGAATTCTCTGGCTCACTGCTCTGTTAACATAGCAGGGACCAAACCCTGCTTCTCTGAGAGGGACTAGGTCTCAGGAGACCTCCAGCCCACTTTTCCTTTCCTTGAACCATCAGCAGGGGACATGATGCTCCAAACTGCACTGCTGGCTCCCCTGTAGACTCCAAATCTCCATGCAAAATAAACCAAAGCCCCTTTCTGTGTCATCCTGCCCAAGGTTTGCTAACAGCCAATTTGTGGTTCTTTTTCCAGACATTGATGAGTGTGAGACACCAGGAATCTGTATGAATGGCTGGTGCATTAATACAGAGGGCTCCTTCCGATGTGAATGCCTTGGAGGCCTGGCTATTGGGGTGGATGGACGGGTCTGTGTGGACACCCACATGCGCAGCACCTGTTATGGAGGCATTAAAAAGGGCACGTGTGCCCGTCCCTTTCCAGGGGCAGTCACCAAGTCTGAGTGCTGCTGTGCGAACCCAGATCATGGCTTTGGAGAGCCCTGCCAACCCTGCCCTGCCAAAAACTCTGGTAAGCTCCTTTTCCCATATGGGTTTGCAAAAGCCAGGAATGTGCTCAGAGACATTGTGAGTCTGTGACGTGTTCTCAGTGAGATGCCCTAGGCAGTGGTATGGTAAAGACAAGGGCAGGGAGAAAGGGGCACCACCTTGCAGTCAGCACATTTAGGTTGAATCAAGCAAACCTTATACTGATCTCATTGCAGAGATTCTCACAGTCTTGGATTCCTAACTATTCCTAGAAGAGTATCAGATCTAAAATAGGTATTGCATAAGTGTAAATAAACTGTTTGGAAGCCCACAAATGACACTATAGCAAGCAAACTATAAATTTAATGTTACTCAGCGTTAATTTAACAGTACTTAAATTGTCCAGAAAATCTGATGACTCTACTGTGCTTTCTACATAGCTGAATTCCAGGCACTCTGCAGCAGTGGCATTGGAATAACAGCTGATGGCAGAGGTACGTGCACCCCACATACTATATTCTAAATAGACACATCTAAAGTCTAAAGAAAGAAAGGTCTTTCTTTCAACAGCTTTTAGCTGAGTGTGCATACATTTGTGTGACTGTGGGACCGTGTGTCATGGGAGACTTAATGCTGTGGAGGAGAGTTAAAACGTGCACATGTATGTCAGAGCTGCTGGTGAATAAGTGCAGGAGAGATTGCATAGCTAGGGTGGGTGTAAGTGCATGCAAGTGTATACCTCTTTGTTAGTGAGATGTGGGCTTGGGCAGAGGGGGAGAGGGGTATTCTATGTCTTTTCTCCTCCCTACAGCACCATGAGTTAATGTTAAGCAAACATTGTTTCATAGAGTTGTTTTTAGTTGGAAGGGACCCTCATCTTGTCCAACTCCCCTGCAGCGAAGTAGGACACTACAGCTCCATCATGGTGCTCAGAACCTGGTCCAGCCTGACTTTGAATGTTTCCAGGGGTGGAACATCCACCATATCTCTGAGCAACCTATTCCAGTGCCTCACCATCCTTTCTGTAAAAAACGTATTCCTTGTATCCAATCTTAATCTCCCCTCTTCTAGTTTGAAACCATTTTCTCTTGTTCCATCAGTTTGAAACCATATCAGACATCCCTGAGGACTTGGTATTGAATCAAGTGGTTGATTTCTGGCACCCTACAGGAACTACCTTAATGGGGATGTGCACACAGAGTTGGACTTTATGCCTTGCTTTGGTAGGAATAAAGAGCATGACAGTTACATCCTCTTGCTCATTTTATTCCTCTGCCCTTCATCTCCTAGGCTGCAGAACAGCAGGGTTCGCAGTCTCCCAAGGAGAGGGAGCTGAGTATGCATGTTGTGCTGCATGAGATGTTGCCAAGAGGCTGCTCAGAATTAGCCAGCTGTGCAGGAGCTTAGACAGGCAGCTCTGCTGCCAGCCCTGGGCAGTGCTTGGGTTAGCAGGAAGAGCACAAAGCAAACGGATAACTACGGCGTTTCAAAACCTTCCAAATGGGAATGAGCCAGAGGCAAATCACTGGTGGCTTCTTGGGCTTCCTTCCAGGGCACCGTTTCTTGGCCAAAATCGTTCTCAGGCTGATGATAAGATACATGCAGGATGCTAGTGTCAGACATGCTCTGGTCAGCCTAGAATTGCCCACAGCCAGGATTACACTCAGCACCTCTCCAGAGATGCAGTTCCCAGTGGATATAACTGAAATCTGACTACATGGAGACAAAGACCAGCAGTGTATGGTGTCTGGGCAGCCCTGATGTTGGCTGGGCTTGCCGTGTGGGACTATGATACTGCAAGGATACTACTATACAAACAAAACTTACTTTGTTCTGTTGGAAGACTGTTTCTTGCTATGGTAGAATCTCTTTGCCTGGCAACCAGAGCTTTGTTCATCGTGAGCAGGAGGAGCTGCCCACCTGGATGCTACCCCTCTACCTTGCTTTCTACAAGTACAGAGCACATGGTTCTTTAGCAGATGTAGCACCCTCCTCTTTAGGACACAGCTCCCACTGTGGGGAAATAGGAGGTTGGTGATGGCAGACACCTCTGCCTCTCACTGCCAGATCCCTGCAGACCTCAACCCACCTGCCATGCACATGGGTTGCTGTGGCCTATGGTACCCACTGCTTATCACTGCAGAGCTGCCCCAGAATTTTGTAGGCTGGGGCAAATTTGCCCAAGGCACTTTGGAAGTCTCTGAAACTGAAGTTTTTATATCTTGCAGGCACTGGCTTGTGGCACTAGCCTTACCCAGACATAACACACCCCTCATTGCCTTGCCCTCTCACCACCACACACTCTTCAGGGCTAGGAAGCAGTTAGGGGCCCCTGGTCTTCACAGGGTGCCAAGCTGTTTTCAGTTGTTTATGTCAGCAGAAGGAAAATGAAATTTACTATGACCTGATCAGTACATGTTCCAGCCTGGCAGCTTTGTGATCAGGGAGTCTGTGCAAGTGCTCAGTTTGAGCACCATGGCTGGACTAGAGGCTGCAAGGATTCAGTGTCATTGGAACAGCTTTGCTGTGACCATCTAGACATGGGCATGACCCTTTGCTGGCCCCTCTGCCCATGGGGTGCTCTCCAGCATGTCTGGGTACTGTTAACCCTGTTTTGCCCTCAGCAGTTGACCCCTCCAGTAGGGCTGTATGTGCATAGGCAGGTTGTCCATCATGCTCTGTGCTTACCCCAGTTATCACCAGCATCCTACTAGGAGCACCTTCCAAACAGCATCTTCTTCCCAGTTCTTCCAATGAACCAGACAATTAAATGGTCTGACCTGAGTACCTGGGACAGTGGTACTGTCAGGAGACTCAGGAACAAAACAGGGAGTCCTAGGCATGCTTGGTGTGGTAATACATCTGGGTTCATCTCTACTCCTTGTCCAGTTCTCTCCTCCTGAGCACAGAGCTCTGTGCTGAAAAAGTTGTGCATCCCCAGCACTAAGTCACACAGCTCCAAAGCACCAAGAGGAGAGCAGTAAGGTTCTCCAGGACCTACAGGTTTATAGGAAGGAGTAGGTAGGCCAGGAGTGAGGAATTTCTGCAGAGGAGTGACTCAGCTGGCTACTGGCATCAAGAAACAATGAGGAATTAGAGTGTGGAAAATATCTGTGTCTGTGGCTGGCCACGATCCATCTAATTTGTCCTCTTTCACTGTGCAGACATCAATGAGTGTGCCCTCAACCCTGACATCTGTCCCAATGGCATGTGTGAGAACCTGCGGGGGAGCTACCGCTGCATCTGCAACCTGGGCTATGAGTCCGACCCCACGGGCAAGAACTGTGTGGGTGAGTTTGGGGCAGCCCAAGTTTGGCGTGGCATAGGGAAACAGCAGCTCAGTGTCAGGAGAGAGGCGGTGCACATGCAGCATATGAGGCTGCGCGGCTGCCACAGACCTTCACAGCGCAGCTGCACAGGATGTTGAGGCAGTACAGCAGCTGATGCCCTGCACCATCCCTGCCTTCTCCCAGTGGTAAAGGACAAGGAACTACATGAGAAATTGGGCATGTGGGATTTAACACACTTTTCACATTGCATTACTTTAAGGATGGAACTGGATCTCCCCCTCACTGTGTCCCTAAACCTTGCTCTAGGATTGCCCAGGAGGGTCAGGCCCCTCTGAAACACAATTCAGGCCACCCCAAGTCTGGTTGAGGGACACCATATCACCTGCTGTCCAACTTCCATTGACTGGATAAGACACTTGGATGGAAGGGCGGGGTAGGTGACCTAATTCACAGTAGTTCTGGTGGAGGAGCCCTCCCAAGTGACCTATTTCAGAATCCTCCTTGGAGCAAAACTGTCACCAGCACCTGTTGATGATATCCAGGTGTCAGGCCTGAAAGCACCAGACCCCAAGAGAGACAAGGGGAGTGAGCTGTAGGAAAGATGCTGGGCTGTGTGTGATAGACTAACCTACCTTAGAAATACCACCCAACTCAGCTAAGTCCCTAAAGAGGTTCATGTCACCGCATAGCGTTGCAAACCACTGAAAAGCAGTCAGTGTGTGGAAGGTGATTGTTTTGTCTCATCTTCCTTCAGTTCTTGTCTTTAGACCTGTGTGTGTTCACTCACATACAGTATGTCCTGTATAGTGTTATCTGGGCATTTCTCTGCCTCTCAAGCTGCCAGAGCACTGCAGGAGGGTGCACACTGGTGTTGTAGCTCAGAAATCCTGTCTCTCTGCCCACAGATGTTGATGAATGCACTGTCAATCGTTTGCTGTGTGACAATGGGCTGTGCCGCAACACACCTGGCAGCTACACCTGCACCTGCCCCAAGGGCTTTGTCTTCAGGACTGAGACAGATACCTGTGAAGGTAATGTGACTCTAAAGGCAACAGAGAGCATCCATGTAAAGGATGAGCTGTGTCTTGTGATCCTGCCTGAAAGGAGCTCAAGGTTCAGCATGCCTTTGGTTCTATTTTGACCGCAGTGGTTTGAACTGGAGCAGATCCAGGCTTTGGGATTTTTAATTTTTTTGGGGGGAGTGGAATCTCGCCCTTCATTTAAAATAGAGGACATCCAAGCCCAAAACATGCTGGCCTTTTGGTGACCAAAAACTAGAACAATTTCCTCTAGGCTTCCCAAATTGTAGCTGAAGCCTAACCAAAAGCACAAGTTTTGGGGATTTAATCGAAACCTTCCAGCATAGAGCATGAGAGGTTTGTTTCCCAGCCACAAAGCCCCAAAACAGTGGCACTTTATCCATGTGTTTAGACAAAACCCTCATTGTCTGTGACAAATGCCAAGTGCTGTGCAGACTCACATAGCTTATGAAGGCCATGCTCAACTCTGTGACTGCTCCACCTTAGCCAGGAGCAGCCCCGAGCAAGTGAGCCCATCATTCTTCCATAGTTTTCATCATTAACCTCAATGCATCCATTCCCTCAACCCTGAAGAAGCTCGCTGTAGTGGTGTGTGCTGTCAGTGCCTGTCTACCTTGAGATGATGCATACATACATTGTACATGCAGAATTTGAATAGCCTGGGCTGGTGATCCTTTGTACAGCTGAAAATCCCCCCTCTTCATGTTTGTTTCTCATCTCTCCATGTATCTGGCCCAGAAGTCTGGGTCCCCTGGCACTTACCACAGTGACAGTCCCTTTCTTTCTGCAGATATCAATGAGTGCACCTCAAACCCTTGTGTGAACGGTGTCTGCAGGAACAATGCTGGCTCCTTTGCTTGTGAGTGCTCCCCAGGCAGCAAGCTGGATCCCAGTGGCACCATCTGCGTAGGTAAGGATATGGCCTTCTGGAGACAGATCTGGGACACTGATACCAGCCCTGCCCTGCATCACCCTTTGCAATCCTAGCTTAGGAATGGAGATCCGTTGAGGCTTTCTTTTTCTCACCTTGCATTTATTTGCTTGTTGGCAACAGTGAACATCTCTGTCATGCATCCAGGAAGCCTGAAAAGCTGCAGCTCCCAGCAATGCTCCAATCACTGTCACAGAGAAATCCCTAAATATACTGCAGCAAGACAAAGAGCAGACATGGGGTCTGAGGGGACCCTACAGGGCATCAGGATGGTGGGTTCCTATTCACCATCTTATTCAAATGGATTTGTAGTGTGCTGAGATTAAGGTATGCCAGGATTAAGTACATCCACCAAGATGGTACGTGCTTCCTAGATGGTCAGCCCTTTGCAGAGCACTGCTGTGTGGTAACCTGGGACAGCAAGGCAGTGACCCAAAAGAGAAATAGAAAAAGGGAGCGACAAAGAACTGTTGAAATAGCTGTATCAGAGAGCGCAGATACACTGTTCTGCAACATAGTGGTAGGACAAGGCTGTGAGGAACAGCAAAGTTTGGGTCCATGCTACAAAATCCTTCACCCCACAGCCTGAAGGATAAAGTAAGGCCAAAAAACGATAGTCGCACACTCAGAAATAGTTTATCCTACTTGCATCTTGTGGAAAGCTGGCTGCTGTGAGGGTGGGAACCTTGGCCAAAGATGACTCTTCACTTGTGCCTTGCCTTTGCCCCTGCAGACAGCATGAAAGGGACATGCTGGTTGAACATCCAGGATGGACGTTGTGAGGTGAACATCAATGGGGCCACGCTGAAATCAGAATGCTGCGCTACACTGGGAGCAGCATGGGGAAGCCCCTGCGAGCGCTGTGAGATTGGTAAGGTTCTGCTTGGCAGGAAGGCAGGCTGCAGCCCATTTCTCTGCTAACAATCCTCTTGTTTCCTGTTTTCTTGCAGATACTGCCTGTCCCCGGGGCTATGCCAGGATGAAGGGGGTTACATGTGAAGGTAAAGTGCTGCAGGACACAGAAGACTTTTTAACTGGGGACATAGTCATTGTTTATTTGCTGTTTTTATGCATCTTTGAGTTTGGACACAGCCTGCAGAGGCCCTGTGATTTTTCTGTTATCTCTTGCTTTGGCACCTGCCCCAAGCACTGCAGCTGGGGTATGGGCAGTATGTAACACCTGTGTGCTCAGACACAGTACTGATGTCTGTGAGTCCTGGTGTTCTTCTGCCAGCACTATGCCAACTGTGGACCTGTGCAATAGGACTACCCTCTGTCTGCTCATCTCTGACATTGTGATACAGCCTCCTTGCAAACATCTCTGCATATGACTGTGGCTGTGTCCGGAGGATGTTTTTCAGTGTGACAAGCCACCAGTTTTAGCCAGTTGGGCAGCTCTGGGCTCTTTCTGGATCCCCAGGAGCTCCTCAAAGCCATCCTAGTCGTGACTGTGTGCCACTCTCATGCCTGCCTTATGCTTTGCTGCCAACAGATGTGAATGAGTGTGATGTCTTTCCTGGTGTCTGCCCAAATGGTCGCTGTGTGAACACAGCGGGCTCCTTTCGGTGTGAGTGTCCAGAAGGACTGACCCTCGATGGCACTGCTAGGACATGTGTGGGTAAGAGCACTTCATCTCATCCAGACTACTGATCCCTGGCATCCATCCCTACATAGCCCCAACCATCCCCTATCCCACCACACGCTATCACTCAGTTCTCAATACTGCTGCTGTCTGAAGCACAAAATACTCATTAGGAACTGCCAAACCAAGCAACCCCATCAAAGCAAGTCTGCCACAGCTTCATGCCCCCATATCCAGCCAGTAGCGCAGTCACTATTATTAGGTAGACTTAATGGGTAACTAGTTCTGTGTGCTGCATTTTCAAGGGTCCACTGCTTCTGATCATCGTTGGCTATTACAGTGATTAGACTTTAAATAGGTGATGTAACAATATTAGTTAATGACCCTGCCCTGGAACCTTAAAGAAACTTCTGCCTGCTTTCTTGGCACATGGTGACAACCCCATGCCCTTCATAGGGCATCTGCATTACTAGCGCCCCGTTAAGAGCTCATTCTGTGCCCCAGTACCAGCAGTCACAGACCAGTCACATCCATTCTAATAATCTTTTTTAGTATCCTAACCAAGGTGGCCATATCAAAATGGCCCATACCTGGGTATTGTGGGGAGAATGCATTCTGGCCCCAGCCAAAGCTATTTTAAGGACAATGCTAACTGTGCCACAGAGCTGTTGTTCCAGGAAATGGTATACCTGGCCTTCCCAGAGATCAGGTGCTGCAGGAAGGGACTCAGCTCTGCTCTCTCTCCAGATGTGCGTGTGGAACAGTGCTACATGAAGTGGGATGAAGATGAGTGCACAGAGCCTCTGCCGGGCAAGTACCGGATCGACATGTGCTGCTGTTCTGTGGGCTCAGCCTGGGGCATCGATTGCGAAGAATGTCCTAAGGTTGGCTCTAGTGAGTACAAGGCCATCTGCCCAAGGGGACCCGGCTTTGCCAACCGAGGGGACGTGCTCTCAGGCAGGCCTTTCTACAAAGGTAAGAAGGAAGAGAGGAGTTGCTAATTGTAGGCTGTCCTCAGCCCATCTCAGCTACAGCTCAAGGAAGCTGCTCCCTGCTCTAGGACCTGAAGTTCACTGCAAACATCCCCTCCCTGAAACACTTACTGTTTTACCTTCATGCACAGATGTGAATGAATGTAAAGTCTTCTCTGGCCTGTGCACTCACGGGACCTGTCGAAACACCATTGGCAGCTTCAGATGTATCTGTGGCAATGGCTTTGCTCTGGATGCTGAGGAAAGGAACTGCACAGGTAAGGGAAGAGCAACCACCCTCTGAACCACTCTTGTCCATCTCACTGCCATGACTGCCTTGTGGGATGCTCAGCATGGTGGTACACAAAGGAGTCATGGCAATTGTCGTGTGGATGTGCAGAGAATCCAAGGGCAGGGTCACAATCAAAAGGTTCCTCTGTCTTGTGGGAGGAAGGATCAGTTCTGCTCCAGAGAATTCTTCACTGCTATCTGTCCCTTCAGGGAGCAGACATCTTTGGTCTGCCTGGGTGGACCTGCCAGTCCAGGGCCATAAAATTCAACATGCAGGATGAGCAGCCCAGTGCCAGCTGTAGCAGTGCTTGTAGCCTGTCCTGCCATGACGACCTGCTGTTCATTCCCCACAGATATCGATGAGTGCCGCATCTCACCAGACCTGTGTGGTCATGGTACCTGTGTCAACACGCCGGGAAGCTTTGAGTGTGAGTGCTTTGAAGGCTATGAGAGCGGCTTCATGATGATGAAGAACTGCATGGGTAAGGGCTTATAGCACCACCCTTACTGTTTTTCAATGGAGAAGAAAGTAGCTGGTAGCAGATGTGGTAAGGGTTCTCATGCTAATCTGCTGTCTTTTTCATTCTTCTGTCTGCACCTGGACACTGCTGCTTACAAAAGACAGGATCTGGGCCTGTAGAGGTCTCTGTTCTTTAGTATCAAGCCAAATCTGTACATTGCCTTCTAGGGGTATCACAGGAGTCCCCATGCTGAAGTGATACCTGACCAAGTTGAGTTCTCTGTCTTGCTTAGGTTGCAAAGATAGAACTGGGCTGAAGGGCAGCACCTGTGAGAGAGATAAAGGTCTGTGTGTGTGAGCTGAGAGAACCATAGATGTTCCTGGGATGACAGCAAAGCATATGCAAAGTGCAGTCAGGGGTTCCTGTGACGCAGCACGAACTCTCAAGAGCTAGAGCAAGCAAAAGGAAAGGCCACATCCCCAGCAAGCATTGGCTTGAGGCCTGGACCACTCCAAAGAAGGAAGGCAAAAATACAAAGATGTAGCCTCTACCTCCTGACAGATTTTGTACCTTCTGTGGGCCAATAATCCATCAATGATAGTCCTGATGCTGACCCTGCTAGGGGACAGTAGTACCCCTGAGAGCAAGGACAGACTACAGTGAGGTTGACAGAAACAGGGGACACAACTGGGAGCTTTCCCTCAGAGACATCTATTTATCAGGACCTTCTCAACTGGAAGCTAGAATTTTTGTCCAGCACCTGGGCTGGTGGTGCCTTCTGAGCTGGGGATGAAGATTGGCCAACCAGGACTCTCTTATCTAATTGGTTTTTGATCAACTGCCTGCTGATCTTGTCTGGAACCATTGTCACTAACCCAAGAGCAGAGTTCATGTCTGGTGTTTTCATTCCTGTCATGTGAGGATACCGCCCTTACATTCACTTCACATTTTGCTGAGCTCAATACAAGAGTTGCTATTACCCAAAATGCAACCATAAGTCCACTGTGCTCACACAAGTCCTGCTAATTTGGAGATGTGCCTCTGCTTTAGGATATACCTCTGGTGATGAAGCTGTGGTGCATGTCACCAGCATCACCCGATCATCTGAAAAACCCAGCTGAAGGGATCCATCAGCCACTTTTCATGTCACCCTCTGCAGATATCAATGAGTGTGAGCGAGACCCACTGCTGTGCCGGGGTGGGATCTGCATGAACACAGATGGCAGCTTTGAATGCATCTGCCCCCCTGGACATGAGCTGACTTCTGAAGGGAACACTTGCATAGGTAAGATGATGGAAAGCTATGTTACGACCAGAGTCTGGTCAGGATAATGATGTGGGGAGAACTGAGTGTCATGGTGGACCTGGGAATGTCCTTCCAGTCCCTTTTATGGGTAGAACATATTCAACCAGGAAGGGCTGAGGTTACTTCCAGGAATTCATTGCATTTAGGATGTCTCTTATTCTAACTGCTGTTCGCTGAGACTGAGAAGTAGGGTGATGCTAAGACAATGGAAAATCTGAGTATCCTTCAAACTGCTATATTTCTATCTTTACCAGTAAATGAAATATCATTCCCTAGACCTGGCGCCCCATAACCTCTACCCACACAGATCTATACACCCCAACTCTTAACCTCCCAAGCAGGTTCCCCTTCAAGAATGGATGCTCGTAGTCCCTTGTAATCTCTGAACTGGGTCTAGGCAGTGTGATGAGGTGTCAGGTGCTGTTATGTGTTGAACACCCAATTCATTTTCAGTTCTCTTTAGGTTGTTTGCATGGCCATAACCTGCAAGCTGTGCAAAAGACATGTGAGCAAAAGGAACTAGCCCAGTCTGAACTGAGGCTGGGTTCTAGCATTTGGTTCAGGTTCTAGCATTTGGTTCAGGTTCTTGCTAGCTCAGAAAGGATGGAAAAGCGAAAGAGTGAAATCATACCAGCCTAGAGATGAGCCTAGGATCTGCAATCCTAATTTGGGGATCAGCCTGCTTTCTCGTATCAGGACAGAAAGTATGTTGGAGTGTTTCATGTCAGAAAGCAAGGACAGATCAAGTTTGGAAGCAGTAGTTAGGAGTACCCAGGGCTGGGTGCCAGATGATGCTCAATGTGGGATCAGGATGACTGGCTGCTCAAAATGTTCTCTCCACCACAGATATCAATGAATGCTCCCTCAGTGACAACCTGTGTCGCAATGGACGCTGCGTCAACGTCATTGGGACCTACCAGTGTGCGTGTGATTCGGGCTTCCAGGCCACGCCAGACAGGCAGGGCTGTGTCGGTGAGTTTTACCAAATGCTGTGCCAAGGCCTCAGAGCTCCTGGTCTCATACCTTCTATGATGCTTAACAGGGTGCCTGAGTATCAGTTAGCTCCAGATGAGGGGTGAACCTCTTACTTGAGCTGCTGCAAGACCAACACTCTTGACAAGGGGTTCTAATCAACTATTGTGAGTTGACAGTAATGCTTTCATCTGTCATGGGGAGCTTTAGATCCCTCTTCAGTAAGCCGACCGCAGAGGCATCTCTCCCATCTTCACTTTTTCCATACTGGCACTGTGTCTGAGCAGCTCTGCTGCAATGCATGTATTCCAAATGATGGCTCAAGCAGACTTCTGACCTCTCCTTTCTCCCGCAGACATTGATGAGTGCACCATAACCAATGGTGGCTGTGACACACATTGCTCCAACTCAGAGGGCAGCTATGAGTGCAGCTGCAGTGAAGGCTATGCACTGATGCCAGACAAGAGATCATGTGCAGGTGAGCACTAAGCCTGGCTCTCATAGATCCTGATCCAGGGTTCTCTGTGTCCATTGCCCATAGTGCTGACTTCAGGGTGAAAGGTTCTCATTTTTGGGGCACTTCCAGAGAGGTGATTTCTCTGCACTGCTCTTTGCTTTGCACCTCACTTCGGGACCCCCAGTCATGTAGCTGCATGATTTGTTACACAGCCCCACCTGTGACTCCCTCCTGCCCCTCCTGCTCCCACAGCATACTTTCCCACACTGTAACATCTATACTTCAGCAACAGTCTCCTTCTTTCTAGATATTGATGAATGTGAGGATAATCCAGACATCTGTGATGGCGGGCAATGCACAAACATCCCTGGGGAATATCGGTGCCTCTGCTTTGATGGCTTCATGGCATCCCTGGACATGAAGACTTGCATTGGTGAGGACAAGGCTGTGCCCTGGGCACGTGACAGCACTGCATCTGTAGGCTGCTGTTGGAGGGAGAGAAGGATGGCAGCAGAAGCTTGCGCAAGGGTCAGAATATGGTTATTGTGGTGCTCAAAGTAAATCCTTCTCCTGCAGATGTGAATGAATGTGATCTTAACCCTAACATCTGCCTGCACGGCGAGTGTGAAAACACAAAGGGCTCCTTCATCTGTCACTGCCAGCTGGGCTACTTTGTCAAGAAGGGAACCACAGGCTGTACAGGTGAGAGCATGCCAGACCTGGAGCCAGGAGTGCTGGCGGAAACCCTCACAAACACCCACAGCAGCTGCCAGGGAGGGAACATCTTCCCTCTTATGGGGATACTGTGGGCATCCAGGGATGTACTGGGTGCTGAGAGCCCCTGTTGGGCAGGCAGACATTGGCAGTAGGGAAGATTTCAGACAGGGTAACACTTTTCTGGTCTGTATCTGAATCAGGGACCTGCCCTTCCTTTTATCTTTATATTCCAGCAGGGAGTACAGATCAGCTCTTCTGCTCAAGGATACAATCCTAGGGCAGCCTGCTCCACAAATCACCTTGTTCTTGTTCCCTGGGGTTCAGGATCCCAGGAACCATCAGTTCCTTGAGCAGTTAGCAGAATGGCACCTGGCTCCCTCATTGTGTCTTGGAGAAGCTGAGCTCTGTCATACTCTAATGTCCTTCCCTCCTGCAGACATTGATGAATGTGAGATTGGGGCTCACAACTGTGACATGCATGCCTCCTGCATCAACGTGCCTGGGAGCTTCAAGTGCAAGTGTCGCACAGGCTGGCTTGGAGATGGGCTGAAGTGCAATGGTGAGTTCTCAACCTTGAAGAGGATGTTGGTGTGTCTAGGTGCTCTGTGGGTACCTCTGAGGGTTGAGCTGTGTTGGAATTTGTGCTTACAATGTTCCTGAACCCCTCTGGATGAGGATTTTTGTAGGTGTGGGATGAAGAGGGTCTGCAGGTGTTGCACTGCCAGGCTCTGCAACTATATCTGGGAAGGACATGGTAATTAATGTAGGAGTGAGGGCATGTATTTGTGGGATGTGGAGTGTGTGGGTGATGTTGAGGTGCGTGTTGAGTGGCAGACTGGCAGCGTGGCTGTATGATGGTGTGTTGGTGCATGGTGTAGAATGTGCATGGATGTGTGAGTGTGGGAGGTATGTGGGGTTGTGCCTTGTGTATGGTAGTTTTTCATGAGTGCAGGGATTTATTGGATCCAAGTGTATGGTTTGTATAAAAGGATGCACAGGTGCATGCATGGTATGTGTGCCTGAACTGGGGATGCATGAGGAATAAGGATATGCGTGCATGAATGTTTCCCACTGCCAGACAACACTGCCAGGGGAATGTGTAATGTCCATGGAGACTCACAGGTGCTCCAAGTGCCTGGAGGCTGCAGTCTCCCGGGCTACATATTTGTCCACCTGGAGCACATCCCTGGAGTCCCTACACTAGCTCTCCATGCCTAGAGGAAAGGCCAGAGGCAAAATACTGAGCAGGTGCTTCTCCCTGCCCAGACTTGGACGAGTGTGCAACAGAAGAGCACAAGTGCAACCTGAATGCCAACTGCATCAACACACCGGGCTCCTACCGCTGCGCCTGCCGAGAAGGCTTCAATGGAGATGGCTTCTCTTGCTCAGGTGAGGCCCACAGTCCCACTTAGCAGCAGGAACGTGACTTGTCTTGCTTGTCTCAAGACTCATCTTAACTACCAACCTCTCTTGGCATCTGGCTGCCTGTGGGCTGTTCCCCAAACCAGACATCCCCTAAAAACCACTGCAGCCTGCCCTGCAGAATAACCTGTTGAGGTACATTAAGGAGAGATCCACCTTCTTCTCAGCAGGTGTTCAGAGAGGTTCAAGACAATTAGAAGTTTTCCAATGCCCTTTCTTTGCAGCCTTCTAGCAGAGGGGTGGGAACAAGCTTGTGGGAGTGTCCTGGGCAAGGTGGAGGAAGTTCTTATCTCTTGGTTAACGCCATGTCAATCTCACACCTGACTCTCACCAGATGTGGATGAGTGTGCAGACAATGTGAACCTGTGTGAGAATGGGCAGTGTCTCAATGCACCTGGGGGTTACCGCTGCGAGTGTGAGATGGGCTTCAATCCCACAGAGGACAGCAAGGCCTGCCAGGGTAAGTAACCAGAGTTTTGTTTGCTGCTCCAAGAGATGTGGGGTCCTTTGTGGCCTCGCTCTCACCCTTGCAAATGCACCATAGCCACTGGATCCGCTACTAAGCAAAACTCACCATCGTTTGGTGGTGCAAGGCTCCTGTGTTATTGCAGGTGGTCAGAAACCTGTCAGTCAGTGCTGGGCACCACATTGCCTGTGAACACATTTGTGTGGGCCATACTAAACTGCAGGCTCTGCTCTGACACCACACTGCTGCTCCTCTGGCTGTCAGGTCCATGTGAGACCAACACTGCAGAGCTGTCAGCTCTTCCACTTAGAGGATTTGGTCCCCAGCCTGCAGAGAGCTGGGCTAAGCCAAGGATTCATGCAAGATATGAGCAATCAAATAAACTGGAGTTAGGGGAGAAGGCATACGTACAGCATGTTTGGTCCTGCTCACTCAGGAGGTGATATCCCTTGACACTAGAATGGTGATGAGAAGTTGGGTTACCATGTGGGTGGCTGGGCTGTGAATGCTTTTCATTGGGAGCAGGAGAAGCCCTTTCTGTCCCAATACCTTGCTAGATCCTGCGTACCCAGCTCTCCTTCTTTTGCAGACATTGATGAATGCACCTTCCAGAATATCTGTGTCTTTGGGACCTGCCAGAACCTGCCTGGCATGTTCCGTTGTGCCTGTGATGATGGCTACGAACTGGACAGAAGTGGAGGCAACTGCACAGGTACAGGACTTCTGTGGGTCCATGTGATGAAGCTCAACACATCATGGTACAGCCTCACCTTGAATATTATTTGCAGTTCTGAGCTGCAAAGTATAAAAAGGATGTTAAGATACTTAACAGCATCCAGAGAAGGGCATCAAAGCTGGTAAAAGGGCTGCAAGACGTATCCTATGAGGAGAAGCTAAGGACATTCAGGTTTTTTAGGTTAGAGAAAAGGAAGTTAAGAGGTAACCTCACTGCTTTCTACAACTTCCTGAGGAGGGGAAACAGAGAGTGAGGTCCTGATCTCTTCTCCGTGGTAACTGATGGCAGGATAAGTGGGAGCAGTGCAAAGCTGCACCAGGGGAGGTTCAGACTGGACGTCAGGGAAAGCCTCTTTGCCACAGAAGTGGTCTAACACTGAAATGGGCTTCCTAGAGAGGCAGTTATGCCCCATGTTCAGCGATTAAGAAGCATTCAGACAGTGCCCTCTTTTATTTGCTTTGACTTTTGGTTAGCCCTGAAGTGGTCAGGCAGTTGGACTCGATGATCTTTGTAGGTCTCTTCCAACTGAGCTATTCTGTAAATGTATTCTGCGAGCCTTGCAAACGTCATGGCTGTGAGAACACAGCCTGTACACACCACACAGAACTTAGGGTAGGGACTGTCATTTCTGTGGCAGTCTTCATTCTTTTCAGTCTTTATCATCCTTCCATCTTTTCAGACATCAATGAATGTGCAGACCCCGTGAACTGTATCAACGGCCTGTGTGTCAACACTCCTGGCAGCTACCTGTGCAACTGTCCACAAGACTTTGAGTTGAACCCCACTGGTGTGGGCTGTGTGGGTGAGTGGGGATCTGTGTTATAAGCACATTTTCCAACCAAGGGCTTGGTGGTCCTTCTTGTTGGTCCCTTGTGGTCAGAGCTGGCCACTACCAGAGATAGACTTAACTCTGCAGAAAAAGAAGAGTATCTTCCTCCTCTTAAGCCTGGCCCACCTTGTTTCACCAGTATGGGTACTCTCCTAATTGGAGAGATGTTATTTCTCCCATGCATACAATTCTTTGCTGGACAGGTTTGCTCACACAGTGCTTTCTTTGTGCAGATACCCGTGTTGGGAACTGCTTCCTGGACACCCAGGATCGTGGAGATGGGGGGATCTCCTGCAGTGCAGAAATTGGAGTTGGTGTGACTCGAGCATCCTGCTGCTGCTCACTGGGTCGTGCATGGGGCAACCCCTGCGAGCTTTGTCCTCCAGCCAACACGAGTGAGTGGGAAGACATCCAGGATGAAATTGGGCATGGGCTGAATGGGCAGTTTAGGAGGGAAGGGAGAGGAAGGGGCTGTGTCCTTATGGTTTCTCAGGGGCCTCAGGTCTGGTATTTGTGATCATCACAATAAAGCAAAGGAAGCTGAGGGAGGAGAGGCTTACCCTGCTGTGCAAGGCTGCATAGGTGGACCAGGGCTGAGAGAAGGTGCAATGGGGAAAACCACCAAGTTGTGCATGGGGAGTTCAGGTTGGTGTCCTTTGTTCCTCATCACCATAGGCTCGGGGAGGGAAGCGGATGTGAAATAACTCCTTTCAGGAGTGGGCAGGTAGAGAGAGCTAAGCTAGCTTGGAGTGTGATGAGAGTCAGGCCACTCACCCTGGAGCACTGTCACCATCTTCATGGCCTGTTTTTCCTGGAATTCTCCTGTTTTTCCCTCCCTGCCCTCTTTCCCTGACTGACTTGTCCTACAGCTGAGTACAAGACCCTGTGCCCCGGAGGAGAAGGTTTCCGGCCCAACCCCATCACTGTCATCCTGGAAGGTAAGCCTGCCCAGAGCCCTGCCCACTATCTGCTACACTGCTGGGCTGGCTGTGTGCTCTCTAAGCTCCAACCACTGGGTGATAAACAAGTGTGTGTTGTCCTCAAGCATTCTCCAGACACATGGCAGAACTGCTTAGGTCCCAGCAGTGGGTGCAGGCAGAGGATCAGCACTCTGGGGCTGGGGGTGCTGCTGGGGCTGCATGTGGTGAACACCCCATGGCTGCTCTCCCACCACAGATATCGATGAGTGCCAGGAGCTGCCAGGTCTCTGCCAGGGTGGCAACTGTGTGAACACTTTTGGCAGCTTCCAGTGTGAGTGCCCCCTTGGATACTACCTCAACGAGGACACACGGATCTGTGAAGGTAACTGCACCATGCACTGCATGCCTGTGAGCCTGGTGTGTACGTCACGTGTGTGGAAGTGTGTACGGAGTTGTGGTTCTGTCTGTGCAAGGCCTTTCCTTCATGCTGTAGGAGTGGCTGGCAGAATCTTTTCTTTCTTCATCCTTACCACAAACCCTGGCTCCTTTCTCTATGTCAGGCCAGCCTTGTCCCTGTGCCTGGCAGTATGAGCCCTGTCCCAAGCCTGTCTATACCATGTGCCCAGCCCACCTTCCACTCCTTGTTTGGCCTGTCACTACTTGTGCTTTAACGTTCAGACTCCTCTTTTTGGCAGATATCGATGAGTGCTCTGCTCACATTGGGATCTGTGGCCCTGGGACCTGTTACAACACCCTTGGCAACTACACCTGTGTGTGCCCCCCCGAATACATGCAAGTCAATGGAGGAAACAACTGCATGGGTATGGCATTGTCTGAACCTCTCGAAGGGCTGTGTCAGTGCCCTGGCTGTGCACTGCTCATGGGTGGTATGATGGACAGCACACTGTGGGCATTGTGGCTGAGTGGAGGGAGTGGGAAGTGCTGTGGGCACAGCTGGGGCTCAGGAGGCACAAGTCAGTGTCTGGGCTTTCTTTGCAGACATGAGGAAGAGTGTGTGCTATCGCAATTACAATGACACGTGTGAGAATGAGCTCTCCTTCAACATGACCAAGAAGATGTGCTGCTGCTCCTACAACATTGGCAAAGCCTGGAACAAACCATGCGAACCCTGCCCTACTCCAGCCAGCCGTAAGTCAGACTTCCTGGAAAGGCACACTGGGACCATGGCTGCCCCCAACAGCTCTGGGATATGGGCACAGTGGGAGTAACAAAATAGCTGGCTAAAAGGGAGAGCATCATGGCTGGCAGGCAGTACTTGCAGATGTGCACAATGTCAGACAGGCAGCTCTGCATGCTGGAGGGATGCAGGTGACCAAATTGGTGTCTGCAGATGGGGGGAGGTGTGTGGGATCTGCTGAGGAGGTGTGGAGGCATGCAGTAGCCTGGGGCCTTTACCCTGAGCCATACAGGTGCTCAGTGTACTCACATGACAGCCCTGTGGTTCCTGGCTGAGCACCATGGGGGTCCCCCTGCCCTCTGTATACTCTTTGCCATATTTGGGCTTTTTGTTCCTCACTGCCTGCTCACTAGGCATGGCCATGACTGTGATGTTCCCCTTCCAGCCGAGTACCAGATCCTGTGTGGGAACCAGGCCCCTGGCTTTATCATCGACATCCACACAGGGAAGCCCATTGGTGAGTACTGCCAGCCCCACTGCCCCACGCCCTGCGGTACCAGTGCTCTCTGCCACAGTGCCTGTGAGCTTGTTTGCTTCCCCTCCCTTAGCAAATTAAGACCTGAGCAGAGAAAAGGCAAGTAAAAGAGGTGGCAAATATGGTTGGCCATGTCTTCAGACCTTTCTCCTAAGTGTCCAAGCTGCTCAGAACTCCCCACATTTCCACATGTCTGTTGGTCTCTGTGGCACCTGGAGAGACAGATGGTCAGTGACCACAGGCAGTAGCCAGGTAGATCCAGAATTCACCTGTTGCTCCTGCTGCCAGCAGCACAGACCTGACAGCCTCAGAGTGCTGAGAGCTGAAGTTTCAGGTTTGTGTTTCAGTAGATGGAAAGCCAGGGGTGCTGGTGAAAGTCACGGTGTTTGTGGAGTCTGTAGATGTTATGAAGTCTGAGACAGCAGATTAGTTAATCATTGCTTCACCTGGTCATGGCGGTGCCAACCTACACACAGGAGAATGAAGAGGGAGTGAATGAGTTCATCTTCCATCCCCAGGAAGCAAAGAGGCATGAGCTGACACCTACAGAAGGTGTCAGCCACATCTGTGGAGCGATGGGGCTGCTGGTGGATTGTGCTGATCACAGTGTCAAAGTCAGAAACCCCTGAGCCAGCTCAGTGCTTCATTGCCCTCCTGAGCTCCCCATTTGCAGCCTCATCCCTGACCCTGAGCTAATGTCCTCATTACCACAGAGGCAAACTCAGACAAAGCAAAGTGGATATCCTAGGCAGGCTCCCCCCTAACATGTGCCATACAGGCTCTGCCAGCAATCCCGTATCTCCTATGACTTGGAGTCTTGTGTGACTCTGCTGTGTGCACAGAGCTCTGCAGAATGGCCATAGCCTGATGCTGTCTGCATTATCCAGTGTCAGTCCTGGAGGAGTAGTTCTGCTGTTCGCCTGGTAGCTCCTTCCTGCTGATCTTCTTTCTAGAATGAACAAGGGCTATGGTATTCCAGTAATGAGGGATGCTTTCCTCCTTTCTGCCTTCCTGGGATGGTGACAGATGTTGTCTATGTGCAGATATTGATGAGTGCAGCGAGATCCCTGCGATCTGTACCAACGGTGTCTGCATCAACCAAATTGGCAGCTTCCGGTGCGAGTGCCCCATTGGATTCAGCTACAACAACATACTGCTCATCTGTGAAGGTAACGGTAGCCAGGACTGTTGCCAGCGGGAGCTGGGAGGGTGAGGGGGCTGCAGTATAGCAGAGGCATCTCCTTCACTCATAGTGCATCACAGTTAGGACTGTCATCAGTGGTGGAGCAGAGTCCACACATTCTCGGTCATTATTTCTCTTGAAATAATTTTGATTTTCCATGCTAATGGTTGAACAAAAATTGCTGATGTTCATGAATCTTCCGGTCTGTTTCTCCTCCTTTGTTCCTTGGTGTAGGTTGTTTAAAAGCATTTAAAAGGTTTGAGTTGTACCTAAAATGCATTTTATTATTGCAAAAAAAAAAAGAAAAAGACACTGGTTGAAGCAAACCAAGGGTTAAAATTCAGGTGACACCACTGAGCCTCCAGTCCCAGCAGGACGATGGCCCAACAGTCTGTATGTGCTTCTCCGGCAGACATAGATGAATGCAGCAGTGGAGAGAACCTCTGCCAGCGCAATGCTGACTGCATCAACATCCCAGGCAGCTACAGGTGCGAATGCTCGACTGGATACAAGCTGTCACCTAGCGGAGCCTGCGTGGGTAAGATGGGAGCTGCTTGCTGCCTGCTTTAGAGGCGAGTGTGGGAGTGCTGGCACTGTTGGGCCCTTTGGTTGGCTCTGCAGAGCACTGGGATGGGCTCAGGGAAGGACAGGAGGAGGGATGTGCCATCCCCCTGTGCTCCTTCCTGGTCTTTTGTCAGACCTGGGAACCACGACCTGCCCACATTGTGATTGTGGGATACCTCCACTTATGGAATAGTTCTTAGGGACTGTAGGCCCCTGGGGGATGAGGAAAGCTCTCTGGTCATGCAGGTGGCTATCACCCAGCAAAAGACCAGATCTTTCTATCTGTTTTCTGCTCCTCTTTTTAGTCCTAATGTGGCCAAGAGGATGCAGAAATGGCAGAGCAGCTTTCATTCGGGATCAGTACGTCATCTTGCTTGTTCTCAGTGAAGCCATCTGTCAGAAACCCGCAGCCCTATCCTGCTGTGCTTTTGCTCACAGACCCAGCAGGACCTGCAGGAGGGCAGCACTTTGGCTTTTTCCATTTGATCCATCCCTTCTGCTCACCAGCACCCACTGTGCTTTGTCATAGGTCGCAACGAATGCCAGGAAATCCCCAACGTCTGCAGCCATGGGGACTGCGTTGACACTGAGGGCAGCTACATCTGCATCTGTCACAACGGCTTTAAGGCCACCGGGGAGCAGACCATGTGCATGGGTCAGTGTGGCCACTCCAGTCCTGCGCTGCCCTTTTGAGTGAATCACGTTTCATGATGGACGTGAGCTTTCTCCAGCACTTGCTGGGTAGTGCCAGGGACAGCCAAGGGCAGGACCACCGTGTCCTCATAATCCCAGGCTGCAAAACCACAGTGGCATGGTGCATCTGGCTGGGCCTCATCTGCCCTCCCCTCCTAGGCAGTGGCTCTCAGCCTCTCAGTCATCAGTGTCTTTTTCCCTGCAGATATTGATGAATGTGATCGACAGCCCTGTGGAAATGGGACCTGCAAGAACACAGTTGGGTCCTACAACTGCCTCTGCTTCCCTGGCTTTGAGCTAACACACAATAATGACTGCATGGGTGAGTTACACACAGATGACAGACTGGTGCCATCTGGCAGGAGCTGTGGGGCATTCCCTGCGTGTCCTGCAGTGGCATACAGGAATTCAGTTCTGTGTATCAGGTTGTAGCAGTTGCAGGAGTAACTACTGGATCTCACCAGGCTGTGACTGCAGGGGTGGTTGTACATGTCAGCAGGCAGGGGCGTGGGGTGGTTATGGTGGCACCCTGACACTAATATGCTGTATTTCTTCCCACTGTGGTTGTCATTTCCCTCCCACAGACATTGATGAGTGTTCATCCATGGTGGGGCAGGTGTGTCGAAATGGCCAATGCATCAACAGCATCGGCTCCTTCCAGTGCCTGTGCCAAGAGGGCTATGACCGGACTCCCGATGGGAAGAACTGTGTAGGTGAGTGTCCCTCCCAAGGAGTTGAGCTGTGTGTTACCATGGCTGCCACTGGGCAGTGCTGGGAGACATGGGCTTGGGCTGGTCTACTCAAAGGTATTCCCTTAGGAGACAATAGACTCCCCAGAAACACTCACAAGGCCCCAAGTCCAATCAAGCCAAAGCATTGTCATTTAACTGCCCATGGAAACTGGGCCCACTGTGCTTGCATCTATGGTCAAGAAATGCCAGCTGAGACTTACAGGCAGCAAGGACAAACATTACCTTGTCCATCCTCCTAAAGCATCCGGGATTGTACCAGTGATGCCTTGGGAACAACCTTACAGTCAGGACTGGCTCTGCCGGAATTGTTGCCATTGCTGTTACGCAGCCCCTGAAGCTTCAGGGTCAGACAAGCACATTGTGCCCAAGTTACCTGTGTCTGTCACACTGCCTCCTGCAGCACATTGTCCTGTAGATCTGAGCCTGTGTTGCCAAAATGCATGTCTGAAAAATTCTTTCTTTGTGTCTTTAGAGCAAAGCAGTGTGCAGCTGCTAGGTGTGGGCCTGCCTGCAGAAAGGCGCCCTGCAAATGGGTTCTCAGAGCTGAGTACTGATGCTGTCACTGGTTATTTCCCCTCCTCTGCAGACATCAACGAATGCGTGAGCCTGCCTGGGACCTGCTCCCCAGGCACTTGTCAGAACCTGGAGGGCTCCTTCCGCTGTATTTGCCCACCTGGGTATGAAGTGCAGAACGACAATTGCATTGGTAATGTTGTCTCTCTGTCTCCTCCATTTCCAGCACAGCATGTGGCTGACTTGGGTGGCTCTCAGAGCAACCATATTCTTCCTGGGTGTGCTGGGCATGTGTCACCAGCCCCAAATAACTTCTTGGAATGACTGATCTCAGAGCAAGGCCAAGGTACTCCCAGGACTGAGGAGGGTCAGTGTTTTTGCTGTACCCTGACCATTTCACTGTCCCGTTTGCCCTGAAAGTGGGTTCAGGGTTAGGGCCAGGGTCTCTGTCCCCAAGAAGGGTGGTGACCTGCAGGCAGCAGAGTTCCCCAGAGATCATAACTTCACCTGGTTTTAATGCTATGAAAAAAGGAGTGACTTTTGGCTGCTCTGTAAGTAATACATACGCAATGCTTCCAGATATCAACGAATGTGAAGAGGAGCCCAACATCTGCCTCTTTGGGACATGCACCAATACTCCTGGCAGCTTCCAGTGTGTCTGCCCCCCAGGCTTTGTGCTGTCTGATAATGGCCGGCGGTGCTTTGGTGAGTGCAGCTCTGCCCACAGGATGATGGGGAAATACAGGACATGGCAAACACAAACACCGTGGATAGAGGCAGGAGCTGGCACAGCTGCCTGCTGTGACCCCCTTGAGGTGTTCTCAAGACTGATAGGAGTGGGGGTTGGATATTAAGATATCCTGGTTTGCTGCAGGACAACTTAGTGTCTCTAAGCCAAAATTCAGGGGTGGGTGGGCTGCCCATTTCCTCCACAGCAGCACTGCCTGCCTGCAGAGTCATCCAGAACACCAGCATCCTGAAGGAGACCCTTCCTGATGCTGAAGGGCTATAGTGGGGAGAGGAGGACAGCATTGGATGACTGCAATGCTCTGTGCATTTCCCTGTCCTACAGATACTCGCCAAAGCTTCTGCTTCACTCGCTTTGACAATGGGAAGTGCTCTGTCCCCAAGGCCTTCAACACCACCAAGGCTCGGTGCTGTTGCAGCAAGATGCCAGGAGAAGGTTGGGGAGACCCATGTGAGCTGTGCCCGCAAGAAGGAAATGGTAGGTGGGCTGGACCTCCAACATAAGCAGTGCAGGGAAGGTGTGAAGGTTGGTCCAGGCATGCAGCTGAACTGCCCTGCAACCTCATTGCTCTTACCAGGTTGCAGTTTTCTCTAGGTCTTCAGCAACCACAGTTCTTGGGAAATGGATTGCTTAGTTCTGTTTTGGATATACTCTAAATTCACAGTGCGGCTTTAGATAAAACAAAAGCATCTCAGTGCCTTCAGATCCAAGGCAGGCGTAGGTGTTTCCCAGTGAGCTGGAATTTTATGGACTCATTTGTGCAGTGAGCTGTCAAGCGCTCGGTCATGCCCTAGAAGCAGCAGAAGCACATTTTGGCCTCTGGGAATGGGTTCATGTCTAAGCCCAGTTCACTTTTCTGCTTTCTTCCAGTTGCCTTCCAGGAGCTGTGTCCATATGGCCATGGAGCCATCCCAGGTCCAGGTGACACCCGAGAAGGTATGGTGTGGTCCAGGGACAAGAAATGTGTCCTGTGGGGGGCTAGAAACAACCATACCTTGGCTTTCAGGAGAGAAGAGCTGAATCCCAGTGGCAGTAAGGGGGGGATGTGCAATCCCCCCTGAGCTGATGGTCTCTGATCACCCATGCAGTCCCCAGCTCTGGCAGGAGGCTGGGATTTCAGGGCCAGCTCAGGGAGGACAGGGGTGTTTCTGGCCACATGCTCCCATGTGATTTAACCTTGCCTTGGTTACCCCTCTAGATGTGAATGAATGCTCAGAGAACCTGGGTGTCTGTATCAACGGGGCCTGCATTAATACTGATGGCTCCTTCCGCTGCGAGTGCCCCTTTGGGTACAACCTCGACTACACAGGAGTCAACTGTGTGGGTAAGAGCCTGAGTGTTTGTCCTCCTAATGTCAACAGCTATGAGAAAGCATGTGAGTGTGTGTGTGGAAAGAAGGGTTTTTGAATGCACTTCTACCCTGCCCCTTCCCTTTTTAACCCTGGCTACTGATTTTGCTGAGCCTGTGTGAATGCTTGGCTGCAAGAAGTTACCAGCCTACATCTTTCCTATATAAATCATCTACCTAACCTGGTTCTGCCTTCCTCCAGATACAGATGAATGCTCCATCGGCAACCCCTGTGGGAATGGTACCTGCACCAACGTGGTGGGAGGCTTCGAATGTGTCTGTGATGAGGGCTTTGAACCAGGGCCCATGATGACATGTGAAGGTAAGGCTGTGGTGGGTCTGCCCCTTCACCCTGCCTTGCAGAGCTGAAGATGAGAGAAACCAAGGAAATCCCTTCCTGCCTGCCACTCTCCTGTTCTCTTAGTTCCCACATTGTCCTTCATCCCCCTACCTCCACAGATGCTTGTACAAAAATTAGATTATTGTCCCAGAAAACCACAGCCACATCCAGGCCATGTGCATGCCCCCAGTTGGTTCACTGCCTGGCTGAGTGAGCAGCAGTCAGGTCAGCATCTCCTTTGTCTTCCTCTGAGGTTGGAGCTCAGAGTGAGTGCTGGAGGCCAACCTGAAGGCAGTAGCTGCCTCAGCAAGGATCCAGGATCCTGTCCCCATTAGAGGGACTCAGTCACCTGCTGTGTATCCCTTTACAACTGCAGACTGTGACAGGAAGCCTTGGTGAAGCACAGAAAGTTGTCATGAGATGAATGTACAGCAGGGAAGTCTGTCTTGGGCAGGTCTACTGACATTACTGTCAGCTGATCCTGCTCAGAGTGCGGAGTCAAGCTCTCTCCTCTCTTCTGCCTCCCAGATATTAATGAGTGTGCATCAAATCCTTTGCTTTGTGCTTTCCGCTGCATCAACACCTTTGGCTCCTATGAGTGCACATGTCCATCTGGCTACGCCCTCCGAGACGACAAAAGAATGTGCAGAGGTAAAATCCTCCTTCTGCAGCCATTTGGGGAGCTCCCACACCCTCTCCAGGTCCCTTCCTCTTGTCTGTCTCTGGTGCTAGACAGAGGGCAGGACATCTGGACTGCTGTCTTTGGGCTTGTGCTCACTCTTGCATCTACCCTGGTGTCTGCTGTGTGCCAGCCAGCTTTGGCCAGGGCAGCAGGAACTGGCAGAAGAGTGTAGCTTTGAACACCACTTAGCTGTTCCCACAGTGGTGCAAGCTGGCAGGATGTTCTCACCAAACTTTTGGTTGCAGATCTGGATGAGTGTGCAGAGGGTCTGCACGACTGCGAGTCTCGAGGAATGCTGTGCAAGAATCTCATCGGCACCTTCCTGTGTATCTGCCCCCCAGGAATGCAGCGCAGACCTGATGGAGAGGGCTGCACAGGTAGCAAGGGCCAGGCTGGGAGGGTTTCTCAGCGGGGCTGGACCTGTATGCAGCCCTGTAGCTTTTGCTTATGTCCTGTGAAACAAGTCCTTCCTGGGACTTGCCATGTGTTACAACTTCCATTCCTATTAGATGCCCTCACACCCACAGTCTCTGCTCATCTGTAGACCCATATCCAGCCCAGGATGACGCAGCATTACACCTTGTGTTGTTTTTCTCGAATCTTTCCATGTCTGTGTCAAGCCTCTGCACTTTCCTGCTTTGAGAAGTGCCGGCCCATGCACACCTGCACAGTGGTAGGGACAGGAGGAATGCAGAGCAGGCTCAGCTCCACTCCCACTCTGGCAGCTCAGCCACTTGCAGGTGGAGAATTTGCAAAGCAGGGAAGTTGGGCACTCTGCTTTATGGGAGTTCCAGGGAAAGTGGGTTTGTTTCTCAGCTGTCCAAGGATGTGGGAGTGTACATCAAAGGACTGTGTGGGCTTGTTTCAGGGTGAGTGGTAGCATGGAAACTCATGGAAAGATTAAATTTGTCAGCACAGTTCCTTGTGACTTCTTTCCTAGATGAGAATGAGTGCCGCACCAAGCCTGGAATCTGCCCCAATGGCCGCTGCATCAACACGGTGGGAAGTTACCGCTGCGATTGCAATGAAGGTTTTGAAGTCAGTCCCTCTGGCACAGAGTGTATTGGTAATTACCATGGTCTTGATCAGACTCTGGTTAGTGGCATATGGTGCTTTTCAGGTGCTTCAGGGTTTCTGAAGGGAATTTGCCCCAAGTAAGATTTGAAAATGTTGAACCACAAGTTCAGTGAGCTGTGGGGACAGAAGAAAAGTCCAGACAAGGTTGCTGCTAAGATTTGCTTTGTGAACGGTTTGTTGTCCGTACTTAACCATGTTGAGTTTTGTCCACAGAGTTAGGGTGCACCTCAAGTGCCCTGTAGGGCACTGAGCCTTGGCACAGCCACTGCTGTGCCAGGATTGCTGGGAGGTGAGAAGCAGCCAGGGCAGCACCAAGGAGACCCCCCAGATCTGGCAGGTTGAGTGACAAGGGACTGGGCCAGAACTGGGGCTCAGGACAGAAACAGAAAGGATTCACCTGTTGGATAGAAGTGTCCCATGTGAGCTACATATCCTCATGGAGAACTGGGACTTTATCCATCTCAGAAAGTGGGAGCTCTCATCCATGGCTCAGATCACAGTTTCTCTGATGTATATTCTAGCAGTGCCAGGGAACATTTCTGAGTAAAAGAGATGGCAGAGCCTATGGAAGGGCACATGGAAAGGCTAGAGCCAGGGACCAGCCTGGACATCCAGCACCCAAGCTGTAGGGGGATGCTTCTTGTGGAATCACCTCTGCCTTTTGTATTACCCAAACCACACTAGCCTCAGTGCTGAAACTTGCACAGTCTGGACAGATTACTCAGTTATCATTGCTGCTGGCACAGTCTCACATCCTGAACTTGTCTTCCCACCCAGACACTCGCCAGGGCTTCTGCTTCACTGAAGTACTGCAAACCATGTGCCAGATGTCTTCCACCAACCGCAACCTGGTCACCAAATCTGAGTGCTGCTGCAACAGTGGGCGCAGCTGGGGACCCCAGTGTGAGCTCTGCCCCCTTCTTGGAACTGCCCAGTACAAGAAAATGTGTCCTCATGGTCCAGGGTACTCCACTGATGGGAGAGGTGAGCTGGGGCCCAAATCACCTTAATGCAGAAGGGAGAAGGCAGAAATGTGGATGCAAGAAGAACTGCACTGGGAACTGACTGGGTCAGGTCTGCACAGTGCCTGGAGCAGACAAGAAGCCTCTGCAACATTATCTTACAGCCCCCTGCACATAGCCTCTGGTGCTCAGATAGAGCCTGGGTTGCCCTGGCAGAATGCAGTCATAGGAGCATGGCCATAGAGGCAGCACTGGCACTAACAGTTCCTTCCCTCTCTCCTGCAGACATCGATGAGTGCAAGGTACTGCCCAACCTCTGCAAGAACGGACAGTGCATCAACAGCATTGGCTCCTTCCGCTGCCACTGCAGGCTGGGCTACACAGCAGATATCACAGGCACAGCCTGTGTGGGTGAGTTGGGAGAAAGAAACCCATTTCAATGTACAGCCCTTGGCCTTGGCAAGCCTCCCTCTGTCCCTTCTTCTCAGCATGCAAAGAGAGGGTCCTATATCCCCCTCCTCAGAGCCTGGCTTCCACCTCTGACCATATGGTCCTGTGTGACCATGGCAGGGCTGTGCACACTTTGTCCTCTTACGTGGCAGTACATCAAAGCCATTCCTGCATGGTGCTTAACTCCTCAAAACCCAAGGTCCTTGTCTTGTCCCTCTGACCTCAGGGTTCACAGAGACAGATAAGGAACATGATCCAGAGATGACAGTCTGTGAGCAGCCGCACCTTTTGGTGCAGAGCAGCAGGCTGTAGCCAGCCTGAGTGCCTCTCAGGTGTTGCCATACAAGTCACCCCTGGAATCACAGCTGCAAGCGTTTGGGAAAGTATGGAAGGAAGAGGTGCCACACATCCAGTACTGAGATGGTGTTGAGGACCATGCAAGCAGATAGGTCCTGGACACAGAGTGGAAAAGAGGTCCTAGATTCCAGAAACCAAGCTCTGTGCCCAGGAGGGCAGCTGTGACCTTGAGCACCTAGCCAGGATTTCTCTCTAAACATTTATGAGTTCTCCAGGTATGTGCCCTCTAGCCTCGCTCAAAGTTAAGGGCATTTTCAGAGCTGTTCTTTGCTCAGCCAAGGTGACAGTCCCCATAAATACAGGGCTGTTCCTGGTACCTGGAAGGAGCTTCCACACATCTCTTCAGCCAGGAGTGAACTGGGCAGGTTGTCAGATCCTCCAGTCAC
This sequence comes from Alectoris magna, assembly GCA_030625065.1. NCBI lineage: Eukaryota > Metazoa > Chordata > Aves > Galliformes > Phasianidae > Alectoris > Alectoris magna. The sequence goes on from CM060586.1 coordinate 215,372, forward strand.
ACCACATCCCATGCCTGAGCAGGAAGGTGATTCCACTCTTTTCCTTAGGAGGTCTCCTAGTTTTCTTAGTGGAAAAAATAGATTTGTTTGGGGCAGGGAGTTTCAGAACCCATATGGCCATATGACTGCTTAGTTTTGTTGAGCTGTGAAACCCAAGATCACCTGCATTCAGGAGTCCCTTGATAGCCTGAATGGTCCAGTGTGATGTGGGGCCCCATCCAGCAGTGCAGCCCATGAATGCTTTGTCCTGTGTCTCTCAACTCCAGATCTGGATGAGTGTAACCAGTCCCCTAAACCATGCAACTTCATCTGCAAGAACACAGAGGGCAGCTACCAGTGCTCATGCCCACGAGGATACATTTTGCAAGAAGATGGGAAGATTTGCAAAGGTATTTCTCCAGGAGAAGGAAGCAGCAGAGAACCTGCCTCATCTTTGCCTGCAAGAGAAATGGTCTAAGAACCTGGGAGGGCTGGGATTTGTGGCTTACTGGAGAGGCAGAGAAAAATCTGTGTCTCCCCTGTGTGCTGGTATGTAATCTGAGATGGAGAGGCTGCCTAGACTTGTGATTCTCATGCAGGAGGAGCTTTGTGTGTGGTGTTCCTGAGTTTGGTTCATGCCGGGTCCTGGTCTTTTCAGCACAGCTGTTTCACCATGTGTGCTCAGCTGCCATCAACTCAGACCACAAAGATAAGCTGTCTCAGTAAGAGAAACTGAGACACATGTTCTTGTTCTTGTTGCTTTAGACTTGGATGAATGTTCCACTAAGCAGCACAACTGCCAGTTCCTGTGTGTGAACGTTATTGGAGGATTCAACTGCAAATGCCCTCCAGGCTTCACTCAGCACCACTCATCCTGCATTGGTGAGTAGAGGCATTGGCTGCTGCTGTGCACATGAAAGGTGTCCAGGGGGGATTAGCTTCAGGCCCTGCACAGTCTCTCCAAGCCCTGCAGCTCTGGCTGTGGAATACTGCAGCTCTGAAGAGAGCTGCTGCTGACCTGTCTGCAGTCAGCACCTGATGTTTCATTCTGTTACCAATGCCAAGGAGCTGTCCTCAAAGCTGTGCTCCCCTTGGGGTTGAACTTACAGGCAGCTGCTAATGTTTTGCAGACAATAATGAGTGCACGGCTCAGCCCTCTCTGTGTGGAGCCAAAGGGCAGTGTCTGAACACACCAGGAAGCTACAACTGTGAATGTCAGAAGGGATTCTCCCTGGACAGCTCTGGTGTCAATTGTGAAGGTAGGTCTTTCTCTCAGGGGCTTTGACAGAAACGTGGTCCGTGTGGAATAGCTCCTAGTTGACTCACAGCATCACATTGCCCTGATCTGCCTGGAGACAGACTTGCTCTTGGACAAGCAGGTGAAGGTCTTGGTACTGCAATCATAGCAGCCAAGAATTGGAAAGGAATGGGCCTGTGTCTCACTATGGGAGAGCTCATGACAGGCAAACCCCACCATGTACTATGTCAAAGAGAAGTCTGCATTGAACACAGGGAGAATGAGGCAGAACAGAATGGTCCAGGCAGGACAAGAGGCCTCAGAGCAAAAACCATCCAAGCAGCAGCTGCAAGGGGATATAAGTGGGCCTTGGGACTGATGGTGCTATTCAAGTGCAAGCCACAGAGTAATAATAAGGCAGAACCGTTCACCTACATGAGCATCCTGATGGGTACTGGCTTCCAAGCATGTACTGCATACACGTTTGGTCCCTGTGCACCCAGTGCTGGCCACGGGACAGGGAGGAGTTGTCTCACCACCCCCTGTGTTACATTGCTGCAGATGTAGATGAGTGTGACGGAAACCACCGGTGCCAGCATGGCTGCCAGAACGTGCTTGGGGGCTACAGATGTGGCTGTCCACAGGGCTACGTGCAGCACTACCAGTGGAATCAGTGTGTGGGTGAGTGTGGGACAGGGACCCTTGCATCCTGGGGCTGAGGGCTGAGGGATAGATGGCAGTTGGGCCCTGAGTCCCTCTGCAGCCACCCTGACCATTGCTGACACTGATTTCTGGGTTCACATCTGCAAAGCCAGCACTATGCTTCCTGCCCTGCCCTAGAAACCTTTGCCCACTAAGTTTCTAACCAGTTTGCTGTCTCTGGTGCAGATGAAAATGAGTGCTCCAGCCCAACTGCCTGTGGCTCTGCCTCCTGCTACAACACTCTGGGAAGTTTCAAGTGTGTCTGTCCATCTGGCTTTGACTTTGACCAGGCCTTTGGGGGGTGCCAGGATGTGGATGAATGCTCAGCTGGTGGCAGTCCCTGTAGTTATGGCTGCTCTAACACAGATGGAGGTTACCTCTGTGGCTGTCCTGGAGGCTACTTCCGAGCAGGACAAGGGTAAGACCCAACTCTCTGCTGTAGGGATTTCTTAAATTTGAGGTATACCTGGATAAAGCACATTTGAAATGCACCTAGAATGACATTCAGAGACTGAGACTTGCCCACCATGGCCCAGATTGACCAGCAAGACTGGTTCTCACCCCAGCTCATCTCCAGCCTGTTTCTGGAGCCATGTCTATTTGTAGTCATGGATGCTTTTAGACTCAGGTGAACCCAAAGCCTGGAAGTGCTTCCTGGCAAGGACCCTACACAGTTCTACTTGCTGCCGCCCCCTCACCTTGTCTGTAAGTGATCAACTCTCAGCACTGTGGATGCTGAAGTGCAGCTGTGTATCAGGTGCTGTTCCCAAAGCAGCTTGTGCTTCACCTTGACTTTGTGAAGTGCTTGAGTGCTCTCTACTGCCAGAAAGCAACCTCACACTCCTCTCCTGTGCTCCAAGACACTTCTAAGAAGTGCCCGCTGCTCTGCACAGAGTATGTAGGTAACCAGGTACCAGGTGATAGTGCCCCAGTTCCACCACAGTTTGTAGCTCAGGCCCCTAAGAACGACAACCAAGGTGGGCATGAGCTGCACAATGCGTATTTTGTGGTGTCCACACAGACACCTGTACATTACCAGGAGATGTTGCAGGTGGTTCTGTGCATGCTGCCCCCAGGCATCCTCTATCACCACACCTCTGCTGCCTGCCAGAGTCACCAGAACAGTCTGAGGGAGCCTTGGGAGTCAGTGAGCTCCCATTCCCATGAGCCCTTGGCTTTTCCATTGCCAGACTGTTGCTGTCCCCTCACAGAATCCCCTTGCTAATGCCCATATCCTCTTCCAATGTCCTCTTCCATATCCCATATCCCATATCCTCTTCCAGCTCTCTAGTTAGTGCAGTTGCTAGCAGTGTAGCAGATGCAGCACAAACAGATTGAACCTACTGCCTTATTAAACAAGATGTGGCCTGATACCTCCCCTGGGCATATCCTGACCATAAGGCATTCTACACAAGCCATGCAAGGTGTGATCTTCCTTTTGTTTCTGGGTGCCACATGGGGAATATATGAGGGCAATGCTGAGTCTTCCTTCTCAAAGCATGAATCTGAGATAGAACTCTGCTTTTCTGCCACCAGACACTGTATTTCTGGCTTGGGTTTTGGGAAAGGGTCCTACCTTCCTGCCCCTCAAGAAGAGGATGAAGACAATCTGCTCTCCCCTGAAACCTGCTATGAGTGCAAGATAAATGGGTACCCCAAGAGGGGTCGACAGCGACGCAGTGTCAATGGCACTGAGAGGCATAAGGTAAGAAATTCATGACATCCCAGATGGGGTGGAGTAAGAAAAGAGCTGAGTCACTTGGGGGTGGCTGCCTGGTGTAGAACCCATACAGCATGCCCATTCCTGTGGGGTTGTCTCAATCCAGGCAGATCCACTCTGCACTTAAGTGACATATTGCTTCTATGGTCTGGCCATGTTTTTTTGCAAGGGATGCAATTGGGGTAACAGGTCCCACAGTTCCATAGAAGGCTATCAGGCTCCAGACTGTCAGTCTACCTACAGGTTCGTTCCTTGAAAGAGGAAGTTTTGACCTCTGTAAAAGGCTCCTCGAAGTTCATAGGCCCACTCAGAACAGGTAGGTCTGGGAGGCTCTTTAGGCCTTGAGCAAAATATCCAAGAATTTCTTGGTGCTTCTCCCTGAAGATGAGGGCTGTGGACTTGCTGGTTCCATCTCAGGGATGGGAACAGGGCACCAAGAAACACTTGGAGGACCATAGAAGTGGCACCCATTCCTCAGAGCTGCCTTAGGATGGCACGTGAGGCAGAACCACCTAAATCAAGTCTTCTCATATCAGGCCATCACCTTTTCTTGGCATCTGTAAGTAACATGCCTGGCTCCTTCCCTAGGATCACACTGTGAATTTGGCCAGCATGGATGTGGAGGCTCCTCTGTCCATGATGCTGAACCTCTCTGACCTGGCACACAACGAGCATATCCTGGAGCTTCTGCCAGCTGTGGAGCCCCTGGAGAACCGTGTGCGGTACCTCATCTCCCATGGGAATGAGGATGGCTACTTCCGCATCCACCAAAAAGAAGGGCTCAGCTTCCTGCACCTTGGCCGCAAGAAAATAGTGCCCGGCACCTACCTGCTGGAAATCATGAGCGTGCCCCTGTACCGCAAGAGGGAACTGCAGAAACTAGAGGCCAAGAATGACCTCAACTACTTAGCAGGGGAGCTGGGCCAAGCACTGAGGATGAAGCTCCAGCTCCAGCTCTACTAGCAGCCGTGAGACCCACCCACCCAATCGACAGTACAGTCCTTAGCCTTGCCATCCCCACCTGGAAACAACTGCCTCTTCTCTTGCCGCACCCGCTGCCACCACCTCCCCCACTGCACTGCACAACTGATGGGAAATCTCCCCATGGGCTCAGCACTCACCTGGGCCACGCAGGGGTATTCCATTCCATGGTGTGCTTGGCTCAAAACCAAGCCACACCACGAAAGAGCTCATGCAAGCTTTGCCAAAGTTTATGCTGTGTTAGCAGGGGCATCCTCCCTGCACTCGGCTCCTTCTGTCTCCTTTAAACAAGGTGCTGTTGATCTGAGCTGGCAGAGGCAGCACCATGGGAAGGTTCCGGTCATTCACGCTCACAGCCCATACACCGCCCCACATCCCAGTAAATGGGAGGGGATCTGGGGGCGGCTTTGGGAGATGCTTCAGGGGTACTATGTCAGTGCCTTTCCCAACAGTTTTTTTTCCTTCTTTGACTCTACATTGTCATATTGGTGCTGCACAAGAGCCCTACCTACGCTGGCTCCTATGTCTCTCTGTCCTCTCCGTGTCCTCTGGTCCATTTGGGCTGCTCTGTCAAACTGAAAAGCTCACTAGTGAGTGAAGGGGCAGCTCAGGCTGCAAACCTCATGTCATGAAGCAGCCAGCCCAAAGGACCAGGTCTCCTGCAGGGAACGTAGGGTTTTCGCAATGCAGTGTGCTCAACAGTGCATTCCCTCCAAAGATTGGTGCTGGAAGGGGTTCTATAGAGCTCCAGCAAGCCAGGGGTTAATGTATCCTCACAGAAGTGAATAGGAGCTCTGGAAAAAAAGCAAATAATTGCACTGGTTAATGCACATGAACAAACTAAACTGGAAGGGAACATCACCAGCCTGGTTCAGAGCATCCATCCTTCCCTTGCCAGTGGTGATGGAGAACTTGGTGCACATGTGCGGCACACTGCAGGGGCAGACTTGCTGGCCACCACTGACGAGTGGTTTAAAATCTTGTAAAAACCCTCCTCCCAGCAGGAGCAGATGGGGGGGGTGGGCTCTGCAGCATGGGGCAGGGACAGTCCAGCCCTCATGGTGTGAACGGGGGTGTTGATTGCCCACAGTGAGGAGTGGAAATGGAAGCTGCAAGACACTGCCCTCATTACTGCCTGCACCTTGGTGACAGCTGAAAGTCATCCCCGTTAGTGCAGACAAATGAAATGCACTCCAAAGAGTCTGGAAGGTATAAGTGAAGTGAAAGGAGCTCTCCCCTCTGCCTCCCTTGGCCATGTGGGCTGCTCTGTCCAGGTGGGCTTCTCTCCCACCTCAGGGTGGTCCTTCACACAGCGCTCCGCAGTGCCATGGCCTTGTTCTTTAGGAATCTGTTCTCACACCCGCATCAACGTTGTGCATTGTCAAAGGCAAGACAGGTGCTAACTCACTCTGGTGACACACAGAACTACCTGACAACAAACCAAAGGTGCTTTCAGAAGCTGGTGCTGGTATGGAACTGTCAGCGTTAGTGCACTGTATCCATCCACCCTTCCGTATTTATGTGTAACCACCACAGTCTGATTGCTCGGTGGTGCGAGGAGTGCATATTCTGTAACGTTTTTTTTGTATTTGGGGGTGGGGTGGTTGGTTTCTCCTGGTACGCTTCCACTGCATGGAGTGGGGAGGTGTACATATACTGTATTTGGGCTAATGTCAAACTTGAAAACTCTTTTTGTATAATGCAGCTCCAGACTCTGGTTTTGCAAGAGTTCCAGAGCTTGTGACAGGATGGGTGGCCTGATGTTTGGTTTTTTATTATTATTATTATTATTATTTTGGTTTGGTTTTGTTTTCCCAACAGGTGCTTTAAAAAGAAAAAAAAAAAAAACCACACAGCAAACTATTAATAATAATAAATGAGCAGAGATGGGTTTGTGTGTGTGTGTTGAGCCAAAGCTATCACATGAAGAAGCTCAAGGTTTCCTTAATTCCTCTCTGGTGTGGTGTTATTTTGTATTGCCATTTCTTGCTGGATGTTTTTGGGAAGCATTGAAACTGAACCCTGTGCCCTTGTCCCGCAGAGAGAGATGGCTCTTTGTGGGATTCCTTTTTTTTGTATCGGAAGCAACAGCAACAATAAAATTATTTTGGGTTAAGTGGTTCTGTGCCTTCCTCTCACCTGGGCACGGGGCAGATGTTGGCAGTGCCTCACAGAGCGGGCATAGAGGAGATTCTATGTTCTATATCCACAAGTTTCCCCTAAAAGCTTTCCCCAACTTTAACTGCCAAAGGACAAAGAAGTGTGGTTATGTCGGTGTAATCGTAGAATCAGAATGCTGTCAGTCAAGTATGAACTAAAATCTGTACAAGTCTTTGTATATACACCCTTAGATACAGTAAACATGTACTTTTATCTAGGTCAGAATGAGCATCCTTGAAATTGCTTAATTAATTAAGTAGAGGAACTCTTAATCACAACACAATGACTAAACTTGTATTTGAAGATAGAAGCATCTTGAAAAAAAATCGTGTAGTTAATTAACATGACTAACACAGCCTGCAGGTAGGGAGATGAGCCCTATTTTTAACTCACCCATTGTAGGCAGGGGGCTGGTACAATCAGTAAGTGTACAATCAATAAGTAAACAGAGGTTAGGTGAGATTATCGTGATGAAAAGACAATAAAGAATAAATGGAAATGCTCACCAATGTTGAAGGCTTGCAATAAAACTCCACCATGGAGCAATTTCCATAGAGAGATCCTTCCTCAGAGGCAGTCAGTCCTTAAATGGGGTCTAGAAGAGATGGAGCCAGGCTCCACCCCTTCCGGTAGCACAGCTGAATTGCCTTCGCCTGTGCTCCTGCGGCTGACTCATTGCTTGTCTCAGGTGGTCAATCAGAGGTTTAGGCTGTGGTAAACAGTTCCCATACAGGGCTGTATCAGGGCACTAGGCATGTGATAAAATTATGTCTAAAAAAGCATCACAAAAAATCCTGGGGTGTGCTGGCTTTGCAGAAGACCACCTGGCACCCAACGTTTTGCAGCTTCTCAGCAGATCAGTATTCACGTGTTTGCTTTCCAACAATGGGTTGTGCAATGGTGGAAGTAAAATGTGTATACAACATGAATATAATTATATTAATTTGCAACATCCAACCACCACCAGTCCTGTCCTGCTCCCCTTGCCTGGTGCTGTGGGGCTGCACCTGGTCAGGAAGGGCACTGCCTCTGATGTGCTGCAGTCACATCAGTTTTCCACCTCATGCACCTTTGTGGAGCAGCCCCACTTCTGCTGCTTTGTGGCAGTTTTGCTGAATAGTGATTGTGCTGAGCAGAGGCCACACAACATAGGGACTGTCTGGACTGTGCAGTGAATGTTTTGTGGACTGTGTTCTGTGATGTAGGTTCTTGGCCGTGTGTCCAGTGGTGCCAAGAAAGGTGCAGAAGCAGGATCACTGGATCTGGGTACCAGTGTCCTGTTTCTTGGCTGTTGGTGCAATGCTAACCATACCCAGTGAGTCTGCACTAGTCTGGCCAACCCCAAGAGAGAAGTCTCCCTAGGACTTTCCTATCAGAGCAGTGCCTTTGCTTCTTTGCAGCACCCCGCAGTCAGCCCTTGCACCTTCCCCTGTGCCAGTACTCATATGACCCCAGAAACTCCCAGCAATGACTGACATGCACCCACACACCCCCGTGCCCAATGGGACGCATCACAGAGCAGAGGAAAAGCTGTGTGGGGTTAGCACAGTGCAGCTTTATTTCCATGGAGCAGGAGGAAGTTCTCCCCCATGGGCTCAGATCCCTTAGCACACAACTTGCCAGCCCACAGCCATACCCCACCACAGCTTTTGCTAGCTAGACCTGCGGCCAGCTGCAGCACCCCTACTTAAGAGTCACGGTTCTCACAGTCAGGTTCCCCTGCTATGGGGACAGCCATAATTCCCCTCACTTACACGGCCCTTCTGCGAGGCAGATGTAAGAGCACGCCCAAGCTGCCCAGGTCCTGCTGGAGCAGCCACGTGCAGAGCGAGGCACTGCTGGGTACTGCCAGGCCTGGGCTGGATGAGAGCCATCTCCCAAGTGCTGTGTGGGGATTTCAGATCCCTGCAGGGATCCCCGCAGGGCTCCCAGGCAGGTCTGCAAGTGGCTGCATGACTGCACCTTGCTCAGACCATTTCCACAAGTTTGGCAGGGAGCGGTCATGGTGGTGTAAAGCAGAGAGTGGGCTGCAGGGCTGGAGGGCAGAAGGGCGCTGCACATGGGGTCTCCATCTCCCCCTTACTTGTGGGGTGCACTTTGAGGCTGCCACACAGAGAGGAACAAAGCCAACACTTGGGTCAGGTGCCTGTAAACCCCCTCACAGACAAAGCTCAGCTACAGGGAAACACACACACACACACTGGGCCAAGGTCAGCACTCCCCAGAGGACACAGACAGAGGTGACGCGGGAGGCAGGAGCAGGTGAGGGTCCAACGCCCGGCCCGGTGCAGGGCAGAGATGCCCAGACCAGGAGCCATGGGGGGTCGTGGCCGAGGGCAGGTCCTGCCATGCCCTGCCCCGTTGCCTCCCGCCCCTCACTGCGGCACGCAGCACTGCCCCGGGGCACGGCGGGCAGCGAGACCCGTGGGAGTTACGTCACCCCTCCGATGTATCTTGCCGAGAGTGCTGCAGGCTGCGAAGAAAACTGAAAAGTGCTTAGAAAAGAGAGAAACCCCTAGAAAACCCACCCCAGACAAGAGCCCGACCTCGCCTCCCTGCCCACGGCATCCCTGCTGGCTCAGGGCAACACCACAGAGGAAGGGGGGGCCGGGGCCGGGGCCAGCTGGGGTGGGAGGCACTCGGAGCACCCAGGCTCGCCCCATCCCTGCCCTCTACACCAAGGCGTAGTCAAACTGGCCCCTCTCCAACCCCTCCTTGTGGTCAGTCCAGGAGGAGGCAGGCATGCGGCTGTAGGGGTCCAGCAGGATGCGAAAGCAGCGCACCATCAGCATCACCAAGAAGACCAGGAGGAAGATGACAAAGGCAAAGACGGTTTTCTGCTCGGCATCCATGCCCGCAGTGCTGGCCGGGTGCTCAACCAAGGACGGGGACAGCAGTTCATAATCCATCGTCGATGCATCATTCATGGCAGAGGTGAGACACTTGAGCTGCAAAGAGCACGAGGACAGGGAGCATCGGGGCTTGGGCAGCCAGCTCCAGCCTCCTGCTGTGCACCTGGAGCACCACCTGCACCAGTCACTCCATAGCCACCAGCACTGCTAAGCTGAGCCAAGGAGCTCAGGATTCACTCCTGTGCAGACCGAGAGCTCCTGGAGGGAAAAGCAGAGATGGAGAGAGAGGAGGAATTGGCCACCGGCTTCAGCTAAAGAGCACCTTAGCTGCTAAATAATTAGAGACAGGAGAGGGCAGGGGAGAGTCTCTGTTGCCAGAACTGCAGTTATTTGCTGCTGATGCAGCCAGACAAGCAGTCAGATATCTGAGAGAAAAGCCAGGGGACAGTGATATTTATGGCCAGAGGCTGAATTTGGTATGTATTTTCAGCCAGGAAATGTGGGAAGAGTACTTGTTAATTGAAAAGTAATATTCTCAGCTTGAAACTTTTTTTAATTGTTATTATTTTAAATCCAGTTTCTAAACTGTCAGCATTCACCAGCAGTCATTTTTGCTTTTATCAATTTAAGAATCAGAGGGGTTATCTTTTTTTTGCTTTTGGCAGCTGAAGAAGTGAGAAAGCCAAGAGGGGAGGAGGACTAAATGGAGGGAGGAGGAGCTTTGTAGAAAGTGAGGATGCTTCAAAAGGAAATCTCCCTTATCACCTCAAAGGCACAGGTTCACAAGTGGGTCCACGGTTTTCTGGCAAGCTCAGGAAGCACTGCCACATTGGTGCCACTCATCAGGGACACAAAGGAATGGGGTGGGTGGGCAACTTAGTCTGCTAGTATTGAGTTTGCCTCTCTCGTCATAAATCCCCAGCAACCCTCTGGAGAGTGTGTATGCCTACCAAGCCCAGTGCTGTAGGACCACTTGCCCTGAGTCACAGGAAAATGTAGGCTGAGGACCTTGGCTGTCAATCTGAGCAGGCTTCTCAGGGCTTTACCTGTCTGGTCTTGAAAATCTCACAAGATGGGCACAAGCTCAGAGTTTGGCTACTGTCACCAAGGGTGATGTTTCCAGCTGCTTTGTGTCCCCTGAGCTAATGACTGCCTTCAGTTTTGGACCAGGCCTAGAAGGGGCTGAGTCCTGGAGGAAAAGGAGAGCACCTACCTCACTCCAGCTGTGTGGGTGCACTAGCATTGCTGTTGCAGGAGAAGCAGAAGACTGCCTCCAAACAGCCACATCACTGAGCAAAGATCTCCAGGATCCAGCTTCCTTGGGCTAGGGATGAAAAACAGAAGGACAAATTGACAGAAGTTAAAAGGACAGCAGTCACTTAGCAGTCACAGCAAAGCAACAAAGACGCTCCTGTTTTAGCAAATGCTGTGAGTTCTCAGTGTCTCTTAGACCGGCACTAGCTCCTGGATAGGAGAACATCTTTATCAGTGTCCCCTTGCTCCATCCTGGAGCCTGAGTGCTCTTAGTGTTGTGGAGACTGCAGTAAAAGGTCCCACTGGGTGACATCCAGCCACGCATGCCCCTGTCCTCCAGGCAGCAATACTGGGAGCAACTATCAGTGGGAAAAGGCAGCCAGCCTTTTAGGAATGTATTCTCAACCAAATACGGAGTGCTGGAGAGTCCAGCTCAAACAATGTGGAGCCAGTGGGTCTGCCAGATACAACCTTTTAGCACTTCAGGAAGGCACCAGCTCTCATGAGCCACCTCTCCAGGACAGCACATAGGGTTGTTATCTCCAGTGACAGGTCTCCATCACTATCTACAGGAATGACTGATTGGGCAAAGGCACCTGCAGCCCTGACAGATTCCGGTCTATAATACTCTTGCAAAAAGTCCTTTTGAAATGCAGATATATACCCTGATCTTGGGAAATAGTGCTGGCCCAGGACCCAACCATCTGCTGGCAGGTCTATGTAGAAAGACCAGGACTGCTCAGCCAAGCAGTGCCATGGATGGAGAGGAGCACTTCTCATACCTTCTCTGTCAGGGATTTTGACAAATATATCATCTGATCTTTAATGAGTACAAATTGCAAATATTAGATTTCTCTGGCAGTTCCTGCCTTCCCTGGTAGCAGCTGCACAGGCAGTCAGTTAGGCTCCCTCAGGCCTACTCTCCCCTCCTCGTGCTGTGGATTCCCATGGCATGAGTGCCCATCAGGAAGGCAGAAGGATGGGGGTGAATGAACTGAGCTGGGGAGTTTTCCAGCTGAGCAGGAAGAACATTTCCCAGTCCGTAGAGAACGGCCAGGCTCAGAGAACAGCACCTTGCACAACTTGGCTCCTCACACTCTCCAAGAGGTGGTGAGTGGTCCAGAGATGGATGCGAACCATGAAGATGAGGACAGCCTGGGGAATGAAGCATCCCTAGGGCCTCAAAGTGAGCTGACTCTTCAGATTAGTCTGATGTTGTTCCCATGGAAAGATGGTGGTCAGACACAGGGTGAGCACAGGAGCAGCTGATGGTTCCATGTGACCCAATCAGAGGGGCCGCAGTGATGATTCAGAGCCTGGAGCATCTTCTGCACGAGGAAAGGCTGAGAGCCGTGGGACTGTTCAGCCTGGAGAAGAGAAGGCTGAGAGGGGATCTCGTCACTGTTTATAAATATCTAAAGTGTGTGAGTCAAGTTGATGGAGGCGGACTCCTCTCGATGGCGAACAGCAATAGAACAATGGGCAACAGGAATAATCTGGAACACAGTAACCTCCACACTAACACAAGGAAGAACTTTGTTATCGTCAGAGTGGTGGAGCACTGGAGCAGGCTGCCCAAGATAGATGGTAGAGTTTCCTTCTATGGAGATATTCAAGACCCATCTGGACACCAACCTGTGTGACCTACTGAAGGAAACCTTTAGCAGGAGGATTGGACTTGATCTCTAGAGGTTCTTTTCAACCCTTTCAATTCTGTGATTCTGTGATCCTAAGTGACCTTCCAACAGTTTCTGAAGATCCCAGGCTAGCGTGTCAGGGCCTAGAGATGTCCATGGACCTTTTTGTAATTCAATTCCATAGAGCTGAACAAAGAGCCAAGCTAAAATATATAGGTGGGAACCAGCTGCTGTTTCGCAGGAGACATTCAGCAACATTATCCTATAACTTCCGTACACAGTATGGTGACTTTCTAGATACACACAAATTTTTGGCCACAGCTGTCAGAATTCAGACTTTGGTGAAAACAGCTCAGAGATCAAATAGACAAAAGCAACCAGATCCTTATCACAGGCTCCTTCTCTCCCTCTGCCAATTATTCTTCCAGAAATTATACTGCATGAGGCTGTGGGGCTGAAAATTGCAATAATCCCTGCAGAGAGCGCTCTTCCCAAGTGCTACCTACGTATTCCAGCTTGGTGCTGGAATAACTGGGGCCTTCTGTTATCTGGTCATCTCTGACTGCAAAAAGACAGTATCAGAGAGCCCAACCCTGCACCAAGAGCCCTAATGCCATGTCTTGCATTAGCATGGCAGAGCATCCCTGCTTTGTGGCTGCCAAGAAGCCATGGCTGGCTGAGTGACTTCCACCAGCTGCAGCCCTCCACCAGAGACTTCAGTGGAGATCCATGCTTCCCATAGGTTAGGAAAATTCCTCTTCATAATCCTTCATACCAGTGATGCTGAGTATAGGTCCTGCTGCAAAATAATCAACTCAAGCACAAATCATGTGTCTGGAGGTGCCCAGCTGACTTGTAACTGACATCAAAAATGCAGGGAGAAACATGCATTTGCAGGAGAAAATACAAGGTTTTCTGCCAAATATTATTGAAATATTTCTCTCGCATTCAGGATGTGTTGCTTTTTTATTACCATGTGAAGAATCAAATCTTAATTTCCCAAGAAAATGCGGGTAAGATAGTTAAATGAAGGCAGCTGTTATTTAAGGAATATGTGATTGAGTTTTATTAAGATTCATGTTCCCTTAGTAACTAAAAAGAATGCATGAGCAAGGAAATTACTAAATGGGGGAGAGAACTCACAAAGGAAGAGGACTGTCAACTATTTAGCAACACTGTGGGGATATTTTTACGGGTACAAAACACAAATTAAATGTTAATTAGGCAAATGACAAATATCTAATGCAATATTAACCTTAAAAAGAGGCATGGAGTAATGTTTACAATGCAGGATGCCATCTGGTGTGGAGGGCTCACCCTTCCCACAGGAGACACCTCCAAATGGAGACCGATCCTACACGTGGGCAGCGGCAGAGGGATGGGACTGTGGAGGGATGGGGCTCCGCAGCCATGGCACGACTCAGCCTCCTGGCTGCACTGCCCTCAGACAGTTCCACTAGCATCAGCTTATTCCACCCTCCCAGTCCTTGCAAACCAAAAGACAAGAGCAAGAGCTAGCTGCTATATGGGAAAGCATAAAAGGAATCAGTGGGAAGGAAACCCAGCTGTGGAGCCAGGGAATGAGGCCACTCACCAAGGCACTAACAACCTTGTCTTGGGGCGCTGGGAGATGAAGACAGCTTTTCAACACTGTAGTAAAACACCTAGCCCTGCAAAGTGTGCATTTTAGCAGCAGAAATTGAAAAAAGACCCACATGATTGGCACAACGAAGCAGAATTGTACCAGAAGTGCTGACCTATTCCAAGAACGGAGCTGGAAGATGAGCACTATTATGAGTGAAGCAGGGTTTAATTGCACTGTGTCATGGATGCAGTCCAACAGCCAGGGAGGGACTTCGTTTGCATGCTTTTAAATAAACGCAACTTTCTTAGTCCTGTCTTGCAACAAAAGAAGACATTTACAATTATATAACAGCAATAAATGTGAGTAATGTCTTAAGCAGAGAAAGCGGAACTAGTTTTGATGGAGGAGAGTTCTGAGGGGGCTAAAATGCTGAAAACCACATGAAGAGAGCAGAACAAAATGCCTGCATGCAAGGAACAGCATCAAATTCATTAGGATGCTGCTAAAGCAACCCTGCTTTTCAAAGCACAAATCCACTGTTACTCCCCATACAAACCTATGTGAGGCAAGCTGGAGGAATATCCCAAATATCCAGGGTTCAAGGAGGAATTGGCATGCAAAATGAGCAGGGCAGGGGAGCAATGCCATGTACACCCTCTGCTCAGAGCTGGGAGTGCTCTGCAGGAGCTGGGGGTCTCACAGGACCCGGCTCCACATGTTCCCTGTTGTTAATATTCATCCCATTGCCAGGCACCGCACACAACCACCTGTTGCAACCAGAGAGCAAACGCGATCGCCAGGGAGACAGGGAAGCAAGCACCCTTGTGAGGGCTGCAGGCAATGTGCTTAAGCAGGAGGTCTGCACGGCCTACCAGCTCCAGAGAGAGAAAGGCTATACTTGCGGCACTGCAGGACTCTGTATCTCCCTCCGCTGCCCCACAGCCGTGCTCCCAAGCCCACAGGCCCTTCTTCTCTGGAGCCCTTCTGGACACACCTCTGGCACTGCTATAGGGAGCTCTCAGCACAGCAGAATTGTTGGCAGGGCTTGCATTGCCTTTTTCAGTCAATGTTGCCGCTGATTCCCCACAGCAACAAATGAACACATGCCACTGGGTTACTGCATGGCTGCCAGGATCAACAGAGCTGCTGCATTAATGGAGCCCACACAGCCAGGGGCAGCTGGAGATCCCCCTAACGAAGGGGTGAGAGGAGCTGCCTCCCCTCTTCACTCCTTCCCAGATGATTGCATTCAGCTGTCATTCTGCAGTGCTCACCTTTCCTCTGGAGGAAACTCCCTCCCACAGGATCTCCTTCTGTTCCAGCCTAGTTTTGCCCCTCAGGAAGAGAGAATTTGTAGGTTCTGTTTCCAGGAACAAGAACCCGATCCTCTGTGGAATCTGTCCCACAGGGCTAAAGAGGCATCCACGGCATGGAGACATGCATTACAGGCTTCTGCTCCAAAGCTGTGCCCTGGAATGGGCTGTGGGTCCCTTTTGAGCAGACTGCA
The DNA here is from genome assembly GCA_030625065.1 of Alectoris magna. Classification (NCBI taxonomy): domain Eukaryota; kingdom Metazoa; phylum Chordata; class Aves; order Galliformes; family Phasianidae; genus Alectoris; species Alectoris magna. Next base: position 230,986 of record CM060586.1, read on the forward strand.
GGGATGAGTGGCAGCAGTTTGCTTTTCCTCAGCAGAGCATCCATCACAAGCCCTGCCAGCATCTCTCCATCACCTGGCCCAGCTCCTGGGTCCTGTGAAGGTCCAAGGAAGACCCCAATTTCAGCAGGATCCCCTAACTGCACTAATGGATCCAGATGCCCCCTCATGCTCTAAAGCCTGTTCTTAATAGCTGCCTTCGAGCACCTTCCACAAGGAATGACACTTCTGTCCCGCAGGACTGTCATGGACTACACAGGTTGAGACCCTGGGAGGGATGCTCTCCGTGACTCTGCACCATGAGCTGTGCAGGGAGGCACCAGGGGAGGGACTGAGGAATGCCCATCTGCCCATGGCACAGGGAACCAGGCTGAAGGGGTGTACCCACAGCCCTTTGCCTGGGCTGCAGGAGGACCCCAGGCCCTTTCTGCCTGCTGTCCCTTGGCTCCAGCCCAGCCCTGCAACCCTGCATGTCTGTAACCCAACTCCCATTGTAAAAGGCTGGCAAGTCTTCTGCCAACCAGCCCACGGCTAACGGGAAGGCCAGGACCCTGCTGGTCCTCTGGTCCCATGCAGCCACTGCGGAGGAGACTTGCTGGCAAGGCAGCTCTACCTCAGGATTGCTGCTGAGCTCTGTGGTAGAGGAAGACAAGCAAAATCTAGGGCATGGAGCACAGAACAGAGATAATCAGGCCAGGGCAGGAGCATGAAATGCTGAGGGTGAGACACTCTTGCCCCTAGAGGGAGCAGAGGCAGTTCTGGGGCTCTGGGATCCACAGAATCATGTACCCTGTCCCACTGATGGAGTCTGAACCATACCAAGAGTCAGTTCCCCTGGCACAGCACTAGGCACAGTGCCCCTCACCCAACTCTGCCCTTCCTCCAGCCAGTCTTCACCATAGAGGTGGCCTGCTCTAATCACACTTAGGACAGACAAGCAGAAGGCAATCTTCAGGCAAGAGCATCAGCTAAGGAGAGATGCTTCTTCCCAGACATTGCAATCCCTGGTCTCCCTGGGAGCAGGGCATGGGAGGCTCGGCCAAGCACAGTGCTCTGCAGAACTCCCTTCATGTGCACTCTGTCATCCCAGCACACAGAAATACCATCACCACCAAACCAAGCCACTCAGTAAGAAGATAACCCAACAATAAAGCTGTTACCCACAACAACCAAAAAACCCAGCATCCTGCTCTCTCCATCTAGACTCAACAGTTTCCATCAGAAGACATTCTGGTCCCAACACCAGATGAGCAGAGCTACCCCATCTCCTGAACCCATCATCAGTGAGAGGTCCTTGACAACCAAGCACAGAAATGACTTCCCCCTCCCCTTTGTACTTCCTGGCTCTGCAAACCCTCTGTCCTCCTCATAGCATGAGCACTTGCAAGGGGATGGGGCATGGATGGTACCTGGATGGCATGGGTCTGGGGGCCCAGCCACTCAGCCACAGCGATTCCCAGCTCTAGCACTTGCCATCTTGAGGGAAGGAGCAGATGCCTCTCTTCTGGAGAGCGCACAGGGAAGGCAACTGCTCTTCACTCACACTGGAGCAGGTTCCTATGGCGATGCAGAATCAATTATAATAGAAGGTGGAGCACAGCTATTGGAGCTGGGAGAAGTTTTATGAGCTGCCTGCCTGGGAAAGCAATGCTGCAAGAGGAAATGGGGCTGGGGGCTGGGGACTGGGCCTGGCCATCCTTGGGGTCCAGCTCCTGAATCCCAGTGTCCCCCTGGGTGCTCCATGCTCTCCCCGTGCAGCATGTACAGGGGTCTGCCAGGCACCTGCGTGTCTCACCTGCACTTCCCAGAAGGCTGCCCAAGGCACTGGGAGCAATGTGAATTACCCAGCTACAAATCTGCCTAGCACAGGCCTTTGCACTCCCACCCTTACCACTGTCCCCATGGAGGGAGCAGATCCCAGAATGAAAAGGTTTTGTACAGCAGCAGAACAGACAGCCCTTCCTTTCCCATGCAACCTACCATCTGTACAACTCCCTTGCAAAAGCTGCTCCAGGGCATACACCCCTGCGTGTCTACATCTGTACCAGGGCCACAGCCCCGCTCCCAGCAGGCTGAGATGCACCAGAGCAAGCACAGCCTTCCTGCTGGGCAGGCACACCCCTGCCATGCCTGCATTGAAGCCAAGCTTGACTTTGTGCAGCACCCAGCACATGGAACTCCACCTCCAAGATGCAGTTTGAGATGCTGGGTGCACAGCTGGCCATGAAGATGTTCAAGGAGTGAAGGATCTGGGACTGCAAAATGTCACTACAACCCTATATGTACCTTCTCACTCCAGGCTCAAGGAGTCATCCAGGTTCAGTGCCAAGCCTGGCAGCTTTGGGATGCAAAGTGCTGTCAGGCATACACAGTGTCACACCCAGCTCACAGGGAAACATGCCGAGGTTCAGGAAAGGTCCAGGAGTGTGAATACGTGCTTGGACCTGAACCAGAAGCCACACTCAGCCCCACTGTCTGACAGTCCTGCACAAGCTCCTCGTGGTTGAGTGTGTGCCACCAGCTCTGCCTTCTGCTGCCTCCCACCTGCACGCCCTCCCCACCTCTGTGTGTCAGATCTATACAAGCAAATGATGGCAATCTTTTCTCTTCTGGAGAAAGGTAACAGGAGCCTGGGCACTATGATTTGGAGGAAGAACTAACACTAAATTGAAAAGGAGAGTGTCAGGGACAGGAGTGGTCAATATAGCTGGCAGACCCACTGCAGCAGTGATCATGGGGTGATGATCCACATCCAGTTTTGATGATCATCCACAGACAAAGTCTGTGTCTCCTTGCCCTGAGTCCTGAGCTAAAAGATGTGGGTTGGCAGGAGCTCAACCAGTGAAGAGTGCCTGGCAAACAAATATACATACCCACGCCAACAGCACCCCTGAGCTTTTGGCAGAATTTAGCTGTCTGAGCAAACCCAGAGAGCAGGATTTGGCCATTCCCAGGCACTGCGAGTGAGAATGGCAGGCAGGTTCTGGGAGCAGGATACCCCTCTGAACACAGTTTCTCCTATAATTCATCACTGTTTTGGCCATATGTGGCTCCTGTCATCTGCTGAACAGCGGGGCATTGCACATGTAGATCCTCATGGATGAAAATCTTCATGAAAGAAAGAAAGAAGAGAACTCCAGCCCTGACCTACAGGGACTCCAAGGGAACAAAGGCAGATGTTCAAGCAGGAGACTTAATGGAAGGGAAACCAGGGGTGGCATTCACTGCTGTGTGCTCTGGCGAAAAGCAACTCTTCCCTTCTCATTCATGTGCTCAGAAAGGGACATAGAAAGCTGCTGTACTTCTACTGGCTGTTAGTGGCACCTAGAAGTACGGATTAGAAGCCCAAGTTGCATGTAGCTGCTGGGAGGTGTTGCAGTCTCTCTCCACACTGCTTCCTTGTTATGATTTCACAATTTCCCCAGTGCAAAAATCCATTCTGTAAAAATTAAACACCAAATCATAAAAGCAAAACCCTCCATGGTTCCCCTTCAGCACAGTGCAGCAGATTCTCTTCCTGCAATAAAGTAATTCACTGTAAATATCCAGAAATAACCACGGTATTTCCTGGGCAATCCATCTCAGCTGCTAATTGAAATGCAATTTTGTGGTTGTGTTTGTTTGCTTGTTTTTCAGAGATGCTTACAGAAAACATTCTCACACTTAATCATCACAGAGACCACACACTGCCTGGAGCAAAGGGCAACATGAGAGGCCTTCCTGCAATATTAATATTGCTTTGCTAGTCATCGGTCTTTTAGCCAGATCTGGGAGTATGTGAACAAATCGTTCCTAAAATCCTTCCTCATATGCACTCATGAAAGTGTTGTAGGAGCCCCTCATGGTCTGTGGTGACACTGGTTGTGGAATTGTGTGACCTGCAAGCCAGAAAAGCTGCTCACACAGGGGTGTCTCAGGACCCCCTTGCTGATGTGTGGCAGAGTTGAGGGGCTCTGCACTGTGCAATCCATCACTGCCCAACTCCCATTATGCCTCATTCCAGACCAGCATAGCCCAACTCAGTCCAACCCTATTCAACATTCCCATTGGCCCCACAACCATGGTTTTCATGTGCCTCATGCACTGTGATTAGCCAAGGAGCTCTGCCACATCCTTGCCTAAGGGCTGAACACCACAACCTCTGGCCAGAGCTGTTCGTGCACCAGCAATGTCCAAATTCACAATAGAAGCTGGTCAAACCAGGTTAGCACCAGACAGAGCAGCACAGACGGCTGCCCTACATTTTCCCCTAACTCATCCCAGAGGTGCAGGGATGGCTTCATGTGATGAACAAGTATCTCTGCCTGGTTCATCCATCCTGGGTTGGGGGGCAAGCAGTGAGGGCAGGGTGCAAACCAGGCAAGAGGCTGAGAACCTGGGATGCTCATGTTGAATGTCATACTGGAGTATATTACATGGGTGTCTCCTGCACTAGCCCAGTCCTTTGTCCTTCCTCGAGTTTTGGCATTGCAGATTCAGGAAGAGGATGTGGGCACAGCAATATCAACAAGCGTCCAGGTGCTCAGTCCCACCAGTAACATGAGCACAGCCTTGGTAACTGCTTCTTTCAAACACTTGTTGGCAGCACCTGAGCCATCAGTAATAGTGACCGTGCAGCTTTCTTAGTGCTTTCTTCTTGTCATGGACAATTCACTCAGAGGGTGGTGTCACACTGGAGCAGGTTGCCCAAGGAGGCTGTGAATGCCCCATCCCTGGAGGCATTCAAGGCCAGGCTGGATGTGGCTCTGAGCAGCCTGGTCTGGTGGTTGGCAACCCTGCACATAGCAGGGGGTTGGAACTGGATGAGCACTGTGGTCCTTTCCAACCCAGGCCATTCTATGATTTTGTGATTCCAAGCAGATGATTTTATATCTAGTGTAAGTCAGGTTGTGTCTTGACAGGTTGTGTACTTGATGATACTCTCTGCCTGGGGACACACATCTACCTGACTCTAGAAATGATTCTGTCAAACTCAGACCCAGGCAGCTGCAAAGGGAGAAGCATCCCAAAACCAACACGGTTTTCAGCAGATATGTTCAAATAATGTTCTAACCCAAGTGACACTGAGACTCAGGAATACGAAGTGTTGACACTTTCACTGGGACACATTAAGTTGGTTCTAGATAATTCACACAGAGTTTAGTGATAAAGAGAAACATTCCCTGAGCAGGCTCTTTCGGAAAGAATTCGTCACCATCAATAAATTGATGGGAGATTTATTTCTGCCAGCCCAAAAACTGCACGCAAAGTAATATGATTTGTCCAAACTCTTTAACATGCTGTTCTCCTTGATTTAAAGTCTGTTGAACAATCTTTATTTTCTTGGCACATTATTAATTCAGATTCTGGCTTTGATGGGAAGAAGCTGAGATGCTTCTGGAGTCTGTAATTTGGGAATGAAAGAAGGAAAGGGCAAATGGAAGGACTTAGGCAGCAAAAATCATCCCAGTATAACTGCAAACAGGGATTAAGCAAAGGTTACCTGCGTCTTGCACAAGGACTCATGAATAAGCATGGAAACACCCCATAAATGGCAAGGAAAAGGCGCTGCCTGATAACAGCAGGTAAATAACATGGGTCACTCCAAACCAGTGCCTTCCATTTATTTTCAAGGAAATTGCAAGAGATCCCAAAACCACAGTAACAGTGGTGACAGAGCAGAGCTAGTGGTGCTGACTATGCTGAAAAATAGTGTTTTGTAGCTGAGAATTTGCTCTGTCAAACGGTGCTCTTGTGCTCTTTGGATCTGTTGCAGTTTCCATGGAAATAAATAGGAGGCATTACTTTCAGGGGAAAAGCACAGCCCTGCATTTGTGCCAGCAAAATCTTCTTGTCCAGGAGAACCTGCGTCTGTCCTGCTGGCCTGCTAATGCCACAGCATTGTGTTCAAAGGTGGCTGCACCTCTACTGGGACTAAATGTTAAACTGGGGTCAGATGTGAGGAGGAAATTCTTTATGTAGAGGTGGTGAGACCTTGGCACAGCCCAGAGCTGTGGGTGCCCCATTCTCAGAGATGCCCCAGGCCACGGATGGGCACTGGGCAGCCTGATCTAGGGGGATGGGGGAACTTTGGGGTCTCTTCCAACCCAACTCTTGCTTGGTTCTATGATTCTATGAATATTCCCAGACAAAGTAGGGTTATGATGAGAAAACTGAGGATATGCAAATGTGGTTTAAGGGAAAATCGAGTGAGGGAAGTGGCAGTGACCTCAAACAGAGCTCTGCTCACAATTCAGGAAAAGCAAACCCTATAGAGACATGATTAAATCTGGTCTGGGTGCCATGGCAACCTGCTCTGGACACAGGCCTGCTCACAGCCTCGCAGTGCCATGAGAGCAGACAGAGGTTGGTGAGCACATGGTGCTGGTGCCTGAGTGTCAGGAGAGTGCAACAGGCACCATGCACTGCCGTGGTTTTTCTGTCCCCATCAATTCAGCTGCAAGAGGGATTCACTGCATTTCTCACTCAGGTGTGACTGTTAAACATTTGAGGATAAATAATTTAGAGCAAAGGACTGTGTAAGGCCAAGAGTGATGGACATGGCGATGGGAGAGATGAGGCAGTAGGGGCAGAGCAGAGACCAAGAGTGCCCGGCTTGTGGCATGGAGAATGCTCATGTGCTCCACATTGGGAAGAGGTCAGCAAATCCCTCTGTGGCAGTAGAAGAGGTCAGAAGGTTTTTGGGATGGCAGAAGTGTCTCTGCTGTGCCTGAAGGAAGATGCTAATGTCTGTGGTTGCATCAGGATCCAGAGTACGACAGAAGAGTACTGTCTGCCAAAGTTGAGCAATTAATTTTACGACCTTGCAGGTCTGCCACTCGTCCGAATCATCCAGCAGAGCCCTGAGGAGTCAGCTCGGCAGCCACAGAAACAGTGACTCTACACCATGGTTTCATCACCGAGTGTAATAAGGCAAACAGAAGCAAAGCATCTGCTGCAGGGGAGCCTAGCAGCGTGCTGTGCTGTGGGGCTGCTGGCAATCATAGATGTTCACTGGGAGTTCTTCCAGACAGCAAAATGCTGAAGAAATATTATAAAGCCCAGCTCAGGGACATGGAGTTTAAAGGCAGAAAGGTTCCTGCTTGTACAAGGGCTGCTCCGAAAGTAATGCCTCCTGTTTCATGATGTTGACCCATGACATCAGAGGCAGATCTGGGTGGAATGGCAGTAGAGCTTGAACCTTCCCACCAGCATCCCATTACATTTTGGTGATGTGTGACAGGTGGCAGCAGAGGGACAGTCTTACAGAACGGCATCTGACATGAATATGTGGATGAATCAAAGAGATGTCATTGAATCCTCCATGTGGGATAAATGGCACAAATTGACACTCATGAATGCTTGCTGAACATTTATGGAGACCAAACAGTGAATGTGAGCACAGTGAGGGATGGGAGGTGTGTTTTAGCAGTGGTGACATCAACGGAGGTTCACCTCAACTGGTGCAGATTTGTACGAGTGCAGCATGCACCTCTTGCTCATTGCTGGTGAAAATGCACAGCTAACGGTGGTGGCTATGTTGAAAAAGGTTGTTTTGTACCTGAGAATTTGTTCTATCAAATAGTGTTATTATGCTCTTTGGGTCTGTTGTAGTTTCCATGGAAATACATAGGAAGCATTACTTTCAGAGTGGTCTACATGCTTTTTCCTCCTTTGTCTCATTTCTACTAGTTAATCTCTCAGCTTCGAGCAGGAATTCTTGGTATTATACATTACCTTATGTAATGTATGCTTAAATACATACCCCTGCCCATGGCACTGCTATATCCAAGTATATATATCTATGTCAGAACAGACCACTTCTTATCTATGCAATACATACTGGGAGCTTTGTATCCACCAGGTGCAAGGACTCCCCTTGTGTTTCATATACATTGTTCTGAGTTGTAGTGTGCCAAGAGAAAAGTTGCTCATTATGGCATAACAAGCAATGGAAATCTGGCAAATTAGGGGAAAACAGCTGAAAGTTGGGCAAGGGTCATGGAGAAGAGGCTGGTGATGGAATCAAGGGGATGAAAAATGGAACTCTGAAGTTGAAAACAACTTCTAGAATGTTCTGCACTGCTCCATGACCTATGAAGCTCCTTCCCATTACTGGGCACTATACAGAATCCAACACCTCAGATGTAATGGGGCCTGATGTCCAGGGAACATTCTGCAAGGAAATCAAGAAGGAAGGTAGGGATCACAGCTAAGCATCTCCACAGAGATTCTCCATGGGCAGTTTGTTTATTTTTATTTTTTTTTAATTAGTATTTTTCTTCATGTTTTTAATAGCCATTAACGGAAGGTGGGGTGCATGCCTTCCATCAGCACAAATAATGGGACAGCAGCTTGCAAGATAACTGCTGAAAAAAAGAGAATAAGTTTTTATGCTTTGTACAAAGAATACACAGAAATGCTGACTAATTCTTATAAGATGGTATGTAATTGTACTATTTTTAATTAGCAATTAGGTGACTTCTTGCATTTAAATAGTAATATAAGGACAAACAATGCTAAGCAAATTAGGTCTTTAACATTTAATTACCAGGCTCTTCTATGAATTATTTATCAAGTGGGCAAATACACTGCTCCAAAGAAAACCACTGCTGCAATTGAAAGATTATCAATTATTTTGTGGTCTGAATTGTTGTCCTGCCTGGAACCATCTATATGCAACAGCATTCATAGCTGTGCTTGGGTATTTCTGTGGATGAATCCAGCCTGGCTGTAAAAGTGCAAGCAGGGATTTATCCACCCCAACCTGCCCTCCATCAGAGTTCCTTCCTTGTCATCCTACAGCACCATGGGCTGAGCAACAAAATAAGTCCTAGGATGCTCAGAACAGTCACTTGCTTTCTTAAAATGTATTTGATGGGAATTCCTTTAAACAGTCTGCATCTCACTCATATCTATCCTGAACCTCATTAGCTCCAAATGAAACTGATTGTTTCTCATCTCATCCCAGCAGACGCAATGCAATGTTGATCACTTCGTAACAGCTTTATGTGTTAGGAAAAGTTCACTCCCTTTCTCTGCTGATCAAATTCAGCTTGCTCTTTCAGCCCTTCAGGTTCTTCTTAGTCCTGTCAAGTCTTGCTGCTTTCTCCAGCAGAGTGGGAGTGATGCTGAGAACACGCAACCGAGAAACATTCTGCCAAGACTTCCTGCTCCCACTCTTCTACATGACTTCCCAGACCAATCGCAGAGCTTATTTCTCAGATCTGGGGAAATACTGACAGCCCAAGAAGAAGATAATTGAAAGTGGAGCACCACATACCACCCTGTCCTACCACAAACAGCACTGATTCTGCTTGGTGGGAAGGAGGTTGGTTCTGTTCTGCCTGAACACAGGCAGGCAGGGCAGTATTACAGCATGTTGTGTAGGAAAAAACATTTGGTCAGACACAGGGGGAAGAACTGCAGCCTGGATGAGTCTGCCCTAGGGCTGTAATTGGATCATTTCTTGACAGGCCTCCTGCTCACACAGTAACATCACCACCAAACCAGAGTACTTGTCAGGCAATGTGTTCAACAGCAGCTCCAACATCAGAGGTAATTTCAGAACTGCCCACGTGGAAGTGCTGAGGAAATGCCCATCCATCACAGCCAACCTGGCCTACAGAAGTGCTCTGGGGTGGGATCACACCATAGCCCCGCATCAGCAGCACTCCTGGAGGGTCCCCACCAGCTTTGAGCTCAGACTGCATGGTTGCAGTGAGTGCTGCTCTGGGTGTCAAAGTCTGCTCCAGGAATGGCCGCTGTCCCTTCCTAGTTAAAAGGATAAGAAAAAGTGCAGGCTCAGCTCTGCAGCCCTGCTGGCTGGGTGCTTGCTGCAGCAAAAGCAAGGCCTGCACCTCTGAGCCAGCGAGCAGCCAGCTTCACAGGACTGGCTACCCAGAGAAATGGAGATGTGCAGGGATGGGCTGCCTGTGATCCCCAGTGGAAAGAGTGTACCTATGGGGGTGGGTGAAGAATGTGGGGTGCTGCTGGCCTACTTCTGCCTGCAGGATGCTGCTGGCGAAAACAGGCAGAGAGCACGGGGCCATAGGGAGAAGAGCAAATTTGTGGGGCAGTGTGGCCTGTGCAGATCCTGATTCCTGCCTCAAAATTTGGTCCACTTATCTCAACAGTGCAATCAAAAGGTCTCAGAGCAATGCTAAGCAGCAGGTCTGAGATGCAAAACAGTCCACAGGCTCAAGACCCACAGGCAGAGCTCTGCTGAGAGCAGACCTAGGGTTGGGGACCTCAGGAATGTTAACCCCTGGAGATGTGACCATTTCATACCCAGATTACAAGTCATGGTTCAGGTCACTGCAGCTCTGTGCTGGCAAGAAGTGAGTACATGTGCTGCTGCCACAGGCTCTCAGCAGCCTCCCCGGCCCCCTGCTCCTCCTGCCCTATTGCCTGGCCCTGTGCCCTGGAGCAGCCAGCCCCATGCCACCCTCCACCCATCTGGCAGCCTTCTTCATTTGTCTTGATGTCTTTAATCCTTCAGTTAAGCGGTGTAGATCTGCACTGAGAGCAGGAAAGCAGCAGCCTAATGGCCATTAAGTTTCCCTTCAGAATATTAGATTCTGATTTTACTTTGTAGGCAATATTTGCTGTGAAATCAGAGCAACTCCCAGGCGCCTGACAGCCCAACAGTGTTTTCTCCATAGGAGCAGCTGTTCAGAAAACACACCGGCTTGGGATCTACTGACATTTCACAGTACGAGACAGTTCATAGCCAGAAGCCAGAGGATGCCACCAGCTTCTGTCACCCACGTCAGCTTCCATGAACAAACCACTCAGCCAAGGAAACAGGCCTGCTGCTGCAACCCTCTGGCCTTGCAGCATCCACCCAGAGCTTGCCATTGCTTCAGCCCCATCCTCTCCGTGGTCACCAAGGAGTGCTGGTCACTGATGTCACTCCACCCTCAGTAAGGAGTGGGAGAGCTGCCCCTGCAAGGCTGCAGGCAGCACAGCAGAGTTTATCAAGCTCTAAGAAAAAGACCACATTTTTCTGTTAGCAGCACCACCGTGGAAGGCAGCAATGCCTTGCTCTCTGCCAGTGCTGCCTTCAACAGGTGGATGGCACGTTGCTGGGAGCAGCTGGCCTCTCCCAGCACGGGGAGCAGGTTGGCAGGCAAACAGTGCTGCGGGGGTTCTGCATTCATGGAGTAGTGCTGAGTCCTTTCCAGGGGGAGCGGCACGCTGCCATTGTACCCACACCTTTCTTATGTTCTGCAGAGTTAATGCACAGTGCCCCTTCCCCTCCTGTAAGTAGGGCCATGGGAAGTGCTCCTGAGCATACGTCCCACAGAAGCTCATGGAGGGTTCCCTGGACTTCAGGAAAGAGCACATTCTTGCTTGAAGATTTGGGTATTTACTGCCAGCAAGGACCAAGCTTGTGTTGTATTCTTAGAATCATGCCACAGCAGAGCCCACTGCCACCCAGCCCACCTGCCCAGACAACCCGGAGGCAGCCAGGGCTGCATGCAACTTTCATGCCACCCCCTCCACCTGCCCCACATCAGCACAACAAGAACCACACATGAAGTGAACCAGGAGAATGTTTGCAACTCTGCAATCTCCCAGCTGCAAAACGGGCTGGCACACTCAGAGTGATATCATCAACAAGGAACACTCCCAGTCTGCCTGTTCTGCCTAGCTGTAAACCGAGCACCCTGGGGGACAAATCCCCTCTGCATGCAGTGGCTCTGCTCAGCTCATGATCTGTGCCCCAAACTGACCAGGATCTGACAGGACAAAGCAACCAGAGGGCAAAGCTTTGCAGCTGCCTTGTTGCAGTACCACCGCCTGAGCTTGGGGTGCTGAGGCATTTGCAGTGCATCGAGTGGGGTTTGTCCACCAGACAGAACTGGAGTCACACTTCCCCCTCTGCTGCAGACATGTGGACCATGCCATCCTAAGGATTTCACCTCCTTTACTTTGGGGCTGATTTATGGCAAATTGCAATAGCTGGGAGAAAGCAGAGGAGAGATGGGAATGTCGGGGGTGTAAAGCTGGGAGTCCTACAGATACTGTCAGATGTGTACCTGTCACTGACAAAAACATCTTTTACCACTATATTTAAAAAAAGACTCTGCACCAAAAACTGCTTGCTCCAAGCAGAGTCTCATCACTGTCTTCCCAGGCTTCGGGAGAGCTGGATCTCCTCTGCCATGGGCAGGGCTCACTGGCACTCCCAGCATAGCAAGGAGAGTTTCTGCAGCTCCAACTCTTCCTATGGGGGCTGAGATTGAAATTTCACCACCTCCTTCCTGCTTTGCTCTTTGGCTCCTTCCTTTATCCCAAGACTTGGTGCGGTTCTCCCCCACTTCTGAACAGACCCACAGCTCTGAAAGGCAGAAATCAACTTAATTGAATTCAAAGTTTCTCTGATGCACACCAGCAAGCCAGACCTGGAGGGTGGGTATTGTCTGAAGACCTTCAGCGCAAAGGGTTCTTTTGCAGACACCCCATTGCATCCTGCTGCAAGAACTCCACAACCAGCAGTTTTGCAGCAGCCGCAGAAATTCCCTATTTTTAACTTCACCCCCCCCCCCAAAAAAAAGTAAGACCCCCCCCCCATCCACAGCCCGACCTTCTGACGTAGTGGTGGTATTTCTTCCCAGCCCCCTTTTGAGCTCCGGACCGTCAGATCCCGGCTGCGCTGCCGCTCAGGAGACGCCCAGCCGCTCCGCAGGGCGCACCGCAGGCGATGCAGCCGCACCGGGGTAGCGGCTTGGGATGGAGACGGGGACCAGGGGGTTGGGGCGCGGCGGGGCGGGGGGCTCTCCCTACGCGTCGCAGCCTCCGGCGGACGGTGCCGTGTGTCCCGGCCGGGTAGGCATCTCACGTTTCGGTGGCAATGCGACCAAACTTTCCCGGCAGCACCCCCACACCTTCCCGGTGCGGTGCCCGCTATGCCCCCCGTCCCCCACCCGGCTCACCTGCGCTCCGGGCGGCAGGAGAGGGCCGCGCCCGCCCCGCGGCTCTCCGAGCCCATCCGGACCGGCCCCGTTCCGCAGCCTTCCCGGCCGATGGAGCGCAGCAGAACCGCCGCCGGCGCTTTGCGGGGCTGGGGTTTGAATTCGTCCAACCCGCCCTGATTGGGCTTCGGGGGGGGGAAAGGGGGGGGCGGGGAGCAGGGAGGCTCCGGGGTGGGGCCCGAGAGCGGGGGGGAAGGGGTTGGGGTAGGGGGCGCGGGAGGGGGTGGATGGAGCTGGGGTGCGGTGTGGGTGGGAGGTGATAACGTGGGGATGCGGGGGGCGTGCGCTGGGCGCGGCGGTGCGGTGCTCCCGCGGGGCCGGAGGGATGCGGTGGTTGTGGGGAATGCGGGGGAATGTGCTGCCGTGCGGGTGGAGTGTGTGTGTGCGCGGGTTTGTAGGGGAGGTGGGAGTAATGCTGAGGAATGCGATCCCCCGGGGAGCCGCGGAGCCGCAGGGCAGTGGGGGGTACGCAGTGGGTGTGGTGCTGCAGGAGGACCTCGGGGATGCGGGGTGGAGTGGTGGGTGCTACGGGGGTGTTGTGGAAAGGAAGGGGGGTCGGGTGATGCTTGTGTGTGTGGTGCTGCAGGGGGTGGCTCTGGTGTCACGGTGCCGTGGGGAGCGACCATGAGAACGTGGGGGTCAGGAAAAGCCTTAGGAATAATAGGGATGCAGCGCAGTGGGGATGTGAGGGTGCAGAGGTGCAGCTCTGAGAGGCAGGGAGCAGCGTGCTTTGGAGATGCAGTGGAATACAGGGGTGCTGGGGGGCACCGGAGGATGTGGACACGTGGGGATGAGTGACTGTGCAAAGGTGCATGGCAACCACAGAGGACTGTCCCAGAGGTACCACCGTATCTGCTGGGACCACAGCAACTGGGTGGCTACCACAGGTCTGCACAGGGAGGTATGGGGGGCATCTGAGGGCAGCAGAGGGAGAGGGGAGGAAGCACAGCCCAGTGGATGCTGAGGAAAGGGACACAACCTTAAAGCACATCATCCAGGCTGAGACCCCCCCAAGATTTCTCAGCCAGAAGATCCCTGCCAGATGTAGCACTGCTGCTGCTTGTGCTCAGCTGGAAGCAGGTTTTGCTCTCAAAGATTAGCAAAGCTCCCCCAACCTCCTGGGCCACCTGCAGTCAGGGCCTGCACTGAGGACGAGAGAGGCTGGAGTGCCGTCAGTCCCCTCAAGCTAAGTCCCATAGTGGGACATGCAGTCATAGCATCCAGTTGAGCACTCAGCCGTGTTGGACTCACCAGTGCTCTCTCCTTCCTGCTCCTTTCCCCAAGGATTTTGGCTCTGGGGAGCACATGGGGATGCTCCTGTGGCACCGAGTGCTGAGAGGCTGAATGCTGTGACAGCCATTCTCTGTGCAGTGTTCTTCAGACATGTCTGGTGTTAGCACAGACAGCTTCCTGCAAAGTCCTTTTTCTCTCAGCACTTTGTTCCTGCAGGCAGATTGAGCACACTGGATGCTGGAGCTATGGGTACATAAGTATGTTACCCAGGCTGTGGCCAACCAAGCTCGGGGGAGCTGTGGGACATGCACAGATGAACTCTGATGGAAGGAATTCAAATCCTCCTAGCACCAGAATGAAACTAAAGGCACTCCCTCCTCTACCCCACTGCCTGTGTGCCCACCTAGCTCCCTTTGAGGGCACAGTGTGGGCAGCAAGGGGCTCTGGCACAGGGCATCTCCCGTATGTGGGCCACATGACTGGTTGTAGCTGCAGCCTCAGGGCCTTCCACGAAAACAGGTGATATCAGAGCAACACAGCTGCATCTATGCCACAGAGGACAGGTAAAACCCTGAGATACAGCACAGAGGTCACCACAACAAGCTGGAGTAGAGGCTAGGGAAGGTAGAGTCAGGAATGATGGTAACACATTTAGACTAAGTCATACTCCTGGCATCCTCAAGGTTGGCACCTGCTCTACATGAGCTCTGGGGCCATCTGAGCTCCATCCCTGGAGCACTTGCCAGGGCCACAACAAGTTGTGGCAGCTACAGAACTCCCACTTCCACAGGTCCAAACCCAGGAAAACCCCAAAAAGCCCTTAGGGGATTGGTTGAGCTAAACAGAGGTGCTTTGGCACAGTCTTTGGGGCACATTGCAGATATCTCCCCCTCAAGTCACAGAGGGAACTTTGCAGCAGCTTCTGAAGGCCCATGTGTAGTGCAGCAGCACTTCCACCACTCTTATTCCCCTGCCCCTTGTCCCAACCTGGGGCTGAAAGCATGTATGCCCAAAGATAAGAGCAGAATTGCTCAGCTGCCAAAGTGGAACATGGCTCAGAAGTTCATTCTGGGATTGCCATGTGGTGTGAAGAGGTACCCATTGGCCAGATGGGGCCTTTGCTTCAAATGCGGTGGAAAGCTCAACATCAGTGTGCAGCCCTGTGCCCTCCGGTGCTGGAAGGGGCTGCTCACCTCAACCATAAAATTCTCCATTTCTATGGGCTGAAAGATTTCAGAGCCTTGCTCTGGGAGCTGCCCAAGCTGTTGCTGATGGCATCTAAGAGAAAAGCATGGAGCAGCGTTGCTGTGCACTGCTTATGTGTATCTATGGTTACAGGAGTCTGTGTCAGAGTATGTACGATGTTACCAGGGAAATCAGACGTGGTGGTGTCAACAGATACTGCAGGAGCTCATCCTCCATCAGAGCAGAGCTCAGAAGCTCAGCGCAGACCCACACAGCAACTGGCAGCGACAAGAATAAATGCCATTTGGAGAAGAAAACCATCCTACCCACGCGGTGGGAGAGGGGCCTGGCAGGGACGTGCAGGTACCACCCACTGCTGCAAGCGCTTGGCACGTGTTCCCACAGACATTCAAACATGCACCGAAGAGCTCCTCCTGTCTGAGCAGTCGCTGCGTCCTGACAGACCTCCCTACAACTGGAGCCCCTCAGGGTGTTGTAATGTAGCCCTGCATCCTTTCCAACAGCAAATGTTTCTGTGAAAAAAAATTCCTCTTCCAGCATGATATTTTCAGGATCTTTTAAGAAAGTGGTTTCATGAGGTTTGATTTTTTTTTTTTCTTCCTGCATTTATTTGCATTTTAAAAATGGTGGTAATTTGGGGTGTTATTTAGAAATATATGTCAATCCCATCACATCACCCCTCTTATGGATCAGAAGCACTGCAGTGAAAACCCTTAAAGAAAACACCCCGACTGAAAGCATACCAAGGAAACACAAGCTTTGGATCAAGGAAGGAATCAAAGTGTCTTATTCATCTACCAACCTGTAGTCATTGCTCAAGCAAAAGCTGTTTGAAAACCAGCAGCACAAAAAGTCGCACAGGAGCATGCTTGTTGTGGAGCAGCAATGCTGGATGTTTGGCCACATCCCGAGCTCAGCGTGATGTCAGGGAGCTTTCGGCTTTGGGCATCTGCCTGTAGACGCCTCAACGTGGAGACGATGTTTGTAAGTGCTGAGCACTTTCCCTCTGGAAAGTAAATTGCTGATGGCATCTGCAGCCGCTGCCCAGATCATAACTCAGAGCTGACAATTGTAGTGCTGCTGTTTTTTAATGACGCTCCGTGCCTCGGTTGTGCTGCTTACTCTCTGCTGGTGCCATGCTGGAATCACAGCAGTGACTCCGCAGTTTAAGAGGCTGCCTGGTTTAACATGTGCACCCCTACAGCTCCTCATGCCCTGGGAGCTCTCTCCTTGCATGCATGGGACACAGCCCAGGGTCCAACCTGAAGCTGTTCCTTTTCCCTTATGCTTCATTTCAGACAGAAGTGTTTGAAGCAGTGCTTCCCCTCCCTCCCCCTTGGCATGAGGTTTTTAAAGCGCTCTTAAAGCATTTGCCTCAAAGAAAGGTTTTGTTTCTTTGCTCGTTTGTTTTAGTTTATAGCCACAGACACACGGTCCCCACTAACTCCCTCCTGCCGCTCTCTCCAGCAGCACTCAGGGAGAGCTCACAGCAGTTTGGCCAATCTGATAAAGGAGATGAATCATTCCAGAGTCATCTGCTGCTAAGATGAACCCATCTCATAGGCGACATGAGTGTCCTGAGAGATGGTGCAGCAGAGAACCCTTCTGTTGGTTCTATGGTTCTATCTGAGTGAGATACCCCAACCAGGCAACACTCAAATTGCCCTGGTTCTGTTTCCTCCATATCATCGACCTCACTGGGCTCAGAACAGCTTCCCATCCCCTGCAGGGATCTGGGGGGTAATGTGCTCAGGGGGTCACAGGTGGTCTGAGTCACAGTGCAGTGGGAACTGAAGCTGCTGCAAAGAGCCTCGAGGGAGGGAGAGAAGCAGTGTTTACAGAGTCTGCGGGCAGGAGAGACAGGAGCTGGTAGGAGGTATCCATCCCAGCACTCTGGGCACTAAGTTGCCCCTGTGGGCAGGCAGGAGAGCTGGCACAACACTGTCAGGGGGCCAGAGCACTCCTCCTCATGCTCCACACATCCACACAGCATCAAGACCTCACACTGTCCTTAAGGCTCTTTACCACACTCACAGCTACCCTGTATGCTGCCAGCCTTATAGGCAGCATGCCCAGAGTAGGTAGAGCAAAAGGGCAGGGCAGGCTTCAGCCAGACCTCAGTGCTGGCTCCCTCTCCAGCTCAGAATGCCCCAGTATGGGCTATGAGCCCCAAAGGTCGTATATTAAATCCAAGGGCTGTCTCAAGCTCCTGCAATCTGTCTGCCTTGGTCTGGCACCTCCTGAGGTGATTGGGATGATCAGGACGGATTAAGGTGTGCTTGCAGCCCAGAAGACCAATGGTATCCTGGGTCCCATCAGGAAAGGGGTGGCCAGCAGGGCAAGGGAGGGATTGTCCCCCTCTACTCTGCCCTCGTGGGGCCCCAGCTGGAATTTTGCCTCCAAATCTGGGGCCCCCAGCATGGGAAAGACAGGAGACAGAGCCAGGTGGGACAGATGGGGAAGGCTCCTTCGGGATGCTGGCCCAGTTCAGATCATGCTGGTGTGAGGCAGGCCTGCGTCCCCCTGAGGTCCCTAGGGAGGGTTATAAATTGCTTTTCCCTAACCAGGATTATTGATTGTGGTCAGGCCAGTGGTTCAGAGCTTGCTAATGAATTGTAATTGGAAAGAAGCTCCACTTCGGTACATTTTATTTTATTTATGTCTGAATTTGCTATGCATTAAGCTGGGGGCTCATTAAATTACTGAGGCAGACAGTTCCTGCCAAGATGGCCTGAGCTAATGGTGCTGGGCAGACTTCAACTGGGGACTGGCAGCAACAGACACAGGAGATACGTGGTCTGCAGAGAGTTCTGGTAGGCCTTGTGCTTCTCAGCTCCCTCCACGTAGACAGGCTTGCAACCTCACAGTGCAAGGCAGGCACTTGCTGGCCAGTGATACCAGTGCAGTGAAAAGCTTGAAGCTGCTCCATCTCAGGGAATCAGGGTACAACATCTCCCAGTTAACAGCACTGCTGGGGAGGCTTGGGACTCTTGGAACACCACTTTTGCAAGGAAGGTGGTTCTGTAGGTGATGGGAAAGAATCCTCTGTGGACAGTACCCACTCACAGTGAAGGTGGTACATTTCACTGACAGTGGGTCATCTCTGCTGCTGGTTTTGATGAGCACAGCATGCAGCTCTCATTCACCTCACATAATAACTAACCAAGCTACAAGAGGTGATGTTCTACTTGTTACTGCAGTTTACTTACTTACTCATCTGTCACTGTTCGGTCCAACCCTATTCCTGGCCGCCATTTCAGCGCTCTGCCCAGTTCCCTGCAGCCATTTGGAAGGTCTGTTTCCTCCACATCACCAGCTCAGCCCACAGAGAAATGCAGCTGTGTACTATTTAGCAGTACCCACTAACACAATAGAACAAAAACACTGGAAACAACATTCCCCCTGCAAAGCTGTGGATGTATATTGACATATATTTCTGAGGATCTCCATCCTCAGTCAGATCCACTCCAACAGAGTCATGTGCAAAGACGTGATTGTATTTGGTTTGGTGAAGACACTGCAGCAACAGAAGGCTTCTTGGCTTCTGCTGGAATGAGACCAACGTGCCTTAAGAGCACCTCTAACCTCTTCTCAGAGACGATGTAAGGCCATCAGAGGATGACACCAGTTTGAAGCTAGACCTGTCACATCTCACTGTGCTGCTCATCAGTATCCACCTCTGCCCATCACTGGAAGCACTGGTCAGTGTACAGGACCCAAACATCCTCCTTCACCCACCATTTAAACAGGAGCCAACAACAGCTGCAAGTGTCTTAGATTTGAGTTACAATCTACCATACATCCTTACAGTGCAAATTGCTACACAGCAAAGCGTAAGGCAGATACGTCAGACTTGTCCAGTTCATAATGGGGAGCAGTATAATGATGGCACACCTAAGAGCCCATTCTTCTGAAAGAGAACCACTCTAGCCCCCCTCCCCCACAGTGCATCATGCAGTAGACTGGTGCAAGTTCAGAGTTGGCACTGCTTTGAGAGAGGGACAGAAAGCTCTCAGATGCAATTCGTCTCAGAGAACTTGCTCAGAGCTCGACGAGGAAATGTCCAATAGCCTCCATGCAGCGTAGGGGTTGAGTTCATCCTGGTCTCTGCAAAGTGCCCACACATACAGCATCCGCAGAACCTTGTCCTGGAAGGGAAAACCTTGTTAGAGCTTCCATCATGGTCACAGAGCATGTTGCACGCCTCAGTTCTGGCTGTGGAGATGCTCCACGTTCCCTCCAGAGAACATTGAGATTTTTCTCTCCAGGTTCTAAGCCCCAGAATCCCAAATAAGTTTAGCTGTTGTGTTTACTAAATTATGGTTAGAAAATTAACACTATTAGGAACCTGTAAACTTTTCATTTCTGAAAGCAGAATTAGGATTTCCCAGTATCTGTGCCTGACAAACATTAACCGACACCCCTGCCAACTTCACAGAATCACAAGGTTGGAAAGGACCTGCATGATCATCTAGTCCAACCGTCCTCCCATCACCATTACTACCACAAGCCAGTAAGCCATATCTCATAGCTCCTCATCCAGATGACCTAGCAAACAGAGAAACTCCCTCATCTAACTACATGACAGTGACTTTGCTGTGGGTGATAACAGTTGATTTATACAGGCAGCTGCATTCACCCGTAAATATCCAGATGATTTTGCTGAACTGACTGGATTACTGAACTACAGTTTTTCTATGTGGGCAGCTGCAAACAAGACCATGCTTGTTCTGTAGTTCTCCAAGATGAAAGAATGAAAGCCAGCTCTGGTCCAAAAGCCAAAGCCATGACTGTAAAGCACAAAAGCAAGCTGATAACTCAAAAATAGTCAGTAATGTCTTCAGAGTATGACAGAGGACATGGTGTGAGTGAATTATAATGTATGTGGATAAACAAAACTGAAATAAACCACACATTGCTATAGGGAGCTGCTACAAACTCAATCCGTAACTGAGATGGCTAGAGAGAGACTTAGGGCAGCCACACTCAGGTGGTGAGCATCACTTACCGGGTCACCTTCTACCACTTCCCCTTTCTGGTTCTTAATTACCATCACAATCTGAGCTTGAAAAGTGATGATTAATACTGGTCCCTGCTCCATCATTTTTCCCATGGCCAGCTGCAATTGAAGAAAACTCTATTAGAAAATGGAGTATTTTTGCAGATTAATGTAGAAGCACTAAGTATTTAGCACAACTACACAGCCAAACAATCCCACTGTCTCCCAGCACCGAACCCAGTTCGGTGTTCAAACACGTGCTACCAGCCTTCCTGCAAAGCATTCTCCCAACACCTTGCTCTACAGGGAGGTGCCAGCCTTCCTGGTAATCAATGACAGAACACACTTCTGCAATGCTCTTTTGCTTAATGAGAGGGAATCAGTTCTCAAGCACTGCAGTAACTGACACCATTCCAGTCAGGACTGGATTTCTGGAACTCATCCAAGTCATTCTGCAATGCAATGCAATGAGCAGCAAGAACAGCTGATGAGACTAGATGTGTACAAGACCAAGGAGCCCCATGATGTGCATCCCAGGGTCTGCAAGGAACTGGCTAATATGGTTGTCAAGCTGCTCTCCATCATATTTGAAAAATTGTGGCTGCCTGTTGAAGTCTCAGTGACTGGAAAAAAGGAAACATCACTTCCATTCATAAAAAAGGGAGAAAGGAAGATCAGGGAAACTACAGGCCACTGCATCTCACCTCTGTGCCTGGGAAGATCATGGAGCAGATCCTCCTGGAAGAGACATTAACACACACGTGAGATGAGGTGATCCAAGACAGCCAGCATGGCCTCACCAAGGACGGATCGTGCCTGATCCATCTGGTGGCCTTCAATGGAGTGACAACTTCAGCAGGCAAAAGAAAGGTGAGTGATGTCATCTACATGGACTTGTGCAAGGCCTTTGACATGGTCCCACACAACATCCCTATCTATAAATTGAAGAGATATGGGTTTGAAGGCTGAACAATTAGGTGGATAAAGAATTGGTAGGAAGGTTGTAAACAAATTGTTGTCAACAGCTCTATGTCCAGAAGGAGGTCTGTCACAAGTGCTGTCCTCCTGGGATCTGTCTTGGGATCAGTGCTCCTCAGCATCTTTATCAAATACATAGACAGTGGGATTGAGTGCACCCGCAACAAGTTTGCTGATGACACCAAGCTGAGTGGTGCAGTCGATAAAACAGAAGGAAGGGATGGCATCCAGATGGACATGGAAAACCTTGGAAGTGGGATCATGTGAATTTCAACAATGATTTAACAATGCCAAGTGCAAGGTGCTGCACCTGGGTCAGGGCAATCCCAGATGTGTGCATAGACTGAGAGAAGAACTCATTGAGATCAGTGCTGCAAAGAAGGACCTGAGGGTCCTGGTGAATGAAAAGCCAGACATGAGCCAGCAGTGCGTGCTTGCAGCCTGGAAGGCCAACAGTATCCTGGACTGCATCAACAGAGGAGTGGCAGTGGGCAGGGAGGGGACTGTCCCCCTCTGCTCTGCCATTATGAGGCCCTACCTGCAGTACTGCCCCCAGGCCTGGGGCCCCAGCACAAGAAGGATGTTGGAGTGGGGCCAGAGGAGGCAACAAAGATGCTCAGAGGGCTGGAGCACCTCTGCTGTGAGAACTGGCCAAGGGAGCTGAGGGTGCTCACCCTGGAGAGGGGAAAGCATCAGGGGAGACCTGACTGCAGCCTTCCAGTACTTGTGGGGAGCTTATAACCAGAAGAGACAATGACTTTTTACACAGTCTGATAGTGATAGGATGAGGAGAGTGCTCTTTAAACTGCAAGAGAAGATATTTAGATTAAGTATTAGGAAGAAACTCTACTCAAGGAGCAGGGAGGCACAGGTTACCCAGAGAAGTGAACCCATCCCTGGAGGTGCCCAAGGCCATGGATGGAGCCCTGAGCAGCATGATCTAGTGGGTGTGAGAGGTGCATTGTGTTTCTGCAGTGGAAATTTCCAGTGTTTCTGTATGTAACACAGGATAAGTTGCCTTTCACAAAGAAAGTTGCTGAACAGAGTAAAGTTGAGACTGGGGCTTTCCAACCTAGGTAAAACTGGCACAGGCACTAGCTAAGGTAATTATGTAGGGTAGGGGAGAACCTGGTACAGGCCTCTTATCGTCATAAAAGGTACATAACATACCCGAAGAAAATGGGCTGGTAACAGACATTGTATGGAAGTGTAACATAGCAACAGCATTGGAAGACTATGAGCCTGAGACACTCAACCAATGAGTGCCAGGAGAGGCTTTCTCTGCGTTGGACCCAGGGTATATAACGGGATGGATTTCACTGACTTGTTGCACAATTTCTCCCTTGTCAGTAGGGGGTGTGCACTCATTATTGCAATAATGAATAAACTGCTCTTCACAGAGATCTCTGCCTGATTAGAAATTTTTGATCTTGAGCGTGTTTTCTCACATGGGGCAGCCAGCCTACAGCAGGGGGGTTAGAACTGGATGGTCTTTAAGGTCCCTTTCCAACCCATGACATCCTATGATAATGCCCTCTAGCCAAGCATCTAAAATTCAAGTCCTTAAGCATGGAACATGAGTTCATACATCGATATTTTAAAGACTTAATTTTAATTTCAGTGCTGCAAACTTTACAGAATATGAAATCCTTTAAGTCTTTTACACGTTGATTTTCAAACTCAGTAAACCCTTTTTCTGGACAAGATCCCTCAGAACAATACCATAAACTTTTTATAGGGAAATACATTTGAAAATTTAAATTATCATCTCCCTTTTATGTCCCTTTCTTGCAACACAGAGAGCGTAATATGAATTGCACTGATTACATCTTATGTCAGTCATTCTTCAGCTGGGATAACGTAGTTTTCCTGAGAAACTTTATGCAAAAATAGACATCCAACACACGTTTATAACAAAATGTCCTTCCAGACACCACTCAGAAGCAGTGCAGAGTTCTATACTAATGAGTACCTACCTATACTGAAAAAGTTACTCAGCTTACAAGGAAATCAAGCCACCCTGACTCTAATAACAGAGAAAAACTTCAGATTTAAATAAGATGCTCAGGAAAAAGGCCACCACTTTTTTTACTCCTAAAGCTTTGATTTTGTTAGAGCAGGTTATTTATTGCTGGATATTCAGGAGAACTGCCAATGCCACATAAATTTTCCTGCTCATTTGGCACATGCTTGTAGATCATGCCCAGAGTTGCCAAAGAGAGACTTCCTCTGAACCTAGATGAATGAGAGGCACTAACGGTCCTGAGAAGCCTTCTGTCTGTTAATGGGTCAATGATTTTCTTGTTCCTTGTGTAATCATCAGACAAGTCAGCTCCCACTGCTCTTTTGCAGGGCTACAGAAGGCAAACAGTTCAATCTTTTGTTGTAGGGCATCTCCTCAAATGTTTCTGAAGCTCTCGTGTGTTTCAAAGGGTGAATGTACAACTGCCCGTTCCTCTCCTCCACTTACACATATCCTTTGAGGCAGAGATCATTACGGGATACAAAAGATTTGATAAAAAGTGGGACTTTCTTTTTGAGACACCTTTGTCATCAAACAAAAGAAAGAAACCTGCAGTACTATTACAGATAACACTAAAGACCTAATTAAATGAAGGCAGGACAGCAGACTTACTGCTAAGTACAACAGTAACATTTCAGGCTCCAGAGTAAAGAGGAATACAGAGAGCATAATGACTGTGCAGACATTTTGCCACAGTGCTCAGCTGCCAACACAGCTCTTAAGGCAGCAGTGCCATTACCTCCCATACAACCATACAGAGCAGCACTTAGCTCTCTAATAACTGCTCCTGCACTGCACAGCCTCAAGAAAGCACTGGATCAGTGCTATTTGCCTTTCTCAGTTTTTGCAGGTGGTTCAGAGCAAGGTGCCCTGGCACAGAGGCAAACCACAATGCGGTAACTTAGGCTTGATCACATAGTAACAAACTCCTTCCCCAAACCTGTCCCATGTCTCTCCTCCCGCAACAATGATCCGTTCCTCCCTTAGCAAACATGGTAAATAGAGTAGCATGAGGCGAAACAGAGTCAGAGCAAAGAAGAAAACCCCTGAAATAATGAGTTTCTAATTCACCCCCAAGGTGAAATACAGAAAAGGACACTCACATCAATGTTGTCTATGTCAAGAATCCTGGAGTGGAACTGGAGACCCGTGGCTTTGGCTTGCTGGATTGGATGAGCAAGCTGACTGTAAGTCTAAATGAAGCAACAAACTTGTGTTACATGTTTGAATTTGGTCTGTCAAAGAAAAAGGAATTTTCTGCTTAGAGAGAACCACCAAAAAATACGAGAATAAAAGTCTTCTTTTGCAAATATACTGAACATGAATATATGTCTTGCAATATACCCCGCAAGCTACCGCAGATGCTCTGTGCTTCACACATAACAAAATTCTTCCTAAGAACCCCATCTCCCCTGGATAGAACAAGAGATCCATCATTTACAAGAGAATACACAAACTGAGTGCAACTGATAGCCAGGGCACTTGCAGCTCTGATCTGCCAGCAGACAGGGAGAAACAGTTTGGGAATGAAGCTGTTTTCCTCATGCCCAGCCAGACCCTGCAGGCAGATCAGCTCTTCCTGGCTGCTTTTAGGCACATATGCTTCATTATTTATGCATCAGGAACTTGTTGAGATTTGAATTTCAGCATTCTCACAGCATTCTTGGCAGCTACCAAGCAAACAGGAGGAGTCCCTACCATGACTCCCCCAACACTGATCTTTTAACCTTCATCACAAGCATTCAAATGTAAATACCTGACAGAAGTATACTGAGAAAGTCACCAGAGCTGGAATGACAGAACAGAGATTCTGGGGACAGCAGGCAAAGGCAGCTTTGTTGCTTTACCTGCCTTACTGCTTTGTACTCTAACATGTTAGTGACCAGCATCACAAAATTAATAATCTCAGCATGGCTCTGTTCAAAGAGCCTCCATCTTCTGGATTCTCATTTCTAGAACTCTCATTTACACCCTGGTCTGTTTTTACGGATGAGTCTTATGAGAAATTTCTGACTACCACTAGAAGGGTTTGGATGTTTTATAGACCACAGTAAATCTATTACTTCTCACTGGAAATCTGAAAGAAATCCTATAGTATGATTTCAAAAGCGGCTTGAAACATTAAGGTGGTCTGAAAATAAGGGGAATTCATTAATATATTACTCTGGTATTGTGCAACATTGCTACAAAGATGTTAATAACTAACAATCTCAGAAAATTTAAATACTGAAATAAAAATAATAAACCCAGTCTTTTCCAGTGTGTGAACTTGCAGCCCCCTGGTGGCAGCTGTGACTGGGAAGCAATTACATTATTTTAAAGAAGTGCAGGTCTGTATTGCCAATAGCAGAACTATTTTGGAACAGAGAGAGGAAGAGAACAAATACCCTTTCATGTTTAAACGCTATTGTCAGGTAAAGGTATGCTTTCATAAAGTTAAAAGGACAACAGTACGACTGGGGGAGCAGAGAGGCAAAGTGGGTAAGCAGCATCACAGTCGGAACGGCCACACAGCTTGCAAAGAAAGCACAGCACACCTACTTAGAAGTAAGAATCATAACCTTTTTAGACATTTTTAGTACTCTTAGTACTCTACTTACTGCCTCATAGCACCAATCTTTGAGGATATCAAGCTCTCCAGATATCATAGCCTAAGACAGAAAAAAAACAAACAAACAAAAAAAATCAGTAAAATAAGAGCATTTAAAATATATGTCATACCAGAGAACTGAAGTATCAGCAGTTTCAGCAGCAAACTGCCTTAATTACTACATCCTGAACCAGGAAATGAGCAAGAAGAATTAACAAAGAAGAGCAGCAATAAGATCTTCTGTAAAAACACACTAAGGCAGATGTACATAAATCTTCAGATAATGAAGATGCAAGCTATCCTAAACCACTGCCAGAATATGCACTACCCAGAAATCCTGGGAGGTCTTATTTCACAGCAGACATTACAGTTCCAGCCATATCTGATACATGCACCAGTCAGTCACCACAAAGACCGCAGAGGCAGAAACAAACGCACATCAGTTTGATTATCTGTATCTCTAAGCACAGCTTTTGCTGCTTTTTTTCAGTTCATCCCACACTGCTACCTCACAACCAGAGTATCAGAAGTGTGTGATGTCTTACTGGCATGCGTCAGTTTGACGTATATTCTTCCAACATTACTACACTGCAAGATGAACAAAAACAACTTTGCTTTCGTTTAGCATTC
Organism: Alectoris magna; assembly: GCA_030625065.1. NCBI lineage: Eukaryota > Metazoa > Chordata > Aves > Galliformes > Phasianidae > Alectoris > Alectoris magna. Next base: position 257,601 of record CM060586.1, read on the forward strand.
CTTTCCCTTCAAGCTTCAGTGTTGCCAATCTCATACAAATCTCTCCAAACAATTTCTATTGTACCTCTTTGAATTTCCTCCTTCCGCTGTCTTTTCTGACACATTGTGACAGTGAGAGGAACCACACACATCTACAGTTACAAATTTTATGTAGGCACTTTGTAGCATAACATCCTTTCAGTGTATTCGTACCAGTCTTTAGAAACACTGTTTCAGACACTTCCCTGACCACTGGCAGAAACGCTCACTGAACCATTTGTCAGGACTTGCTCTTTTTAGCAAGTAGCTACAGATCATTCCAAATCATGCAGTGCATGTGTACCGACTCCTTCCCTTTCACCAGTAGCTGATATCAGCTCAGAACTGTTTGTTCACTTAGGTCACTCTGATCCCTCCTGCTTCTCATGTGAGAAAAAGGCCAGCTGTCTTCCAGGACAAAAGAAATTTTGTTTGGCTATTAAATGATGAGATATGCTTTTCAACTAAACTGCAAAATCCAACCACTGCCATTCTGCGATTCTGCAATTCCTAAGACTATTTTATGAAGGATGCTGTACAAACCTGGATGCTACAGAAGCAAATACAGCCCCAGCTTTTAATTTTATCATTAGAAAACAAAGAAAAAATCTTCTATGCAATCTTCCATAGTAAAGGAAAAAAAATGAACGTATCCCATCCTGTCCCCACCTTACCTCCAAGACATTGGGAATTATATCACGCTCGCATTGCTTTAAGAAGCGATCTTTGTCAAAGGATGGATCCACTTTGAGTATCTCTGTCAAAACCTCTGACATTTCCGTCTTCGAGAACAATCCACCTGATAAAACAATTCAGCGAGACCAGTGGAATGACAACTGCTGCCAGAAACCAAGAGAAAAGATGGATCTTGGGCTTTAGAAAGAGGGAAGGAAGAGTCATCTTGAAACAGACTAAGTTAGACCTGAGATTTACCACACACAAGCATGTGCCAACACACTGCCAACAGCAGGTTGCTGTACTGAATGACTGAATAACAATCCATGCAAAATACTAAAAAGCTTGAGACTCTTTCCGAAAGATTAGTATCACACGTGGGACATCACTGACAGCAAGAGCCAGAAGGCTGGACATGCAGTTTCATAGCAATGATGATGCATTACCTATCAAGTCAGTGACTTTGTCTGTGACAGCTCTGGAAGCTCGAATGAATGCATTATCACTTTCGTCGTATTTCATTTTCATTTCAAAGAACCCTGAAACAAGAACAGATATTAGCATGGAATCCTTCCACTGAGCTCCTGAACAAGGAAGAACAAGCAATAGGTTGCAGATTAAACCTGCTAGTTCTCTTCTACATCTCCTTCTTGATTACAAGTTTCAGTTTCAAAAGCTAGTTTTTTCTCCTCACCTTCATGCAATGTTGTCATCTCTTTATAGCTATCATTAACTATGGGAATGGTTCCTTTCACATGAACATTGTCACAGTTGGAAGGGACCTATGGGGTCCCCAAGTCCAGCTCCCAGTCCCACACGGCACCACCCAAACCCTTTGGCTGAGGGTGGTGTCCCAATGCTCCCTGAGCTCTGGCAGACATTGAGGCCCTGGAACGTGTCCAGAGAACGGCAACGAAACTCTTGAGGGGTCTGGAGCACAAGTCTTATGAGGAGCAGCTGAGGGAGCTGGGATTGTTCAGTCTGGAGAAGAGGAGGCTCAGGGGAGACCTCATTGCACTGTACAACTTCCTGAAGGGAGGCTGTGATGAGGAGGAGTTTGGCCTCTTCTCCCAGGGAACAAACAGGACCCGAGGAAGGTGGATCTAGAGTTCTTCAAGCAATTGTGAAAGCTAGTTTTGGTACTTATAGTGAGTGAGACTGACCAAAGACAATGCCTGATTGGGGGGACAGCAACTTAGGGGGACTGCAGTATTGCCAACCATGCATACCTCCCATTCACATTACCTCACAGCAACAACTATAACAATACAATGCTGTGATTAGCATTCTGTTGGGATTAGTTGCACAAATGGCAGGCATCAGATCCCACACAGCAAGAACCAGATCAGAGAAAATAATACGCTACTACTTTGTCTTTGGTACACTTACTATTGAAGACCACGTTGTTGTCCTTGAAATCTTTCCACTGCTGATACCACCTTGAGTCCTTGTGTAGCACCATACCCATGGCCTCCCTAGAAAGTACAGACGACAGGAACTTGTGAACAAATAACTTGGAGGTGAGAGAGTAAAAAGATGAATATTCTGATGAATATCACTGAAGCATGCAATAGTACTGAGGCTGATACACAGCATAATTACATGATTTAGTGGAGGCAAGGCACTGAAGACAGCGAAGAGGCTTAGACTTAGCCCTGCCAAATACAACTCAATAGCAAGATGTTGTATTTTTTCAGTTCTAACACGTACAAGTCAGACAGAACATTATGTACACACTGTATTTTTAAATGCCCAGCTTGACTATCAGAAAATTCAGTATCATAAACTTATGGTAGAACCTTACTCTCAGATCTACTGGCTCCATTCATTTCAGCACTTGATTTTTAACCTGATCTGCAGGTTTAAGACATTTCTGTGTATAATCTGATAAAGATTTGCCCTAAATTACATGAAATACATACTCATTAGCTTCAAATATTCGCTCCTCTTTAATCCTCTCGCCTGAGAACTCTGTTCTTTTCCGCAGACGCTCTGGACGTTTGTAAGGACCAGTCTGCCCTAAAACACTTTCATCTATTTCCTTCTTAACAGTTTCTACTCCCTGAAAGGAAAGCAATCCTATTAGGTTGATTCACTGTTCCCTCCTCTTTCCCATAAAAATTAAAATTGCTTCTGTCAAAGGAAAAAGACAAAGATAAGAGCATGTGTTGTTCTCGTCTCTTTTACTCAGCAAATCATAGAATGAATCACAGAATGGCCCGGGTTGAAAAGGACCACAGTGATCATCTAGTTCCAACCCCCCTGCTACATGCAGGGTCACCAACCACCAGACCAGGCTGCCCAGAGTAACACAAATGCTTCTTTACTGATACATATGGACAAATACAGAAGCACCAAGGCTTTCTACTTAACAAGTTATGTCTGGGACGGCAAGCTGATGTTTGTATTGAAGTTATAACAGCACAGTATCTAATTTTATATTTAGCACAAGTTCAGATGATTTGTGTCTGCAGGTCGCAGAAAGGTGTAGGAGGTGTACCTGAGAAATAGCTTTGAAGGCTGCTGTCTTGCCTAATTTCTCTCCTCCTTTTGTCACTGACTCTGCTGACTGCTTTGCTGTTTTTGCTGCTTCTTCCACACCTTCTTTTATCTTCCGGCCAATATCACTCTTACTTACTTCATCCAAACTCTGGAAGAGAATAAAAAAGAATATCATAAAAACATAGGTGAAAGCACATTTTATACAAGCCTTTCTTAAGAATGCTAAAGACCTACATGCAATAGGGCTAACCAATCCTAAGGTGAACACAGTTTATATGTCACAGGAGAGATTTACTGGGACACAGTGGCTTGGCACTGAAACTCAGCCAACACCTCCATGCAGAACAACAATTCTGACTACTCACAGTCACATGCACATTTGTAATAGCTGCTACTCATACACACAAAAACTATTTTTCCTGACCTCAAAGAGAAGGACTATTGATGCCAGAGTTAAAACATTCCAGTGCTTTCCTTTAAAACAATCATTTACTATTTCTTAAGAGAAGACACAGTAGAAGTTGAGACGGCTCCCTGCTATCCTGATCTTCCTGTAGAATTAGCAAGCGCATTTCTCAATCTAACATATTCCTGTGTATCACTTAGGCTGTGTTTACCAGAGCCAGGATCTAGCACGCACCTAATTTTTCTCCATATTTAAAATACCATAATGAAAATTCCACAGATTTACTCAAGAGATAGAACTCAAAGTGCAGCAACCACTTCAAAACATCTGATGCCTGGATGAGCTCAGTATGTAACAAGTAATGAAGTTAAGGAGCATAAGTTTCAGTGCTTGGTCCCACCCTATAAGAGAACTTGCTTAATTGCTTAAAAATCAATCTGCATAGATACAATTATCCTCTTTCATAAGTGCTAAACACTGAAAGAACCATATACACCATCTTCAACCTCCAAATACAAAAGCAATTGCTGGATACTCTGGCAATGCCTATCCTATAAAACACACAACAACCAAGAAATCTGTCATACACTAATTGCTGCAGCTTTGATAACAGCTCTATCCTTTACAATCTGGAATAGTGATAACCTTTGAGATAACAACTACCTGGCTTCAAGAAAAACAAGAAAATATGATAATTCAAATACACACAGAACCTCAGAGATGAGCTCTCTTGAGGAAAGGTGATTCCACAGCTATGTTTTACCTCTTTAACTGTACCAGTTATTTCTTCAAGTTTCTTTTTAATTACTTCTGAGGTCTTCACTGTTTCAGACTCAATGGTTTTCTGTGAAAAAAAAGAAATCATGCTGCATGTAGTTATGAGGGCAGAAGATATTCCATAGAGCACAGAATATCCTATTAACCCTAATTTAGGGCAAAAAGAGCTACAACTGCTCAGGCCTAAGTAGAATTAATTGATTTATCCTTCTTCCTAACACTTTTTGCAAATGAAAAATACATTTTTATAACACATTCTCAGCTGGATAAAATCTGTCTTAGGGCGAACACTAATTGAGTAATCAACATAAGCATTTAATTACTGCAAGTAATGCCATTTAATAGTCTTCAAAGAACACAAAAGAAGTATTCAAACAAACGCTGTGAACACTAAATTTAATGTCCCCATATTTTATCAGTTTGTCAACTGGGAAGTCCGGTGAGCAGCCTGCTGGGAGGATTTCCACTAGAAAAAAAACGCTCCAGTTCAACCATTTACCTGTAAGCACTTCGAGCCAAGCAGAACTTCTCATAAAAATACGCATACTAATCTCTAAATAGTTTATTTGCACGAAGATTCAAATTTAACATTAAAAACAGAAGTAGTTTAGCAAATAGGCCGTGAAAATGCGAAAGGAACTCATGAGAAAGACTTACATATTTCCTCCTTGCTTCTCGAAGTGCATCAGACTCTTCAAGCTTTTTAGCTTCGTCTCGGAACTTTTTAATACTTTCTTTCATCTCTTTGTTTTTTGCTAATTCTTGTTTGATGTTTTCCACAAAACCAGATATAAAACCTTTTCTTCCTCCTGAAGAATAACATCTAGACTAAAAAAAATTGTTACATGTTGTAGAATCCAAGAAGAAATTAAACAAGTATCAAAGCCAGCAGATAGATTTACTTCAGCCCAGTACTAGGTCACTTCTAAGGTACTAAATGTTCTGATAACTACGTTACTACATTGAAAAAGTACCACCTCCGCCTCAAACCAGAAAAGTGTCTAACGTATCTTTGGTGCCTCATAGTATACATCTAAGTAGCTGTTCACAGGCAGTTTGACACTAACCAGGCTTGAAACAGTCTGGTAAGCAGAGCACAACTCCTGACCTGTCACTTTGATTCAGCCTCTACAAAAATGCTTGAATTTATCACACAAATCTTGAAAATGTGAAACTTTCAGCTTGGAACTGGTGCTGCTTGGGAACAAACCCAACAGATACAATATTCTAGTGGGAAACCAGATGCAGCCTGAAGTACAACATTCAGTCATTAGCCAACCTGGATGATCTCTGAGACAGGCCTGCTCGCTCTGTACACAGCACCACTGTGGACTGCAGGAACCGGGTATCTTCTAGGCATGAGCCATATGCCACTAATGAGACATTTCTGCAATAAAAACAAGTTCAAGTTAACACAAAATATGAGATGACAGCAGTCCTGAAGAGCCAAGAAAGGAAGGCAAGCATCCTGAAAAGGGACAGGCATCGCTGGGAGAAGATTCAGAGTGTTTACAACCCATCAGGCTTGTTCCTTGGAATCACCCATAAAGCACTGTTAATGTGTTTGAGTAGCGCTACAACCACCGAGAGGCTCACTTTCAAAAAAACAAAATCGCAGTCTAAAACAGGGCAATGCACTTTCTATACTGAGACAGCTGAGGAAAGGTACGTGCTCTGCAGAACCCAGAATCTCTGGAAGCTCAAAGCCAGACGCAGACTAAGCAGACTCCATCCCCCCGTTTGGCTTTACTCGCAGCTCAGGTCGCTGTGCTGCCGCTGCGGAAAACCAGCGATGCGGGCGAGGGCGCAGAAAGGGAAAAGCAGACCCCAGGGGCAGAGGACCCGAATGGCAGAAGGGCTGAGAAGCGGGAGGAGGCGGCCCCGCCCCACACCGCGCTGCCCCGAGGCTCTCCGGGCTCCCCCAGCCCCCCGCCCCGACGGCAGCTCTCGCTGCCCCATCTCAGCCTCGCGGCGCACCGGAGACCCGCAGAAGCGGTCCCGAGGGGACGCAACTCCCTCGCCCCGCGCTCACCCGGCAACTGCCCGCCGCCACCGCCATTTTGAGAGCCGACCGTGTGACCCCCCGCGTGGCGCGAGGCAGTGACGCCAGGTCGCGGTGTATGACGTCACTTCCGCGCGCGGAGTGCGAGACGCCTCCCGGGGCGGAAGTACCGCTGTTCCGCATCGCGGAAAGCGAAGGGCTCGGGCAGGGGGGCGGTCTGCGTTTGCTGCCCGTCGGTATAACCCCACGCGGACGGAAAGAAGCTGCTGGATAGGGCGCGAACTCCTTATGACTGAGAAAGCAAAGGTAAATCAAAAGTAGTTCAGTATTTGGAGGTGTGCTGAAGGCATTCCCGGAGAGTCGATTACCTTGAAACTTAGGGAGAAAGCACCGAGCAAGGCCTGAGCTCTTTTCCCCTTCACAGTCACAGCCAGGTCTCTCACTGAAGGACTTTTTCCCACATTCAGCATTTCTGCCCACTCTGATTCTGGCATTGCAATTCAGGAATAGCACAAAACAGAGCAGAGAACAGCCCTTCCACCACAAGACCAGTTTGATAGGCTTTAGTTCAACAGCAACCATACAATTACACTCCAACCTTCTTTCTAATCTTTTCTGATAGGATTACAGCAGATGTGCAGCCCCCGCTGAAGTCCACATTAGGAAAGAATAAGCACATGGCTTTAAAATCCACTTTCGGTTCAGGCCTCAGAACGGCACTGACACAACCGAAGATACAGGATACTTTATTTTGTAAAATCGGCATTGCCACTGAAGAAAAATCAGCCCCAGAACTTCCGCAAAGAGTGGTCATCCAGGTCTGAAGGTGGGATTCCAAAGTCTCCCATATGCCAATGACATGGATGGTCAAGTGCATCAATTTCAAGTCTGTCACAAGCTGACAACCAAAAGGAACATTCTTGCTTGACACTTCACAGGAGAAAACAAATTCTAGTTTTACTGAGCTAAGTTTACAGATAGTTTTGCAAGCATAGGATATGCTGCCAGTAATGGATGCAATGACTGAAATCTTTAACTTGCATTTATTATCAAAGTCATACTGTTTACATCTGTAATGTCAACAAGATGCCACAACTACAAAAAAAGATTGTGCACATTGCAGTTTCAATGCAAAAAACAGTAAAATGGAAATCCATTTGTTAAAAAAGTAATTAAAATTACTCCAGAAAGCAACTGAATCGTTTTAACACCTTTACATCCAGTCAAATTAAAATGGTTAACAAGAAAAATACAAATTCAAAAATCTGGTCTCAGTGTTAAAAAAGCAACTACTTAAGCATTTCTATCAATTCGCACATCTATCTCCCTCCCGCGGAGCTGGATCCCATTCATCATGCGGCAGGCCCTCTCAGCTACTTCTGGGGACTCAAATCTGACCACCCCGCATCCTTTTGATTTCCCATTCTCCATCTTGATATCAGCATACAGCACGTGACCTTCAAAAGAAAAGAAAGGTTCTTGTTTAACCTGGTACTTACCACGTAGCTACCATTGCACAGTCCTCTGCCTCAAACCACAGAAAGCACGCCTTTACAAACTACCATTACTTTGAAACTTAAAGCCACAGGACAACTCTACCAAGTCGTTGTTTTAAAGGAGTGTTCTCAGTTTAAGGTATGAATTAATTCAAACTTTTCTGTTCAATTCTCTCTCGAGCGTGATGCATCAGAAGTAGATGAATGGAGCAAAGCTCATGAGCACTGCCCAACTTGCAGACACATTAATTCACATCGTAACTGATTAGGGCTGGCACCTGGCAAGCAGTAAATATTAGGGAACAAGGTGAGGGGATAGTAGCTACTGCCAAGAGAAATTCCCAAAAGCAGAACGGCCTACATCCAACAAGATTCAGCAATCTTTTTAGCTACCTGTTTTTCTTTTATAACTTACCACATTCATTAAATTTATCTTTCAGCATTTTCCATGTAAAATCAAAGGGCAGCTGTGAAAAAAGAAGAACAATTACTGAAGATCTGTTAAATGACCTGTGAGTACTCCCAGCTCTTCAAAAGCTTTCCACACTGGGACAGCCACACTTCAACATATTTATTTACAGATGCAGGCATCTGTACTCCTGTTAAAGAAATATCTCCCACTCGCAACGGTCTACTTAATTCCACCTTTGGCAACATCCAATATTGTAACGGAAGTCAACAGAACACAGATGAGATCAGCACAGATAGAAAGAAGGCTACTCACATTTCTCACAAATATCTGACAAGCTTTTCTGGCCACCCCAGCTGCAGGTCCTCCAGTTCCTCCAAGGGAGCCTGCAAAATTGCCTGCAAAGTTTCCACGTTCCATTTCCATTGTTCTTTCAAAATTGCTTCCCATTGCAAGTCCCATGCGATCTATGCCTGCTCCCATGCCCTGCCCCATAGCAGGACCCATTCTTTCCATATTAGTGGCTCCAATGCGCTCCAAGCCCATTCTCTCCATGCTAGCAGCACCCATACGGTCTATTCCTATTCTTTCCATAGGAGTGGCACCTATGCGATCCAAGCCAGCTGGCATTCTCTCTATGACCTGACCCATTCCAGTTCCCATTCCAGCAGGGACCATACGCTCCATACCTATACCCATTCTATCCATGCCAGAGCCCATACGTTCTACACCTGATCCCATTCTATCCATAGTGGTACCAACACGATCAATGGCAGCACCCATTCTCTCAATACCAAAGCCTATTCCAGAACCCATTCTTTCTATGCCAGAACCCATTCTCTCAATAGCCGGTCCCATCCTCTCAATGTTGGGAGCAATGTGATCTATGCCCAGAGGGGCCATTCGGTCAATTCCAGAACCGATTCGATCCACATTGGAACTCATGCGATCCAAAACAAGACCCATCCTGTCTATTTCTGACCCTACTCTCTCCATCCCATGACCCATCCCAGAAGGTATTCTTTCTATTCCCGAGCCCATACGATCAATGCCAGGTGCCATCCTCTCAATCCCAGGAATGCTGGCATTTCCACCACCTGAAACATAACATACAAGTTATCAGTAACCATACACAGACTAACAAACCTAACACAGACTAACATTACTCAATTGCTTTCAAGTATCATTAATCAAAAAATGACTTCAGCTGAAAGACAGAAGTGTTCTGCATACAGCATTAGAGACTCTGAGAAAAGCACCAACCAAAGGTTACACCACATTTTTCTTATCTACTGGGTAGGCTGCAGGCTGTATTATAAAGCTTAGGTCTCGCACCAGTCAGAACTCTGCCATATGCATATATGGAAATTTAACACAGAAAGTCACTAAGTAGCATGTTAGATCACCAAATGTTCTCTGTTCCATTTGAAATCCCATTACAGAACTCACAGATCACTACTGTCACATGTGTCTGATAAAAATGAAGTATTAGAGCAGCTACGTAGAAAATACGGTCTTTTTTATTATTAAAAAACATGCACTATTTTTATGCACAGTTCCAGTATTTCCAGTAGAAAGTACATGTACTTAGCTTCATATACTGACCTATTCCTCTCTCCAAGGTCTCTCCAAAACTACGAGACATTCCCATTTCATTTCTTCCAAATTCTCTCTCAAATCCTCCACCCATGGCACGATCCATCTCTGTAAAGATCGAGTTTGATTACATTCTTCTGGGCACCTGAATAACTTCTGAGAAAACATTTTAATGCAGGCATAATTTTTAAAGATTGCAATCTTTAAAGTTTGCAAGGCAAACCTCTATTGCGTCCTCCTCATTATTTTGTCTTGTCTTTCCAAGACAAAAAACACAACTGACAGAGACAACATAAATGCATTTAAATGCAGACAAGGCAGATGTCTGGAGAAGTCTTTCTGGTGAATAGAGGCAGAAGACAGTTCATCTTGTTCAAGGAAACCTCAGCAAAGCAGGTGTTTTTTTGTAGTTTAGGGGTAACAAGGGCCTTGCAGACACTGCATCACATGTAAACCTTAAGTTTTTCCAATAAAAGCTGGGAAGAGGAAAATGACCAGTCTCCATTACTACAGTTTCAGAAAACAGAAGGACTTCTGTCAAACTCAGGAACATGATAAGCAATAACTGATGAGTGATAAATAACCCAGTGCCTACCACTCATTCTGCCCATGTTCATTCCAGCTGGAAAGCGACCAATGTTTTCCATGCCACCAAAAGGACCTTCCATTCCTAAAAGAAAGTGTTTTCCAGGGATTCTTTAGCAAGGCATTTCAGCTTTACACTACACCTCCCCAAAATAAGCTTGTCACAGATCATTTTCACAGGCATCAAGACAACTTTATATCACAGATTCACAAAATTCGGTCAGAATTTGGTCACGCCTTATTTCCTAAGCCAATGTCAGGCTTCAGAATGTCCAAACCATGCTCAGGTTTTCTCTGGTTTCAACTCTTCTTCATACGCCTACAGCAGTTGTTCATTTTTGAGTATTAACAACAAGTCTTTACTAAATGGGTGACTATTTCACAGAGAACACAAATGCCTGATAGTCACATGTAGCTAAGTTTACATGGCTTTCAAAAAACCCAAGCTATATATATATATATTTCAAAAAACACAGCTTACCTCCCATTTTATTCATTCCAAAGCCCATGCCTTCCATTCCCATTCCTCAAAATAAAAGAGAAAGCTTTATATAGCAGATGTAATTCTACAAAGCTTCAGCCATTAGACTGGCTGCATAAACACAGATCATACAGCACACCCACTCTTTCAACTGAAGATTACATGTGATAGCTCTGAATAGATCGAAACATTCCTTCTCAACAAATGAAAGCAGTAAGTGGAAAAAAACCCATAGGCATTTATAAACTGAAAGCTGAATGTGTGCTACTTTTTAGGTGGCTCTTTAAAACTTTTTCTGTTCAAACATACCCTAAACAGAGATTTGCAAGCCCACTAACAGGTATTAAGAGTGACAGATGGTTTTAAAAGTTTAATGTATATTCGCAGTGTCTGCTGCTCATGCTCAAGAGTCAGAAAATGAGAGCTGTGCCTTGACCATGATAAAAAAAAAATAAAAATGGAGCAATCTGTTAAGTTCAAGTTTCCATTATCAAGCTCATTACTTAGCTCAATAAAATTTCATTTGGCTTTAACACTCCTAATACACTTCAACTCTTTTTGTAGGCAAAACAAAGCTATCTACCCTCTACACAGCTTAAAGCTCTCATGAAACAAAGCATAGGAGTAATCTTCTTACCTCCAGGTCCCATGTTGCCCATTCCCATGCCTTTGTTTAAATGATTTGCATCAATAGGTTGACCTCCAGGTCCTAATCCCATGCCAATACCACCAAGACCATCTGAAGAAAATATTCAGATATCAAAAAAGCCTTGTTTCCATAATCTGACAAAACAGCAAGTTTTATTCTTAAGTAATTTACTTCCATTCTCCAAAAAAAAATCTTGCTGTGTTCCCACTTTGGGGTACGTAGTTACTGCATGAAAGTGTAAATCCAGAGTAGATATGTCTCAAAGCAGACTGAAAACTAACCTCAATTATTCTTTCTTAACATCCAGTTTTTATCTCACTACTGAGAAAAGTTGTTTTTCTGTTTGACTGGTTTTAAGCTGACTCCTGAAAAATAACTGGCTAGAACACTGCTTATTTTGTGCAACTCCTCAATCTGAGAATAGAGTGGGCAATTTAATATAAACAACTTCTAACCTTTTCACAATAACACCTTTGATTTACAAATGGCTTACTTCTGTCTTTGCAGGTAAGAATTTAAACAACCACAAGGTTTCACCTATCATTATGACAGCCACCTATACAATTCAGAGCACACAGCCAGCCTCTTCCCTACAGAAATGAAGAACATCATTCCCAGACACAGTATTTGAATCTTCCTGTACCCAAGTGAATTATGGATCCCCCAGCCCAAAAATAAAATTATAAAAACAAACCCATCTCATTTTCCTCATCATTAATCAGGAAGGAAAAGTTCTTTGATTGCATTTGACCCAAGTAACAGCTCAATGGTATTCTTTGCCTATGAGAATACAGCTTCCTTGTTTAGATCTCAACATAACGATCTTAGGAAGTGTTAAATTTTGCTTTCAAGCACCACGAGATAACATTATCCCCCCCCTCCCATAACCTCCCCCCCAAATAAAAGGCTAAGAAATATGTTTCCGTAATTACTTGTTCCACTTTATATGAAGATAATTAAACTTGAAACCAACGACTTTCTCTTGATTAGGTATATTGTTACAGAAAGTCAAGGCAGCAAAAACAAATAAACAAAAAAAACATAACCAAAACAACTGTGGATGATAGAGCTACTGAACAAGGCTCTGGCAGATACGCAGATAACTGCACTAACTATGGGATGGATCGATGAACACTAAAATTGTGCAAGGTAGCAGCACACAAGACATTTTGTTTCCAGGACTAAGAAAACTTCATGTGGCTGAATTAACAGAACTACTTTACATTTTAGAACAGTCAGCCAAACTTTACATTTTTCATTGTATTTAAGCAAATTAAGTTTCAGCTGTAAAATAGTGGGGGTTTTCCTCCCGTCCACCCCTACTTCTCCCTTTCAAATCAGTCTCCTTCACAGAACAGTTATCACAGAACAGTTGAGGTTGCAAAGGAGATCAACCATCCCAAAGGCCCCAAATGACCAAGAGCCAGCTGCCCTGAACCACTTATCATTATCTTAATGGATGGAGACTCCCCAGCCTCACAGGGTAACTTGTTGCTTCAGTACTCAGTAACCCTCACAGAAATGTTTCCTTATGTTTAGACACCTTGTCCCATCACTGGGCACCACTGAAAAGAGCCTGGCTCCATCTTCTTTGCACCTTCCCTTCAGGTATTGATAAACTGGTATAATGTTCCACTGAGAAACCTGAAGGCCTGGAAGATTCTCAGGTCCTCAACTCAGCCCTTTAATTTAAAGGAAAAATGCAAGATACCGAGAATGTACCAGGACACAAGAAGGTGCACACTCTTCCATTAACTGATTACGTTTCCTTTAAACCCCGCTTTTAACAGGGCTTTTGAATTGCACTTGAGAGATTTGGAAACTTTGAGTACATTGATGAAATACTGTTTTTAGGACTAACTTTAAGCTACGAGCTGAAGGAAGTATCCAAAAAGAGACAAGGCTGATGAACTCTTTACTATTTTCTCCTTCGATATTATTAAAATCGCTTGAATTCCAGTTTTCAGAAGTCTGAACCATTTTCACCAGGGTTTAAGCAGCTGGGTAGTGGGGGAAGTAACAGTTATCTATTTTTTATATTCTATTTATTAATCTCTTCCTGCCCACATATAGCAGGCTACAGAAGCAGTACCTCTTAAGCATAAGATTCAAATATCTACAGACTCAGTAATATGCATAACCCAGGAATTTAAAGGAAATCTCTCTAAATGTAATCCTGAGAGCAAAATGCTTTCAAATTAAGTTTCATCTTGCATGTGTTTAAGTTGCTGTGAAGCAAATTAAAAAGTGTAACGTAACATATTCAGTCATGGAAGAGAAACTTACGAGGAAGCTGTTGGGGTCGTTCTGGAGGAAAGAAGTCTCCTTTGGGAAAGGCTCGTTCATCCTAAAAATAATTCAACACATTAAGCCGGTACATGACCCTGGCCTGCTTTCTTGCTAGAATTATTTCTTGCCCCCCCCCAGTTACAGGAACTTAAAGCAATCCTTATTGTATTTAGAAAAATAATTAGATATAACCTTCCCCAATTACGTGACTTGGCATCACAAGGTATTAGGCCAAGTCTTTCCAACAGAATGTGCATTTCTCCCAGTACTTCAACTCACAGGCTACGATTGAGATGCAAAGCGCAGGGCTATGTTTGTCTTAACAAGCTGTTTAGTTCTGTCACACCAACCTGGTTGGTTAGGTTGTCACACCAACAACACATCACCCAAAAACATTAAAAAAATAAAAAATCACAAGCACTGTGTCGGTTCAGAAAGCAGTAGGAATTTGAACGTACTTACCATTTTTACATGCATTGGCCTGTCAAACAGCAGCTGCCCATTAAACATTGCTTTTGTTTCATTAAGGATTATCTTTAAGCATTAAAACCACAAAGAAAAAAAATGGGAAAAAAACTGAAATGCTACCTGATGCAGAGTACAAAAGAAACCACAGAACACCACAGAACTCCATGTAGCTTATGTTATTATTCAGACTAACAAAAATCCTTCTGCTTCCTCTAAAACTAAAGCCTCCCAAGACTTATGAAATTAACATATGAGTTAAAGTATTCTTAATCACGGGACTAAAGTCATTAAGACATTTTAATGTGTCTCAACACCAGTGTCATGTAATGTTAGAACATTACACTGGTAGTTTTAGCTACTTCGAACATGAGAAGACATGCAGAACTTACCACCATTTTCAAATCAGCAACCACACAAGTGCCATGTGATTCACTAACGTTAATATTTTAAACTTCAGCTTATCCTGACAAGGCTTAACTTGTTAGGTATATGTCCAAAAGGGAAGTAACACTAGGAAAACCAACTTCTTTTTTAGAGAAGAGGAGAATATTTTCCTCCCTTCTAAACCATAGCTTTTAAATTGAGAGACTGAGCACACAGCAGTATCTGCATTGCACTGCTGTTGTGTGTGTGCGTGTGCATAGACTGCTTCATAGCAAATCACAGTTTGGACAGTGTAGGGATATGGATGACAAAAGAACAAACCAGGTCAAGCCTATTCACTCTGCAGATGGATCTGTTACATTCCTCCTTTGACCCCATTACAGTAATTGAAGACAAATCTTTTCTAATAAATTGCACTTTATTACCAGTTGTGACCTAGAGACAGAAATTTAGTTATCAGGGCTAGAAATTCATACATCCACATCGTTAATGATTCTGAGCAAGTCCGAATAGTTATTTCCAGATGTATTTTTCTTTTTTTTTTCCCCCTCCAGTTTTCCTTACATTTTCCACCCACTGTAATGGCTTCACTTACTGCAATGAAGATTCTTAATACTATAATTTAAATTTTCATCCCACTTTGCTTACTCACAAAACTTTTCAAAGGACAGGGCAGCAAGCATACTTTCTATTTGCCATTAATACTCCTTAAGGATACATATAGCCTGAACAGCCTCTATGGCTTGTTCAAAAGTGACAGTGCCAATTCCACGACTTTTGCCATCTTTATCTTCTAATATGTCTGCTCGAACCACAGCACCAGCCATGCTGAAGACTTCTTTCAGTTTCTTCCAGCCAACCTTGTAATCCAGCTAGAAGACAAGTGATATTAAAAACCATGAGAAAGATTTCCAACAAAAGAATACCTTTAGTGTTCCCCACTTTCCTTTCTCAGTATCTGCAATCATGAGAATAAGCAGCATTCAGAGAGATGGGATGAAACGTAAATAACAGGATGCCACAGAATGCTCCAGAACTTCATGCATTACTCAACACCGTAATATATATGAAACAGCAACCTTACAATTTTACTCAGAGAAAGAATAACCAAATAATCTGGGTTGTAAATGGACTTCCAGAAGTCACTACTCTTAACTCGCTGCTGAAAACTATTAATTTCCCAGGGAAGATCTCATTTTTTGTTCATACGAAGCACTGAAAGCTTACTGCCCACTCAGGTGTTCCAGCTGAAGATAACAAGACCAGTCACAAAATAAGTTACTACTCAGTTTTACTGGGACAGAGAAACTCTAAAGCTTTTCCTTTAGTTTATTAAATTGAACCCACTTAAGACCCAGGTTTTCTCTTCACAGACCATATAAAACACTTACATTTGCAACAAAAACAGTGCTTCCAAGCCTCCCTGCCTGTAAAGCATGAATGATCTCATTGGGTATGTTGGGATTGTTGAGTATACTAGGTGGGATATTGATCATTCCAGGGCCACCAGGGCCTGGGCCAATACCCATTCCACCAGCTGCCATGACCTTCTGCATCGCCCTCCTGGCATGCTCGCCATCAGGATCCTGCAAAACACAGAAACAACAAATTAAGTTCGCCATGATTCCAATAAACGCATGGGGATTTAGTAGCATGGCCACAAGTCAAAAGAAGAGACTTTTATGTGGGGCTATCTGGTCCCTATAGATCTACAGTCAATCACATTGTTATCTTTTTATTATCATCTTATTTTTTAAAACCAGAGTATCAGGCCCCTTCAAGTTAGCAAGTTACTCGCACATTTCCCTTCATTCTGAAGGTATGTATTATTTAACACCCACCACAAACCTCAACCACATTTGTTCTGAAGACAGAATGATATTGCAAAGGTTTTAGAAGAGAAATGGCTATTAACTTTTGGCATTTTCAAAGCAATGCAACTCATTAATCTTGCAATTACACTTCACAAGACAAGATACAGTGTGTAAAACCTCATTAAGATTGCTTCGGGCAGCTCTTTTACCTCAACCCCCTGTTTCCAAATTGAAAAAATACTTGGTATAATCGTATTACTGTGAGATCTCACATTTTAGGATATTCTTAAAATGTGAAGCACAGGACGAAGACTTCTAGCAAGGAAATAGAATGATTGTAACTTCATACTGAAAGTGAAAGTAAGAACTTTCATGATACATGGTAAAGTCATTTTGCTTAAGTCAGAAATGTCAAATTGTGTTCAGTGAGCAAGTGAAAAAAAAACATCAAAATTCATTCCATTAGTTAGAAACAGAGATGTTAGAAGTCATTTAAATTAAAAAATATCTTCATCCGAATCTAAAGAAGAAACAGTAGCACATTTCTGAAAACAGGAGGAATTCATTATTAATCCAGCAACATCTACTTCAATCAGTCATTCACTTGAAGGCTTTCATGCTTTCCAGCAATGAAACAGCCAACACGGAGATGTACATGCTGGGCAGCTGGCAGAACATATGCTAGCATTTGTCTACAACAATTTAACTCCTTTCACACACTCAGAATCCTGAGCTTGGAGAAGTGGTGCCAAACCCCTTACAACTGAAGCATGCTTCTTCACCCATTTCAGCTACCATTTCTGTTCTGTCTGTGCCATTTAAGCAGAAATATTCAAGTATGGCAATCGCTTTATGAAGGCTTGGTCAAATTACAGCTACCTCTTTCCAAGATCTAATACCAACCAGGCAATGTGACTTCCAGTTCTAAACGTATGTAACAGGAAAACTAATCTTACACAGACCAATTTCAATACCTTTTTCTCCCAAGAGCCTCTCTGAGAAGTCAGTGCTTGGTAAGTTTCAGGTAGAACCACTTTTCTAATGATCCATTTCTACTCTCAGTTCCCTGACAGTGCAGCAAGAGGTCACCAGCAGCAGATGATGGCCTGCAGCAAGACTCAAACCACCACTCCTCAGAATGCATAAAATCATGTAAAATAAGCTAGATTCTGAGAAGTGCTGCCACTTACAAACCTCATTCTTTTCCTCAAGTGCTTCTAAGAATACACACTGTTAAGGGTGGACTTTCTGCACACATTTCCCATCTTACACTCATTCAGGTGTTTTTTCCCCAACCATTCGGGGGTGGTACAGGCACAGCAGAACATGAAGCCTGCTTAGCCAAAAACAACTTGCTTACCCTACGGCCAAGAGTCACTGTTAACACTGAAGAAGTCTCTCTTGATTTTTGTTTAATTGGGCCTTTGATGTAGCTACAGGTTCTAAGCTGCTGGAACAGAAGTTTGAACTTGTCAATAAATAAGGATTAACTCATGGTACAGTTGAGCGTGTCACAGGGGTTGACGACAGCAAAGCCACTAGAATGGAAACAAATCTTCAAAGTATTTCAGAAACCAGCTTATTTTATGGAACTGTTTGTAGAACACATTTATCATGATGCAGAATTAAACAGAAAGCAGTCAGTCAAGAACAAACAATACTCATGCACGTTGCTTTTTCAAGTCATATGCAACTATACCTGCAGTTACAGCTTGCTTTACCCAAGTTCTGCCTTACTATCAGTAGCAACTGTTTTTTAAATTAAGTTTAGTCTGGACAATCACATTCGAACTGAAGTTCAGCAACACATGCTAGGGGTACAGAAAATTCAATATCTATTTCAAGAGTCACACTTTTAGTCAAAAATCATTAGCTGCAAATCAGTCAGTCATACTGCTGGACTGAAGAGTACCCCTCCGCCTGTCTCCACGGCACTGAAAGAACAGATGTGAGTCTTACTTCTTTCACTTTCAACGGTCTTCCACCAAGACTATGCTTGTTCAAAACCTCTGCAGCCTTTTTCATGCTTTCTTCCATCTTGAATTCAACAACACTGTGAAGATACAAGACTTCTAAGAACACTGCTTGTATCTTAGGAGTTTCCTCCTTTCTTGCTAAAAATTCATAAGTGAACTTACGCGCATCCCTGATGATATCATTTCACAGGCGAATAACAAGGAGAGGAGGGAAGAAAAAATAAAGTAAGTAAAAGCACAAAACACAAACAACATTTTTAAAAAGTCAATTCACATTAGTTAACTCTAACAGGAAAAAAAAAAAAAAAGAATGTAACGTTACCCAATAAAACCTTCATTACTTGAATTCCATAAGATATAATTGCTTACGCATTAAGAGGGTTAAGCTGTAGTTTCTGAAGTTGTAACAAGCAGAACTAAGTCCGTGTTCTCCAAGAAAAACACCACACGCTTCATATCAACTGCTCTTCTCTGTCATACAGCAAAATCCTTGCCATATTCTCTCACCCTAAATCCATGCCCTTCAGGACAGTTAAGTGAGCTCCTGTTTCTTCCTGCAAGATATTTGCACTGGACTGAAGGACTTAAGTTGATTTCTAAACTTAAATGCGTATTGCCTTCATAGGTACTTATGTTTACTCTCACAGGAAGTATATTTTACAGAACCTGCTTCCACACACTGCCCTTACGAATTCAGCAAACCACTACAGTGACGTTTTCCAAAACACAAGTATTACGTTAATATTCCATACCACTATACATACTGCTAGGGTCCATGGGTAATGCAAACAGCCAACACCAACTGAACGCAGTGGAAGACCATCCTAACACTGTTTCCAAGTTCCCATCCCACCACCTCCCCATCCCCAAAGCTTTTAAGCAATCCTGCGCTATAGCCACTAAACATACACACACTCTGCCTCCCTGACTTCCTTTTCATTCCACGCCACTATACAATTACATTTGTCATGTAGAAAATCCACAGAAGAAATTCTCACAAACACTTACCCTTGACTTTCCTTCAGCGTCCATTAAGAGCTCCACGTATGTTACCTCACCAACTACAAATCAGATTCCAGACGACACATATACCAAGGGAGAAAAGCCAAGAAAACAATGGGAATTTAGAACAATCAACCGTGTATGGAGCCTCTGCCTTATAAGAAAGCCCAGAAACACTCCATGTTCTCTAAACCACAAAACTGGACAATTACAGGTATGCAGTAAAATCTTAAGACAAACATGTTCTTGCTTTTCCTCCACTTGAAAAGCTGGCTATTTCCACAATATCTATTCACTCGATCTTTAGCACACACTGATGACCCTTCAGGCAATCCAAATCCATGAGGAAGTCCACAGAACAATTTTCCTTTGCATTACATGGCATGCAGTCTGGTCTCCCCAGTCCAGTACTTGAACAGTCATTCGCTTTTCTCAGGAATTTTCTCCGGTAAATATCCAAAGAAGGGATCAGACTGACCCAACAGACCAAAAGATCATTCACTGCCTATTTTATTTCAGCAATTTAGCCTGTTGTTAAGTCGCAGTAAAATTTCAGACCATAATTTAGGCTCAATAATTAGCAATCAGCTGTCTGCCACATTTGCCCCCAAGACAAAACAGCTTAGAGCAAGAGGCAAAACACACCAGGAAACTGTATCTGCACCACTCCTCACAAGATTAGGGTTGCTTTTGTTACGTTGGTCTTTTTCCTTTTGACGCTTCCGTTTTGTTTTGGTGACCACAGAACACAACTACCACAATGGCTGCTGCCCTTGAAGTGAGTGGCATACAGAGGGTTTTCAGAATCACTCTTTTTATCTTTAATAAGAGTTTTTCTTCCTGATTTTGCACGTTCTACTTTTTAAAACATAAGATGGGAGGACTCCAAGTTGCATTACCTGAAAGGCGGTAAGAAAACAGTATCACAACCAGATATGAATACTGGTAGCATACTCTAAGCAAGGGAATCTCACGTTCAAGAGTTTCCTTCCCAGAGAGGGAGAGCACTCAGCCTCACCACCCACAAGAGCAGTCTTTCATCAGACACGTATCACCATCGCAAGGGACTATTCCAGATTTTTTTCTAGAAGCCAGCAGAAAAGGAATGCTTGATAAAATTGCATTTCTCTTCTTCCATTTCCAATTTAAGAACAAATTAAACCATGTCAACATTCCATCCAAAGAGCAGTTAGTTTGACAGACTGAAAATACTCATTTGATCGTATTTTCCTGAGGTTCAAGCCCGGCAGAGGCTAACAAACCCCTCCAAAAGGGACAGGGCAGATTAGGAGTGCTCACTAATTATCCACAGCTTCATTACTTCAATGACAGCTCTTGAAATAACGCATAACAAAAACCATCTCCTTCCTGTAATCTGAATAGTATGAGATCAGGCTGTATCCATGGGACTGCTTCCACAGCCAATTGAGTGAAGGGACTACGCTGCCACAGTCCTCCTGGCACCATCTCTGGTGGGACACAGGCACCATGCACCCAGTCCAAACATCCAGCATTACCAAGACATTCTGAAGCCATTCATCTCAACAGCAGCAGCCAATGGGACTTTTATCAAGAATGCAATTGTGATTCAACAATTTATGCAGTGAGACAACAAATTCCCAGATAGCCTACAGTAGAAAAGCACTCAATTTCACAGAGCATAGTGACGACAAGTTTCAAGCCAACTCTGTGTTCTCAATAACACTGCTAAGCCCCTGGATCAAGGGCTCTCCGAGCTGCTAATCAAAGCCAGCTACAGCTCTTAACAAGCACATCAACGCTTCCAGAAAGAAGTCTGCCCACCTTGAACAGAACATGCTAAATACAATTTAACATGCTTTTTCTTTAAAAAAAAAAAAAAAAAAAGAAAAAAAAGAATACGACCTCTGAACAACAAGATTTCCTGAAGTCAGCAACTGTTCCACCTGGAATATTTTTTCAATTTGCTCAGTAGTTGATATTTATGCCTTAAAGACACCTACACTAAAACTGAAACACACATCTTGAAGGACCTTTGAATTTTCCTGAATAGCCAAAAATCCACAAACAGAACATAATGTGTATGGAGGGGGGAAAGACACAGACCCTGAGCCACTGCACTGCTTAGGAAAACAATTCCAGATTACAGAACTGAAGGAAAAAAACCAGCTCTTTTCACTTTTTTCACCTGAGAAACACGTCAACTTGACAGTTCTTCCAGATTTATTATTTGAGGCTGGCAAAGGAAACCCGTGCTAGGTCACGTTTTACTTGGCTTCTTTGTAGATTCAAAACCACAGAAACACCAGAACATCAGGAAGCAAGGATGTATCAGTGATAGCAGGCAAGGATAGCCTGTAACTTTGCAAAGGCAATTAAGCTACAGAGAAATACAAACAGCAGATAACCGTGTCAGAAGCCTCCTGAGTGCAAAAGGAACACAGAAGTTCTTTCTGCTAGCAAATAGTTGGTTTGTGTGAGGGAAGATATCCTGCATCCACAAGCGAAGAAGTTTCATTTACGCAGAAGAAAAGATCACTTACAGCACTTAAAGGGAGCCTACAATAAAGATGAGGAGACTCTTTATCAGAGCCTGTAACGATAGAACAAGGGGTAACAGCTTTAAACTAGAAAAGGGAAGATTTAGATTAGATGTTAGGAAATGGGAAGGAATTCTCTACTGAGTGGTGAGGCAGAGGCTGCCTAGAGGAGCTGTGTTCCCATCCCCAGAAGGGCACAAGGCCATGCTGGATGAGGCCCTGAGCAGCCTGGCCTGGTAGGTGTCCCATGGTACCTGACATGTCCAACTCAATCCTACGATTCTATGAATGCCAAATCAGCCTCCAAGGGGAGAGAAAATTACAGAAAATACTGGCTCTGAGTTAGTGCAAATATGATTAAGGAATACATTCTGCACAGTGTCAAGACAGACTTTCTTTTTAAAGCTCTTACCTGAGACAGTTCAGGAACTCAACACTTCCTAAAACAGACGACCGAAGCAGAAATTGAAACAGTAAGTACAAAAACTAACTAAAGCAATCTCTGCTCTTACTTACGATCAAGTACAACTTCATACAGTCATCGTATCTCCTTTGGGGAGAGGATATAGAATTTGACTAGTTTTAACCTGCACTGAAAATTTAGATTTTCAAGCGAGTTAGTCTGTCAGCATTCACACATCCTCCAGGAAGCTCTGTTAAGTACATGGCGAATTGAGGCAAGGCTCAGCCAGATTGCCCCAGCACCACAGAGCTACCTGAGAAATAACAGGGACAAAAAGCTCAGCTGCAGACATCAGCTTTGAGGAGTACGAAGTTGAGCAATATGATTCTCTCCAAAAGGTCCAATGATGTAAGTATCAGCAAGGAAAGAAGCACAGAAAATGAGGAAGTGGTAAATTCTTTATGTAACAGTAGTTTATTTGACTCAAAGTGTCAAAAGTAAATAATAAATAAAATAGTTTCTCAAGACATCTCCAAAATTAAACAGAGTTCCATTATCTTCACTATAGTCAGAACAAATGATTCAAAAGCAACAAGACTGTGCTATCAAAAG
Organism: Alectoris magna; assembly: GCA_030625065.1. Classification (NCBI taxonomy): domain Eukaryota; kingdom Metazoa; phylum Chordata; class Aves; order Galliformes; family Phasianidae; genus Alectoris; species Alectoris magna. The sequence goes on from CM060586.1 coordinate 280,664, forward strand.
CCTGATACCTTTAATATTAGACAATTTGTCATTTGCTACTTACTCCTTCATTTATTGTGCTTAAAAGCTCGTAACTGGCAACTGCTAGAAAGTTGGTGGGCTACTGGTGGGCAGGGAAGAAGAAACACTTTATGCATATACTGTACAAAGCTTTAGTCAAAAGGTGAGAAGAAAAATATTTTTCCCTAAGGGGAAATGGATAATGTTTAGCACAGGAGAGTGGAAGTTTCCATGTGGGACCAGAAAAAAAGAAAAAAGAAGCCTGAGTAGTTTTGGTTCTACTCCACCACCTTGAAAAGATGGTTAGAGCAATGAAAACAGAGCAATTTGATGGGTGCAATTGATTTGATAGCTTGATCTTAGAGGTCTTTCCCAACTTCGATGCAGAAGAAACAGTCAGATCCCACCCTCACATTTCAAAGTCTCAATTGAACTACCTACACTAAAAGCTTTAATACTAATGAAGTTTAAGATATTTGCTTAAAATATTGTTAGCATTAGCGTGGAACCGAAACCTTCTCTGTGCATCTTACTGGGAAGCTGATTGTACCACCTCTTGAAGGCAGCAGACAGCTCAAGAGCAACAAGAACAATTTCTGTTCTTAGTAAAATAGCACAATTTCCATTAATTTTAACTATCAAGGCAGAAATGCCAAATTTAGTTTGGTTAAGAAAAACAACACCAAACAACAGAACACCACAAGTTTGCACTTTTAAGTCCTATTATAAGGTACCAAATTCCACTGATAATGGTTTCTCAATACATTTCATTGAAGCACTGTACTCAGAAATCAGGCTTAAGCAGTGCTCACAGCTCAGCTCTGACTCATATTTGGTACACAGCTGGATTTAGAAGATCTAAAGTTTACCAATTTGCAAAAGTTCACAATATACAAAAAAAACACAGAATTCAAAAGCTTGCAATCACCCCAGCTCTCAGCTACTAGTTTGTAATTCTAAGAACACTCAGGTGCCTTGCAGTATACCTATCATACCCATTAGTGCTGGCAAACCCCTCTCTGTGCAGTCACCATGCATGTAAATTCATGACAGAGAGACTTTAGACAGCATCCTCACACACATCTGAAGAGTACCATCAAGTTTTGACAAAACTCCGCTCTACTTGCCTTTTAATCACTGCAACTTACTGCAGTACATTTTCTGCTTTGATTTTCCTTCATAGCGTCTAGTATGATGCTGCATTTTGGCTTTGGGTGAAAAACAATGTTGATAACACATTGATGTTTCAGCTATTCCCGAGGAGTGCTGCACAGAGCCCTAAGATCTAACCCCCCAATACAACACTGTGATAACAGCATGATTCTCATACAAGTTCTTTTACTGACATTCACTGAAATTCTACTTTCCTGTGCAGAAAGAAGGGCACTGAAGCATTAGCTAGCTTCAGTTTGAGATTCAATTTCAAAAATAAATTGACTAGTATGAAGGCAGTTGTGGTACCTGATGTTGAAGAATGGTGGAAGCAGTTCAGGAAGGAAGGAGGATGAGAAGCCTGCAGAAGATCCATTTTTAAGTAAATTGAGGTAGGAGAAGAAACTCTTTTGTGACAAGATGCTGTTAAGAACTTGTTAGTGCACCAACTGAAAGCAAGGGCAGGGAAAAGTCAGATAAATTAACACATCCTTTTCGCTTTGCCCATCAAAAATTTCAGTCTGAAAGCACACTGTGAATCTTCTTTGGCTCTGAAGCCCATGTAGCCCTCCAGGAATAGCTCCCTTGAAGTATGTAAGCAACAGCTGTTCATCAAAACCGATGAGAATGCTGTACAGTACCTGGGGTTAGCTACAGTAACAAGAGGGCTTCAGCTGTATCTTTAAGAGGCCACAAAGATTCTAACAGCTTCAGAAGATGGAACAAGAGAGAAGACTGCACATGGAGTTTAGCAGTTGCTTCTCTCCATATAAAGTTTGAGCTGCAAAAACCATTGTTTTTTCTCTCCCCAGATCCATTCATACATCTAGGTTCTGGTATGAAAACGTAAACAAGCCTGCAAGAAACTACGCATCTGGCTTTGTAAGTGGTTACAACCATTTTAATACAGGTAGTCCCTAAGGTGTCCTGAAACCCTTAAATGTGATGTGAGCACAACCTTGACTGCTCCTAGCTTCGCAACAGACCAGAACGTAACTACATTTATAGTTAACATTCCTCCTTGTACTGTACGCCATTCTGCTACTCTTGAAAAGGTTTTAAATTCAAAATCCTGTACTTCCTAGCAGTGTCTATAAATGTCTCAAATTCAATTATTTGTTGTAATCACACATAATGCATACCAACTGTCATGAAGTATTACCATTTGGTTCCCCAAGACAGAGACATTTAATGGGGGACAGATTGAGACCAATATTAAGTATTCAATCACATTTACTAGATTCCACTTACATTCTGAAGAACTGCTGCCTCATTCTTCTGAAGCCATCTACCAATGACCAGCAATTGTGTCTGTCAGCCAGTACAAGGGAGTTGCAAGCAAGAACACTTTTCAATTTTATTAACAACTTTTTAATACTGCATACCTGTAATTGAGTTTCACCAACGAATACACTGAAATGACTGAACTAAGGCGTTACTCTTGAGAGAGATGTCACCTTTGGAAGATTTCAGATGTGCGCATCTGAAAGAACCGGATCATGGAAATATCAGACCTCCAAAGCTCGTCTCCTAACCCATACTTACTGACACAAAACAGCCGATGGAGGTGAACTCCTCCATTCGGTCCCCTAACAGCTTCAGTCTTTATGACTGCCAAGCACTGTAGCAGTCACGAATCCCCTACGTTTACCCTTTGTGTACAAATCCATTTCACATGCTCTCAAAGCCTTGAACATTTGGCCTGTAATTCTGACACTCACAAACCAAGAATTCTAACATTTAGATTTTTCCTCAGCTACATTCCTGGTTCTTGGAACTACTATGCCTCATATCAAGAAGCACCGATTCAGCGAGTTCAAGCACAGCACAAAAGCACCAATTTGGAAGAAGTCGGGAACTAATTAGAATGAATCACAACTACACAGCAAATCTAAACTGTAATGTTTTAAGAAGCAGTCCCAAAAACCAAGAACAATGCTTCTCAGTATTTAGCATATCAACCCTGCAGACAGAATGAAGAGGTTTCAACGTCCCCCTAGGAGTATCTGCTGGAATGAGCAGCTGAACAGCAAGGCAGGAAACAATCTCACATCGGACTTTTCCATCCACGTGAACTGGAGAGAAACCACAAAACACTTGGAACGGAATTCAACATAGCACTTAAAGTTAGACATCTACACATACAGATACTCCTATTAACCAATGTATCTTGTGTAGCAAAGTGAAAGCATAGTTTAAAGCAAGGACCATGCATAATTAGGGCCTAGCAGTCTCTTATGACTGTAATCTTCAGATTTTAGGAAACCATCAGTTGCATCTCAAGTGTCAACATCTCACCCTCTAACTATGGCAGTTTGTCAGGGCTTATAGTCCTTAAGTTCATTGCACAGACTCAGCAGCTCCATTTTGCCTCCGAAAACAGACATCGGAAAACCCTTATGGAAGTCTTTTTCCTTAGGCCACAACTCATGAACTCATGAACCATCATTCCTTATCTAATTCAAACAACAGTGAACATTGCTCTCTATTTTGCTAGGCTTAAACTATGTATTTGAGAAGTGACCCACAAGAGGAATGGTTGCATTCATTACTCCTAGTATGGTTTGAGATATTTTATTGATGGAGAAGCCAAGCATTTTCTGGTCAATCCACTGCACTTCCAAAGCAACTTCAAAATCTACATGCCGGGCATCAACTTAAAGAAATAACACTAAATGAGCCAAAAATAGGCATTTAGACTTATTACCACCTGAGTGTAACCAACTCAGTTTCTTCATCATCTTGAAGAGATGAAGATGATGAGGCCTGCAAACCAAGAAGGTTCCTGTTCACACGTGTAAGTTGAAGAGAACCAGGCATGGGGAAAACAGAATAAACTTGATTTCCAAAGCCCTACCCATGTTGAGGTACACGCCAAAGCACAAACCTGAGTTTTCTCCTTTGCAGGTCACCCTTAAATACATTTTTACTGATATCAAACAGCAATGCGGATCTTTCTCTAAGCCCAAATCACTACAAAGTTTGGAGACACACGTGTAGGAACCCACTTGCCAGATCAGCATTACATAACTAACTTCATTACCAAGAGACAGTAAAAAACTTCAGGAAGTTTTACTGCATGTCGAGACTACAACCTGATAAAAGCCTCATTTTTTTCCACCAATAAGACAAATGTTCTTCATAACCTCTGATGAAATGCTATTACAAATATGCCAACATGCCTATAGAAGAGCTCTGGAAGGCTGCCAGAGAACAATACTGGGCAGCACAAAAAAAGCCTTCAAGGAGACCTTTACCAAAACTCACGTCACTGAGTCCACCCAGAACTGTTAAGTTTACAAAGTTAGCAACAAGCCAGATGACAGACACCACTCGATCAAACTTAGTTGTACTTTACCTTTCTCTTTGACCAGGTCTTTCAGAGACTGCCACTTCACATCAAATGGAATATTTGTAATAAAAGCGCGGTATCTCTTAGCAGGATTGGCATATGGCTCAAAGCGATTTCCTCCTCTTTTCACACTCTTCTCTTTCCTTTTCTCATTCTGACTTGGTCGTTCACCTTCACTGCAAACAATGAAAGATAATGAGGCATTAAGTACACTGACATCCGTGTCATACCATCCCATAGAATGTACTTTTTATATATTCAAAACAAAAATCAAAACTTTCAAGATTGCATCTACTTGAGAGATCGGCACTTCCAGAATCAGTGCTACACACTGTATTCTAACGATATCCCAGCAGTAGAGAACTTGTATCACCACAATATACTACTTTCTCCCATGCTTATTTTTGCAGTGTAACTAAAGCTTATGACTTCAGACTATGAATCTCTATGAATCTACAAGGCTTTTCATTTGCAGGACTTCAGACATACCTCCACAGATATCCCCCAACATGCTAAAAAGCAATAACAATAAAAGCATGACAGCAAGGTGCAGGGCCACAGAGATCACTGTAGGTGCCAAACACAAACATAACTGATTCTACAGGACTTCCTGACAGCAGGAAGGAACGAGTTCCCCACATCACCTCAAAAATACATCATGTCTGTGCATGTCATTAAGAGAGAAAGGCGACTGAAATGAAATTCCCACAGCAGCTTTGCCTATCCCAACAGGGAACTACTCTGAATAACTGTGATCCATTTACAAAGATAACAAAGTATACAGAAAAATAACACCCCCGGGGCACAGGCAAGATCAACAGAAAAGAACACATTTCAGTAGCTTTCAGAATACACTTTACTTGCTTTGATTTTCCTTGTGTTACAGCACAGAACACCTCAGGACTACCGAAGTGTTACCAAAGAGAAACAACTATAACAATATCACCCAGAGCTGGAGGATGTGCTACACACAGGCTGAGGTGTAAAGTGACACCCAGGTATGAGCACCCTGCAGGGATCGAATACCCAACACTCATGGATAATGAGCTGAAGGCCCTCCCGCAGCTGCCACTAACTGTCTGACCGCCTGCTGAGGGTTTGTTTTGGTTTTAAGACACCTCTCACACTGTGGATCCACACAGCACAGCTTAGTACCAAACAGTGCTCAGCAGCTGGAACCGTGAGCTGTGCAAAACCTCAGGAAATCCACTTACACACAGCTGACCTCACAGCCGAGACTGCTCACAGAACACAACAGTGCTGTTCCTAATCTATGCAGTAATTAAGGCCTGGGGACAAAAATTAACGGGGGAAAGAAAAAAAAGTAATAAAAAACACAATAACCTGCAGTTCACATTCCTCAGCTTTACCATTAGAAAAACAAAGCTTCGCTCCCTTTGAAGCTTCTCAATGTTATGTCAGTGTTCCCACACGAAAGCGCTACACAGATGCAGCTTTTTCTGCCTATCATCACCACACTCACTCATCTCTCACTGTAACTGCCTGATTCTTATTTTTCTTCCCCTTCGGATTTCTCTGGCATCTTCCTTACATCTAATAACCTCCCCCCAGTATGTGGCACCGCTTCAGGCAGCTCCAGGCCCGAGGCGCGGGAAGGCCGCGTGCGGCGCACTGGGCCCAGGCGGGAGCGCAGCTCCCAGCAGCGCTTTTACCTCTTGGCGGGCGCGTCCCCGGCGCCGCCCGCCCCGTTGGGAGGTGGCGGGGCCGCCGCCGCCGGCGTTTCCTCCATTTTGCCCCCGGCGCTTTCGGTGGCCGCCGCTACAGCCGCCGCTGCCGCCATTTTCCCAACGCTGCGCCTTTGTGTGAGGAGAGCCCGCCCCGTCGCTGGGCGCGAGGAACGCCGGGAGGTGAGGAGGGGGGCACGCGGGGGGCGCTCTACGTCCTGCGTCATCCTCCTACGTCATCCTCCTGCGCCTGCGCGCTGCAGTGCTCCACTTCTCGCGAGAGGTCCAGCGCGTGGGTGGGCCCGGTATAGCACGAGTTTGGCACGGCGCGGCGCTCAGTCGCATGGCGTAGGGCGGTATAGGGTAGCGTGGTGTGGCCTGGCCTGGCCTGGCCTGGTCTGGCGCAGCATAGCACAGCACGGCACAGCACAACACGGCACAGCGTAGCATGGCACAACCTGGAATAGCATATCACAGTTTGGCCTGGCATAGCACAATGAGACTGCACCACGCACTGTGGAGACAGTGCAGACATAACACTGATGCCAGATGAGTTTTATCCCAAGTTTTGCTATCCCCATGAGTGTGGAGAGAAGCTCTGCCCAGGTTCATTATAAGGCTAATCTGATCACTGTGAAAGGATACATCAAGGATTTGGGAAGGCTCTTCGGGGTTGTATTAGGACACTTTAACTGAGTAACTGAGCATGGCGGTGAATCACTGGGGCCCATCACACAGCAGAATTTTTCTTGCCATCAAATTGCTATGGCTCAGCCAAGCTCTGTGTGCAGTTTTCTCCTCACAGTGGCTCCACATTCTCTCTCTCTCTGCTCTGGTGTCAGGAAATTTGTGAGTGCTGCGTTAGTATTTCTGAATTCATTGCATCAGCTCCCTCTATCACCACCACCACCTGTGCACACAATTCCTCTTGGAGCATCATAGACCTCAAAACTGAGAAGCTGCTGTAAAAACCTGCAGCAAAACTCTGTGTCACGTTTGCTAAATAGCAGAGTAGATGGAGTGCTGGGTGCAACAGCAGAATCTATTTCCAATTGATCTTTATCAGCCCTGTGTGCAAGAAAGGAGTGCACCACACCATGTGTGTGTCAAGCAGTGTCATCAGGCTGCAGGGGGGATGGAATGTCCAGCTGCGGGTGAGCTGCGAGAAGGAGAACCTCTCCTGGTGTCTTTAGGCAGCTCTGCAGTGCTGAGCTGGAGACTGGAACAGCATGGGCCCCAGGGTTGGCAGCTGGCACCGAGCTGCTGGCTCCAGTGGGCACTGCTTGGGATCGTGTTTTTAAAGCACACACTGGAAACATGGGAGAAGTGCATCCACTGTGTTTTTTCATTCAGACACGTATGCCCAAGGGAACCTTTACTTGGATGGCTACGCTTCAAACGACATTGCTTTTCTCATCTGCACGTGTACAACAGACACAGTGCCTGCAGGCAGGGGCGTCCCTAAGAAGCAGGAAAAAGCTGAAGTCGTGTCTAAACAAGGAAAGGACTTGTAGCTTTGGCAGATTGATCTGGACATGCCAGGCAGTACACTGAGAAACAAAGGGCAACAGTAATGTGCTCTGAAAAACACTGGGAAAACTGCAGGAGTCATAAAATAATAATAGCTGGGAAGGGATCAGGCTGGAGCAATGCCGTGTGCTGCCTGCATATGGCTTCCCTACTTGGAAGCAGGGGGTGTCCACATCAGCTGTCTTTTTGCTGAAGACATCCCACCAAAATGATGGGCATGAAGAGGTTCTATAGGAAACATTAAAGGAATAACAGCAAACCTTCAGCCTGGGTGGTATTCACCCAAGAGCCAAGAGGAAACTGACACAATAAAGAGTTCAGCTATCATCTGAGGAGGGTCACTTGTTTCAAACCAATGTGGTGTCAGAAATTTAGGGAAGTCCCAGGTGAAAACATGAGGAGCTGCTGACATCTGGCCTGAGCAGATTGGCACAACGTACCATGAGTTGCTGGAAACGTGTATGAACATAATGTTGTGGGAAAGAGTTCCCATGCATTGTGTATGAGGAAATCATGTCTTTCTCTGCCAGAGTTCTTCCAAAGAGTCAAGGAGTTTATGCAGAGGAGAGAACCCGCTGGTAGTGCTTTGCAAAGGCGTTCAGAAAGACACCTGGGCAGAGGTCTGAAGAAACCCACCTGAGGTTCTGTGAGAGACCAACAGATTTTTCACAGCTATGAATTGTTAGAGAAGTCCCATGAATGGGCGGTGGATTAACAGGCAATGGCTTTGTAGCTTGGGAAGAGAAAAGTTGGTAGAAAACAGGAGCAAGAGATGTCCCTTCTGATACTGTCGCCAGGAAGGGACTCGTCATCCATGTGATGGAGTGCAATTGAAGATATCCACCTCCTTAACACCCACAGAATTATTTTCCTGTACCAAGACATCTCACCCCACCTCTAAGCTCACGGGCAGGTCAGGACAAGTGGTGTTGGAAGTCATACTTGTGGGATCGAGTGCGCGGTGCGGAGTGTGAGTGACGAGCTGCTGGGCTGGGTGTCCCGGAGCGCCGGCAGTCCTCATTCAAGAGTGAGTTTTACATCTCCCTGCTGAGTCCCAGAGCCTCTGCTGTCTTTGCCCACCACCTTGACCAGGATGGGACTGTTGGAGGAGCTCTGGCACCACCAGTACTGGCTGCCACCCGGAGCCACCTGGGAAGACATGAAAGAGTCTGCAGACACGCATTACCCAAAGCCTCAGGACCTCTGGCTCTGCATCCCCGGTGCTCTGCTCCTGATCATTGTCCGATGTGTCTTTGAAAGGTGGGTGCCACAAATCCAGCTTCTTCTGTGCTTCTTGTCAGCAGTGTCTGTCCAGGGTTGCTCCTGACTTACCCTTACCCATCTCCTAACCACGATAGAGCTGGCAGGGATTTGTTTCTAGAAATACTGAATCTCTCTGCGTTTCATGGCATTACGCATTTGTGTGGCAGCAATGTGCCATATCTCATTCCTGTACCTGTATCCTCAGCTGCACCTGGTGTGAAAAGACAGATCTGTCATTCAGCTGCACCTCAGCCGTCGGTGGAAAGTCCCTCTGGAGAGGGGGGCTTGAGCTCTGCAGAGAGACCAGCCAGGAGTGTGCAACACAGAATAAGGCATTTGCTGCGTACATCAGGGCTGGGAGCCCCTGCTGAGCCGGGGGCTAGCCTGGTCTTGGAGGATACTCCCAGGGATGCCATGCGAGTCCCCACTCTCAGCATAGAGGAAGAAGGAGAGGACAGCTGTGGCTCCTGCAGCCTGCTGTAGGACTGTCCTGTTCACACCACTCCTTCCTCCCTCCCCAGCTCTGCCCTCCTCTGTCCTTCTGGCACCAGAGGTCCCCAGTTCACACAGGGTGGAGGTACTGCAGTGCCTCAGTGATGGGCATTCCACCTTGGCTGAGGGAAACAGTACTCCCAAGCAGAGCCTGTGAGCTGACAGCCATCTCCTCTGGGCCTTTGAGTGAGAATGATGTAAATCCACGTGGCTGAGTGCAGGATATGGATTCGGACTGGGCTTTGGGCACCTGTTCCAAAATGAGAGACTGACACATGAGGGGAAGTCAAGGAGTTTTCAGTGAGAGTGGGGCAGATTGCTGGGCAGACACACAGCTGTCCAGACAGGCAGAGCAGGGCTTCAGTATCTGTGGAGTAGGAAGGCTGTGCTCAACAAACCTGCCCTCAGCTGGAACATTCTCTGATGGTCCTTCAATCCAGTCTATCCAGATCCCTCTGCAGAGCTGCCCTGCCCTCAGGCAGATCAACACTCCCACCTAATTTGATGTCACCCACATACCTCCTGAGGGTGCACTCAATTTCCTCATCAAGATAGCTGATAAAAAATATCAGAAGAAAGCGGCCTCAATACTAATGATATTTCTTATTGTTGTTGCCACTTGTGATGGGAGAGGGCACCCACATCCTCTCTGCTCTGAACTCTCTTTCCTCTCGTAGAACCATAGCTCTGCCCCTGGGCAGGAGGCTGGGAGTGAGAGACAAGAGGAGGCCCAAAGCTCAGCCCAGTGCCACACTGGAAGGCTTCTACAAGCTGCTGGGCAGGACCCCAAAGGAGGTGAGTGCCCCTGTGGTGAGAGCCCAGGCAACCAACACCTCCTTCCGCCATTGCCAACCACCATTCTGGGGAAGAAGCTGATATTTCACCATCCACCAATGCATTCAGCAGCCACAGCCCCAGCACCACCCATCTGGTGTCTGTCAGATTGAGCAGATAGCTGAGAGCTGTTGGCTTTCCCAGCTAAGCAGCCATCTCCCCATGGTGGGCTGATCCTGTGGATAAGGTTCCTTATCTTTAGCAGTCCTTTGGATCATTGCTCACAGTGATACATTCCCAGATCTATAAAATAATTATTGACTTAAATTTGTATGAAGCTTTGTCCAATTAATTAAAAAAATGCTCCCAAGCTCAACTCTGTTCTTACTTTAATCACTGTTTCAGGGCTAGGCAGTTTTATCGGGACTGTGTATGAAACAGATCATGATGGAAATGGTGCTTTTGAGGCTGTTTGTTGCTCAAACAATTGGATGTTCCATCTGATGTAACGGAGCGAGCAAATGTGTTGTTTCTTTCTCATCACAATCTAAGCTTATTTTATCTTTGTTTGTAACCCACAGCTGATAATCATCTGTCAAACATGCATCAGAGGTGAAAAAATTGTAGTTAGACCTTCAGAGCAGGCACTGAGTCCCACTGCTGGCAAAATTGGACAGGGAAAGCCTGTGCTAAGCTCCAAACCTGGGTTTACGTATTTCCACACTGGAGATATAGAATGGCCAAAGTGATGTGGGAGGTCAGCAGTGCAAACACAGCAGATCCAATTCTTTCCCAAAGAGAGGTGGTCTCTGGGAAGCACAGACCCAGAGGGGCAGAAGCAGCCCCTCCCAGTGCATGGAGACAGAAAGCATCAGGAAGGCAAAGCGAGCGCTGCTTTCCCCATCTGTTCTGCAGGATGACCTGATTTCAGTGGCCAAGCAAAGCGGCCTGCCAGTCAGAACAGTGCAGACGTGGTTCCGGCACCGGCGGGCCCAGGACCATCCCAAACTTACAAAGAAGTTCTGTGAGGCGAGGTAGGTGGGAACCTCCAACAGGGAGCTGCATGGCAGCCCACGTTGTACTTTCCACTCTGGTATGAGGTGGTGGAGTCTCCTACAGAGATAATCAAGACCAATTGAATGCTGGTCTGTGCAAGCTGTTGTAGGGAACTGCTTTAGCAGGGGGTTGGGCTTAATGATCTCTTTAGGTCTCTTCCACCCCTGCAATTCTGTGATTCTGTAATCATAGAATCACCAAGGTCAGAAAAGATGTCCACAATCGTCCAGTCCAACCATCCACCTACCGCCAATATTTCCCACTGTACCACGTCCCTCAGTACCACATCTACATGTTCCTTGAACACCTCCAGAGATGGTGACCCCCCACTCCCTGGGCAGCCCATTCCAGTGCCTGACCACTGTTTTGAGAAGGAATTGTTCCTAACGTCTAATCTAAATCTTCCCTGGTGTAACTTGAGGCCATTCCCTCTCATCCTATATTATCCTAATGCATATTGCAACATATGGAGTTAGAAAGGACAGAGGAGTGTCCAGATGAAAAGGATCAGGTTATTGGTGGATCTCAGCTTGAGGCTTTAAACTGTGTGTACAAAGAGGCTCCAATCAGGTAAAAGATCCGCAGTTCCTCCTGCTCATTTCTCAGTGCTTGAATCCTGTTACCACATCACGAAAGGAGACAGGTAGAGGCACCGTGGGAGTGATGCTGTGTCCCGCTTAACGCTGGCAGCGTATGTTGGGGATTTGGGCACAGCAGAACCCAGGTGGGCTGTGGGTACCCCACTGCCTTACCAGCACATTGCTGCACATGCAAACAGAGCTCAGGAGCTGCAAATCTCTGTCCAAACAGAACCCCCATGGGCTTCTCAGCCAGTGGAAGAGCACCTGGGAGGGTGGGATCCCACATCCATCTGCCCGCACCTTACCCTTCTCCAGCTGTTTCTGCTCTGCAGCACTTGTACCTAAGTACACCCATTTTGCTGCTTCCCAGTTGGGTGCTGGATGTGATGGCAAAACCTGGGGAGGTGTCCAAGCTTCGGAGGGAGTTGTAATTCCCTCTTTGTTTCTTTCTGTTTTAGCTGGAGATTCACGTTCTATTTCACATCATTCTTCTCTGGGGTGGCTCTCCTATATGATGTAAGTACGTCAGGTGGGAAACACTGTGGGGTGACACCTTCCAGGTGTTCCTCATTCATGGAAAATAAGTTTGATTGCTCCTGGGCCACTCCAAGGAACACACAGATGATGTGTGGCCATGGCTATGGGTTTGGACCACAGTCTCGGAGCCAGAGAAGGACACATTCAGGGACATAGCACAGAACCGTTCCCAACCCACATGCAGCAGAACAGCCCCCTTCTCCAGATACAGGCCTGGCCATGTGCCAGTGATGTCACCACCCACTGCCCTCTGGATATCATCACTTCTGGTGGAACATTCACCAATGACAACCGCCATCCACTTTTGCAAAGGTCAGGGGCAGATGGGCTGTACCACAAGCACTCTGACACCATGTGCTTACTGAAGTGCTTTTTCATGTTGTTGATACACGTTGTTAGGGCTATGGGCTCTTACTGCTGCCTTTTCTTTGCGCAGAAGCCATGGGTTTGGGATCACACTGTGTGCTGGCTGCAATATCCACAACAGGTGAGCTGCAAGTCTGTGGGATAACTCAGGTTGGAAGGAGGTTTCTTGTCAGCTGTGAGCTCAGAGCAGGTTGCTCGGATCTTTCTCCAGTCTGGTTTTGAAGACCTTAGGGGATGGAAACTGCAGTGTCCCCAGGCAACCTGTCCTGTTGTTTGACAACTGTCATGAGGACAAAGGTTCCCCTTAGGTCCACCTCTTGTTTCTAGCCATGCATGCTGCCTCTCACCCTCCCACCCTGAACCACAGTGAAAACTTGGCTGTATTCCTGACCAGCTCAGCTCCCTGCAGGCGGTGCGTATGGAGGAGCAGCAGGAGGTTGTCCTGCCTCTGCCCTGAGCAGCCACCTCTTCTCATTGAGTTTCTCTGTAATACAAGCCTGGCTAGAAGCAGCTCCATGTGTGTGGCCACCAAAGGGACCAGGCAGTCAGGACAACCCTTGAACTCTTGAAGAGGAATGGGGACGGAACATCCAACAGGAGATCCTGGCTCCCCTCAGTTCCTCTGCGATGATCTGAGACTTGTCCTGCCCTCAGCATGGCCACCAGCACAGCAGCAAACAGTTCAGCCACAGGGGATGGGGAAACGTGGATGTGATCAAGCCCTGCTGTCCCAAATGCAGTCTGAATTAATGCACTTACTTGGGAAGAGTCTTGTCCTTTCCTGTCCCCGAAGGCTAAGCAAGGGTTGTCATGCTGCCTTTTGCTTGTGTCACAGCCTCTCCTGCCCGCTCTGGGCTGGTTCTACCTGTTGGAGCTCTCCTTCTACTGCTCACTGGTCATCACCCTGCCCTTCGATGTGAAGAGGAAGGTGAGTGACAACAGCACAGCTGCAACCCACTGCCTCAGCACCACTCAGCCTCCTGGGAATGCTCAGAAAATCCCCAGACCTGGACACAGCAAGGCAGGCAGCATCTGCTGCAAAGGTGCAAGGGCACACTCAGTTCCTGCAGCTCTCCTGCCACCCCTGAGCCTCACCCTACAGTAGCTTTGCCTTTCTGCCTGCAAGGCCAGGGGAGTGCCTGGCTGACACTAGGACTGTGTGCCTGGCCAAGGGATGATCACTGGGTGGGCACAGCACTGTGGCCCTTCCCTGCTGGGCTCTCAGAACCAGAGGTCTCCCTCTTCCTGATGGGACAGACCGGGGTTCTGTTGATGCATGTATTGCTTGCATGGTGTGTCCTGAGCAGTGGGATGTGCTGGGCTTCTGGGACCCACAGAACCAACACCCACCTTTGCCTCCTCCCCACGTGCCTTGGTCTGCAGTATAGACTGCACAGAGCTGTTGCTCAAACTCAGTTTCATTTCATTGATGATTGTTTAATTTGACAATTACATTTTCTTGCTCTGCCCCAGAAATGGACTCTACCCAGCGCTAGCAAGCACATCCCAGGAGACATGCAGTGACTCTTAAAATTGCCAACCATCCCACAGTGTTCGCAGACAGGCTGCTGGTTGGAAAGCTGCTGTGGCTCCCAGGAGCAGCAGGAAGTCACCATGTGGGCCAGAGCTGGAGCTGCGCAACCCATGACCTCTGCAGACCACTCAGGGTTCATGCTTTTGTACCCCATGCTGGACAGGGCTCTGAGCACCCTGACCAAGCTGTAGGTGTCCCTGTTCATTGCAGGAGGGTTGGACTAGATGACCTCCAATGATCCCTCCCAACTCAACCAATTCTATGACTGCCTTTTCACATATAGGCTTACCCATGATGCAGGGTTCTCTGTTTCCACATTGGAAGGCACATTCCCCACCTGCAGGATCTCCAGCCACCCCCATTGGTTCCTCTCCATGGGCAGTGCTGGGGAGTCCAGGCACTTCCTCCACTGTGGCTACTGGGCAGGTCCTGCCCTAGGCCAAAGGCATCTACCGTTACCACACACAGCTCTTTGATACATGGGAGGGTGAGTCCACATACAGGCTAGGAGGAAAATATGGAGTGTTAAGGGCTGATGCTTTGCAGAGGTGTTTGCCACATCCAGCAAGGCAGTACTATCCACAAACAGCCACTGCCAGGTCAAGACACTCTGTCTTCTCCTTACAGGACTTTAAGGAACAGATCATCCACCACATTGCCACCATCACTCTGATGTTTGTATCCTACTGTGCCAACCTGATACGGCTTGGGGTGATGATCATGCTGGTCCACGATGCCTCTGATTACTTTCTAGAGGTGAGTTCTCCTCACTCAGAAATGCAGGTCCATGCTCACATCTGTCAGTAGTGCATTGCTACACATGATCTGTGCAGTGGGAGGGCCACCAAGCATCACATTTACTGCTCCTGGGGGAAAGTGCACAACAGGACATCAATCAACAAATCCAGTAACCCATCAGCTCATGGGAAATCCCTGCAACCCTGCAGGAGAGGGATGGGAGAAGGAGCACGCTGCCGCATGGGATGTATGTCTGTTTGTCTCTCTGCAGTTGGCCAAGGTTCTCCATTACATGAAATGGAAGCGGGTCTGCGAAGTGGTCTTCATTGTTTTCGCTGCGGTGTTCATCAGCTCCCGCCTTGTCATTTTCCCACTAATGTGAGTTATGTTTTAACGAACAGAACATTCCAGGTAAGCTCAAAGATAAATCCAGCTACAACTGGGGGAACCTTGAGTTGCAAACTGCCCTTCGTTCCCAGGCTGTGGCTGTGTCCCATGTTGGGATGGTTACACACTGCCGTAGACACCCAGCTCCAGCTCCAGATCAGGGAGAAGCACTGCCTGCTGCTCCTGGAGGGCATCGCAGGTTTCCAACCAGCAGCCTGTCAGTGAACACTATGGGATGGTTGGCAATTTTAAGTGTCACTGCATGTCTTTTGGGACCTGGGGCATGCTTGCTGGAGCTGGGTAGAGTCTGTTTCTGGGGCAGAGCTAGAAGGCACCAAAGTGAAGCATGATCTCCCAGCACAGCTCAGCTCTGCCCAGGGGACCCAGGAGACAAATATCTGCCCAGAAAGATTCTTGACCCTTGTAAGTGTGAAGGCACACAGCCTGCTGGAGTTTTGTCTCTTCTTATTTGTCTCTCTCTCTCTCCCACAGCATATACTATTTCTATGTGACAAAATTTGAGATGTTCTTCCTAAGCTGCCTGATAAACACTTTCCTGATGATCCTGCAGCTGTTGCACATTTTCTGGTCCTATCTAATCCTCCGGATGACCTTCGGTGTCATCCTCTATGGTGCGGTAAGAAAAATCTTTTTCTCCTCCATGACCACGAGATCCAGCATGGTTCCACACACCTGCAAGGAAAGGGTAGAAGAAAAGGGACTGCCCAACCAAACAGCCCAAGAGCTTCAGAACTGAAGCCATGTGCTGAGGGTTGTATGGGCACCTTTGATGGTGAAAATGAGAGAAGCAGCTCCCTTCTTGGGTATTTCATTTGCTGGTGTTATGCCTTCAGCTTACACTGAGCTGCACCTTCATTAAATTAGATGAAGAGAAAAAAATAATTACTCTGAAGGATGAAACAGAGCATACTCTTATCTAGTTTGCATATGATGGCAAAATGAGGAGAAGAGTCAATGTGTTCAAGGGCACTGCTGCTACTCAGGACAGCTCGAGGAAGGTGGAGGATTTGGCTGTTGGGAACCTCATGGTCAACAAAGTAAAATCAGAAGTCCTCCACCTAGCGAGGAAGAATCCTCTGCCAGAACACAATATGGCTGTGGGGCAGAATAGGACCTCTGTGTTTTGGAGGTGGACACAAAACAAGTGTGGGCTCTGGCAGCAAAGAAAGCCAAGACAGTCCTGGGCTATATGACCAGGAGCGTAGCCAGCAAATAGCGTGACACCTCATGTGCTGCAGAAGGCCACATTACAAGAACATCGTCAGGATCACCCAAAAAGTGCATTCAAATGTTACAGAAACACTTGGCTGTTTCTGCTTTCCAAATACAGGGACAATTACCATGTTGGCACTAAGGACCTGAGCTCACCTATTATTTTTATTATACCTCTCGCGTTATTCCATCAGTGCCCTGAATGAAAGCAGTGCTATATAACATAGCATGGCAGAGGTTCTGCAGCTCATTTAAATCATCTTTCTCTCCTACAGAAAAAAAAAGATGCAAGAAGTGACACTGAGGAAAGCGATGGGAGCGAAGCCGAGGATGCGGCAAAGAACGAGTAGTGCGAGTTTGTTATCAAACAGCAAGAGGCAGAGACTCTTAAAAGTACAGAGGCTGAATAGGACCGGGAGGAAGAGGCCAGACAGGCTCATAGACCCCTCCACAGTGGTACACACAAAGCACCATCTAACATCTACGTTGGCTGCTCCAAAAGTAATGCTTCCTATTTACCTCCATGGAAACTGTAACAGATACAAAGAGCACAGTAACACTATTTGATAGAGCAAATTTTCAGCTACAAAATGTTATTTCTTAACACAGTCACTGCCATTAGCTGTGCATTTTCACCAGTGATGAATGAGAGCTGCGTGCTGCACTCAAACAAATCTGCACCATTGGAGGTGTCCCACTGACCCACTGCTGAATTGCACCACACACCCCTCACTGTGCTGCATCCACTAGTTGGTCTCCATAAATGTTCAGTAAACATCAATGAATGTCAATGGGTGCCATTTTTTTTGCATGGAGGAATTCAGTGATGCCCCTCTGCTTCATCCACGCTCCCACATCAGACCTCCCCTCCGCTGCCGTCTGTCACGTGGCAACAACATGTAATGGGATATTGTTGGGAAGGTTCAGCCTCTGTTGCCATCCCACCGATGTCTGCCTCTGAAGTGGGCTGACATCATAAAATTGGAGGCATTACTTTTGGAGCAGTCCTCATAAATTTCATCATATAGTTTCCAGGCAATAAGTAACTTCAGGAGATGTTTTCTTCACTTCTTCTATCGGGAGCATTGCTTTGCTACTATTCTATGGTCACTTATGTGGGAACAATGATCTATCAGCCAAAGTCTTACCAGAAACTGTTGAACATTTAACCAACTTGTAAGTTTGGAAGACACCAACAGCCATTGCTTGCCACCTTATGAGAACAGTTGCATGGGAACAGCTCCTGCTTTAACCTCCAAATAAGTTTTCTGTTTTGTAGTCTGGAATGGCCAGGCTCTGGGGCACGGATGGACTGTTCCCATAGACAAGGCCTGGCCAGCTGATGTTTGCTGTGTTTGCTGCGGGTATGGCGTGAAACAGATCGTGTCTAAAAGGTTTTGCTTAACTGAACATGTACCTTGGGATAATGCTCCTGAAATGGAAAGCATCTGGAACTCTTCTAAATGCATGCTTTTCTGCCAGAGATTGTAAGTTAGTCTGAATGGAAACATTCCATAGGAGTGTATTAATTCTGTTGGAATATTATACAGGTTTTCTCTTCTTTGGATAACCATTCACTTTGTAACAAATTTATGAAGGAACATAAGGTTTAAAGTCTATATAGGAATGAATTGTACCTGAACCAAAGGGTGGCTTACCTCGATTTCTCATGATGCACTCTTTTTTTGAGTCTCAGTGATCTCAGTTTATATATCAGTCAGAAAGCCTTGTCAGAGACCTGCTGCAGAACTGCTTCAGAGGGCAGATAAATGCTGTCTTTAAAGCTGTTTTCTATCTAGGCTTTGAGTATGTTTCCATGGCATCTGACATATTTCACGTGTTGGGGAAAATGAGAGAGGTGACATTTCAACGTTGCTGCATCACAGTGAAGAAAAGAGTCTTTAATGAAAGGAACGTGCATGTCCCTGCTCCTTGCACCCCAATTCAGCCACTGGGATGGGAATGGCAGTTTTATGCTGGGGCTGCAAAGCAATGAACCCAAAGGGGACTAAGGAGAGGGAAGCGGGATTCTGAGAGCCCTGTTGGCGGAGTGGTTATCATCACATTCCCAAATACACAAACCCAGAATAGCCTCCCTCCTTCTGTGGGGCTCTCTAGGCTCAAATAAAGGTAATTTTAACCATTCTGACAGAACATGGGAAGCTTGTCTCAAGCTAAAATTGCCAGGTAGAAAAAAAGAGACAAAGCTAGGAAGGAAAGAGATCTATTTTCAAAATATAACATATTTCACAAGCCAAATTTGATACAATCCGGTTCCTGTTGGCTGTAAAGCACACGACTTTTCTTTCGTGGTTATCCCAGATCTGACATCACTTAGCCGACGTATCAAACCTTCGCACAGAGACGCAACCATGAATAGGAAGGGGGCACGGGAGTTTGTTGTCTATGACCTGGCACATATCAATATAGGGATCAAAGAGGACAACAATGGGGAGGGCACTGTTACCCTTTCTCTGCCCAAGCAGATAAATTTGTCCATTCACAGTGCAGCACCCCATGAAGAATTTCTGGGTCAAGCATTCTTCGTCCACGTGGGTCCACTCATCTGTCTCCACATCAAATCGGAAAGCTTCCCCTCCTATGGTGTACAGAGCACCATTCAGTGATGTGATGCAGAGATCGTACCTGAGAGAGGAGAAACCCTTGATGACAATCAACAAAAAGATCTGTCCCCTGAAATATTCATTGCCGCTTAACTCCTCATATCAAAACCCCCATTTAAACCAAGCAGCACAGAAGTGGACCTCTGGATTTCTCCAGTACAATCTCTTCCTGGCACAGCACCAATGCTAGCTCAGAAGAGCCACGGCTTTCTGCAGCCAAGGTTTGAAACCACTCAATGCCACGGGTCCCTCACACCCCAATGGCTGTACCAGGGATGCACACCCTCCTTGGAAACACCAATATAATATCCAGTCCAACTTCCAAAACCATAGCTGTAGACAATGCCCCTTTCTATACCATTTTAGCTTATGGACAAAACCATGGTCATCAGTTCTGTAACTGTCCTTGCTGTAGCTATGGCCTCTCCACTCACAAAAATCAGCCCAGCTCCTTTGGTGGGTTCTCTCAGGACCTGTACTGACCATCTCACAACCCACCACAGTCTCCTCTCCAGTTTCTTTGTATCCCTCTTGAACAGTAAACCCCAAACTAGACAGCCCATGGAGAAACCTACATTAGAGCTGGGTTATCCTATAGGACTGCAGCCCATGGGAAGCACCCATACTGGAGCAAGTAAAAAAGTGTGAGAAAGAAGGAGGAGCAAAGAGGAATTGTTAATGGGCTGACCATAATGTCCTCCATCTTCCCCATCCCTGTTCAGGAAGGAAAATGAGCAAACAGCTGGGTGGGAGTTTGCCCCTTTGCCAAAATTAACCCCTTCAGCAGAGCCTTTCTCTTCTTCTCAGGTCTGACAGGATTACTTCTTACCTTGGAAGTGGAGAAAATGAGATGACATCCCAGCTGTCTGTCTCTGTGTTCAACCTTTGCACTCCATCATAGACATGTCCATTTTCATCCAGGCCACAGACCACATAGATCCTGGTTCCCACACTAACCGCATCTCCCCGCTCCACAGGCTGAACCATAGGACTCATGCTTTCCCACTCGGAGTCCACCAATGCCATGCGCTCCACTTCTGCAATGATCCCTTCATCCGTGCTCCCTCCGAGCACATACAGGTAGAGCCCTACTCCTACTGCACAATGGCTGTTGCGAGACTTCTTCATGGCTGGGCCTTCCAGCCAGCTGTTGCTCAGACAGTTGTAGATCAGCACCCAATCCACACTGTACCACACAAACTCATCTCGGAAATATCCTCCTGTCACAAAAAGGAAGCTTCCTGGAAAGACAGCAAAGAAAAGTATCAGTTACACGAAGGCTGAAAGACGCTCTTTTCTTTCTATGCTGTACCAACAGGCTGCAAGATAAGCAGAGGAAATTACTGCTCCTTTATTAGTTGGCAATTTTTGATATGTGGGCCAACAGGATGCAGCAACTCCTGAATCTCCCTGGAGGAGAACCATAGAAGCACTGGTCAGAAACAGCCTCTGGGGATCACTCCAGCAGGGTCCTAATTGAGATGGGACTAGCCAACACCAGGTAAGGGAAGCCATGGATTTGAGCTGCCTTCAGTCTCCAAGGACTATCATATGTACATTTTTCTTAAAAGCAACTATAAGTCACGATCTGGCAAAACAACCATGGCTCAAAGCCAAAAAGATGTGCTGCTTAAAGGCATTAGTTTCACTCCAGATAAAGCTGATGTGGAGTCTGATACCTTCACTGCTTCTGCAATGTGAAAAATATTCAGCCTTGCCTAGTGTTCTCCCAGCACTGAGAACAAAACCGTTCTTTGAGCCATTTCCGACCATGTCTGAGTGCAAGTGAGGTTTTTAGCAATGCTGTATTTCATAGGAGAGGCTGCTGAATTCACTGCATTTGGGCCCCCGAGCCTCAGTGTGTGCATTTGCTCAGTCCCAGTTGCTAGCACCACTCGAGTTACAGCTCTATGAGTTACCTACTGCTGCCACTGCGTATTGGGTGAGGTTTCTGCGTTGCAATGGAGAGCAAGCCTGCCAGGTCCCCGTTTTAGGTTGAAACAGAAATAATTCTTGCTGTTCTTTGTCACGCTTTCCTCCCAGGACGTACAAGGTGTCATAGCTCCGACTGGTGTAAGGACACAGCGTCACATTTTGCCAGCTGGGTGGAGGACAGCTGTCTAACCTCCTGATCAGTCTGGAGAAGGCATCTGCCTGCCCAGGGCGCTTGCTGCGCTTCACCAAGATATCAAGGAAGGACAAACTCAGAAAAGCAACCCTGACTTCGGCCACCAAATCCAAAAAGTCATTCTCTCTTGTTGCTGGGTCCTCCATTATCCACATCATGATGCTGTCAAAAACCACATCTTCTCGAGGAACAAAGAGGTCATCACTTTTGAGGAACTGCATCAGCGTTTCTTTGGGTAGTGCCTTAAATTCCTCCTGAGACATCACGTCCCTCCAGTGGGTGAGAGCCACATTCATGGCAGATGCATGCAGCTCTATAAAGGCAAAACGCTGTGAGTAAGCCATCAGGCCCAGGCAGTTGGAAACATGCAGCTCTCTCTCCAGAAATTTCTCACACAACAGTTTCACCCTATCGAACTGAAAAAAATCAGCTGTCTCCAGCAAGCTGGTCACGTTTTCTTGACCTATGAGCACTTGGGCTGTGCGAGTGAACTCAAGAAGGGCCTGGAAAGGTGCTGCATCAATCCCTCTGATCACTACGTGGTGCTCAGAGCTCTCCCTCGTGCCCCCAAAAAACATCGCTTCAAAGTAACGGCTGTGTAATGAAAGTGCCCTACGGCTGACCTGAAAAAGTCTCTCTCCGACCTCAAGAACTGTGTCTGCAACCACTTCTGCCTGAGAATCCAGCTCTTCTGGTTCCTGTGCAGACCCCATGGCTGTTGGTGGCCGGGCAGTTAATTTTAACTCAGTCCTCACACAGCCTTCGCTCATGTGAGGGCACTGGAAATACTATCTGCCTAGCTGGGATAAATACAAGATAAGCCAAACTTGTCCTAAAAATAGAATGCACTTTCTGTGCTCCTGCTTTAGTCTTCTGCCTTTCCTGATGCTTTTCAGCCGTGGTAGAACTGCATAACCCAAAATTGGCAGATTTAATTGGAATCCACCCTAGGTAGGCAATGTCAAAGTGAATTAGGGCAGCTGCTCTCCAGGTAGGAGAAGGGAGATGAACAACCAAAACGTTCCTGAGCACTGACATCATCTCAGGAAACTGTAGATTAATATTGAACCCATTGAGAAAAACACACACACGTTATCTTTCTTTCTGCAAACCAAACACTTAGGAAAGGTTGAGACTTTCCAGGAAAATGTTCCTGAGGTTAGATCCTTTGCCAGCCTAACATCAAATTCCAGACTGCTTTAAACTTAACAACACAGGGGAGGGCAAGAGCCCCCATCCAAACTAAGCACTAAATAAGAGTTTATTTATTGAAGTTGTGCCATTGTGTAAGTGGAGGGGAAGTTCCAACCTCTTCTCAATGGTAACTGATAAGACACACAGGAACAGCACAGAGCTGCAACAGGGGACGTTCAGATTGGATATTAGGAAAAACTTCTTCAGCATGAGGATGGACAAACACTGGAGAGCTGTTTCACACCCCAAGCCTGTCAGTATTGAAGAGGCACAAGTGTGCAAACCTGCAATGGCAGCTGTAGAGCACTTCTATCAGACTAACGATCAGACATTTAGGAACAGGTTAATTTGTATTTATTTGTTCACAACTCCTCAAATCTTGCTACTTGTGAAGAAATAAAAAAAAAAAAAATGTTTACTTACAAATCAAATTATAACAAGTGCAACCACAAGTAGATAGCTACAGTATAAAAAAATACGCAGTATTTCCAGACACTGCTTCAATTGAACATTAGGATCTTAATAATTCCTCCCCTACAATTCCCACTAATAAACACACTTCCATAAGGTTTGTATCACCCAGCTGAGTCAATAATCTGACAAGGGACTCCAGTCTTTATGTAGAAACTGGGAGCCTTCCAATTCACAATGATAGTCCAAAAGATTTGTAACAAGTGCTAAAAAAATACCTTCTTAGCTACGTAGTTTGTAAAGGTGATACCATATGATCAAAGTAATTTTCTTCCATGTATTGGAGCAGGGAGGCAAGAGAGATTAACTCACCAGCAGGAAGCCTAAAACACGATGCAAAATGCTTCCCAGCTGTGTACTGACATCTAAGAGGGAGCAAAAGGAGCTCTAATGTATTCAGATTAATTCAAATGCATTTTAATACATTTAAAAATGTAGATCAAATGACCAGCGTTCAGAGAAATTTTCACTAATTTTATGTGGTGGTTTCAAGACTCACAATACCAGGAGGGTTTCTGACAATTCATAGGCAGAATATTCTCTCCTCTCAGCTCTCAACAACGTAGAGCTTCACATTTATTCGCGGAAAATAAAAAAAGTAATCAGAACTTGTGCCTTGCACATCACATCTCATCCTCTTCCTGCTCATGGAAAGCCACAGAAATGAAAGCCAACTGCTCTTTCACACCAACAAACACACATTCAAACTCCTCTCCAAAAACATGAAGCTTCTCACACACTGATCATTTCCTCCAATGATTTGCACCCCCAAAGTCTTCGAGGACAGCCCAACGCCATTATCCATCTTGCTGCTGAATAAAAGGGTTTGGAATTGCTTCCATTCCATCCTGTGGGCAAATGAGAACCACAGAAGTCCCTCTGCAGACCACAAGTCCCAGCTGGCGTGTGTCTTCTGTTAATTTGTATTGATCATCTGGGTCTGAAATGCAGATATCTATAGTTACAAGGGAAACTTAAGCAAGATAATATAATAAATTCCATCAATTGGGGGAAAAAAAAAGCACAATCTTTCTAGGCTTCTCAGCATTGTTTTACTGAGCACAAACAATTAAAAGTGATGCAGCAGTAATATCTGATGACTTCAGCATATTACTTATTCATTAGTTTTCAAAGCAGCACTTGAGAGTGAGTGACAAAGAACATCACTTTGTATGCAAAGCAGAACATGCATGTCTTAAAGAATTCAAAGGCCCCTTCATTCATCCTAATCAAAAGCACAGATGGTTTATCTTACCCATTCCTTTAGGCCTAGCTGCTGTGTACAAGTCTGAGTTCAGATATGTCAATCTGGCTATTTATTCACAGAGCTGTCAATTTTCTGTTAAACCAATTGCGCTTGGGGACACAGGGTAAGGGAAAGCTGACTTACACAGACTGTGTAATACTTACCTCGCATATATTCAATGGTACCATCAAGCACAAGGTTCAGTAGAGGGTCAAATCCTTTCAAGACACCACTTGCTATTAAAGACCACATACAACAGAATGATTAGAGATCAGAACCAGAAACACAGCAACATAGCATGCACAGAACACCCTCAGTTCTCCAGTTCTGTTCTCTCCTTTCAGCAAGATTATCAAACAGCTAACAGTGACGTTAAACAGTGCCCTCAATCAAAATGCAAATGCGCAAGAACCCAAACCATCTCAACTGAAACTTTGTTTTGCAAAGCTCCTACATAGCATACTGTTAACTTTCAGAAGAACAAATGGTCTGCAGGTGGCACTGCCAGCACTCTGGGATGGTCAGATGTAGGTATGACAAAGGAGAGAAAACGTAACAGCCCCAAAAGCAGTGAAAATAGATGCTGAAATATAGTGAAACAACATAAGAACTGAAGGAACATCTAGTTAAGAGAAGGAAGACAGGTGTATGAACTGTAACATCTTTCTTCGCTGCTTTCAGCGCACCTTTGCAAATTCTGGCAAATGAAACAAGAAAATTCAAGACAGCAAACAGAAGATGAAAGAAAGGCATGCAGATGAAGTGCTCATAAAATCGAAGCAAGGGGATTCATAGAAACATGGAGAGAGAAGCTACCCACCAAAAAACGCAAAGAACAGAAGCACCTGTTAGCCACCACTCTGCCTCAAAAGACAGTGAGGTGACCACAGGAGAGATAGAAGCACAGACATGAAACACGTATACACACTGAGGCACAGAGCTGTTTGCTGCAGCCACATACAGACCAGCCCGGGTCTCATGCCCACTTACCTTCTCTCCCACCTTGGAACTTCACCCGGATCGTTTTGTCGATGTATTTGGAGAGATCTAAAATGCTCTCCTTCTTTTTCTTCTCCTTATCCTGAGAAACAAAGACAATACGACTTCAAAACAAAACCTGCTAAACCTCACCGCATCTATTACTTCATTACATCCTTCACAGTGCTTCTACGTTTTTTCTTTCTTCCATAACCCTGCTTGTAACGCTGTTGAAGAAATCATCCCCAGGGCAAAGTCAGGCACGAAGGACCAGCCGCAGAGCACAGCCCACAGCAGCGGAGCCGCAGGGCAGGGCCGCCCGCACCACACCAACGGTCCGGAACCGCCCAGCAGAACGGCAGCGCCCAACCAGGGACCTCCCAGCTCTTATGGAACCCTTCACAAAAACAGGCCCAGCACCCACCAACGCCCCCTCCTCACCGCCATCTTGCTCGCACCACCGCCACCCCCTCCGACGTTCGCCATTTCATTTACCGCCACCAGAAGTGACGTTTCACGTCGACGCAAACCATTGGTTCTCTGAGGAACGCCAAGGTGTAACTTCCTGTACTTGATCTCCGGGGCGGAAGTTCCGGGGCGGAAGTTCCGGGGCGGGTTGCTGGGATACCCGGTGCGGAAGGGGCCTGGCCCGGCCCGGTCAGAAACAAAAGCGGGCGGCGGCGCGGTGGGCCTGGCATGGCGGCGCGGTGGGCTCAGCTTCTTCTGCTCTCTCTGCTTTCGTTGCCGCAGGTGAGCGGCTGTGCTGGCTGTGGGAGCGCCCTGGGTTCTGCGCCGGAGCTGTCTCGCGGTGGTTGAGGGCAGCAGTTGGGCAGGGGGCGGCTGTAAGCAGAGCTCAGCGCTGGTCCCGCAGCCCTGGCTGGAACTGTGGTGTGGGTGGGTTCGGCCCCGCTCGGTTAGAGGGTGGTCCCTTATTGGGGCTTTAACGATGTAGAGAGGGGGCTGCCCGGCAGCAGCGAGAGGAGCCATTCGCAGGGTTGGAATGGCCAACTAGCGTTCTGCTAGAGAGAAGAATTCAGGCAAGGAAAGAACAGCCACTGTATGATGATATGGTGCATAGCTTTTGTATCTGAAGTTCTACTCTTCTGCATTCTGAAAATCTCATTAGAATGTCTTAACTGTTTTTTGGGTGCTCTGTAGAGCACTGTGTCTTCTTGGGTCTTATTAGTGTAATATCTGAAAATGGTAGTCTAACTTTTCCCTCTTCCTTACCTGTCATCTTACTGCTCCCTTGCCAGTGAACCTCAGTTATTGACTGAGCCGATTGCCATTTAACTTATGTTTTTCTTACATGTACATCATCTGTTTCATTCCTCATTCTCCACTTGCCTGGTGCATTTTGTACCCTCTAGTAATGCTTCAAGTGGACTGCCAGTACCAGCATGTCATCAGCAAATTAATGAGGTATTAGAATGGTTTGAGGTCTGGCATGGAGGTCATCATGGGCTTTGAAAAGATGACTGCATTGGTGTGGAAGGCCAACAAGAGGGTCTTCTGCTTGAGAACTGATACCTAGAGGTCTTGGCTTCAGCCGAGGAACACTTCATTCTCTGTGTGTATTTGTGTGGACTAAATACTGCCTATGATATAACTATGAACCAGTGTCCCTAAGCGAAGGACAAAGTGCTAATTTGCTTTTCCTGTGCCATGGTGTGGTTGCCACTTGCCTAGTTGGTGCTGGAAGTTGCACTGAGGATTAAATTTGTCATTCCCACAAAAGCTTTTAGAGGTTGGTTGATTTGGAGGGGTCATGCATAAGTGAAAAAGCACTATCTGTATCTTCTCCTCCATTAACATTGTAAAAATGTTAATAAGCATTTGTTTTGGTCCTCCATGGACCATGTGCGACTCCCTACATCCTCTTACTTTTAGCCCTGCTTATATGCCATTTAATTCCTCTCATCCTTGGTTTTACTTAGCTTGTGGCACATGAGTACACAGCTTTCTAAAATGTTCTGAGCACGTCACTTTAGGAACCCTTTACTCTAATATTTCTTTAAAGAGCATTCATTGAGCTGTTCAGAAAGCATAACTGTGTATTGCTGTCAGTGAGCTGCTTGGGGATTATTACTGAGTTCTAGTAATACTTATCTAAATGGAAATGTAGCTACACGTACTGTACTTATTCTTTCATTTTAGAGATGCATAGTTTCTCTCTTATAAATATCAAGACTTCGGCTGTATGAATTGATGGTTTTTCAAATGAAGAAAGCCATCCTACTACGGCTAGTTTGCAGCTTAACCTGGTATATTCACTGCATGTTGCCATGTTTACTTTCCTCTGTACTCCCTCCACAAATACTGAAACTTTGTACTTTTTTTTTTTTTTAATTAAGGAGGGGGCTAATCAACAGCAAGTTAAGCCTATTACTTCTGTATTATATGATCCAAACACGTATTGAATAAACCTCTATTAATGTTTGTTGTTTTCAGGTGTACTGTGAGTATGGAATGGTCCATGTCCTTTCAGAGAAAGGGAGCAGCAAAGGCAAAGACTACTGTATCCTCTTTAACTCCCAGTGGGCCCATCTGCCACATGATCTGGGCAAAGCTGTAAGTACCAAGCCAAGCAACTAAAAGAATGTACTCAAAATCACCCTTGTTGTAAGGAATTGGAATTTTCCCCATCTTAGAGCATGCTTCAGATTCTATTAATCTACTTTGAAAATATTTTTGATCTGTTACAGTCTCCCTAGACAGTGCTATAATGGTGATACTCCTTTCTAAGCAGTGTGCAAAGGGTAACAACTGTTCCAAGTTCAAAACAAAGAATCTGCCTTCTGCATGTGGTGATTAAATAAATGAGAAATAGAACTTAACTGTGTTAGGAAGGGAGTTCTTGTGTGTCAGTATGATACAAAAAAAGATACTATAGGTCCTTCCTGATACCTTGAAACGTGGCCTCTAGTGTTTTCTCATTAGTTTATTCTTCTCTTAAATTTAGGTATAAGTAATTACGAGCTGTGTCAACTTGTTTTTGTTATCCAAAGCTCTGTGAGCTGACAACTGATTCATTTTTTTTTCCCCACTCTTCTGTGAGAAGATTGAAGAGGAGAAAGATACCAATAGCAGGAACTCACTCCCTAACAGATGAGAGGAATAGCTAGAATGTAAGAAGGAAACTGTCACCTTGCTTATTTGACCTCTTCATTATGCAGAGGTTTTTGTCTGATCTGTATTCCTAGAAGGTTCAATTTTGCAGAGATTAATTATACATTATTAAGTTATTCAGGCTGTATAAACTAGAAGACTAAGTTTAGGGAGTCCTTTGTAAGAAGTATTATATTTCTGTAAGCTAAAACCCATGAGAGGTGCTGGATGCCCCATCCCTGCAGACATTCAAGGTCAGGTTGGATAGCGCTCTGAGCACCTGATGAAGCTGTAGATGTCCCTGTTCATTGCAGAGGAGTTGGACTAGATGATCTTTAAGGGTCCCTTCCAACTCAAACAAGTCTATAATTGTACTCACAGCTCCAGGGTCCCAGGGCCCATCAACGGTGCTGAAGACAGGCATCTGTGCCTTGTTTGTACCCCTATTTATAAAGTGACCATCTCATCGAGTAACAGGCCGCTATTGTCTCTGGTCCTACTTCTTTGTTTTTGGTATTCTGAGCTTACTCATGGCAAGCTGACTTTGCCTATAAGGACATGGACACCTGGCTTAGGTGAATCTCACGTCTCCTTAAGAAATCATCAGAATCATCCTGCTGGCTGGCTGGCCTATAACAGACTCACAAGAAGACTCCCGGAGTCTCTCAATTGTGTCTTTGCCAACTGCAAGCACCTTACAGTCCAGCATCTCCATTACATACAACCCCTGCCTTGCCTGCCCCTCCCTATAGAGAACACCATTGTTTCTCTGAGAACATTCTATTACTTTTTTGCTTGGAAGTTCTAAATTGAGTTTTAGACACCCCTCCCCCCCATGTGTTATTTGCTTTTGATTCGTTAAAAAATAAGTATATATTAAAAACAATTTCTTTCTTTTCAGTCACTCTTGCAACTGCAGGATCAGACAGCATCTGTTTTGTGTTCTCCTTCTGATGTACCTGATGGGGGGTTTAATAACCGAATCCCCATGGTGATGCGAGGGAACTGCACCTTCTATGAGAAAGTGAGGCTTGCTCAGATAAATGGAGCTCGTGGGCTGCTGATTGTTAGCAGAGAGAGACTGGTAAGTCTATTTGTGTCTTTCTGTATCACTGATGCTTTAATGTTAGGTATTGGCTTATTTTCGGTGGCTGCTGCAGGTATTTGATTTTCCTTTTTAAACACACACTCATTTATTTTAATTTTTATACGTTTGCACATTGCCCAGCTCCAAGTAGAAAACAATACAGCTGAAGGAAGGATTAATTAAATGAGAGGGTATGCTCATTTGAGTAGGCAGAGTGCTGCATCCAGTCTCTAACATCCAAATTAAGGGCTCAGAATTATCTTTACATTATGTAACATATTGCAATCAAAGAAAGAAGGGCGATTTCTTAACTGAATACCTTCAGTGGGGTATAGAGCACAAGATTCAGTTGGAACATCACCAGTGTATGTTTTGTAAAGTGAGTGTTTTAATACTGGAGTCAATACTAAAGAGAGATGTGTTAAGTGTAAAAGATATTGCTTCAAGTTTGGTTATTGCATTTTGCTGTTGCAGTCATTAGTGGCTTATGCTATACTGGAAGTAGGCATATTTCTTAAATTTGTTACTGCTGTTATTGCAAGTTAAACTGCAAAAACAGATTTATTGATTGTAGGCCACAGTTATATAATGAATAGCACTTAGACTTAGGAGAGTTGTCCACTGTGCCTTCACAGCCTTCTGTCATTGCAGATCTTGGAAGATCATTGCCCAGTATCTTAAATAAATCTGTTCTACACTGATTGCTAGTCAAATTTCAGAGCTGCCTCTTAGCACTAGAGTTGTGTGTTTTGTGTTCAGTTTATCCATTGTGATTTTCCTGGATCTTTAAGAGAATGACCTTTCCCCTTCCTTTCTCTATGCATAAATTTAGTTGAATGTAATTTTTGTTTAATAAAGTAAGTTCCCATCTATGACCTTATTCAGCCTTTTTAGCTCTTCCAAGCTCTTTGATTTCCAGAGACCAAGAAGTAATGCTTACTGTGAAATATTGTGGTACATCTGCATCCAGGTTTTCTGTACAGCCAAATTACAGCCTTTGTCTACTTCTCTTGCATTCCCTAATATTTAACTGTACCAAAGTGTATTGGCCATCTTAATCCACTCATCCAGTTGGGTGAGCCCCTTGTGATTGCAGTGGTGTTTGACAGCCTGAATTTGGAGATTCTATTATAGAATTCCTTTTCTATCTTTCTTTTTCACCTCTAACAATGAAAATGATAAACAAAGCTGAGGATGGACTTTTTAGATGGGCATATAGGTACAGAATGAGAGGAAATGGTTTTAAACTGGAAAAGGGTAGATTTAGACTAGACATTAGGAATAAATTCTTTACTGTGTGGGAGGTGAGACACTGGAATTGGTTACTCAGTGAAGTTACAGATGCCCCCTCCCTGGAGGCAGGCGAGGCCAAGTTGGATGGAGCTGTAAGCAACCTGGTATAGAGGGAAGTGTCCCTGCCTACAGCAGAGGGGTTGGAACCAGGTGGTCTTCAAGGTCCCTTCCAACCCAAACCATCCTGTGATTTTTATCATATGCAGATGCATTAATACAAGGAGATGATGACAATAAGTAAATCTTTGGATGGCCATCTGCAAAGCAGTTGGGAAGGAAGAAAGGAGCAGCCACATGCCCTGCTTCCCTGTGCTGCCCTCCCCAGCATTGCCCTGATCACCAGGTTGCTGGTCTGCCAGCTATTTCCACAGCTGTGTTTTGAAGGGGCCACTGCAGTCAGTAGGTCTGGTGCCAGCACCTGCAGTGGGGCCAGGATGCAGCAAGGGCAAAACCTTGGATTTGCAGCAAGGGGTCTTTGGGGAGCTTCCAGGGTCCTGCAGGACCAAGGTGGGTTACAGTGTGGGAAAGACTTATCTGTCCTACAAAGCGTGGCCCTCTTGTTGGGAGACGAATGCAGGTGAGGACAGGAGCACCTCGCCGTCCCGCTATATCTCTGTCCCTGTGTGTGTGGCTGTGAGGCAGAGGAGGAGCAGCTCCCATCCATCCCTATGGGCTGCTCCTGCCCATCACAGCCCTTTCTCACTCAGCTTCTTGGCAGCGATCTCTAGCTGGCACTGCCATTCTGGTCTGCATTCTGGGTTGCTGTGACACCAAGCTCACTGTGGAACACAGCCACCACCAATGTTGTGCTCTTATGACATGGCTGTGACAGCTGCAGGGTGGTTCCTGGAGCTGGTGGCTGCCCCTGGTGATGTGGCCATGACATAGCAGGGCTGGTACTGCTTGGGATGGGGCTGCTGCCTTCACCAGTGCATGTAATAAAGAAAGCAATAAGTTGTTCTTGAGTTGGAGCCTGATGGTACTTAGGTTGTGAGAGCATGAAGGTCATAGAATTGCTCAGGTTGGAAAAAGACCTTCAAGGTCATCAAGTCCAACCTCAGTCCAACCATACTGCTCTAACTGTAACAACCCTCTGCTAAATCGGGTCCCTGAGCACCACATCCAGATGGCTGTTAAACAAATTCGGGGGCGGTGACTCCTTCACACTTCACTGGGGAGCCTATTGCAGTGCTTGACAACCCTTTCTGTAAAGAAGTTTTTCCTGATGTGCAACCTGATCTTCCCCTGGCAAAACTTGAGGCCATTTCCCCTTGTCCTGTCACCAGAGAGAAGAGACCAACCCTGCTCTCGATGCAGTCACCTTTCAGGTATATGGAGAGAGCCATAAGGTCTCCCCTCAGCCTCCTCTTCCCCAGACCAAACAGCCCCAGTTCCTTCAGCCTCTCCTCATAGGGCATGTTCTCCAGACCCTTCCCCAGCCTTGTTGCCCTTCTTTGGACCTGCTCCAGCACCTCCATGTCCTGTCTGTACTGAGATGCCCAAAACTGAACACAGAACTCGAGGCGAGGCCTCGCCAGTGCTGAGTACAGGGGCAGGATGACTTCCCTGGTCCTGCTCACCACACCATTCCCGATCCAAGCCAGGATGCCATTGGGCACACTGCTGGCTCATATTCAGCTGAGTGTCCATCAGTACACCGAGGTCCCTTTCTGTCAGGCAGCTTTCCAGCCACTCTTCCCCAATCATGTAGGGTTGCCTGGGGTTGTGAGACCAAAATGCAGGACCTGACGTTTGGCCCTATTGAAACTCATTCAGTTTACATTGGTCCATCAATCCATTCTATCCAGGTTGCTCTGTAGTGCCTTTCTGCCTTCCAGCTGATCAACACTCCCTCCTAATTTGGTGTTGTCTACAAACTTACACATTTTTTTTTTTATGGGACTCTCATAGAAATGTCATTCAATTGTGTGTTTTAACATCTTCTTGTGTATTACCTACAAATGGATCTAGCTTCTCTGAAACATCTGTGATGAAAAGTCTAATGGGCTCAGAAATCTTGTTGCTTTTAAAGATTGGTGTGAATCTGTTTTGTGCTTGTCTCAGCAGTTTCAGGGATCATTTTGTGTACATATGAAAGGAAGAATACAGACACTGGTAAAATCGAATAGCGTGATTCTTAAACTGAGACTTTCCTGCTCAGTGTGGGACCAAGAAGAGATGTTCTCTGGGGTTTTTTTTTTTTTGCATGTGTGTGTTGGTGGTTGTTGGTTTTGTTTTTTTTTTTTTCCAAACTTGTCTGCATTGGAGCGTTAGAGGAGTATATGATGGGCAAACAAAAATGTTATGCTTTGGCAGTTTTGAAGTTGGTTTAAGACTCCAGTAGGGTAGTAGCAGTATTTTTTCTGCTTTGTATCGTGTTTTGGATTATTTTTTTTGTTAGTTTGCCTGTGTAAAGGTAACTTTTGGTTATAGTACGTTATGTTCCTTTTCATATTATTTCCTAGATTAACAGAAAATAAAACTTGAACTCTTTTGAAGGAGTAGAAGGTTTTTGCAAAATGAATTCTTTTTTTGCCTGTTTTGGTCTGTCTTTCAGGTCCCTCCTGGGGGTAACAGGAGCCAATATGAAGAGATTGATATTCCTGTTGCTCTACTGAGCTATTCTGATATGTTAGATATTGTCAAGGTAAGCTTGATACTCTGATTTAAACTATCTTAAATGAGTCATTGGTCAACAGAATGTGAGCTCATATTTGGAGCTCTGAGTCTGTAAAGAATTATACTCAAAAAGAATGTTACATTTTATATTTTAGGAATGCTGTTGTCTTAGGAGATTATTTCTCATCTTAAGAATAAAAACAGAGTCTGGTTCTGGAAATAAATACTACAAACAGTAGAGCCAATGGATTGCTTTAAAGTGTTTGCAGTAATGCTTCATTATAGAATCATAGAATCCTTAGAGTTGGAAAGGCATTCAAATGCCTTTCAAACATTAGTAGTCTATAACAGCAAGTCCACTTTTAAAAATAAGTGGGCCAGGACTTCATTGCAGAGCACTTGTTTGTGTCATGTACTGAGCAGTTGGTTAGTTCAGTGCAGTTAGTGCAGCATAGAGAGAACAGTTGTTGCTGAGGATCCACTGTCCATGCTATACATCTCTTTCAGGGAGCCTTGCTTTGGAATAGTCCTAATCTAGTAGTGTCCTTTGAATGCTGTTGGTTTTGTCCTGCCTATGACACCTAGCTTTTTTCCTGTGTAGATATCTTTACTAAGGAAAAGTAATAGAAAAAGCAAAATTGAGAGGTTTAAAGGGCAGGGTGGTTCTTACCAAAGTCTGTTCCCCAAGTTCTCCATTTGTTCTTGCCTCTGCAGAGTTTCGGCAGATCAGTGAAGGGAGCAATGTATGCACCAAATGAGCCTGTGCTTGATTACAACATGGTCATTATATTTGTCATGGCTGTGGGGACTGTGGCAATTGGAGGCTACTGGGCAGGAAGCAGAGATGTGAAAAAGTGAGTACTGGGAAAGTAATGTGCCAGTTTTTTTCCTGTGTTTTTGCCTGGGGTCGGGTGGAACCGTGGTGGTGGATGGTAGCTGTGCTGATGAGGATTAGAGACTCTGCAAGTGCAGTTAGGAAGATGGTAGCATGATGCCTGAGAGCCCTTAAGCCTGGTGTATAATATTCATGGACAGTATCTTAATGTTTTTACCTTTTTTTCAAAAAAAAAAACAACCCATACACTTAAAAAAAACCTCAGAAGGAAAATTGGGTCAGAGTCTACTTCCTATCCGGGCTTTTCAAGGATTCAATTTTTAAAGATCTTTTGTGAAAAGTATAGAAATGTATTTTGCTGGGATAGTGTAAAAGAGACTGATTGGATGGTTAACACAATGTTCAAAGTGAACATTTTACTGAAAATCTGTGGCTACTTTTCATAAGTAGGTGGGGAGGAGGAGATTCATGCTACACATTTCCAACATTTGCTTCACACAAGCTGGTTCCGTAGTAATTTTCAGCATACAGAGTTCTTAGTGAATATAAAATAGTACTCCTTAGACAATAATTCAGTGACAACCTGAGTGGAAATGCAGGTATTGGTGTAGTGTCATCATTTTCAACCCCATGTAACTCACTGAAAATGCAGTGCCCTTTATTGTGTTGTAGAAGCAGTGGTCTGACTTTAATTCTATTCTGGGTTCAGGCGATACATGAAGCACAAACGTGATGATGGGGCGGAGAAACATGAAGATGAAACAGTTGATGTGACTCCAATAATGATCTGTGTATTTGTAGTGATGTGCTGCTCAATGCTGGTCCTCCTGTATTTCTTCTATGACCACTTAGGTACGTTTAAAGTTGCATTTCTGCTGATTGTTCAGTACCACTGGGCTGCCTTTGCTTAATCTTATCCAGTTTGAGGTTTTACCTTTATAAGTGTAGTAAGCTTCTGTTGATTACTTTTTTGTTCAAGTTGAAGATATTGAGATATTGACACTCTTCCATCCTCAGATTTCTGGGGAAGCTGTAAAAGATGTATCCCATCTGTGTTAATTCATTTTGTTATTGAGTGGTTTTAAGAGTTCCCTTATGGAATTCTTATGAGAAGATGATGAGAAGAAGAAGGTGATGAATACTTCACCACAAATTGCCTCTTTGGCTTATGATTTAATGGTGTACTTAAGGAATATTAGCAAAGAGCTTTTAATTTGTTAAAGTAGCTGTTGCATGAAGTACACCACAGTAAAATGAGATGGAGTTAGATATTTAAAGGGCATAAATCTAATCAACAACAATATAAAATCTCTGTATCTGTATTTAATTTTCACACATGACATTTAAGACTTATTTCTCATTCAGGCTTTTTGATTGGAAGAAAACATCTCTTACCTTCTTGGACTTACCATTTTTTTATTTTTCAGTCTATGTTATCATAGGAATATTCTGCCTGGCTGCCTCAATTGGCCTTTACAGTTGTCTGTCTCCCTTTGTAAGAAGATTCCCATTGGGAAAGTGTAGGTATGTGGCAACTTGAATTTTTTTTTTTTTTTTTAGGCAAAAATGCACTTTTATATTGTAGGGTAGGTAAGGGATTTACAAGGTGGTTTCATGTAAGAACATGTTTATGAACAAGTGGAGTAACTACACAGATAACTGTACCTGTTTGTGTTTTGCTTGCAGAATCCCAGACAACAACTTGCCTTATTTCCACAAGCGTCCACAGGTCCGGATGTTGTTGTTAGCAGTGTTCTGTATCTCTGTCAGCGTAGTCTGGGGAGTCTTCAGAAATGAAGATCAGTAAGTGTATATTTTAGTTTCTATACGAGAAGACTGTAACATGCATGATGCAGTAAGTTACTGACATCTGTAGAAGCAGACTCCTGTCCTAAAATTTAGGCATTACAGTAAGGAAACTAGAGACTTGAGCGGAAATCTATAGCTGTTCTTTATGTGCTTTACCTTTCTCTGGTTGGTCTAAGTTACAGAAAACTTTCTTCTGTTAAAGCTGAATTTCTCCCAGGAAATTCAGGCTTAATTCAGACTTAATTCAGTCCCAGTCAATACTCTGATCTCAGTGGCTTCAGATCACTTTACAAAAGTCATCTAGAAATTTGAACATGAGTTGTATAATTTATTTCTTCAGCTGGTGGTCTCCATGAGCATTATTCTGAGAGTACAAGAACTATGACGATGGTTAGATCTTTAGAGAATTGATTACTCATTCAATGAGGGGAGATAACTGGGAGCACTTCTTGCCCCATTTTCAATATACATCACTTTAATGAATGCTGCACCAGCTGTTTTTTCACTGCTCATCAAAGCAACTAGTCATTTTATTATAGACAGGTATGTTGGTTGTCACAGCTTTCTATCTATGAATCCATGATAACTACAGTGTTGATTTGAAACAAGTGGTTTTTTGTTTGTTTTGTCCCAAGCGAGTGCTTAGTGGGAACAAGACTTGATCTATTTGTCCTACAGTTTCCTGCAGAAATGTAACTTTTCTTTTCTTTTAGGTGGGCCTGGGTTCTGCAGGATGCTTTAGGAATTGCTTTCTGCCTTTACATGCTGAAAACAATCCGCCTGCCTACATTTAAGGTATGGATATTAAACAGATTTTAAAAGAGGAGGTTCCCTTGTGTAGTTGAACAGAGGAGTCGCTTACAATGGAGTATTCAGAGACTTTATATAGTGTGTTTAGATTGTCAGAAAACAGGGAAGTGAAGGCAAAAGGACCAGCAGCATACACTTGAGTTGTCCTTTTCTCTGTGAAGCTTAATGAAAAGAAGTAATAAATCTGGTATATACTTCAAGTAACTTCTGAATTTTGAATTTTGCTGGTTATGGATTTTTCAGTCATTTAATCACACTCACTTCTTTTAAACTCCCTAGTTCATCAGCATCCTTCCTAAATAAAATCATTTATGATAGAACTAGATGTAGTCTTCCAGTAACATTGGAATCCCAGTAACTGTAGACATACTAGAAGGTTCAGGAATCACATTAGCAGGTCACCCTTGTGTAAATCTTACTCTTCAAGGCTGACTACCTCATAAGTTTTGCTGTTTGTGGAGATCTGTCAGCTGTGATTTTTTTTCAGTCCTTCTCTATGTCTATTTTGCTGCAAATCAAAGTAGAGTAGCTTACACCCTCTGGTTTAGTTTGGTGTTTCTTTTTCCCCAAAATTAGACATATCGTGGATGCAACGTTCTGGCTCCTTCAAAGCCTTCCAGAATGTATTCAGCACTCTACAATAAAAATTAGCATTAATATTTAGTTGTTTCTCAGGCAGCTCCTTCAAATTCTGTTCCAAGTTATCTTCACCTGTAAATTTTTTGCCAAGTACATTGGATAAAAAAATCTAAATACTACTTTAAACATTATGTAGCACACTTCAGAAAGTGCAGAACTTTTCACTGTTTCCCAAAGTATTAAGAGAGTATTTCCAAGTTTTACAGCATCAAGAATTTAAGGGACTAACATGTAATTTTCTTTTATTAGCTGCAGATACGGTGAGATTCTTCCATTTTTAAAATACTTGAGAATTCACTTTCTGCTTTGAATACTCTGGAGTTGCTGATTATGCATTAGTAGATAACAGAATAGTATATAATCGTGCACCAACTATCTTGTCTCTTTCTCCAGGGTTGCACCTTGCTCCTCCTCGTTCTTTTTGTCTATGATGTATTCTTTGTATTTATCACACCGTTTCTAACAAAGGTAAGTGAAGTATTTCTCTCATGCCTGCTGCTCACAGAGCAAAGCAATGGCCTATTTATCTGTGTTCCTAAATAACCCCTGGACTGCTGAGTGATGTGCTCATTTACAGCTTTGCCATTTTTTCTAGACTGGGGAGAGTATAATGGTGGAAGTGGCTGCAGGCCCATCTGATTCTGCCACTCATGAAAAGGTATTGTA
Source organism: Alectoris magna (assembly GCA_030625065.1). Classification (NCBI taxonomy): domain Eukaryota; kingdom Metazoa; phylum Chordata; class Aves; order Galliformes; family Phasianidae; genus Alectoris; species Alectoris magna. The sequence continues at coordinate 318,851 of CM060586.1, forward strand.
TGTAGTCTGAAAATAAAGCATTACGTTCCAGCCTTTAAGATTTCATCTTCTGTAAAACTCAAAGACTACAGATCTGAAATGGAAAAGCCACTCCAAAAAGAATTTTGCATGTAAACAAGCACTTTAGAGCTCTCTGGAAATCTACAGTAGAAATGAGACAAAACGGACTTACGTGACTCATCGTGGTAGGCTTAGTCTTGCTTTTAAAGAAAAGAAACTGGTTAGCTGGGTTTCACAAGAAGCATGAGCCCGTACCTGTAATTAGAACTAATTCCTAATGAAGTATATCCATTTTTTACCTGAAACGTTTTAATTCATGTGGTGTTTGTCTCTTTCTTCCACTCCAGTGAGCCCAGTTTTGATAACTGTTTTATGAAAAGCTGAGGCAAGACAAAGGAGAGAAACTTAAACTGGAGACAGAAAAGGCACAGAACTGTTGATTTTTGACATTATAATATAAGTAGATATAATTACTTTGGCACTGACATAAGTGAATTGTCCTCAGTGTTATATATTAGAGTATGCATATTTGCCCTGAGCCTTGCCATACTGTGCCTCAGCACTGCGAATTATGACTTAAGCAGAAACTTTAAAAAACACACACAAAAAGAAGTCTCTGAAGTGATTGGGAAAAATGACTTTTTATAGTGATTCAAAAATTTTTGCACTTTTGATATTTTCACTGCATCCATTAGAACCAATTATGAAGCTATTTCTTATGCACGTGGCCGCTAACCTCAGTTTTTGTTTCTACAGTCAAAACAGAGTTCATACCCTACTGCATTTGAGGGCTTTTACATTAATATAGAGTGTTTTGAGATGTCTTTCGTACTGACAAGTTAAATATTTCATTGCTCTCATGTCATAGAATCATAGTGTCATCAAGGTTGGAAAAGGCCTCTGAGGTCATCCAGTCCAACCATCGACCTACCTCCAGTATTTCCCCACTAAACCATGTCCCTCAGTACAACATCTATACTCAATTACAGTTTGTTGGAACTGTAACATAAATACACACACACACTTGCTCCATTTGTAGTCTTCAGTTCCAGTACAGCAGGAACAAGATCTGGTGTCAGTATATGGAGAAAAGTTTTTCATAAGGCTTGTGTCTCTTTCATTCCAAGCTCCCAATGGTCCTGAAGGTTCCACGACTGAACTCCTCCCCATTAGCTCTGTGTGACAGACCTTTTTCTCTCCTAGGATTTGGAGACATCTTAGTTCCAGGTACTACTTCTTTGGTGTGTTAAGAATTGTACTTGTTGCACTGTCAAATTAGTTCTTCCTCTTCTTCCACTTCAAATGGAAGGCTTGATTTGACTTGTGTAAACTTAGTATATTTTGAAGTATACCTTTTTTTTTCTGCACTTTTTTTTTCATCAAGAAAATGCATTTTAATTTTATGGTTCAGAAGTAAATAATTGTAGAGAGATTTGAAGAGTTAATTCTGCAAATGGTATTTTGATATAGACATTTTTAATGGTAGGGATAAGGAATCTACTTGTCCATTTGCCCATGATTTGAGGTCGCACATACCTGACCACTCAAAACTCAGTAATTGCTAATCACACAGCATCCGGTGCTACCACCACACCTCTCAGTATGGCATCAGGCAGTATCTGGAAGCACACCTAATGCTATTGCAGCTGAAAAAGATGTGTTTTCTGGCTTTCAGACTTCTGACAAATTATTTGTTCATTTTCTTGTTTTGGGAAGGTTCAGCTGTTTGTGCTTTCCTCCCTCCCCCAGCACAATCTTACACTTAAAACTGTTGCTTTTAGAATATCATGTTTGACAACCTTGTATCACCTCTGGTGGTTATATTTCTTGTATTGATCTTCATGTAGGGAGCTTCAGTTAGTTGGGAGAGAAATACTTCACAATATGTAACAAAACCTATTCATTCAAACCTGGTCCTGCAGGATCTCTGTATCTGCAGATGTTACTGTTACTATTAGATTGTTTTGGTTGTGCAGCTGCCTGTAAGCCGTGCAGTTTCCTCAATGATTCTGTCACAGCTCTTAAACACAGCAGTACAAAAAAAGTACTGAAAACTGTCTTAAAAGTTCCAAGATCATGTGATGTTTTCATTTATCTTAATATGTGGATGGGTTGAAAACATGTTATAATTGCTCTTTTCTTACCTAGGTTTACTGGTGGCCTATTGCCATAGATTCGATATTCAGGTGCAATCATCCAGAGTATATTTTGTAGCCTGCACAATAGGTATGTTCAACACTGATATTTTGGCACATAGTATGTATTGTTATACATACTTAGTTAATCATTCTGGGGTTTTCGATTAATCATTCCTTACGTTTCTTGCATATGAAAGTTCAGGTTCAAGGATATTTTATTTTGACTTTGTTCTTTACTTTTTGTGTGTTCCATGACTTGATGGCACAATTAATTACTTTACAATGATGTAATACCTTCAAATTAGTTCTGAATTGGTTCCAAACCAGTTTGTAGAATCCAGAGTTGCATGTTGTGGACTTCGAAGTGACTGCAAAATACGATCTTATTTTGTTACAGAGACACCAGAAATCTGTATTCATGCCAGCAAAGACTTAATTTCCTCAAAGTTTTCTGCAAGTATTCTGCTTTAGAAATTATTGTAAAAAAAAAAGCTAGGTTCTTAGGAGACTCAAAGCAAGGATAGAAAGATCCTTTCATTCAGTGTGTTTTCCTGTCACTTTCTGCATTAATGAAGAGTTGACATTATTATTGCAGGAATGGAAACTACCCAGATACTACACTGTATTAGCAAAATTAGGATCAGCAGAATGAGAGAAGTGATTGTTTTCTCAGTTTGGCTCTTATGACTTAGTCTAGAACACTGTCAAGCTTGGGGATCCTTTGAGAGACTTGGTCATGCTGGAGTAAATCCAGTGGCTGGATGCTGATGCGCATGGCATTCAAAGAAGAAAAGGCAAAGGAGAGAAGATTCTTTTGCTGTCCACAGTTATCTAATGTGAGAATGCAAGAGAAGTCTGAGTGTAGTCTCTGTAAGTGTATAAGGAAGAGATAATATGTGAGAGAATGAATTTAAGTCACAAAAATAAAGATTTCAATTAAATATAAGGAACTTTCTCTAATCCAAATTGATTTTGAACAGCTGGATAAAACTATTACTGAGTGTTCGAATCATTTGGCTTCTGAACAAAAGTCAGTTGGCTCTGAAAATGTAATTGAAAATATTGCCATATACTGCCATATAAATGCTTCTGCCCTGCTTAATTTCTGCAGAATGCTTGCAGTACTTAAAGGGAAAATAATACATTATACAGCTGGCATCGTTATTAGTGACATCTCAGCATAGTAAGAAACAGTCAAAGACCATCCAAACAAGAGGCGTGTATTATAACAGTCAAAATAACCATCTGTTCTCATAAATACAATAAGAGAAACAAAATATTTTCCTTCTCTGAAACTGCTTAAAATGATTTTTTTTAATTGCACAGCGTGTACTAGGCCAGTCACACTACTCTCATAACATTGTACTGTCAATAGAAAGACAGCAGTATCTCAAAGTGCTGTTCCAAACTTAGGATTTTACTTTGTTCATGCTTTAAAAGGTTGCTTTACATACTACATGGAAAAAGAATCCTATTAGAATGCTTATTTAGCTAATCATTTTGTTCTTGTGTCAAGCTGTACCCAAATAACTTCTTTTTTTGCTGGTTCTGTTTCCTTCCAGCATATGGCATAGGCCTTCTTGTGACCTTTGTTGCCTTGGCATTAATGCAGATGGGTCAGCCAGCTCTGCTCTACTTGGTACCCTGCACTCTAATCACCAGCTTTGCTGTGGCTCTTTGGAGAAAGGAGCTTGCAATGTTCTGGACGGGCAGCGGCTTTGCGGTGAATACCAGTTTGATATGAGTGTCTTCAAGAAATACTAATATTATAAAAACCTAACTAGAATTAAAGTTGAGTAAAATATTGTAGTATTATCCACCAAAGCCAAATATTTTTACTTTGTTGTTTTGTTGGGTTTTTTAATGCGCTTTTTTTTTCCCCCTAAGTAATGTTTTCATTTTCTTTCTTTAATGTTAATGGCCACTTAAACTGACTAGTGAAAAGTAAAGTAGAACCCTTTCTATCCTTCATTCTGCCACAATTTTACTGGTTTGATCTTTGTTGAAAGTGTCATTGCCATTTTGGTAAGTAGCTTCTTTAAAAAATACTTATCATCCTACTTTTTCCTAGTCTACTGCTTATAAAGATCTAGTTAAGTATACTGAATTATCACTTTGTTTCTCTGTGGTATAAATGAAACTCATTTGATTCTGAATGGAATATTTCTATTATGATGAATGACTGTAGATTGTGATGAATTACCCCAAGGGGGAGAATCTATCTAGCTGGAGGTTCTCTCCAATTGTTCTTCAATTACTTTTTTAATAACCTGCACAGCCTTCCTCTAGAGAACTGATATAGATATTGAAAAAAATATTAGTGATCATCCAGAATGTGTTGGAAAAAATGCTGGTTGCTGTGCAGTGGTAGTTCTGCTTGTTCCTGAGTAATCAACAGAGCATGTCTGATATCAGGGAGGAATCATCCAGCTATAGATTCTGTTTCTTTCATCTTTTCCAGACTTTTAATTCTTTATTTCTGTTAATTGGTACAACCCATGTCTTTGGTCATTATAGATTTCTATCTATATAGATTATAGCTAACAGATCCTGAAGTTGTACAGATAGTAACGTTTCTTGTTTCAGGGTCCTTCAGTAAGAACATAAAATGTGTTGGAACTGCTTGAGCCAGCAAATTGCATTTCCTATTATTACAGGAAGCCAAGCGGTATGCAGTTAGGTGGGTAGGGCCTGCAGGCTTTGTACACCTCACGCAGGTCATGTTTGAGGAAATCTGTCACAATTGATAAACCGAGAATAAGGGATTAAAACCATAAAAAATCATAATCCATTAATTCCTGCAGCTCTTATTTGGAGGAATGGTATTTTCTGGCTGCAAATCCTGCAGGCATTTCACTGCCTACACTCAACCAGACACTCATCTGCAAGTTGTTGTTTTCTTCTTTAGGACCATGCCATCTTATAATACCTTCCTCCTATAGCCTTACCAAAATTCTGTCTTAAAATTTTAGACTAGAAATCATGAGTTCAATCAGTGGCTCAAAACTAAACTTTTATTGGGAATAATAAAAGTTTGATGGGTTTTAAAAAGTTATTGGACAAATCCCTGAAATGAAAATCCCCTTATGCACCATAGATGGCAAAGGTAGGATAACTGTATGCATGTATCTGTCACTGGAGAATGGTAAGGGATGTTGTGCCTTTTGTCTTCACCTCATGTGAACGTTTTGATCATACCTGACACCTGGCTGGAGTTGAATATGTTTGTTGTAAGCTCGAATCTCTCTATAGTTAATTCTGCTCTTCACAGCAGTAATAATTCCTGCTTTTCATCACTCTGTCATCTTCTGTTTGCAGAAAGACCTACCTCAGCCTCCCTTGGTGATAGCTTCTGTCAACTGCCCTCAGCTTTCGAAGGATAGCAACGTACCAGCTTCTCAGCAAGAGACAGAGGAAATGGCCAACCCTACCCTCCACGTGAAGGAGCTGCACAGTCCCACCTTGGCTGCAGAGGAGCCAGCTGAGAACGACACAAAGACAGAACAGTCAGAAGTTTCTATCACACAGAATGAGGAACCAGCTGGGCACAGCAAGGATGACCTTGAAAGTAAATCTCTAAACCTCGAGCAAAAACAGCTGGAATAAACAATTTGATAGGAACTCCGTATTTTCCCTCACAAACATTCATGTAAAACCAGTATGTATTTAGACTGGTTCAGTAGTATTCACATTCATTGAGGAACCTCAGTGGGAGTCTGATCATCAAATCCAACAAAGAATGTTCTGCCTCCAGCTTTGGTACAGCGATACACTTCAAACATATTTCTGAAATATGGTGCTCTACAAGGGTTCTGATGTATGGATTTCAACTATCATTTTATTAGTGAATGCCTTTGACTGATCCATTTTGATTATACCAGGGTAGTATTAAGAGTCTTTATTTACACAGTACTCTGTGCTTTGTGGCTATTTTTTGCTGCTTTGCATAGTGTAGGTTAATGTGGAGGAAAAGCATTGAACAAGTCTGCAACAATGCTGAGTTGAAAGAAACATGATAGGACTTCAGCACTTTCCCTATTGTCACCTTTTACTTTTCCTACTTGTCAAAGCCATTGATGTAAGGGAATGCTTTAGTATAAGCTGACATTCAGGAAATGCAGAGAATGGTTAAATTGCCAGCCTCTGAAAGGATTTATACTACCAAGATGCATTAAATGCATCTCTTAAGCTTCTTTGTTTTTACTTCCAGGTACCTGTGTTGGCTACTAGTCTAGTTTAAAAGGTAGGATGAATGGAGCTACAAGAAGCTCTCTAAGCACTCCATGAACTCCGGGGGTTGTCTCTGAAAAGAAATTGTTTGTCACAGAACACCATCTGGCAGAATAAGGATATTGAAAATGTTTGCTTTAGAAATGAAATACAAGCCAGATAAATAAGCAAATAGGTAGTAGCATTAAACTAAGCTTTATTATTTTCATTGGGGAAAATGTTACGGTAAAACAGCAAAAAGAATAAGTAAAACCTCGAGAGCCCAAACTGATGAACTTTAAGGAACGTAGCTGTGGTCACTAACTGAAGAAAATAGTCTGTTTTCATTCTCAAGGGAACACACGGTGCTGTAGTAGGTTGTGATTCAGAGCTACTTGCTGCTTGGTAACCAATCAGCTGCCTCAGATAATGTTTTGTCTTCATCCCAGAAGTAGCTGAAGCATGGCCTGTCAGGTTCTGGAAAGAGGTTATGATCTAACTGTTTTGCCCCTCTTGCTAAGTGACATTGCAAAGGACACAGATTGTAAGTGTAAAACTATTTGGGGTGCAGGTGGTCTTAATTTATATTCCTGAAATTAGCCATTTTGTTGTGTAACATGATTGAGTCTTTTATGCATCTTTTATGGGGAGATGATGAGATTTGTGTACCGTTTGAACATTTGGCTTTATCAAAAGCATTTGTGTTTTACAGTTAAATTGCAGTCCCGTAAAGCCTCAAACGCTTCATGTTAAAAATGAGAAAGAAAACAGAAGTTTTCTAGGATCCTGGAACACGTTCCTACATTGCAGGGGAGAAATGCTTTTCAGAGCATTTTGAGAGCCTAAAACGTTATTCACAAAAGCATTATCATTTTTTCCCAGTCTGAGGCAATGATTTTAAATTAAGAGTCTCCAGTTGGCATGTTGAGTTCAATTTCAAAAGGTTCTCCTTTCATGTCTGCCTGTTAAACTTCAGCCTTCATCTCTCTGGCTAGGTCTTCCAGAAGTTTGCCCAGTGGTTTTCTTTCTTGGATGCTCATTTCTCATCTGTTTTGCATTGGGTGGGTAATATTCTTTCTCTGGAATGTGAAAAGTCTTCTGTAAAACCACAATGTGGGGTTCTATCAGCCCTGTCTGATAGATTGATGTCATAGCATAATTCCCAAGTCCTGCACTGCATTTAATTTATGAATGACCCCAATGGAAGATAGCAGTATTAAAGGGTTATTTTTGTTCTTGTTTTCTTCCATCTTCTCTTTGATGGATGATGTTTGCCATTGGTAATCTGAATTTCAACTAACTAAAAAGCAGCGGAGGCATTTTACTGAAAATATCAGCCAGCTGGATTATGCCTTAATTTAAACCATTGTGGAAGTTTATATGTAAAGAAAACAATCCTGTGTTTAAATAATGAACTTGACAAACAGCGATAAAAGTTTGGAGAATGACTCCAAGTTCTATGGTTTTTTGCTTTGATTGTTTCTCAGCCCTAATACTATAGGGAGTGATTTTTATACACTGAGGTCAGTAGTTTTCTGATGGTGAAGCATTAAGTTTTATCACCTTCTTAAAATACATTTTCAACATTTGTTCTCACGTGGGTTAGGAAACAGTTTATTTCTCAAATTGTTTGTAACTCAATGAAAATGGAAGGTTTGTAACACTGATTAACTTGTAGACACCTGGTAGTTGCTTTATGTTTCATTCTAGCATTCTAGATGGGTCTGCATACGCTTCACCTTTATGTTTTAGATGGTTTTCCATCTATTTGAGTGTAAGTTTGTTGTGTGTGTTTTTCTTTTTCTCAAATTACAGATATCAGAGTGGGAGGAAAAAAAAAGTTACTCAGTGCAATATCTCCAGTTAAAGTATATAAACAGTTACATACTTTGACTATTGCAGTACTGTACGCCTTTGGTGCACCAGTTTGGCTGCGACTGTTTGGACCCTGATCCTGCGCAGTTCAATCACTCCCATCAGAAACCAAGGCTGTGCTTTTCTGTCTTTCCCTGAACTGTCTCATGTAAAATGTAATGTTGTACAGGAAAATATCAAAATGCGTTCAGTGTAGTTGATTCTCATTTTATTTGACAATTGCAGATGTACATCCCACACTAAACTTGAGTTAAAAGGCTGCTTTTGGAGTAACGTTAAAGTGCTTTGTGTTTAACACTTTGGATTACCTGAGTAGCAAGGGACAGATTCTTTCCTGGGTCAAGAAGTACTAACTATAAGTCAATGCATTAGGCTGACTGCTTGGGTTTGACTTGGATCTTCCTGAGGGGTTGCACAAATGCAGCTGAAGGCAGAATGTGACGTGAAGGATCCATCATGAGAGTGGCATGGGAGAAGTACCCCAAATCCTCTGTTAATTTATGAGTCGTCTTTTTCACCTGTCACCTTTCTTTTCCATTAACCACACTAAATTTCTTGATTTTGTTGGTTTTTCTCTTTTTAACCTGATTCCTTGATCTCAGATAATCAGTGAAACTTGTCCTGCAGAAGCTGCCCTTTGTTTTTTTTTTTTTTCACTTAGCCCTCAGTCTGTCTGTTGTTAAGAATGCCCTCCGTTTTTCAGACATGCCCATTTCCATGCTTTAGAATTGTTTTTTTGCATCTGTGATGCATCGTTACTGAGACTCTATGGCTGTAATGCTAATGCCAGTTGATTTTTTTAGGTGTGCTGGGAGATAGCACGTATTGTGGACCCAGGAAGAAGGCGAACAGAGCTGCAGTAATACAGTGTGGAGCTTTGCTGAAGGTGACTTGCATCCATCAGTCAAATAACACGACATCTGGGAGTTGTGCATTTACCTGCAGTTGTTTTGCTCTGTAGAGTTTGGTGGGCAGCAGAATGCTCAGAGTTATCGCTCTGTTGGGTTTTGTTGTTCTTTTTAAAGGTGTTTCAAGATGAAATTGTTGGGTCACCACGTGTGTTCAGTGCCTCCTCTGGATGTTTCACCTTACAGTTTGTAGAGCTTTGTTACTGACTTAGAACATTTCTCAGTTCTCTGCTTAACTTCTCTACTTCCTATTAAATGCCTTTGGCCTTGAAGGATTCCTTCCTTCCTTTTGTTCAGCTGTTTTTATACCTCCCCCGGATAACCCAGTAAAAATTGAAAAACAAAAGCAAATAAGAGAATGCCTGTATTGGCTCCTGAAGTGAGTGCTCACATCCAGCTCTTTTATTGTGAGGTCTTACAGTTCTGCCCCGTGATTCTGTCTCTGTCTTTATCCCATAGCTGTGTAGTGCATGTATCATTTTTCATGTAGGAATGGCGTTAGAATCAGTAGACGTGGGGTTGGTGGTGGGGAAGGAGACCAGGTAACAACTGCAGGGGCTGGCCATGGGAAGCACAGGAAAGCTTAAATCCACCAAGGGTGGGGAGTTTATAGCTCAGTGATAAAGCATTGTGGCTGACAGTTCAGATCTCACCTTACAGAGATGTGTTTGGTTTTGTTTTGCTAATGCGAAGCCCGTAAATCCTCTGGGCAGAAATCACATCAAAGCACACGTTAAATAGTTGCAGTGCTTTTTCTGCAGAGATAAGAAATGTTGTGTTTTCAAATGTAGATTGAGTTGCATTGAGTGGCACTCTGGAATGTTTTCATTTCAATAACATGCTCTTCTGTGAGTCTTTCACCTTCGAATATCAAAGGTGAAATATTCAGGCAAATATTCAGATTATGTGGTGGGAGAATGAAGTTTTGCTGTCTTTAGATCAATGACAGATAACACACGATGGCCTTAAATTGAGTTTTCTTGAACCAGGAGTGAGTATATTTTACACCGAGTCATCATTTCAGGCATTAGTACAGAACTTAACCTGGTTTTGTGCAGTTGATTTGGTTTCAGTTCTGTTCCTCCCACAGTTATTGGGAATTCTGTGGCTCTTGGTCCTGTCACTGATCCACTGCTGGCCATGGGCTATGAGTGGGCACTTTCTTGGGCTAATTCGGAGTTGTGTTCTCTTATCTGATAAACTGTATTTTGTCTTCAGTTTACTTGTTGCATTTTCCTGTGTGTAAACATTCCCTAATGAGGGCATTGTCCCAATGGGGCATCCATCGCCTCTAGGAGATGCTTTTCACAGCCAAACTGCAGGGTTGCACGTTGTCTTCATCCTGTGGAGATGTCGCATTTTAGCGCTTCAGATGACTCTCTTCAGGCCCACAAGTCCCTGACAGATAGGCTCAGTTTGACAACACAGGAAAGCAAAACCCCCTTTCCTAAAAGATGTGCATTCACAGCCCCAGCAGTGGATGATCTGCGTGCTGTCCTCACCACAGCACTTTGTTTTTTGTACAGCCTGTGGCTGCAGGAACTGGGGTTCTGGTAGCCATGTCTGAGCAATGCTAGAGCAACTCACGGGGATGGGTGGATCAGGAGGAGGCTGTGGGCAAACAGAGCAGTATGAACAGGGTTTGTGGGATAAGAGTGGAGAGTATGGCATGAATTTGCTCAATGCTGCTGTCCTGGATGTTGATAGTAACGTTTTTTAGGAAGCAGGAGGTAACATCAGTCAAACAGTTTTAGATGTTCAATGTCTCTGTGAAAGGGCTTTATGATGATGTTCAAATAATAGCGCATAGGGTGGTGTTATGAAGACTGCAATCTCTGAAGGTTATTCCTTCTGTTGCTTGTGAATGCATCCACTGAATTCTGCTCGTGTACTCACAGTAAACAACTTGTGAGTGCACAATAAACTTTTCAAGCTCTCGCCCCATGAATCGCTGGAGGAAAGTCTGACAGTGTTCCAAAAGCTGTGCTGTGATTTTTACTACTGCTGAGCCTTTGCAGTTTGGCCCCTTAATTAAATTAAGTGAATACATAAAACTGAAGAACTGTGTTGCCAAACTGTAGGCAGCCTCGTGTGAATGGGGTCCCTTTGCACAAACCGTAGGAGTTGCGGTGTTTGCTCGGTGGTTACTTGGGAAATTGCTGCCTGGTGTCTACAAGGATGGGTAAACAAATAAGGTGGGGAATTGTATCAACGATGTATCTATGGGAGAAGGTCTGGTGGTGGTTGTTTGGAAACAGTAACACAATGTGTTCCCTTCTCAGGGAAAGCAGCTGAAAACAGTCAGGAGCCATTGCAGCAACTGAGAGGAAAACATCATTTCCAAATTGCAACATTTTAGCAAACGTTTCTGTTTTTCAGAGGCTGTGGGTCCTCCTGTGATACCCACATCAGCTCCTTGGCTCTGTCTGGGTGTGTTCTTCCCACTGTGTGCCCGTATGGTTCCATGGTTTTGAGGTCAGCCCCTTCATCTGCCCCATCTGCAGCCTTGTGTCCGGCTGCACGGCGAATCATCCCAGCTATTTTTGTGTGTGTGCAAATGCATTGTAAGATACTGCATTTCCAATCACCAAACGTAGGTTTGCTTCTTCCTTCTGTGAATTAAAACACGGGGGAGAGGAAAAGAAAACCCAACTATTGTGTAATTACCACTGGGGGAGATGTGAGGACAAGAGCTGATTCCTATCCCCGGGGTTTCGCTTCAGTGCTCATGTTGTCTTTTCCATGGGGTTTTCCATGTTTGCCTGCTTTGGGCACACATGCAATGAAAGAAAACAAACTTGAAAAAGACTGCTCTGCTGAAATTGCTGCGGTTTTGGGTTTTTTGTTTTTTGGTTTTTTTTTGGTCTGTTTTGCTTAAGGAAAAAAAAAAAAAAAGGACTTTAGCCTGTTTTAGTTTAAAACTGTAAAGATTTTCTAAACCTGTACAATAAAGATACTTAATTTTTGAACTGAATTTCGCTGTTTTGTTTCACTGTTACATGAAATCCGGTTGTGTGCTTCTTTTTCTTCTTTGCAGTAAAATGTGACAAAGTGCCTTTTGTGATTTAAGATGCCTTGAGCTGCTCACGCATTGAAGTACCCAGGGAAACCCAAACAGGTATCCATGCAAAACTCTTAACGCTTATTTGTGGCCTTTTTGAGCCTTCTGTTCACATGCAGGACTCGAAACAAATCCTGGAACAGTCAGCAAGGAATTTATCTCTTCCTGATGCCAGTTCTCCCCCAATGGGATCATGGTACAGACAGGACCAACCAGCCCTGGTGCTGTTCCAGTGATGGGAAGGGGAGTGCTAACAAGCCCTCTGTTAGCGTAAGTCTCCAAGGAATTGGAGGGCACTTCATGGAGGTTTGGTGCAAACTGAAAGTGGGTGTATTTGTACTTTGCTCTTGTGTTCACAGTTGTTGGTATGTCCCACTGAATCATGGGGTAGAAAGGACCTTGAGATTGAATCAAACTCCTGCTAAAGCAGTTCCCCACAGTAAGTCACACAGGTAGGCGTCCAGAAGGGTCTTGAATATCTCCATAGAAGGAGACTTCATAACCTCTCTGGGCAGCTTGTTCCTGTGCTCTGTCACCCTGACAGTAAAGATGTTCTTCCACATGTTAGTGCAGAACTTCCTATGTTCAAGTTTTAGGCCATTACTCCTTGTCCTGTCACTGTGCATCACCAAGAGGGGCCTGACCTCATCCATTTGCCTCCCGCCTCCCTTCAGATATTTATAAACATTGATCAGATCCCCCCTCAGTCTTCTTTTCCCCAGGCTGCACAGACCCAGGTCATTCAGCCTTCCCTCATACAGGAGATGCTCCACACCCTTTATCATTGAACTAGACCAGGTCCAGCACCAACCCCTGGGGAGCACTGCTGGTTGGAGATGGCATTCAGAACACACCGTCCCATCACCTTTCCAGGGCAAAGGTGAGGCTGACTAGCCCAGAGTTTCCTGGATCCTTCTTGAAGACTGGACTGGCACTGGCCATCCTCCAGTCCTCAGGCACCTCTCCCATTTAGAAGGATTCAGCTGCCCAGAGCCCCTCCAGCTTGAGAGAAGAATGAAAAACTTGTGTGGCTTTAACATTTACATCACTCTGCTTGTTGCACACCAAGGATCTGCCCTATGGAGCTATTTCTTCACCTGCAGGCAGTTTCTGTCAACCATTCACATGCCTTGCTCGATTTTCAGCAAGAACCACCTCGGGGGTCTCTGGAAGGAAGGGCTGCATTCTCCAGCAGAGTGATCGTCAACTGATTGAAGCACAGGAACCGGTTTGCACAGACATGCTGCCTGCCTGCAGGCTGTCCTCGGGGCCACTCTGAAACTCCCACCTTCAGAGCTCCTGCACATCCACCTGAGGACCTTCACTCCATTGCCCAGTTGCAAACAGGTTCATTATCTTACACCACTGCATTTTCTCTGTGCACATGTGTAAGTGGGGATTCCTGGCCTGCCTGGAGCCTCAATGAATTGCACTGAGTGTGCAGGAATGGCCCCGATCCTCAGCTATGCCACAGCTGTAACTAAAAGACAAACCCGAGTTTATATTTATACCCCACTGTTGCCCAGGTTTTCTGTCTCCCTTCTGCTTTTCAGTTCTTATCGTGGAATCATAGAATGACCCGGGTTGGAAGGGACCTCAAGGATCATGAAGCTCCAACCCCCCTGCTGCCAGCAGTGCCACCGACCTCCATATTTAATACCAGCCCAGGCTGCCCAGGGCCCCAACCAAGCTGGCCATGAACACCTCCAGGGATGGACGGGGCATCCACAGCCTCTCTGGGCAGCCTGGTCAGAGCCTTATTAAAGCAGTAGAACCAGGGCACACAACAGCTGAGCCCAGCTGTATTTCTCCCCATGCCATCACCTTTCCCATGGATCAGAATGTGACGACTCGTCTTCGAAATCCTTTCAGGTACAGCAGAGAAGAGGGACGGAGCGGGTTTGGGACAGAAGAGCCCTGCGGTGCTTTCTGCGCGTCGGTCAGTGCCGTTCAGTGCCCGCACGGTGTTACTGAATCTCGCAGAGCAGTTCTGGCGACCGGGACGAGCTCAGCCCTTCGGGCACCGCTTTTCCCTCCATCCTTCTGCTGAAACGCTGCCGAAGCGAAGAGCGCCGCAGAGCGCAGCACAGAAACCACGCGCGGGCTCAAAACTCGGATGTCCCCGCTCGAATTTCCAAACAAGAGAAGAATTTGTGCCTCAGGCCGGAGCTGGGCAGGAAGCGGGTCCGCCCCCGGCACCGCCCCGACCGGCGGGCACGGACCCGGCAAACGCGACGGCGGCGGTCGGAGCAGCACCGCAGGTGAGTTCGTGCCGTCCAAGCCGCGCTCTGCCTTCCCTCGCGGACACCATCCCCTCCCGAGGCGCAGCGCTGCCTGGCCCTGGTACTGCTCGGTCCCGGTTCTGTCTGGTTCTGGTGCTGTCCGGTGCTGGTACTGTCCAGTCCTGGTACTGCTGCCTGATTCTGATGCTGCTCGGTCCTGGTGCTGCTGTCTAGTCCTGGTACTGCCTGGTTCTGGTACTACCTGGTCTTGACTGCTGCCAGGTCCTGGTTCTGCCTGGTCCTGATGCTGCTGCACCAGCTTTGGTACTGTTTGGTTCTGGTACTGGCCAGTTCTGGTGCTGCCTGGTTCTGGTGCTACCCAACCCTGGTACTACCCAGTCCTGGTAGTAGTGCCTGGTTCTGGTACTGCTGTCTGGCTTTGGTACTCCTCCCCAGCCCCGGTGGTGCCCTGTCCTGGTACTCCTGCCCAGCCATGATGGTGCTGCTGCCCAGCACCGGGCTCAGGCAGAGCTGGTGCCACTTGTTTCTGTACATCAAACCTTCTGTTAAGAACCAGAGATGCAAATAACTTCACTGCTTCCTATGTAGCCATTGCTGGCCAAACAGTTTTCCTTATTATGTGATCCTTTCGTGGTTTTAGTGCTATTTTTTTTGCTTCATTTGACTCTAAAGTGGCACTGTTGATGTTGGGAGTGCTGTGCAAGCAGAACTGTGATTGTGGAGGAGGGTCGGTCTGTCTGATCGTCCATCCGAAGGAACAAAACTCTCTGTGGAAATGTGCTCAGCACTGAATCTCCGCAGGTTTGACACTTTTTTTGCCAGAGGTCCTCCAAAGTCCTCCAGGGTGGTATCTCCACTGGTGCAGCAGGGAGCTGCTCTGCTCACCTCTGCAGTCAGTATGGGGCAGCACCTTTCGTACGGCTGCGGCTGAAGGAAGTGCCGCGAGTTAAGCCGGTGAGCTTTTCTTGCCCATTCATCAGCTGAGAAGTATCACATTATATAGTGCTCCTATTGTGAAAAGCAACTGGACAAAAATGGAACTTCCTTGCTTACTGGATACTCCCAGTGCAAATTTAGTATTTACTATCTGAGCCGTGTGGTCGCAGGAAGGCAGCCTTTATTTCACCCTCTGACACATAGCTGGAAGTTGAGTAAGGGACTGCAGGTCCAGATCTGCCCGGTACCCTCTCACCATGGGGGGAGCTCGGGGCTGAACGTCTCTGCAGTGGAAATGCTGTTAGAGCCTTTGTTAGCAGGATAATGGGAGCGCTGCGCTGCTCGCTGCTCGGTCTGTCATGAGCTGAGCTGCAGAGCTGGCAGGCAGGAAGAGGATCTTCTTACTTGTAAATTGAGAGACATTTGAAGTCCGAAAGGGACAATAAACAAGGCCCGCACAGTGTCACTGAGTTTGCTGAGAGTGGCTGAACCAGACGCACCTCCAAAGGGATACTGCAAGGAAGCAGCATACAGGAGCTTTGAATCCTAGGAACCGATGCAGCTGGGGGCTTGTTAGCGTGCAGGATGTTCACAGTTTGCAGGCAGACAGCACTGGGGGCATTTTGCTGATTTACATGAGCAGAAAAGAGGTGTTCTCAGCTCAGGTCTTGCAGCCACCTGGGGGATGGAGAGCATTTCACCTGGCAGGAGGCAGGGCTGGACTCCCAGCTGCAGTGCAGCCCCCTGAAGGGGAGCCCACAGAGGTGGGGGGACGTATCCAGCTCTGCATGTGCTGGTTGCTGAAGTTGGAGGTAGGGTAAAGCAAAAGGGTGAAGCACAGGAGGTGCTCGTGCCACATGAAGCACAAAGGCCAAGTCTGCCAGAGCCAGCTTGGCTGTGTCCACAGCATGTGGACATTCTGTCTTTGCTCATTAAGCACTTCTCGATCTGAAGTGCCACCAAGCAGCTCTGTTGTTTCTCTGTGTTCTACCTGCTGTCTCCTCTCCTCTGCTCAAGCTCGTGGTTTGGTGGCATGATTTGTTCATTTGGCAGCAGTGATTTGGATCACTGGACACACCCAGTGGGGCACACTGGAGTTTGATTTTTCCCTTTTATGTTTTCTCCTTCCAAAAGAGATGCTCCACAACAAAAGAGTTCTGCTCCACAACAAAATGCCACAAGTCTTAACAGGGTGATAAATTATTGGTCCTTCACTCACCCTTCACCAAATGCTCGCTCCTTCCCAAGGCTGCAGGTGGATTTCTTGCTGAGCTTGTTGCCCCCTGGTCAAGTCACATATTTCTCATACCATCATTTCACAAAGGCTCTGTCTGGGAGGCACAGCCTCGGACCACAAGGCGGTGTGACAGCCCGAGACCTCAGCAGTGCTCACAGTGTTGCTGTGCTGAGATCTCAGGCTACTCTGTGATAGTCCCAACCTACTGGGGATAACGCCGACGTGTTTTATTACCTTCTTCAAAAGGTTGGAGCACACTGGCTGTTTTGTATAACTGTAGTGTTAGAATAAAACATCCAAATATGCAACACAAAGACTCCAGTCTGGGCCTTGCCATCCAGGGGCATCAGGTTGGATATGAGGAAGAATTTCTTCTCCAGAAGAGTGATCAGGTGCTGGGATGGGCTGCCCAGGGAGTGATGGAGTCACCGTCCCATAAAGTGTTCAAGGAACTTGTAGATGTGGCACTGAGGGACGTGGTTTAGGGAGGATATGTTGGCAGTAGGTGGATGGTTGGACTGGGTGATCTCGGAGGTCTTTTCCAACCTTGGCGACTCTATGATTCTATGATAAGGGTTTTCTAGCATTCATTATCTGCTGCAGATTGAATTAAATTGATTGCTGAAGACACGTTTAGTGCTGTTCCTTCCCTGTGCTTCTTTCCCTTCTCCTTTTCAAGGTGAGAGGCTTGGCTCCCCTCATGATGCTGCTCAGGGATGCTCTCTGGTAGACAGCAACAGAGAAAGATGGGGTGCAGAAGGGAGCCTTGGGCAAAGCAGTGTGAGATACACAAGTGAGCATTCCTGTTTTGAAGGGAGAAGACTAAACGTAGAGCTGGAGAGGACTGGGAAGACAGGAGGAAAGACCTGAGGAGGTGGGTGAAAGGCAGCAGGAGTGACCAAAGAAATATCAGTCCCTGTGGCAGAGATAGCCATCAGCACAATGGAAGGTCACCATCACATTTCCACCTCAGGCGCTTTCACATTTGCAAGAGCTGGTGTTAGTGAGTTTGACCAATGAGAAGGAATTCTGTCTAACCTCTCACAATGTATATACCTACAAGATACATATACAAGGTGCTGCACTGCTTCCCTCCCCATAAGCCTTCCAAAGCATCAGAAATGACCGAATTATACAAAGATTCAGGACAGAGATATGGAATAATTATTACAAAAGCAGAGAGACATTGAATAACCAAGGACACCACACACAAGAGAAATATTGGCTCTCTACAGTATGGTCTTTTTAAACCAAGGGGGTTCTAAAGCCCCCGGAGACCCTTGGAAAAACTGCTGATGCTGCTTCATGCCCTTGTCTCCCTTCTGATTCAGCAGTAGCTTCTTCCGAAGTCTAGTTTCAGCCAAGGGACAAACTGACAAGCTGAACCTTCCTCTGGACATCCCTCTTGCTGGCCAGCACTCGGCTTTTTCTTTACCCTAGAAAACCAAGTGAGAGCAAGAGAAGGGCACAGTGGTGCTGCAGTTCTGCACATCATCTTCAAACACACCACCTCAGCCTTCCTTTGCCTTTCAAACCATCTCTTCCCCACCATCAGAGGTGTTGAGGTGCCTTTGAGTCCTCACACAGCTCTGTGTGTCCATGATTTCTCAAGGAGGCACAACGTAGAAGGACGCCAACACACGGGTAAGCGCAGCACTGGAGCAGCCAGGTAGGAAGGCAGATGCCGTGGTATCACACATCTCATGCAGTCTTTTTCTGAGATTTTGTCCATCCCACTAAGATGGACTGCGAGAATTTCTGCCAACAGTTAATTTGGGAGAGCTCAGTAATATCTGGCTCTAATTGCCACACAACATTTTCTTAGGGAACGTGAGTACTAGAATGCCTGCAGCCCTACCTGGATAGCTATGGACTGGTCCATGAAAGGCAGAAATACAGATGGAGAACTCATGTGCCAAACTGAACCAACTCTTAGATTATCATTCCCCCAGGCCGTACAAATGTGGGTGATGCTGCTGTTCCTGTGCTAATGTCAAGCACTGGAATGGGCTGGGCTGCCCAGGGAGGTGGTGCAGGAAATGTGGCCATGTGGATGTGGCACTGAGGGATGTGGTTTTGTGATGAGGGTGGATTTGGGGAGATTCGTTCTTGCTGAGTTAGTCAGCACACATGGAGCATCACCAGGGAGGCTGTGCTGGGAAAAGCTGCAGCCAGGTGGATCCGGTCCATCATCACCCACCAGCGCTCCGCCTGCTGTTCTGTGATGTTCAGCTTCCATCCTCCAGGAGCTGCATGGTCATTCACAGTGCCCATATGGAGTCCAAGGCTGCAGGTAGGAAGGAAGGAAGGGCATAAAACTCTTTGCATTTTCCTTTCACCAGTAGTTATCTTTTAACTCACACTGCTTGTTGAGATGAAAATAAGCTTGCCTTGTGCTAAAAGAGAGAGCAAAGAAGACACGTTTTTATTGTTCTGCTAAGCATCTCTGATGCCCACTGCCCTATCTTTGAAGGCCATTAGTGACCTCTCTTGCTCTGGTCAGCATATCTGGATTGCATTCTTGAGCTTCCACATTCAGCATACTGCAAGGCAGGCAGTGACCCCAAAACCTGTCGAAGGAGCAGAGGAGGGACTGCTCATCGGTATGCATTTGGGTCACAGGGACCACTGGAAAAAATGTCTCTTACCTGTCTCCTCTTAGCAAGAGCTGAATTGTCAAATAGAGATATTGTTAACAGAACACAGGGGCCCAAAGCACCTATCTCTGCCAGGCTCTGTTACAGCTGAAAAGGAATATTTGGAGGTCTGTTAGAAAAAAAAAAAAAAAGAGGCATCTTGGATAGACTCCCTTCCTCTCCCCTTTCTCTGTCTCTTGCCTCACAAAGAAGTGGCCTTTTAAAATCTCTTATCTGGAAGCTTCAGTTTAAAGAGCCGCTGATGCCGCTTGGAAAACACTGAAAAGTGCTTCAGAAACAGTTCTTCTGCGCCCTGTGTCCAGCCTGCCTTTCCCTCTTCCTTTTTTCTTTCGTTTTGAGATAGATTTACATCAGAAAAGGCTGTTCCTTAGCAGTTTCCTGGTCTCAGCCTGATTCATTATATACCCGAATGCCTGCTGGTGTAGTGCTCAGGCTGGACCATCCACAGCATTTCCTGTACCAGTAGGGAGTACCTGTGGAGTTAATACCTTCCCCAGCAGGACAGAAGAGCAGAGGGGAGGAAACAACCTTCCTTCCCTGGGTCCGGGGCTGTCAGTTATCCCTGCATGAATATGGCAACTGCACTGTATTCTGGTTGCATTGTGAGAAATTCGTATGGCTGCTGCTTTCCGGCATATCTCTTGCTATGAGCAAAGCATCCCCATTCATCCTGGCATCGTAGGAGCTGGGACCCTGAAACCCTGCTGCTAAATCAGGGCTAGGGACTGTCTGCCAAAGAAAAACCTGATGGCAGCCTGAAGCATGGCTGGGATGCAGCACGTCCAGTCCTTTTACCTCCTGTGCTGCAGTACTGGTGGGTGCTCCATGGGTAACCTCAGCTGCTAACTCACAGTTCACCCCAAACATGTCATTTTCTTCCTCTTTAACTGCAGAGGTCTTCCTCAGTGCTGCTCAGAAGGCATGGACCAAATAAAGCCAGTGCTGGGCAGAAGGGGACCGAGGGCCAGCTGCTGGAAGGTGACCATCACTGCCACCGTAGTGGGCAGTGTGACAGCCCTCTACCTGGGGATGCTGCTGGGTGAGTGCATAGCCAGGCATGTCCGTCTGCTCCAAAAGAATAACGGTCTGCACAGCTCACAGCAACGGTTCCCATGCCAGAAACCCTCAAAAATGTTCTTCTGAGGACAGAATATTGCGAGCTCACCCCATGTACTCACCCAAACTGCAGAGGCTGATGTCACCTCCTATTTTGAATGACTTCCTTACTGTTGCATGTGATTTCTTCCCATTTCATCCCTCTCAGCAACCCTCCAAGGTTCTTGTTGCTTCCCCAGCCACCTCCTGCTTCATCCCCTTGCAGACACTGATGGTCCCACTCCAGCACATAACCATGTCCTTGTCTCACCCATTGCTCTGGCTGCCTCTGGTGCACCGTGACCAGATGCCACGTCAGGCCAGCACCCTGTTGTGCCCAGCCTGACCTGCCTGGCAGATCCCATGAGTACACAGTGCCACTTTCTGAGCTGCTTTGGTAATGAGCACACCTTTCCCAGTCTGTTCCTGCCAGGATGGAGCCAGCCAGGGATCGCCCTGTGAGGCTGTAACCATCTATTTGGGAACTGTTGTTTAAGGCTTGATAAAAATCTACAGTTTAAATGATCAAATTGACTATAAGTTCAGATTTCTCCTCTTGTACATGTGTGGGTTACCCTGCATGGCCACATGGCACCTTCCAAGCCTCTGCAGGGACAGATAAAATACTGAAACCAGGGAGGCCTTAATGGCATGAGGTAACACATATTCCAAAGCAGAGGAGAGCTGAGCCCAGCCACAGCCCAGACCTCCGTGAGCCATTTGTGCCTCTGACAGACACCTTCCCTCTCTGGCAGCCTGTCATCCTGCAGCAGAGACCAGCTTTGAGCACACAGTGGAGCTGCGAGGGATCACGTTCAACAGCAGCTTGCAAGCAGAGAATTCAGACTATTACCGGGTGCTGACGCCTGCCCTCGAGAGGCTGGTGAGTTGAGCTGGGCTGACTGTGCTTGCTGCAGCTCTGCACCCCATGCTCGGGGCAGGGGCTGCTGGGTGTCCTGGGCCCTATTCCTGCTGAGGAAAGCCTGCAGTGGTTCCCTGAGCCCCAGCTCAGCAGAACGTGGAGAAAAAGCCAAGGGTGGGAGGAACATGAGCATCTCTTAATTGTCAGGGTGGGAGCAGGGCGATACATGCTGAGATGAGCTGGACTCAGGTGCTCCTGCTGCCTGCAGAGATGAGAAGATGCTCCAGTTAGCTCTGGCTCCCTGAAAATTCTGGGCACCAGCCAGCCCCACCTTCCTGGGTTTTTCTGCCCAGTGAGAGTGTGACCATCCTGCTTTGCTTTGCAGTTTCTGTCCAGTTTCCAGGACTCCCAGCTGGACTGGAGCTGCACCGGTTGCACCATCCTGGGCTACAGGTGAGCATTATCAGGGTGTTCTGATGAGCTCAGCTACGAAGGCAAACACACAGCTGTGCTCTTATTCAAAACCAGCAAAGAGAGAAACAGCTTTTAAGTCGAGGCTGGGAATTTTTGGAGGGGAGGAGGGATTGCATCGATGTTTTGCCTTCTTTAATTTGGAAACATAGCCAGAAAAACAGAGGGAAACGTCTTGTTCAACCACAGCTGAACTCTGGAACAAAGAAGAAAACGCAAATGACTGTTTTGATCCAGAGCAAACCTTCAGGGCCACCTGAGCTGGAAATTAAGAGTTAATTTTCTTTCCCTCGAGCTCCCTGTAGGCAGGAAGCCTAAGAAGTTGTCCCTTCTACCGCTGATGGAGCCGAATGTGCTCAGGAATTCTGTCTTCCAGCAGGAGTGGGAACTCGAGTGTCATTGTCCGTTTCCGCCTCCGCTTCGCTCCACAGGACTCCCAGCCCCTCAGCTCCGCCACGGAGGAGGAGGCGCTCCGACATGGGCTGGCGGCTGCGCTGCAGGAGCAGGGCCTCTCCCTGGCCGCCTTCGGGACTATATCCTCAGCTTCTCTCACAGGTGTGCTCCTCCTGTGACCATCGGGCAGGCAGAGCAAGGCAGCTTGGGCTGCTAGCAGCACCGCTTGCACCAGCAAATCCACCAGGCGGGGTCGCAAACAGCGGTACTGGCTCAGGGCTGGACACCCAGTGGAGGCTTTGTGCCCAGCAGCAGTGTAAATTGCTCCCTGAATCCACCTGACTAGAAATTCTCCCTTGCTAACTGCAGTCACATGTGATCGTGAGCATTCACTGCAATGATGGGAGGGGCCCAAACGGAACAGCCCTTAGCAGCTCCCACCTTGGAAGCTGTTCCTGGGATGCAGCTTGCTGTCATAGCTGCCATCAGCCCGAAAATCTGCAGGGCTGTAAAGAGCTGCTTCCTCCTGTGCCCCTGGGTGGAGCAAAGTGGAGAAGGGCTGCAGGAGGTGAACGGCGCTGGGGCCTTACTGCAAGGGTCCTGCAGACTACGGGATGGGGAAAATGATGGCCAGGCAGGCTGGAGGTGAAGCAGAGCCTCTGCCAGCGGTCTGGGAGCAGCAGTAATGAGAGCACATAGCTCCTGTGCCCCCTACTTGGGGCGTCCTCTCTGAGCTCCAGTTCTTCCATTCTGTTGTTGCAGCTCCCAGTGATGTTTCTTCATACAGACCAGGACTGAAGTCAGGTAAGAGCCAGGCAGCAGGAGGATCTGTGTGCCTTTCTGAGCACTCCCAGTGCAGTGATGTGTCCCAGTTCCCCTCCAGCCTTCTCCTCTCTGGCGCTCTGCCTGCAGATACAAAATATGTTTGTGCCCCATTTTATTCACCACTGGGGACCCAGGGCTGTGCTCCCCTGCTCCCCCATGGAAGTTCAGCAAGACCTGCAGCTCAGCTGCTGGCCCCATCATCTGGGGATGCAGACACTGCTGGCTGAGCATGGTGTTGCCCCTGGTGGGGCCGGGCGGCAGCTGCTGGGAGATCTGCAGAAGGCACAAGTGACCCGAGCCTTGCTGTCCCCCAGGGAGCTGCCCTGGTGACATGTTCATGTGCCACAACACGCAGTGCCTGTGGAAAGAAAACCCTGAATGTGACGGCAAGAAGGATTGCGCCGATGCCTCTGATGAAAAGGGCTGTGGTGAGTGTCCTGCAGCAGGACTGCTGGGGGTGGGGGATGGGCCCCAACCCACCTCTGCTGCCCAGTCTACCTGTACACTTCTGGGCAGTAGATTACAAAGACAGCACATTTCATCAGACAAGTTGTCTGCATCGAGAGCTTTCACCCTAGAAATGTGCTGTTCCTGTTACCAACACCAAAGGGATCTGACAGCGTTAGGGTAGAATGCCACATTCCTGCAGGCCAGTGAATCTGATGAGCCCAAACTGCAGCCATTCGGTAGCAGCCTAAGCCACAAGGGCATGCCCAGCCCTATCTCCGCATACCCGGCAGTGTGGAGCTGAGCTACCTTTGGGCCTTCAGGAGCACACCTGACACCTGGTGTGGTCACACACTTCCTTGCCTGAAACGACAAGGGTAGAGGGAGCACATTCTGCAGGCATCTCCCACAGCCACTGCTGGAGAAAGGGAGCCTCTCCCATTCCCGCTGCAGTGCTACTGCTCCCCTGTGCATGCCCAGGATGACCTATAGGTGCTGCGGGTCCAGCAACCAGCCCGTACTGTCCTGATGTACAGTGTGCTAGGCAATCATCTCTGCATAACCATGGACTGCTGGAAGTAGCTCAGCAGTGGCTGAGCTTGTAATGCTACAAGGGATATTTCTCTCTGGATTTTTCTTGCTTGTAGGAGTTTCAGAGAGGACCCTGTGGTGGGTCAGTGCTTTGCAGTGCCCTTTTCCAGGTCTGCAGGTTAAAATCGGGTCTCTTGTGACATCCCTATAAATGTTTTGGTTCTTGAGTACCTGCACAAGCAGATTTTCCCACCTGCCCTAGGGAGCGTTTTGCCAGGGCACAGCAGGCACAGTCCTGATGCTCTCTTCATCTCTTTCAGACTGTGGGAGCCGCCCTGCCATGCAGACTGCCAGCAGGATAGTTGGAGGCACAGAGGCATCCAGAGGAGAGTTCCCCTGGCAAGTCAGCCTGCGAGAGAACAATGAGCACTTCTGTGGTGCTGCAATCCTCACGGAGAAGTGGCTGGTGTCTGCTGCTCACTGCTTTACTGAGTAAGTCCTAGCCATGCATGGAAACATGCTTCCCAAACACTGTCATATCTTCTGGCCCAGGCCTCCACTGCACCGTGCTGCTCCATCAAGCATCACGCTGCAAGGACCCCGTGTCCCAGAGCAGACAGCGGGACGTGCAGCAGCTGGCACTGCCTGGGTGCGGGGCGATGCTGCACCCGGGGCTGCGCAGTCCCAGCTGTCTCTCTTCCAGGTTCCAGGACCCGGCCATGTGGGCAGCTTACGCGGGGGCCACCTCCATCAGCGGTGCAGACAGCAGTGCAGTGAAAATGGGCATCGCCCGGATCATCCCTCACCCCTCCTACAACACCGACACGGCTGACTACGACGTGGCTGTGCTGGAGCTGAAGAGACCTGTGACCTTCACTAAGTACATCCAGCCCGTGTGCCTACCACACGCTGGGCATCACTTCCCTACCAACAAGAAGTGCCTGATCTCTGGCTGGGGATACCTCAAGGAGGATTTCTGTAAGCAAAGCGTGGCAGGTGGCAAGAGAGGCATGGGGGGCAGATGGGGTGGGTTGTCACACAGGGTCCTACTGCAGGCTCCCTGCGTGGAGCTCATGGCTGCATCTTTCCCATTTAGTGGTGAAACCTGAGTTCCTGCAGAAGGCAACAGTAAAGCTGCTGGACCAGGCACTGTGCTCCAGCCTCTACAGCCATGCCCTCACAGACAGGATGCTGTGTGCCGGTTACCTGGAGGGGAAAATTGACTCCTGCCAGGTGAGCCTTGCCCTGGGAAGGTGGCACACATCCCTGCATGAGGCTTCTCCTTGCTGGTATGCACCAAGTAGCACTTCCAGAAGCAGGATTCCACACCATGCTTGCAGCACCTGACTTGAGTTCTGGGGCCATGTTTGGGATCCAGCTGTGGGTCAGGGACTGCAAAAGAGAAAAAAAATACATTCTGCAGTGCTTGGAGCAGGGTTCTGCTGTTAAGGGGATCCTGCAGCTGTTTAACTGCCTTCCTCCGCTTGCTGACTTGTAGTCACCATAGGACCAAGTTAAAAAAAAAACAAAAACATGCAGTGGTTAGCGGGGCCACCCTGGTTTGTGTATCATGCAGTGTCCACCCATCATCTGGCTCTTCAGGGGTGGTTGGGCTTGGCCTTTAAGAGCAGTGGTTTAACAGCTCACCGAACCAGCAGCCTTAGATGTTATGGAAGATGTCCTTGTGCTCTTCTGGCACGTCAAGGGCATAAGGCTGCAGCTTAGCAGCAGAGCACACTAAGGGCAGCGTGGGAGCTGCGTCACTCATAGCTAGGCTGAAGCAAATCAGTGGAGGCGAGCAGGGCTGTGCAGAGGAACGCGGACTTGGAGGAATGCTGAGGGAGCTGGGAGGCTCAGAGTGAACCCAGGAGGAGTTCATCACCTGGGCTTCTCTTGCAGGGGGACTCTGGTGGGCCGCTGGTTTGCGAAGAACCATCTGGCAAGTTTTTCCTGGCGGGAATCGTGAGCTGGGGAATTGGATGTGCTGAAGCCAGGCGGCCGGGGGTTTACACACGTGTTACCAAACTGAGAGACTGGATCTTGGATGCTATTTCTCCCTTTCCCACCTCCATAACACGCACTATCCCACTAATACACTCCAGTACTAACAGTAATGTGGTCACCGCTGAAGAACTCAACGCCACCACCAGCACAGCAAACCCCACATCTTCACCTGCCCTGTCTGCCACCAAACCAGCAACTGCACCCAGACCACAAGGTATGAACATCCAGAGGATGGGTCTGACCTCTGGAAGAGGAGTGGCTGGCACATGTGTGAGTGCAAGGTCTGTCCTTCCACTGAGCTGGTAGTTGACCCACACGACCATTGTATGGCACTCAGTGCCTGCACAGCTGAGTGTCATGGGCTCCTTCACCTGTGCAACCAAACGGGCAGCTGTGTGCCCAGCACAGCCTGACGCTGCGTAACTCTTGGATCACTCACTTCTTTGCCACATGGAACTTCCCAGAAGTTCAAAATTGATAGCTGCAACCTAGCAGCAGCCATGCATCGTTCATCTTAGATTCCCTTTGGGAAGGCAACATGACTTGTCAGCTCCAAGAAACTCAGCAGGGAGAAACAGATGTAAGCTATATTTCTGAGTTTAGGATTTACCTTCTTATCTGGAATAGCGGGCACAGAGCTGCTGCTCACACTGCCTTTGAGAAAGGCATAGGCCTGAGAACTTGCTAAGAGCAAGCTGTGTATGTGGTGAAAGCCCACATAGAGCTGTGCACAGCCACTGCCAGGGAGCCGGTGGTCAGCAGGTGTGGGCAGCTGTCCTCATCTTCAGCCCAGACTTACTGCTTAGAGAGAGCCAAAGCCTCTGCTCACTTCCAGGAGTACTCACAGGTCACATTTTGGCTTTTGTTCAGAGTGCGGAGGACGACCTGGCCTCTCTAAACCCAACAAGATTGTGGGAGGAACCGATGCTTCCAGAGGGGAGATCCCCTGGCAGGTCAGCCTGCAGGAAGACTCGATGCATTTCTGTGGGGCAACGATCATTGGGGACCGCTGGCTGCTGTCAGCTGCGCACTGCTTCAACGAGTGAGTCCGTGCCTGCTGGTGCAGGTACAGATAGGAAAAACTGGCTGTAACATAGGAAATAAACACACAGTGAGAGTGGTCGGGTGCTGGAATGGGCTGCCAAGGGAGGGGGTGGGTCGCTGTGCTGGGAGGTGTTCAGATGTTGTACTGACAGACATGGTTCAGTGGGCAGTACTGCTGGACTGGAGGTCTCAGAGGTCTTTTCCAACCTCGGTGATGCTGAGATTCTATAATCAGCTCTCAGAGAGGAGGTGGGCAGTTCGTGCCTCCATTGGCGTGACCTATAGATGGCTTAGCACAGAGCATGGGTAGCAAGAGCACAATGTTTGCCAGCAATAAATCCCTAAAGCAAAAAAGGTGGGGGGGGATCAGCTGGGAGTTCCAGGAGGACCTCGTGTGTTAGACAGCTGGGCAGGAAAACAGAAAGTGAAACGAGAAGCAGCTCTGCATCCTTAAACAGTGCACCTTTTCACTGTATGAAGTGATGAATGTTTGAAGTTCACATGGAGTTAAAAAATGAGAAGACAACTAGAAAAATTCTAATAGAAGCCATCCATCCAGAGATTCTGAGTATAAACACCATTTGGATGCTGCTGTACTCCTCAAGTCGCACATTCTGGGGGGCTGGGAGAGGATTAGCACACATTTTCTGCTCTTCAGCACGCATCCAACAGGTGCCACTGCTGGAAGCAGAATTCTGGGGACACATTTGTTTGTGCTGGGCTTTGCTTTGGTAAAGTGAAGCTTCAAACACCAAACCTTTAATGCTGCCTGCAGTTTAAATGGCCTGCCAGCTCAGAATTCGGGATAGGTGTATGTGTGTAAGCATGTGTATTCAGACCGTGTATTTACAGGACAAATCCAGAAGAGATTGAAGCCTACATGGGAACGACATCGCTAAATGGGACAGACGGGAGCGCAGTGAAAGTCAACGTAACACGAGTGATCCCGCATCCTCTCTTCAACCCCATCCTTCTGGACTTTGATGTAGCTGTACTCGAGCTGGCAAGACCCCTCGTCTTCAACAAATACATCCAGCCCATCTGCCTCCCACTTGCCGTACAGAAGTTTCCTGTTGGCAAGAAATGCATAATTTCTGGGTGGGGGAACCTCCAAGAAGGGAATGGTAAGCAGCGATGTGTTGTCAGTTGATTTGCTGAACAGAGACAGATTCAGCAGCAAAGCCTGTGTCACTGTGACCCTACGTGAATGAGGGGTGGGAGAGGTCAGGACCAAACAGAAACACAAGCAAGCAAGAAACAGAGCACGCCTTAAACTGCAGTCATTTGGGAGCCACCAGCAAACAAGGTAGAGGAGATAGCTGCTTGGCAGGAGCCAGGAGAACCCATCTGGCTCCCCTCAATGGTTCTCCCATACTAAGCAAGAGTGGGGCACTGCCTTGGCAGCACTTCATGCACTAAGCTCAATGTCATCCTTGTTGATGAGGCTCAGTGGAAATTATGTTCCAAGCAATGAGAAAGAGCGAGGAACCCAATTCAGGGGGAAAGCCTGGGAGGGTCTATGTGTGTTACCAGAGAAGCTCTGCTGTCTCTCTACCAGTTGACAAGGAGCCCACCAACTGCCAAGACAACAGAAAATGACTGCCTGTGCCCAGTGGCCTGTATCCAGGCCCAAAACTGCATCCTGCAGTGAGCCAGGGGCTTCAGGGGCAATAGGAGGGCAGTTCATACGGGATGCAGCTCCTGCCTGGGACCGGAGCTTGCTTTTCTGAAGGGTGTGCTGGAGCAGTCATAGTTCTTGCTTCCCTCTGTTGCACTAATCCCATGATCTTCACGCAGTCACCATGTCTGAGAGCCTGCAGAAAGCCTCTGTGGGCATCATAGACCAGAAGATCTGCAACTTCCTCTACAACTTCTCCCTCACTGAGCGGATGATCTGCGCTGGTTTCCTGGAGGGGAAGATAGACTCGTGCCAGGTAAGAGCCTGGGATTTCTCCACTCCTCTGCAGCTTGCTCCTGTGCTAACTCAGCAGCCTCAGCATGGCATTGGGAAATATTTACTGAGCTTCCCATGTGTACCTTAGCTTAAAAGCACAGCCTGCTCTCCTGCAACTTTAAAAAAGCAAACGAAGGTCATCAAATTAAGCATGACTTAAAGCAGTTCCACCCTGCTGCCCCATCTGGGCTGCCAGCAACCCTGGATGAAGCAGGTTTCCTGTGGCAGCAAAACAGGCAGTGGTTGTTGGTGACTCCCCTCCACTTGCAGAAAGGTGCTATCAGACATTGACGTTCCTGACAAACACCACTTTGCAGCCAGGTTGAGCCATCAGCACCAGTGTCAGCCTCTGGGCAGTCATGTTTTGCACACAGTGCATGGGAGCAGAGCCCTCAGGAGGGCTGGAGGGAGAATGAGAGGTTTGCTGACTCCTCCTGGTGTGGCTGAGGAGCAGCACATCACATCACTGTGCACATCAGTGCTGGAGACGTGGGCTGAGCAGCCATGGCCTTGCTTCTTCCCCAGGGAGACTCAGGAGGGCCCTTGGCCTGCGAGCTCACCCCAGGCGTGTTTTATCTGGCTGGCATCGTGAGCTGGGGAATTGGATGTGCCCAGGCTAAGAAACCCGGCGTGTACTCCAGAATTACCAAACTCAATGACTGGATCCTGGATACCATCTCACAGTTTCCCAGTGCCAGCACAGGTGCTCCTTCCAGCTCATCCACCACCAGAACTACTGCAGACATCCTCACACTCCATCCCAGTACAACTGCAAGTCCCACCAGTGAAACCACCCTGAGTGAGAAGACTACCACCACCATGGAAGAAACCTCCACAGCTCTGACATCCACTGAGCCTGCAAAGCCCACCCAAGCCCCAGGTAAAAGTCCAGTAATGGCAAATTCATCGAGACCTCCAGCCCTGGCACAGAGGGCCCTGAGTTGGGTCTTTGTCTTCCAGTGGTGCCTTGTACCAGCCTCACCTTCAGGTGTTCCAGCAATGTCTGTATTGGAAAGGAAAATCCCGAATGTGACGGAATTGTTGACTGCAGCAATGGCTTTGATGAGAGCAATTGTGGTAAGCACTGCTTTGCAGCCTCCTGCCCAGTCTGCCACTAGGAGTTGGCACGCCAGCTCTGCACAGCACCACGACTTGCCATCTGAGTGCCATTCCTTGGGCTGCACATCCCTTGCTGTGTGACAGCTCGGGTCACACATCCCTGTGTGTGATAATGAGTTCCCAGATGTGTCACACTGCAGGGGATAGGGAAGGAGTATTCCTTATGCTTATGGTTATTTAAAACCACAGTGTCTCTTCTTCTGTCCCAGACTGCGGCTTAACCACTGCACTGGCCTTCAGCAAGATCGTGGGTGGGAGCTCTGCAGCTCGAGGAGAATGGCCCTGGCAAGTCAGTCTCTGGCTTCGGCAGAAGGAGCACAAGTGCGGGGCTGTCCTCATTGCTGACAGGTGGCTGCTCTCTGCAGCTCACTGCTTTGATATGTAAGTCTGAGATGGCCCTCGGCCTCCCTCCCACCTGCCCTTCCCCTTCCCTGTGGTTGGGATGCTGTGCCTTGCTGGTAGCACACACTACCAGTTAGAGATGTGCCCCTACAGGTAAGCATGAAGAGGAATGAGTGGAACAATGTCTGGGTGCACTGCAGTGTGATGGAGATGGGCTGTGGCCTCACAGCATGTGGCCGTGACGCATCCCAGCCCCAAAGATGTGGAAGCAGCACTCCTTGCTAGCCGTGCTAACAGCCAGCTCTGCTATCTTTCTGCAGTTACAGTGACCCCAAAATGTGGGTGGCCTTTCTAGGAACACCCTTCCTGAATGGCAAAGATGGCAAAATGGAGAAAATATTCCGTATCTACAAGCACCCTTTTTACAATGTCTACAGCCTGGACTACGATGTGGCGCTGCTGGAGCTGAGCACGCCCGTCAGGTTCAGCAGCACCATCAAACCCATTTGTCTCCCAGACAACTCACACATCTTCCAGGAAGGAGCCAGGTGCTTCATCACAGGCTGGGGCTCCACCAAGGAAGGAGGTACTGCCTGGAAGGGCTCCGTCACACCCATGATGGCCACGTTAAGTGCCACCCACCCCGCAGGCCCCACTACGCTTCCCATCTCACTGCCCCAAATATTCCACATAACCCATACTCTGTAGCGGATACCTCTGCCCCCACAGGCTGCACCCATCCATCTGGTTACACCTCCCAAGCTTTCTAACTCCAGCCATGGCGCTCCCCATCCCTCCAGCTGCTCCAGCCATGCTCCTGCAGCACAAGGACTGCTCTGATCCCATTTCTATCTGGTTGTCAGGCAGTTCAGCCAAACAATAGCACAAAAGGACCTTCCTGTGCTTCCTCTGCTGGGGAGGAACCAGACCTGGGTCACCTTCCCAGTGCAGGTCTCTCCCTCTGGCACACGAGTAAAGCTACAGAGACCCCACTCCTACACATGCTTGTATTTTTTGTGCTCTGCACCAAGCTAACGGCGATCCTTTCCTCCTCAGGCCTCATGACAAAGCATCTGCAAAAAGCAGCAGTGACTGTGATTGGAGACCAGGACTGCAAAAAGTTCTATCCTGTCCAGATCAGCAGCAGGATGGTGTGTGCTGGTTTCCCACAGGGTACCGTCGACAGTTGCTCAGTGAGTGTGAGAGCAGCAAATAGTGCTGTGGGATGGAGCAAACTCATGCAAAGTCCCCATGTCCTTCAGGAGGGCCGAACCCTGCCCCCAGCCCAGCTGCCCATCCTACCACCTCCCCCTCCCATCACCTCATCCAAGTCCATCCCACACATGCTGTGCTGTGTGTGTCCCACCAGCCTGGACAGCTCAGGGATACAAACAGAGGTAACAACAAACAGGACACCATGAGGGTGCCACAAAGCCCATTGCACAACCCTGCTGCAGCTCTGGAAATGTCTCAGAATCCCAGTCTCTGTGCACACAAATGCATCACTGAGCAGCCCTCTGGGCTCCAGCGGAGGCAGGCAACAGGACAGCAAATGTTCCTGCATCCTAGACAGCACTATCATCTCCAAGATGGGGGCTGGGTTGGCTTGGCTGTCTTCTTGGCTTGGTACAGGACCCTTTCCCTCTCTCCGCAGGGTGATGCAGGTGGGCCCCTGGCATGTAAAGAACCCTCAGGACGCTGGTTTCTAGCAGGAATCACAAGCTGGGGCTATGGCTGCGCCAGGCCGTACTTCCCTGGGGTCTACACCAAAGTCACAGCAGTGCAGGGCTGGATCGCACAGAACCTCAAGCTCTGAAGCTGAATTTCACCACTCAGGGAAGGTGACGAATGGGAGGAATAATTGCCAGGGGACGCACTGACCCCACCACCACTACTGTACACTTTTTGGATGCTGCAAAGGAGTGAAGATGGTCTGCGAGTATGAAGCAAACGCTCGTGTTGTGACCCACTGCAGCCGTTGCCACTGGGCTATTTGATAACTGCTTTGCTTAGAAAGATGACTAGACTTTTTTTTGTTTCCTATAAATAAATGAGACTTGTCCCACCTTCAGACCTGGCCGACATCCTGTGCATTAACACCTGGCCTTCCCAGCCGGAGGGGTGACACAAACACCTGCCAGAAAGTCACAGCATGTAGGTAAGCTCTGTCTGTGCGTTGCCATCCCAAAGTCGCTCCAAGTGACAAGCGGACTGGGTTGCAGCCTTGAGCTATGGATCTGCAAAGCCTCAGCACCTCACTGCTGGGATGGTGCTGTTGTGCAATTATGGAAAGCTGTAAATGGCTGTTTACGAGGGTGGGCAGTGATAGGACAAGGAGGAATGGTTTTAAACTGAGACAGGGGAGGTTTAGGTTGGATCTTAGGAGAAAGTTTTTCACCCAGAGGGTAGTGATGCACTGGAACAGGTTGCCCAAGGAGGCTGTGGATGCCCCATCCCTGGAGGCATTCAAGGCCAGGCTGGATGTGGCTCTGCGCAGCCTGGGCTGCTGGTTGGCGACCCTGCACATAGCAGGGGGTTGGAACTGGATGAGCACTGTGGTCCTTTTCAGCCCAGGCCATTCTATGATTCTACGACTCTATGAAAGGCTACGCTACCATTGGTGTCCATGCCCGGTGTTTGTCCATTTGGTGGCTCTCTGCGTGATCCCAAGAGAAGCTATAGGAGTGAGATGCTTGGAATTCAGCCTGCATCTGCATGAGTCAGCACAGGTTTCTCACCCTCACCACAGCTCCTTCTGTGTAAGGGATGTGCTTACACTGTTAGGGACAGAGGCACAGACACACGGAGCGCAGTTCGGGTGAAGGCTGGGGGAGAACTCAATGCGGCCAGCGGGAAGTCCTGCCCCACCATACAGCTGGGGCTGACACGGGCCCGGCCAGCTCCGTGCCTGCCCATCAAAACAGCACTGGGCTTCAGGGTACATACAGTGGGAGTTTTCGGTGCCAATAAAAGCCATAGGAAGCGCAGGGTTCAGAGAGGGTTTATTGGGTTTATTGCAGCCGCCTCCGCGCTCCATCCCGCGTCACATGTTGGCTCTCTCCCGCTGCAGCCGGGAGTTGTAGGCGCGAGAAACCGCGTTCCAGGCGTCCATGTAGCGGTCCATGCACATGGCGATGCACTTCTGCGGCACACGGAGCCGTGAGCGGGGGGAGCCCCGGGGGCGGCCGCCCGCCCCGCCCCGCGTCCCCCCGCCCCGCTCACCTGCTCCGAGTTGTCCAGCGCTCCGCCGGGCTTCCCGATGCACTTCCGAAAGCATTTATCCGTCATACGCTGCGGACAGAGCCGTCAGCAGCCCGGCCCCCCTCGGCACGCCTTCCCCCCCCCCCGCCTCCGCCGCGTGGTTCCGCGGCTCCGGTCCCGACCTGCAGCAGCTCCTGCGCGTTGGCCACGGCGATCTGCACCTTCACCTGCTCCATGATGAGCCCCGGGTCCAGCTTGCCTCCCCCGCCGGCACCGGAGCCGAAATCGGAACCGAAGTCGGAGCCGAAGCCGCCCTCCATAGCTCACAGTCCCGGCGGGGCGGCAGCGCAATGGCCGCCGACGAACTACGGCTCCCGACGCGCCCCGCGCGCCCCCGCCCGTCAGACCCGCAGCCGTGCGCGTCCCCGCGGCGGGAGCGCGGCGCAGAGCCGGGCGGGCGCCGCGGGGCGGCGGAGGGGCGGGGCGGCGGGTTGGACCCCGCGCGGTGTTCGGCCCGGCGTCCCCGCGTGCTGCTGGATCTCAGCTCACGGAGCGGTGTAAGCGACGCGCGCCGGGTGCTTTGTGCTCGGATCTCACATCCGTTGCTTCCGAAGTCGCTCAAGTGTGGCCTAACGAGCAGGAAGTTTGCCAAACTGGGGAAAAACAGCTCGAGGTTGGCCAGAAGCCACCGTGGTGGAGCAGATGATGGAAAGATACGAATGCCACGTTGGGGGTAAGAGTTTCCTTCCCGGATTTTGGATCACACCTCACACAGCTCTCATCAGCTCACACTGAAGATGTGGTAGGTGCCCGTGGTACGGGAAAAAAGAAATAGGCTGTGAAAGAAATAGCAGTGAACTGCACTGCTGCTTGTCCCAAGGACAGAGGGCTGAGCCCCAGTTCCTTCAGCCTCTCCTCATAGGGCATGTTCTCCAGACCCTTCCCCAGCCTCGTTGCCCTTCTCTGGACCTGCTCCAGCAGCTCCATCTCCTGTCTGTACTGAGATGCCCAAAACTGAACACAGAACTCGAGGTGGGACCTCACCAGTGCTGAGTACAGGGGCAGGATGACTTCCCTGGTCCTGCTCACCACACCATTCCTGATCCAAGCCAGGATGCCATTGGCCTTCTTGGCCACCTGGGCACACTGCTGGCTCATATTCAGCTGAGTGTCCATCAGTACACCAAGGTCCTTTTCCATCAGGCAGCTTTTCAGTCAGTCTTCCCCAAGCCTGTAGGGCTGCTTGGGGTTGTTGTGACCACAGTGCAGGATCTGACATTTGGCCCTATTGAAACTCAGTTTACCTTGACCCATCAATCCAGTCTGCCCAGGTTCCCCTATAGTGCCCTCCTCAGTTCCTGCTATGCAGGCTCTTTGCAGGGCTAAGGACAGCATTTTCCCCGTAGCACTGCTCACACAAAACATAAAGGAAAGGGTTCACTGGTTCATGGTTCACTCACAGCACTCCATGTGATCCCACTGAACCCCTTTGGGAGTGTGGACAGTCAGTGACCCTCTGTCTCTCGGGTACAAGAAGGTCCTCCCTGGGACAGAGCAACTCGACAGCCCTCTGCATTGGTTCAACAAAAGGAAACAAATAAAATGCAAAACATTTATTTGAGTGTGTTGTACAAAAAGTTTCCAGTCTTAAAATGTATATTACAAATCATTGAAAAAGACAAGACGTTTGGCATGCATATTCTAAAAAGAAAAAAATAAAACCACGTTTTGAAATGGTAACGCCTAGATCATGGCGTCGCTTCCACGAGCCCCATGTAACGCCTCCATCCTTTTGTGTCTGCATTCCAATTTGCACACAATTCCTTCTTTTCAATACAATGTGAGCCTTCTGAAATGGGCTGGCAGCAGCTGAGCGCAGGCAGTGCCGCTGCCCAGAGCTGACTACAAGGTGATGCAAAACCAAACCCACAATTCAATCACGAGGCATCACCATCGTTGTTATGAACAGCTGAACGGAGTCTGCCCAAATGTAAAGCGTTTTGGCCTGACCTTGCTTTGAAGCAGCTTATTGCTCATTGATTTTAGTGTGACGAACACTTGGGCAGCTGAGATACACAGCAGCATTTACCTTACAGAGGATCATCACTTTGTTAACAGGCAACAGGAAAATGTGAGTCCGATTCGACACTTCCTTCCTGAACTCTGGGCCCATTTGCTGCTCGTGTGGTTTTGAACGGAGTCTTCTGACGTGAAGAGCCCCATCCACTCTCTAGACCTTAGCATTTCAAGAAAGGCATTATGCTTACAAATGATAATTGCATGTAAATATGATTTTGTATAAAAAAAAAAAACAACCAAACACTTAAATTATTTTAAAGTGGTTTAAAGCTAAGCACATTGAAGGGCAATTAAAAATTCTGTTTCCCAGGCCATTTTAGACATTGGACAAATGACAGCCTCTCATTTGTTCAGCTAAAACAGTAATTCAAAAATGCAATCACTGTCTCACCTTCCACTCACTGGTTTACAACAAAGCTTCATCCCCTGCTTGCGCAGGGCTCGGGGTTTGGACCCAACAGTGGCAATGAAATCCAGTATGGAATATGGATACGCCTTTGTTTACAGAGAAGATTTTAAAAAGAAAATAGAGAATGAATGGCTTAAGGAAGGGAGAGAAGTGGCTACAAGGCTTACAACACACAGCGCTGGCATACAGCATCGCAATCTTCTTAGTACACGAAAGAAAAGGATTCTCAAACGCTCTGGGGTGTAAAGAGGATTTCTAGGGGCCTCTTCCAACCACCCCCTGCTCAGGTTGCAGCTAAAAGGATTCACACAGGATTACAAAGAAAAAGGGTGCATAAAAAAACACTACGATCCCTAAACTGAACATGAGGTGTCCTGTTGCTTGAGGATAAACGTGCACATGAAGGGAATCTCCTTTCACAGTATGCTCTGCTTCGCACTGCAGTACGGTTTCGGTGACTAACGAGAGCTGCAGACCAGCCTGTCTGGCTTTTCCATTACAGTCCATGGGAAGCAGATGTTTGTTTTCTTCCTGAGACTATTGATTCCTGCCACAAACACAAACAGTGCCAGCTAGTGCCTACCTAACAGCAGAAGGGTGCTGAGGATCAATGTATCAGCTGCTGGTTCTGTCAGGGCCTGAAGCAGCCCATGCACGCAGACCGTGAGCTAAAGGCGTGCAGCAACAAAGGAATCACAGCCACTCCATTGCTTGGAACAAGTCACTGCAACACAACAGCTGAAGCAACAAAGACAGAAGCGTGGGGAAAGCATAAAGGCCAGAGGAACCGCAGAGCCCCATTGCGCCCATCTACACAGTTAAAAGATCAGCTGAACTATTTTTCTGTAGTTATGCTGTTATTCCTTCCCCCCGTCTCCCCCAGTGTAAGTCATTCAGGACTTATTTGTACTGTTTCACCCAGAATAAAGCTGTTAGCATGTTCTTCTGTATGGACCGTTACTCTCAAACACTGACATGAACTACACTGATTTACTTCTCCCATTAGAGAAGCCTTAAAATCATTTTTCCTGACAAGTCCACTGCACGTCTCCTTCAAGCTCCACACCTGGTATCAGGCAGCGGAGCAGAGATGCTGACTATCCTCCAAATCCCTGAGAGCTGGCTAACCTGCAGGGTTACTCGGGAAAGGAGGGCAAGGTGGCATTGGATTTTGTGTGAACAGAACATTTCAACTATCCTGAAAATGAAGAGAAAATCCTTGACAAAGAGGAAAAAGCAGCAGCAATGCTTTTTGGTTCAGTAAAGCAAAAGCAAACCTCCCAGTGCGGAGCACCAATTTAAAGTTATGCTGAAGCTCAGCATCAAAAGGAAGGAAATTTGTCTGCAGAAGACAGACACACAAAGAAAACAAGTGGAATACAGTAGTTTGTCTGTGTCTTGTAGTTTACAGTGAGGAATTATTCTCAAAGTAGCCTTTCAGAAAGCACTGTGAATCACCAACACTTAGCCCTGCTGAATTCTCCCACATCGCTGCTTTCTGTGAGCACCTCTATATGTGAAAAAAGAAAAGAAAGTGTTTCCAAACTTACAGGAAACAGCTTCAAATCCAAGGAGAAATTCTGCATGCTGTCACTGAGGGGTGTAAGATAAAACACCGCTCCGCAGGGCTAAGAGGTGACACGTCTCCCATACAGCAGCTGTTAAGAAATCAGTGGCTCAGGTAGCAAGAGGCTCCCCTCATTCAAGCTGCCTTTCTGCCCATCCTTCACAGAAAAAAAAAAATACAAATCACAAGGAAAAAAAAAAAGCACATTCATTTCTTCAGTATTTAAGATCACAGAGCAATCTATTTACAGGAAAACCCTCAAGGAGAAAAGCAGTCCGAAAACTGGCCAATGTGAAACAGAAATAAATACAGGGAAAAGCTGCAAAAAGCTCTCAAACGCTGTGAGTGTGGTTTAGAAGCTGTGGGTCAGAGCGGGAAATGCTGCCCAGTGGCTGGAAGGTGCACTGTGAAAATGCTTCTATGCTGATTGCATCCATTTGTGTAACAACGAATTTAGAAAAGGCAATTGGTTAACAGTATGTCTGAGAAACATAATTTCATTAGATACACTTTACAGAGAGAGACATGATTTACTACATATTTCACCTTCTACTCAAGCAGAGTGGGAAAATTACACTTGAAAAATGGCCAACAATACCCATGGAGGGACCAAACAGCCAATCTTCCTGCTGCTTTTTGTAACGCTCAGAATTATGCTCATTAACTTCAGTAATTAAATCATCCCACCCAAAGAGAAAAGTAGCATCTTCAATTTAGTTTTAGATGGCAAAAAATACACACCTAAGCTTAGAAATCTCACTTCTGTTCCCACCCTGCTTGCACTGCATAGCCATCAAAGCCACTAAAATGACCTCCTAGGTTACATCTGTCAGTCATAATATTGTTCAGAGAACACAATGTCCAAAAGCCACCGAAAACATCCAAACCTCGCTGCTTGTTTGATGAGTCTCAACTACTTGAATGACGGGGTCAGAGCTCAAGAGTGCAGGTAACAACAGCATTCTGTGCTGCCAAACAGCATCCAAACTAAGAACTAGTGGGAGAACTGTTTGCTTGACAGTAGCCAATGCATTCTTTGGAGCGGTCAAGTATTCCTCCTAGTGCTCCAAGATGTGCTGCTATCTGAATGCTGACCTTAGGAGAGTCACAGCTACCTCCACAGAAGTGCAGCAGAAGAAACCTTAAGCCAAAGGGACACTGTAAGATACCAAAGTCACCATCCCGAAATAAACATCTGCTACTGATACAAAGCATTCGTTATAAAAAAAAAGGATGACTCTGTTACTCTGAGGATCTGAACACTGCAAAGTAATGCTTCTGTCCACAGCAGCAGCAGCTCCTTGTAACCCTCAAAAACGTCACTCAGCTATTTCTGTACTACTCTGCAGATGCTGCTTAACGTGTCTGACAATGCCCCTCTGAACACAAGACAGGTATGGACAAGCTGCATCTAGGTCTGATTAAACAACAACAAAAAAATCAACATTTACACAGGATAACCTTTAAAACCCCGAATATTTATCAGTGCCAGAAGTAAAAATATTTTCAACATTAAAATCTTAGTCATTCTGTTCAATGCTGAATATGTCAAAATCATTAAATCATGATGCTTAACATCATAAATACTATACATCACAACTTGCATTCACAATTTAACGAGATCTCGTTTGTTACAATGTCAAAATCCTTTGAGAACACAATGATTAGAAGTCTGTTTTTGACACTCCCATTCATTTTCAGACAGCAGAAGCCATCGCTCTCCGTCTTCTGAAATAATGACACGGAGCCACAGCACTGACAGGATTCAGCTGATCGTATCATCAGGCTGTCAAATCCTGGAGGAGGACAGAAATCCACAGTCCTGAGCCAAGACCTGGCTAAAAGGCAGCTACCCTTTATTACTTCCATTGCTGGAGAAGCACTTCTAATGAATTTGGGGCGTAATTTTTCCAAGCTGGGCACCCACAAGATCCTGTCATTTCTTAAAGGATAGAGAAACGTTATCACCAACCTCTCCCAAGGCCCTGCAGGTAAACATCCCTTCTTAAACTTAGCTGTGTTTTTTTTTAAGTTATCCTGCTTACATACGCACAAAGTGCAGGTTTACCACACACTCAAGGAGTCTCGGCCCATTTTAGCTAAAAATTTCTTTCCTGCTGCAGGTTTGTGCATAAGACTTTAAACTCTGTATAGGGAAAAAAATTATTCCAATACAGTGTTTCAACAAAGAGAAATTAAGAAATCTATTAAAAATTCTGGCAGTTTTGTTCAGTAAAGGTTTTTTTTTTTTTAGATTTTTTTTTATATAAAAATGTACCAAGGAGCAACCATCAAAGAAATCAGATGATACGTATAAAAATAGTTTTCAGTGGCTCTGGAGGAAAAAAAAAATAGCAAAAATAAAAGGAAATAAATGGAAAAAATAGCAAGTAATAGTTTCTTTTCTTTTTTTTTTTTCTCCTTTCTTCACATCACTGAGCATCCTCGAGAAGTTGTTCTGGGATCCCCCTAAAATCAGAAAGACACAGCATTAGCTACTTTCTTACTAGCTCTTGGTACTGTAACACTAGACTCTGGTTATCCCCGCTGTTAACAGCAGCTCCTTCCTAGATCAGCTGCATTCTACAGATGAAGCACATTACACATCAGCCTGTGCACAAGAGTCAGATGCTGCTGCTTTGGCTGCTGTGGTCTTCTGTGATGGGCTGAGTGGTTCATGTCCACACTTTCAACACTGACAGAAATGGCAAATGAAAATCCTAACACCACTGGCTTTTTAACAGGAATTCCCTTCCTTTAGTTCACGTCTTTCCTTTCAATAGAGGTCTATGCTGCAAAGCTGCTTCTTGGGGGGGCAAAAATGACTTATGTTTCAGTTGATTTACACTCCAAATACGCTGCTAAATGCAAAAGAAGTTTGCACAACTCAACTTCAAACCTGCAGAGAAATAGTTCTTGAAAAGAGCTGCTCGTGGCCGCTGAGCCAAAGAACCAAGCACTCAGGATCGAAATAAACTATTTCCTACTATTACCTGTATTAGTATTATTTGGAGTGGGGAATAGCAGTCCAGCGATTACGGACTGCTAAAACTCATCTTACCACTTCCAAATACAGTTTAAGTCACTGTAGTGCTGTAAATCGGATCTGCAGTGCGCCTCCATAGATACCCAGCATCCGAACTGACATTAGGCACTGGCTGATGATTCAAACCAGCCAAAAACAAACTAAAAACACAGTCTACGTCTTATTACCTGTTGGTTGAAAAGGTCCTCCTCTCCAAAGTCTGCTTCATCCTCTTCCTCTTCGTTCTCCCGCATGACAACTGATTTGGTAACAGTCCTCACTGCAACCTCCTACACAAAAGGAAAGAGAAGATGACTGATGGTCTGTATGCATCGCTGAGTTTTTGCTGTATCATCAATACAGCAATCCCATTACTGTTTGGAGGGTATAAATCAATTTGCCCCACGATCACAGTTAACTGTATAAGCAAATATTCAAGATCCGGCAAACCACAAAAACACTCCTCGTTCCAGCTATCAAAAGGCACTGTCATGTAACGCAGCTTCGGGAGTTTTCTTTACCAGGTGTTCAAGAAGAAGCAGGTGCTTGGTAGTTTGACAAGCTCAAAGCAGACTGATCCAGGAGCTCTCCAAGATGTATTATAACGTCAGAAACTGAACACAGCATTAATCTCATTCCTTCTGCTAAACGTTTTATATCTATGGTATACGTTGATTATCAGAAAGGTCTTCCTCATCAGGCACTAAAAAGAATTTTAAAACATCACGAAGCTTCCTTTATTACTAAGCTATTTCTGAACACTCCTTAGTAACAAGAAATTCTTCTGTGAGCTTGCAGCCTTGAAATTGCAGGTGAAAATTTCTACTTGCGGAACAAATCACCCTCAGCAAGGAAACAACAGTGAACCACAGCAGGAAGGGACATGGATTTGAAATACATTCAGACAGTATTTGAACCATTTCTCCAATCTGAATTCTAAGCCAGATAGCTTTCTGTTGGTACAGATGACCCCTCCTACCTTGTCCTGTGCTGCTGTTCCTACACAAAGTGCTTTCACAGAATTGCCAGCAAGAAAGGCAGCATGAAAACTGATACAACTGGTTCACCTTCCTATTTCTAGTGGACCACTGGGATAATGGCACATTTATGAGTAACAGCCAAAGCATGATTCTCCCTAGCATAAGCAGTGATAGTTAAAAAAAAAAAAAAATCAGTTGTGTGCAGATGTAGGACAATGCAGAACACATAGGAACCAAATGGAAATGTCTGTGTACTTCCAACACCGAAAAGACAACTCTCTTCCTACCTCTCCATCAGAGTTCACGAGGTATGTGCGGATATTTCCTCCAGTGCCCCAACTGCCTTGATTCTTCCACACGAGAACAGAAGGGGGGCTGTGAGATACACCTGCATCTGCACCCCAGATCTAGTGCGAAAGACATTCAGTAATCAGCTATTCGTGCACATTTCATTTTTAAATATCCCAAACCTTCTAACTTTCCCACTTCTCTCTCCTTATCAGTTTTGTTTCCCAATACCAGTTGTAGATTTACTCTACATTAATTTACATCAGTGCTCGTGGGAAGACATTACTCTCAGTCTGCAACAAAAATTATCACTAGCCATAGCAAGAGGAAAGCAATCTAACACTGTAGTCATCAGTTCTGAACACAACAATTACTCCCACCACAGCCTCAATGACTAGAGGAGGGACACAAAATGCAGCTTGTACGTACAAATTTCATCTCTGATACGTATCTGAGCAATCAATACTGAGGTAGAAATAACTGCAACTGATTAAAGGAAAGCCATTTTTAAATTCTGTTGCAGACTAAATGCTAAACAAAATCCCAAAAGGCAATTGTTCTGCTACAGTTAAGGCTGAGAACGTCAAGTATTAAACTTAACGCAAGTCTACCAGACTAAGTGTTCCTATTTCATGAAGGGGCAGAGCAGGATTAAGTCTTACAAACCTCAGCAAAGGTGTTTGAAAAAATAAAATAAACAACAATCCTTGCCTCCTGCCCCCGAAAACTTTTTTTTTCAGTTAAATGGCATTAAATACTGAAGTGCTAATACAGAAGTTCAACTTCTTTTTGCCTTTCTAGAACTGAAACCCTATTCCTCTAAAACAAGATCCACAAGTCTAAAAGTTACACACCTGATCAGGCCACACCAAACGTCAGATCTATAGCTGCCACGACATCAAACATAAGAATGTTGCTGACACACAAAATATGACTTACTGTTACAGTCTGCCCAGCCCTGAGCACATACTTCGGAGTAAATTTGTAAGCAATTTCTTCTCCGTCTCCAATTTGTCTTTTCAGTCTCCAGTTACCCAAAGACTGGTCCTAATGAGGAGAGTTGTAAGGTTACTTATTTAGGGTGAGGAAAAAGGCATCAAACCTCTCGCTAGGTCTCTTTATTATATTTATGTGGTTGTTAGACATCTGCAATCTAACTCGAGAATACTTTCCCATACCCAATACTTGTGTTATGGTCATTCAGCAAAAACTTTAAAAGAGACATTTCACACAAAAAAGGTTCTGCTAGAGCAAGTGAGGCCATTCCCAGAAGCACAGTGCCAGCATATGTGATTAGACATTCAAGACTATGGTCTCATCCTGCAACAAACATCACACCTATAGCTAGCACTGCGCAATATTCATCTTTCAAATGCCACTTAACTTTTCCAGGATGACATACCTTGAAAGATGCTATTTCTCTCAAGTGACTTCTGCTCAACAGACAGTGCAACATCTCAATTTAGTTTCTCCTCCTCATGCAGGAGCTCTGCTGACACTCACCGTCTCCGAGTTGTTCTTCAGTTGAACATATTTGCCCTCCAGGTCTATCTCTTCAATGCTGATGCTTCCTGTAGCTGAAGCTTGCTGGGACATTTGGAAGCTACTGCTGCTACTGCTGCCACTGATGCTTCCAGTGCCAATTCCACTCGTTCCACTGCCTGAGAGCTCCTCTGCTTCAATCCGTCGTCTCTTGCCTCGGGAAGAGCGGACAAGTGAAGTACTGCTACTGCTACTGCTGGAGGTAGCCCGAGAGACAGTGACACGGGATGAGGGGCTCG
This sequence comes from Alectoris magna, assembly GCA_030625065.1. Taxonomy (NCBI): domain Eukaryota; kingdom Metazoa; phylum Chordata; class Aves; order Galliformes; family Phasianidae; genus Alectoris; species Alectoris magna. The sequence goes on from CM060586.1 coordinate 362,532, forward strand.
GAGAGAGCTTCAACCTGAAAGCAATCAAGTATTTTAATCAAATGAAAGAAAATTAAAATTTTTCTAGCTCATTCACAGACCGACACACAAAGCAATAATAGTACAAAACGCTCTGTAACTAGACTGTAACTTGATTCACTGTGTCTGTCAATGGGACTGCATATAAAGGAATAGGTCTATCCAGGATGACTAGGTGACATGAAATGCAGTGATGGTGAGAACAGCACAGACTGCCTCATCCTCTGCTCCAGTACTTGGATTACTAAACACACTATTCTTACGCCTGATCACTTAAAAACAGGAAAAGGCACGTGTAAGCATTTAAACAAAAAGAGGAGATGAATGTCAAGCTCAGAATGATGTATTCCACTGCACTTTGACACTATTATGAAAACCAAAAGATAAGGCAGATACTCAGATGAGAACACTTTTAAATGTTCCATGCATGTTAAGGGTTATGTGCAGCACAGCACAGTGTGAAGACAACGTGACTTCAGTGAAACATAATCTGGGCGTTTCTGTTAAAATGGTACAAAAAATAAGCGATAGAAATTAAAATAACATTAGTCCTAAGAAAACCACGTGGAGCTCATGCTTACCTTTCCTCCTCTCCCTCCAGGAGTTTTCGGTAAGCACTGATTTCCATGTCTAGTGCTAATTTCACATCAAGCAGTTCCTGGTATTCTGTAAGCTGCAGCTGCATCTGGTCCCTCATTTCTGTCATCTCCCTCTCCTTGGCATCAAGCATCTTCCTAAATTTATCCCGTTCACCAGCCATCGTTTCCTCCAACTCACGAATGCGATCTTCTGCTGCACTAGCCTAGGGACAACAGAAAACCCAGTTGGCATCCATGCGGACGCAGTACAGAAATCACCTCCATCCCACCAGAATCACAAAACGGCTTGGGTTGGAAAGGACCCTAAAGACCATCCAGTTCAACTCCCTGCCATGGTTCGGTTGACCCCCACCAGACCATCCAGCCTGGCCTTGAGCACCTCCAGGGATGGAACACTCACGGCTTCTCTGGGCAGCCTGGGCCTCACTGCCCGCTAGGTGAAGAATTTCCCCCTAACATCTTAACCTAAATTTCCCTGTTTTTAGCTTAGAACTGTTTCCCCTTAGTCTTATCAATATCTGCTCATGTAAAACTCTGTCTTTCATCTTGTTTAGAAACTGGAAGGCCACAAAGAGGTCTCCCCTGCGTCTTCTTTTCTCCAGGCTCTCCCAGACTGTCTTTGCAGGCCCACTTTGTCCAGGTCCCTTTGGATGGCATCCCTTCCTTCTGCCACACCAACTGTACCACTCAGCTCGGTGTCATCAGCAAACTTAGTGAAGGTACACTCAATCCCACTGTCTAGGTCATTGATAAAGATGCTAAAGATCAAGACAGATCCCTGTGGAACATCACTTGTCTCCAGGCTTTACTGGAACATAGAGTCATTGACCACAGCGCTCTGGTTGCACTACCTTTATCCACTGAATAGTCAGTCCAACCTTCAAATCCATAGCTGTACAACTCAAGAGATAAGGATGTGGTGCAGGACTGCATCAAAGGCCTAATGGAAGTCCAGGCAGAAGACATCTGTTGATCTTCCCTAATCAACTGATGTTATCACTCCTTCATAGAAGGCCATCATGTTGGTCAGGCCCAATCTATCCTTGGCTTGCAAGGATAGCAAGCCCTGCTTGCTGTTTCAGTATCAACTCCTCATCTTGCTTGCGTCTTAATGGAGCTTCCAAGAAGATTTAATTCCACGATCTCCCCTGGCACAGACATGAGGCTTTTTTACCCTTCTTAAAAACGGGAGTGATTTCCCTTTTTCCAGTCACCAGGGACCTCACCCAAACAGCCACGATTTTTTGGATATGATGGACAGTGGGTTGGCAGCCACATCAGCCAGTTTTTTCAGGATTCTGAGATACATGTCATCGGGACCCATAGACTTGTACATGTTCAGTTTCATCAGGGATTTGAAGACCACAAAGACAACAACCACTTATCTCCGTAAAATTCAGAAAATATGAGAGGACAGAAATTTGAATACATTCAAACATCGCAGTGCTTTATATTAGAAATAAGCAAATTTAGTGCCTTTTACCTGTTTCTGAAGTCCAGAAAGTTGGTAGCTGAGAGATTCTATTCTCATGCGAGCCTCCTTCAACTCCTCCCGAGCTGCACCCGCAGCTTTGTCGTTCTGGTCAGAGGCCAGGATGGCATTCTCCAACTGGAAGACAAGTTTTACATAAGCCACTTGTATTGAGTTAGACATCTCGTAAATATACTTTCAGTATGGAATGTAAGCTTTCTCATCTTAAATAATTTTAAATGGAAATCTAGTAAGTTTATGAACATCAAGGACATACTTTAAGGAACAAGAACACGTATTTCAGTTCTATTCTTATAGGATTACACTAGCAGTATTATAAAACTTAGGTTTATGTTATCACACTATCTGCCTGTTTGATGTCAGAATGATCACAGACAGGCCACCAATTTCATGTCCTGCCAGCTAAATTAACAGGGATTTGCTAACCCAGGATTTGCACAGGCAGATAAAACAAAATAGCGCCTACACTTTAAAGAAGTTCAAGGACCATTCTTCTGCATCAAATTACACCTCACTATGTTCACACTTCCAAATTATATACCACAGTTTTCAACACCAAGGCTTAACAAAAAAGCATCCAGTATCTTGTCTGACTTCCCCACCACCAGCCCCTATGAAACCACAACTGCATACTAAAAAAAACAACAAACCCCAAACCAAACCACAGAAAAAAAACAAAACAACCAAACCACTACTGCATCAGCTGTTTTGTGACATCCCCCATTCCCAATCTGTCCTCAGGGAGCAATAGTTCCACATGTTCTCCTGGCTAGTGCTATTCCTAGCTGTTACCTTGGGCTATAACCTCACTGTAAATGCACCTGTACAGGGCGAAACACTTGAACATCTTCACAAAGCTTGTTCAAATTATTACTACTTGTCTCCTTAAAGACCGTAGGACTGATGGAAATGGTTCTACCTCCCTGACAGGACATCTTGTCCACCAGAAGGGCAGTGCTGCAGTTACCTTAGCCTGATAGGTCTGCTCTAGCTCCATTTTGTACAGCTTGACTTGCTCATCATGCTGATTTCGCAGATCCTCCAGGGCCTGAGCCATTTTATTTTCATACTCCTGCTGGCGACTAGTGTCCACTTCAACCAAGCGATGCTCATGTCGTTTTCTTGTCTCTCTTATCTCCTACACAGGAAAAAAATGAGGACAAAGTCCTACACTGAGGCAAACAGTACAAGAGACTTAATTTAGATGAGTATTAATTGTGCCTGTAACACTGGACCTAAACTACTGAAGTGAGATTTACTCATGCACTTATTCATGCTGAGCCATGCAGAGACCTGTCCAGGCCCGAATGTGTGCTATGAGAAAGAATTCATTTCTGCCTTCAGGGTAAGGCAAACAATACAGGAGCAGCTGTAAACTCTGTCAGGAGGCCTGAAGGTAGCAGTGCGGTCATGAGATGGAATAGAGGGCAAGAGAAGTAAGGCTTACTTCCCATGCCTAAACCAAAGTCTTCTCTACCCTCAGCAAAAAGCAGTTTTTGGTACATTGTTCTCACCAATGGGAACAGGTTACAGCCAGGTCTAACAGCCATCACAGCTGGTACAAACAAGGGGCAGGGCCATGCAGTCTGTGTAAAGAGAGTAAGACTTTCCCTCTCACACAGAAGCAAGTTATTAAGTTAACCCACTGAACAATAATACCCTTGGTCACTTGGCTTTTATGCCAGTTCTGCCACTGGCCTGCTGTGCAATTCTTACAAAACCTTTAAATTCAGCTGATTCACAGCAAGGATAAAATAATACTGATTTTCACTACCTAGCCTCATTAGAAATTGTTTACGGTTGGTCTGAATAAGAACTACATAAACTTCAGAATATAACGAGATTACTAGGTTGGTAATACCTCCTCAAACACATTCTTCCTGAAATCCAGATCCTCCTGCAAGCTCTGGCACCGATTCTCCAGGTCCACACGCATAAGTGTCTCCTTCTCCAACTGCTTCTTAGCCACTGCATGACCATCTTCAGCCTGGTACAGAATTGTAAAGATAAAGATTTAATCTTGACTGGATCCCTTTTTTCCATCCACAAGCCCTTCACAACCTTCAATTGACATCTTTGGATCAATAACACACAACAATAAATTTCCTCTCCAGCTGTTACAAAAGAAGAAGAAAAAATGGGAAAAGCATGTGTGAGCATGTATGAATAAGCTTCTGTGATTCTATCCCACCTATACAAAACACAGGACTATTTCAGTGTAGTTTGATAATTAATCCAAAGATTATTAACTTCTCAAGGATGTATTGCATGTTGTTCTCTTTCTTGACAGCACAGCTCTTCTGGATACTTCATCATAAATGTAAAATTACACAGGATGTTACAAAGGAGAACATAAAGTAACCAGGAACACATAAATCTTTATACAATCAATATTTCTAACACACCTTAATACTTCGCTTGTTATACAGCAATCTCTCAATTTATTTCCACATCCAAGAGAGGCAGGGAAAGATTAAGCAGAAGGGAGCTGAAGCAACGATGTTCAGACAAACTAACAGCAAAAATTCCCAACACCTTTCACAAGGAGTAACCTTCGTTGTGTTAAAGCAAGGAAGCACTTGCTGCAATACCTTAGCAAGTTGGGCACGCAGATCAGCCACCTCTGCCTCCAGACTGCGTTTCTCATTCAGGACAGTATTGAGCTCTGCTTCGCTTCTATGGAAGAGCACTTCAAGATCCTTAATGCGACCTTGAGCAACAGACAAATCTGCATCTTTCTTTTTGTAGCTGAAACAAACAAAAGGTACCTATATTTACACATCAGTGCACACTCGTCTGGAGATTACCTTGGTTACAGTTACAGATGTTTTGGTACTATACAATCATTGTACCAGTAGGTGGCTCCAAAGTAATCTGAACTACAGCTAAGTAAAATAATTATAAACCTGGTACAAATTGAGTTTTAGAACAATGTTCTGTATACGTATTGCTCAGCTAGCAGGTACATTACTGGATGGCAAGGGCAAAAACAATCCTGTCTGCTGCTCGAGGCATAAAGACCATTTTCTCATCTCACAGAGGAAACATCTGGACTACAGTCCCCAAGGAGCAGAGCACATAGATCTCTCCCAGAGGCCCACAAGCAGTCTCTTCTCTGCTGGTCCCAGATTAGTGTGTCCCCTTCAGTTCCTTCCAAGAACGATGAATCCCTTCATACAGAGGAGAGCCTAGCCCAGGCTAGTGCTTTCCTGTGAAAGAGGATGATGATGACAAATCACTTCTCTTCCACAATGGTGAGATGCAGCATTCTGAGTCTAGAGCCACAGCATTACTAGGCTCCCTTTAGGTACCGCTGACACAGGGTAGCTCCTGAGTACTAAAATAGTTAACAAGGTATCCAGTGTCCCAGAACCTCCCAAAGCCTGGGAGCTTCTGACTCGTCCCACTGGCCTTATATCTCCTTTTTCTTTCCAGGCTGTTCTCACTCCTAAGATAGACAAACAATCATGATATAACTCTAAACACATAAAAAGTACTACTCTATCTCAAACTTGGCTCTAAGACAGTGAGGACTTTTCATTTCATATCCTTTTTGGAGCTGTTTTTGGTTGTTGGGTTTTTTTGTCTACTATTTGACAACTGTCCATTGTCTGAACAATAGCTTGGGATGCTTCTTGTTGTCCAATTATCCTAAGTACTAAAAAATCCAAAAACCATTAGATCAGCATCATACATAGCAGGTAAGTAAAAAGAAACAAAATGACCAGCTATTACAGTTACTGCTGCTGTTCACTTTTGGAAATTGCTTTAAAACCCAATCAAGCAGAGTATTTGCTGCCTCCGGGACAACGTCTAACTTCAAGTGCCACACAAGACAATCCATTTAACCATATGGCTGTGTGTGTGCATGTGCGACCAGGATGGAAGCAGGCACAACTGACTGTTTTAGCATCTAAATGTGTGAACAGCCCAACAACTGGCAGTTCATTCATCCTCTATCTACAACAGATCTGTGTATACACTAGCTGTACAATCTGAGGAATTCCCCTCTGACAAGCCTGCGTCACTTCAAGACACCCACTAAGGCATTTTAAGAGGCATCCCCAGTGTCATTCACACTGCAGATTACCAATTTATCACTTAAAGAAAAAAGCCCATAATACATGTAAGATTTTCCTTACCTTTTATTGAACTCCTCAAGTTCAGCCCTCAGTTTTCCTATTTCAATCTGTAACCTCGCCCTCTCTTTGGCTGTTTCATCCAGAACTCTTCGAGCATCAGCCAGTTCAGACTCATAGAGGTTCTTGATGCCACTGACCTAAAGGTGAAAAAAGTGTTCAGACATGAAAACATCCCAACACCTCAGCATCAGCAAACTGAGTTTTGCAGGTTTCACTCAGCTTTCTTTGGAAAAGAGCATGTGACATGACTTCTGTTGTGGAAGTGCATTAAATATTGTCCATTTTCAATGAATACGCACCTATATGCACACATGCTGTGATCTACTGTGACCCAGTCCCAAAGACAACACTGAAGATCTATTCCCAGCAGAACATAAAACATGTTTGAAATGTGTGAGTCTTCCAAAGAGACAGACTGCAGCAGAGCAGCACACCCTGCACACAGACCTTGAACTATTCACTCCCATTCCCAAGACCATCGCTTTGGGCGATTCTGTTAAGCAGCAGTGTCCTTTAAAAACAAACCAGGACAAACATTTTCTGGAATACAAATAGAAGCCTCATTCAATTCTGCTGCTCCTGTACTATAAAGCAAAAGAAGAACCTGAAATGAGGTGAACTACAGAGACCTTCAGAGACACGCTTCTACTCTTGTTCTCTGCCTCAGACGATAAGGATCTGTAGACCTCACCCTGTTCCAGCTCAGAAAGATAACCAACCATTCAGACTGCAACAAGGCACCTCAAAGTCTTCAACACCAGTAATTTCTTTTAGAACACAGGACCCTTTGAAGGGTGTATCAAGATAGCTAAAAACTGAAGGTAGGATTGGTGGTATTGCTTCTATCAAAGGATATCAGAACAGCTATTATTGATGTAAATTCAGAAACAGAGCAATCGTGGTGTGGGAAGAGCGAAAAGCAGAATACAACAACTTTAGGAAGAGAAATTTCATAACAAAGCATCAACTGTAGACACAAGGCAACTGTGCTGTTCCTATGCGTGCCTATTCCAACAGTACCAATGACAGACTCAACCATCTGGTCTACAGAAAGACAGATAAAATACAGTCAGAAAATCAATTAAGTCCCTGATATAGTATATGTTCAGAAAACTTCTCAAATGAACTTTAATATGACAGTCTGAGAGCTGAGAAACTTAATGTGCAAGCTTACTACATACAATATATCTATGAGAAGTCCATAATGACACAAATCACATTCCAGGGACTGAGGGGAGGGAGACTGGCATGTAGTCCCATGGATCTCCCATCTCCCCCATCCTAACCATAGGTGTGCCACATGCTTTGTTACAGCCGTCAGTCGTGACTTTTCAAAGATCATTTGTGGCAGCCTCACAATGAAACCAGATGATCAGATGCCCAGCACAGCACTCATCGTGTGAGCTGTCCCACTTCACATCCATGATCCCACTGAGGTCTTAACACCCATGGTGGCCAATCCCTCCTGGCTGATCTCCACATCGCAAGCATTTGTGCTGCAGGCACTTCAGAAAGGCACCATGAAGACCTGTCAGGAAGAGCAGGAGAGCTTTCCCCATCAGACTGTCCTGTAGGCACTTCCTTGATGATTCCACAATTGCTTTGTTGATTACTGTCTACTCTGCACACACAGCCCCTGGCCCTTTGTCTGTCTATCCCATCCACTGCCTCCGCACCTGATCTTAGAGAAACCTCGCACTCCCCCACCATTTCCAGTCTGAAGTTCTTACCAAGGTGACCAGTCTGTTGGCAAAGATACCTTTGCCCTGCCTAGTCAGGCAGATCCTGCCTCTTCCAAGTGATCATCAGCCCTAAAAGACAGCTCCGCAGTTGCCAGCAGCAGTTACACAGACAGCTGGTGCTCTGCAGGATCCGTCCAGCCATTCCCATCTGCTTACCAAACCACCCAAGTACCCCCCACCCAGAGGACAGGTCAGGTCTACAGGAGACCTCCCACAGCAACCACTAGAAAGAAGCTGCACAACATCACCCAGTGAAGACACAGGGAATATGCTAGACTGTGAGGCTGGACAAATTAGGTGATAAAGCTTTAATTATCTTAATATGCATCAATGTGCAAAACAAATGTGTTCCCACCAGGTGTGGCTCAGTGTGTTCTTGTTCACCCAGTTATGGATTGATGAAGGCTTACGGCCTCCCCAGGAACATCTGTGGAGGCATATAGCTACTCCTTCTTCTGATGTGGTCCCACGCATCAAGGCTATGGAAATGCCTGCTCAGAACCAGGCAATCATCGGTATCAACATCAAAGGCAGTTTATCCAAAAATTGCAAACAGCACCACATTCATCCAAGGAAATCTGGTCACCTGCCCGTATGGTTAAGAACCAGTTTCTTCGCAGAGATATGAGTGCTACAGCACAGCCTCACTGAAACCCAGTGCATGAGGTCATGGATCGAAGAAGACCAGGGATGCCTTTGCCCAAAGACTTCAGCAAGATAGCTAAAATACATTTTCTCTCTCTTCTTTTTCAGCCAGGCATGGCAGTTGTCAAGCCAAGGGGTAATACAAAGTATGTCCCCAGCAATTAACTCTCCGACAAAGACCACAAGCAGATAATGGAGTTGCTACAGGCCAGGAAGAAGATTGGAGGACTGACCACCTCCTCGAGGAGGAAAATGAAACCAAGAGGGCAGTGTGGAGATGGGACACAAGCAACCTTTGAAAGACCCAAGTTCTCAAGAGCAATGAAAATGTGTGTTGTGTATCAGCACCATCACCCTTCAGCTGATCTCTGTAATGCCAGAACACTGCTTAACCTTGTGTCTTGCAGGTAAGGACTCAAGCGATCCACCATCCACAGAAGCATCCAAATATGTGTTTCACAGGTGACAATGAGGTAGCACCGAGGCCACCTACCCTAGTTCAGTGCTAGCTCTGGTTGCTACACATGGGGCAGCAAAGGGCACAGCAGCTGCAGCACTAGCAGGTAAGAAGAAACCAGGTGAGGCTGCAGTAAAGTTTTAATGGCTCTGACATACGAGACTGCAGCCACCTACAATGACATCCACAGAGCTTGAGAAGACACAGAAGAGGGAAACCTGCACATACTGCTTCTGTTCAAACGCAACTGCTGTTGGTGCCCAAGATTCCCCATGGATCTTCATTTCCTTTCACCATCCCACTTGTTTTTTCTTTGACTGTGGGTGAGGACAGCAGGATATTCTCAGAACAGCACAGTAAGCCCTCCAAAAAAATGTCTGTTCTGGAGGACTGCAATGATAAGCACTGCTAGGAATCGAGGTATTACTGGAAAGGAGCCTTCCCACCTCCATCCTTTCAACCACTCCCTCTCCCAAGCTCACAGATCAGGTAACTGACCCCAACACAGTGCGAATATCAACCAAATACTAGGGAGTAGAAAAACAAGGGAATACACTCATTTTCTCTTCTCTCATAGGCTAAGCTACACAAGTGGATTCCCACAAGAGAGCAAACAGAACAAGGACAGTTATTGGTTTCCCCAGCTGAAAAAGTAACTTTTATTTTTATTTACCTAAGTGATTACTGTATATTTTTATTTCTCTAGAAGCCCACTGCACGCAAGTAAACAGAACAGCACTAGATAGGTTTGGAAAAGCTTGAAAAAGAAATGTAATTAGCAGAGGACTGGAGATGAGTCTCAACTTCTGTTGACTTCTTCTCACGTGTTAAGAGATGGCAGCCCTGCACTCTTCACGAACAACAGGAGCTATTTTGTTTGAAGGCCATGATGCAGCTGTAAGCCTGCAGAACTGAGATGACCCAGCACTGGTAGAAAGTGGCTGCTCCCTTCTTTCTTCTGCAGGCTGGCAGATTGAACATTTAGGGAAGAAACAAACATCATGAACCGCTGATGTTTGAAGAGCCTGGCGAAACGGTGGCTGTAGTCCTTGCCTAAACAGCACCAGTTACAAGTCATTTGTGTAGAAGTGATTCCACAGAACCAAAGTTCTCAGAACCAGATAAGAAATGCCATGCAGGCAGTGGTAAGGGATGTCAGCAGTGGTCAGACATGAGTAATGATCACACCCCAACCCGTACTGAGACATGAACATGTGGGGACACCAGGGTGACAAGCAGTGGCTGCTATAACACCACCACGCTCTTGTTATGAAAGAAAAGCCGAGATGTGTCAACTGCTTTCAAGGCAGAAGTCTCAGGTGTTAACACAGAGCCCAGTGGATGAGCAGTGCTTTTCCATGCACAGCACGCATGGCTGCACCCACGGCGTGTTCCTGGCATCAGTCACTGAGGTTCTTCCGAAAATCTTCAGCCAATTTAAGCTAAAATTACCCCAGACGGTTCAGTACCACAGCAAGCGCTTGTCTCCCACTGAGCATGCAGAAGTTGTAACGAACCTGGAGCAGAAGCAAAAAATTAACCAGGCCTGCTCCCTGGTGGGAAGAAAAACTACTGCTTTCTGATTCAGTGCATACTGAAGTGGACAATTCAAATATGGGAATTCCTCCATTTCTACAAGCTGTTCTTTTATTCACATCAAAATGCCATCATTCTTTTTGTGGAAAGAGAACCATCACTTCACTCAGTTACTTACAATTATCCTATCAAGCAGTCTGCCACGCATCACAGATTAACAAAAATCTGAAGGCTCCTTTTAAGCAATGCATTTAATGGGAGAAAGAAACAGTAGCAGACCCGATAAGTACTGAAATCAAACAGTCTTAGAATGGGGGGGGGGGAGGGGGAGAAAAGGCTCCCTCATCCATGAAAGTCAAGACAGTGATTAAAGGCAGAGTAATGAGAGCATCAGCAGAGAGAAAGAATGAAACCACGAATAAGCCTATAACTTATATAACTACTAGGAATGTTAAGCTAAAAACACAGAAAAACCAAAGCAGCTAAGATTTGAACACAGTGGAGGATAATTGATAATCACCACAGGGAATTTTCACCGTGAACACTCCGGAAAATTAATAGTCCACTTCAAACACAGAGCTAATATAAAGAGATAATGACGCACCCCAAACAGAACCACAACAGACCACACTTAATAGCACCCCTGCATAGAAGCTACTGTTGTTTTGTTGTCTTCTTAAATTCATACTTTATTTCATTCTAAGTCTCATTATTTAAGAAACACAAATTCAACAAGGAAAGTGAAGCATCAGCAGAAAAGCCAGTTTGCCACATAAGGGCCAGAAGGACAGAACTCCCCCATTTCAGCGCACCCAGAACTTGACAGCCACACAAAGTTTCACTGCTCACACAGCCCTAATCCACTGCCCACAGTCCTGAAGTGAAACTCAGTAAGACTGCAAAGTCCCCTTCTACACAGGTATAGGAAAAAATAAGCTGTGCTACAGACAGCAGGCAAGCTTTTAGCACACTTGTAGGGACTGTACAAGCATTGGCTTTAACGCAACACAGAAGAATCCCAGAACATCCTGAGTTGGAAGGGACCCACAGCAGAATCTCAGAATTAAGACTTAAAAATCAAGAAAGGAGAACTGGAAGGGAAGAGTAAGCAAAATTTGTATGAAAACCCTCAAGCTTACCTTCCCCATTTAATGCAGAGTATTTTCCAGGCTTGATACAACAGAGAACAACTACAATAAGTTGGTTCACATTCACACTACACATAAGACTAAATATCTTGTGCCTGTCCTGTACCTACTCTGATTAAACGCGTTCTTGTTAATTATATTCTGCTTTATATATCAAAATTGTTTATTCCCTGTTCTTATGTTCCAGCCTCCAGCAACCTTCAACTTCCTAGTGCCTGGAGCCAGACATGGTTATTTTGTTTCTAGCATGACTTCATACAGGACAAGAGATGCAGGCATTATTTATGATAAGAAATATCTAGTTACTTTGAAAACACGTTACATTACATCATTAAGTGATACAAATGCATTTCAAGACGCTTTGGCAAACTCTGATTGCAGGCAGGCTGACCTCCCCCCAACAAGACATTGCCATATTTGGTTTACTTAAGCTAAATTGCACAAATTCAAACTCTTCTCCTGCTGCCATCATTGCACCAGATCCTTACAGAAGAGGGGGAAAAAAAAAAGCCTACACAAGTGGCAGAGCAATCCCTCACATCACACACTTCACAGCACTGTTAGCTGCCAGCTTCTGCTCAAACTTCACTTTGGAAGCAGGACACCTCGCCACGCAGGCTGCCTCCAAGGGATGGAGGTTGGATACAAGGAACAATTCTTCCTGTCAGAAAGCGTGGTGGAAGCCCAGGGGTCACCGCTCCTGCAGGGGTTGTAGAACGGTGGAGATGTGGCACATGGGGACACGGTCAGCGGGCACGGGCTGACAGCTGGTGATCTCAGAGCCCTTCCCCAGCCTGTGAACCCACGAGGAGGGCTCTGAGCTGGTACGGACCAGGCTACCCACCAGACGAGGCCGTGCCACACGTAACGGATTCGGTTCAAACCATTTGCAGGGACTGAGAAAGATTTTCTCTAGAGAGAAACAAACTTCGCACAACCCTTTTTAAATCCTCCAGCGCTAACAGCCGTGCGGTGGGGACCAAAAACCCCTCTTAGGTTTACATGTGACAGCAGGACGGCCCAGAGCCCTCAGCGCAGCGCCCAGACCCGCAGCGCGGCGGGAAACGCGCTCCTTCCCGCCAGCCCCACCCGGCGCGGCCCAGGCCCGGCCCGCCGCCCCCCCGCGCAGCGCTCCTTCCCGCCTTTCGCTCTCGCTCGGTGACGAGAACAGCCCGAGCCGCGCTCAGCGCGCCGCCAGCAGCCGCTTTTCCCCACAGCCCCGCCACGCAGCCCCGGCCCCCTACACGTACAACCCGCCCGCCGCCCCCCACCGGGAGCCCCATCGCCGCAGGGGAAGAATGGGCCGAGCGCAGGGCCGCCAGCCCCGCTGCCTGGGACGGAGCGGCCCCACCGGCCTCCACCGCCTCGGAAGCCCCGGGTGAAAGCAGCAGGCCGTACCTCGCGGGTGGTGACCTCCTCTTTTTCGGAGATCTTCACCAGCAGCCGGTCGTTCTCCAGCTCCAGCGCCCGCACGCGGTCGATGTAGACGGCCAGGCGATCATTGAGCTGCCGCAGCTCCTCCTTCTCCTGCAGGCGGGAGATGCGGGTGGGCGACAGCGGGGTCCCGCCGGGGGTGCCGCGGATCGGGGTGCCTGACATGGCGCTCAGCTCGCGGGCAGCAGGCTCATTCAATCCGGCCGCACCGGGGGAGGAGGGAGCGGTAAGATGGCGGACATCGCCCGCCGCGCCGCATGGGAAATGAAGTCTGGACGCCAAGATGGCCGCGCGGGGCGCGCCCGGAGGAGGAGTTTGCGCCGCCGCCATTTTGTGGGCTGCCCGCGGACGGCCGCCGTGGCTCGTGTCTTGCTCGTAACGCGCTTTAAATACAGTTAAATCATCGAGACTGGGAATAAAGCACGGGGAGAAAGGCTATTTAATAACCTTGTAGATAATAACCTTGACTGTGAATAAAGCCAGTTCTGAAAGCAGAGACTGCTTGTTGAGTTCTGTTTGTTTTTTCCTTCCAAGTGTGAGGGAGCAGAGCTGTGGGATCAGGGTTCCTTCTCATCAGCTCGCGTCACAGCAGGTGCAGCCCCCTGTGCTCCTCAGAAGCGGCCTCCAACAAACAGATTGCCTTCCACGCCCTGGGAGGGGGCGCAGGTTAACAGCAAGGCCTGCTGAGGAATTTGTGGCGCTTCCCTGTCAGCATCTGTAGGCCAAGGACTGCAGTTTGCTTTTTGGGGTTAGTCAGTGAGATCTGATGATCTGATGTAAACTCAGCGTGAACTGCTCAATGAAGGCAGTCGTCTTTGCCTTGAAACGCTTCCGCAAGAGGAAGCAGAGGGGACAGACTACAAATCCCAGAGCGCTGTGCCTGGTTTCTCAGCACGGAGGTCTGGCCCCGCGCTCAGGGCTGGGAGCCACGCGAAGGACAGCCCAGGAGGCCGCAGAGCCACCCCCTTCCTCTTTGTTTCCATCCGCCGCTCCGGATTTGAAGCTCGGTGCGTTTTTTGAATTTCGGCGCCAGTTGCAAACTGTGAACCAACTGCTGCTGGATGGGCTCCAGAGCCCAGCTGCGTGCCGTGCCTCCGGCTGGAGCTGCAGGGAGCCTGCGGCGTAAAGAATAAAGATTAAAAAATAGCGCTTCTGAGCGGTGAGTGCCGAACCGTGCGCTTAGGAGGGATTTGTTCTCACCCAACACGCAGTTTCCAGCACTAAGAAATCTGTGGAAGACCAGTAATTAAATTTGGTTATATAAAGCTGACAGAAGAAGTATTTCAGGAATGCTGAAAGCCTCTGCGGAAACGCTTTCTGGGTTGGCTCATTTTTCTCGTGTGATTTGAAATGATGCTCTGCGCATCGATCACAGTTTGGAAATCCTTGTACAACTTTCGCCTGCTTTTGATCGGGAATATCATCCAGATGCAGGTCTGCCCTGGTCATGAAGTTCAGTCCAAACTCTTCCATTATCCTGTCAGATGTTTTTTATCCTACAAGCTTTGTACATTTCAAGATTTCTTTTTGCCTTTTAATACTACTTTTTTTTTTTTTTTTTTCTCACGCTGATGGCACCACATCACAGTCAGACCTTCCTTTTATATTTATGCTTCCTCACACTTGAGGTCTCATATTTTCTACAATAGTTACAATGCGCCTTTCTTAAGCAGCAACCAGAACATTTGCAGACTTTCATCCTTGTTGTTAACCTCGCCTCCTTGTTTGCCGAACGTGTTTGTTCACTTTTCCTCACTGAGAACAGGACAGTTTGGGGAGTGGGATGGGAAGGTGCCAAGGCTGCTGCCTCACCCGCTCCCCCACACCGACTTTCATGGACAGTGAAGCACAGGTGAAAGCTGTGCACGTACAGCTTTCACTGATAGCAAGGCAGGAGCTTGGAAGCGCTCTGAGCTCTGATGTGGAGCTCCAGCTCAGAGGTACTTGCGACATATCTGGCTGTCTGGGTAGGTTAAGCATAAATTCTTGAGACGCCAGATAACACAGACAGCAGCGGCAGGTTCTGCCTTGCACCGAAGTGCTTCTTCCCACCAAAGAAATGAAGAGATTGCTTACAGCAGGGAATCAAGGCAAAGGAAAACCTCACACGGCCTTTGATGCCAAGCATCTTTTCAGTTGTTGGCCACTTTACAGTCGGTGTGACGAGTTTTCTGATGCTATCTTGGATTTCATAATGACGCTGATATTGTCACAAATCTGGGAACATGGCATCTCTGTTGCTGATTTTTACCTCGACTGCCTTCCTTGCTCAGCAGCTGCTGCCACGTCCTCCATTTTCTCATTCTGCCCTGTATTACTTGTACGTCTTTAATAGTGAGATTATTTCTGTCTTTCCTGTAGTCATCAAGCTTCCCCTCTGCCTCGTGTTCCTTATCTCGCTCTGAACCGCCTGTCTGTGTTCAGTTAATTGTCTCAGATATTTTCATTAATTTCAGGATGGGAGTCGAACACACAGCCCAGAACATTTTCTTAGATGCTCAAATTCAGCCCAGCTCAACAGTAATTGAAAAATTGTTAACAACCACTTCAAGCCAACAAGACACCTCCTAATGAATAGAGGAGGTATTTATGTCTAATTCCAGGCAAATCATGTTTGGCGGAGCCTTGGACAGAGATATTCTTCTGCTACGGCATCTGCCTCCTTGCCGAGGCAGAATTCAGCCTGGATTGCAGCGGGGGAAGCGTTAACCAAACCTGGGGGAGAGAACTCAGCTCTGTGCGTCTCACCAGAAATAACATTTTTTTACAAAAAAAAAAAAAGAAAGAAAGAAGAAAACACAACTTTCCCCCATCTCTACAAAAAAGGAACAGAGGAATAAGGTGGGGGCTCAGCATTCCACACCTTAAAACAAGCACTTTGTCGTTCTCCCAGTGCTGTTTTATCTTACCAGTGCCAAAAAGAGCCACTCGTGTCACACGAGAGCGACAGTGGAGCGTTCCCCAGTCAAACTCAATCAGAGCCTTCATCAGGGAAAGCAGCATTAGGTACTGAGCTTTCCCTTCACTGGCTCCCCGCAGCTCAGGGGTTCTTCCAGAGCAGTAAGAAGACAGATTTCTTGTTGAGGGAACATTGTGAAAATGCAGCTGAAATGAAATGAGGTGGCCAGGTGGGAACAAAATGATGGTTTCTGACTAGCCTGGCTGCAGGCAGTCCTGGAGCCCCTGGAGTCAGAGTCCTCGTGGGTTTACCTATTGATGTAGGTGAATAACGACGTTAATCTAACGTCAAGATTATTCTTATAACCTTTATTGAAATGTCAGGCCAATAATCAGACGTGGTGAGTAAGGACTTGCACACGCAGAGCCGGGTTTCATTACAGCTGATCAATACTCGCCAGCAGGCTGTGCGAATGGCGTCGTGCCCCTCGTGCTTCGCGCAGTTGGGATTTCCTCAGGACACGAGCAGGTCCCCGGCCTGCCGGCAGCTGGGAAGAGCAGAGCAGGAGGGTGTGGGCTGCCGCTGAGCCGCAGTTCCTCTGAGCTCACAAAGCTGGCTTTATCGCAAGCAATCCCAGCGCTGCGGGCGCTGAGAATCGCTCCGATCATTGCAGCCCCACTGGAGCTGTGGGAGGGGAGCGTGCACTGCTCACACCCCGTGCTGCTGTTATATAAAAGCCTGGCACCGTCCTCAAATGCTGATGAAAACAAACCCCGTGTTTGTTTGTTATGGTCTTCTTTTTTTTTTTTTTTTTTTTTCCCCAAACAACCATTTGGCGCCTTGTTTTGAAAGCCGCCGAGCAACCGCTGCTGGCTCACTGCCCGTCAGCACAGAGCTGTGCCATGTTCCCCTGCAGCAGCTCAGACAACCCACTGTGGACCTCATGGCTGGCCCTGCGGGCTCAGCCTCTGCAGGGGTCTCTGGGGCTGATCTAAGGTTGTGCTCTGTTCCACAAACAACTGGAACCCGCAGCAATTGGAACTCGGTGTTTAGCAAAGCAAGGTGAGAGCAGAACTCTCTGTCTTCCCTGAGAAATAGAATTGGTGCACATCCGTGCACAGCAGCATGAGAAGTGCTCTGCGCAGTTCTTTTAGACCAGCTCTGTCAAAGCTGCAGCTCATGGAGTAAAGGTGAGGAAGAAGACAAGGCAGTGGGCCTGAAGAGGTGTGTGCTTGGGGGCGCTCTGCTGTGCAAATTAGATGATGAATAAAGGAGATGAAAGGAGTGCATTCTGCACTGCCAGAGCACGCTCTGCCCCAGGACCTCACTGGTTTTTTACAAAGGATAATTTAACGAATGTTATAATGGTCTTGCAACGAAATTAAGACCAGTGTGAAGTTTACCTGGTTAACAGTTGTCAAGTGTCTTGTGCTTCACGGTGGACCTGGCTGTCCGGCTCTACCAGTGCATGGGTTTCACTGGAACTCATTTTTCCAGTCCATGGCTGGTGGCAACCCTGAGGTGCTCAGGCTCAGTCATCACTTGTGTTGGAGCTGTGTGTTCTTAATGTGAGGGACAGCTCAGATTAACCATAGCCCTTTGCTGCCTTGAGCTTTGCACATGACCGTACAAACCAGGTGAGACTTTCCCTATGCTGTTCTCCTGCTGTGTACTGAATTTTGAAGGCCAGCATCACCATGTTGCTTGTTTCTCTACCACCCACGGACTGTGGGTAGTTGTGGATGGATAGGTGCAAGCTTTAATGGAGTAAATGAGTGGGAGCTGCAGCAAAGGCTGAAGCTCTGAATTGGCGGAGATGCTTGCAGGCTGCCTCAACTTCTGGACAGCAGAATTTCATAGCTTTGTAGGACTTAGTGTGTTTCACAGTGCTCATTTTGCCCATTGGAAGGATGGGGGACATCATGCAGAGGGGACTGCAGGCATGGATGTTGCTACTCAGTGGGTAATAAGGCCAGGCGTGGGCAAGTTCACAGCTGGGCCTGCTCTAATTGAAGCCCTGAGCTCCCTCGAGTGCAAAAGATTATCACTCTGTGGAATCCAGAGAAACAACTGGTGAGTTTAAAGTGCTGAGCTTCCCAGTCTGCCAACAGCTAATAAATAACACGCGTTTGCCAGCTGACAGTCCTTCCCATGCCCCAAGCCAGTTCTCCTTCTGTATATCTGAAAGTGCATCTGGAAAGATCGCCAGCTGTGCTCACCAGCACAGCGACCACAATCCAAGGCACTCACCTCAAGCATAATCCCCCACCAGAGCCCCCGTGGCACATGTTGCTCCTGGTGCCTGCACAGGCCCAAGCAGCTGATCTGCAAGAGCAGTCTGCCTGAAAGCCCCGCGCAGCGCGTACAACATCTGCCTGGCTTTAAACAGTGAGATTCACCTGGGGGTGTGCTGGACAACAAAGAAACAGCTGATAGACTTCATCATGCAACTGTTAAATAGAAAACACTGCCTACCTACTATACCCCTCCTACTAAGCAAATACATTTTGAATGATACATCACCCAGTGGTTCTGGTTCAGCGGCCACCGCTCCCAGTTTCCCAGCTGTGGGGTCTGCAGAGCTGGAGAGCACCTCCACCTGCCTCTGGCAAGGAGCTGGGACTCCTTCCAGGGCAGCAGATGGGCACCTGGAGAGGTGCTCAGAGAGCCTCTGGACATCTTGGCTGCATGAACAGAAAGCAGGACTTCCAGAAGGAGAAAATCCTGCCTGAAAAGCCTACATTTGTACAGGCCATCTGTGGGCACTGTGACTGCTCTCCTGTTTGCCTTTGCTCTGTTCTTGCACAAATCTCATGAATTCAGTTTGCTTTTTCATTCAGTTTTCTGTACCCTGCATACCTCTGATGTTGACAGCAGCAGCACCCTGCCCATACCAACCACTTCACGACCAACCTTCCTGTTCATTCTTGTCAAAATGCCTTCTTATGTAAAATCAACAGCAATATTTGCTTTCTACAGGACTCTCCCATTGGTGTACATACAAGGAAAGACCAACAACTCCTTGGTGGGCGAATAGCCCCATTACTCTTCTCCCTTCTCCTTAAGGCAGGTACAGCCCTGAGTACTACCCTGCAATCCTTAGCTTGTCAGGTGGACCTTCTGTAAGAATTCCCTCTGGAAAGGTATTGCTCTTTGCAGTCCCCTAATTTTACCCATCTCTTGCATCATTCTTCCTGCTTTTCTGGCTTCTCTTGACCTGAGGACAAGTGGGAAGTTGTGTTGCACAATCACTGCTGCTTCTGAAGTGGAACAGCCCCTCTCCACTCCCTTCTCCTTGTCCTCTCACCTCCAAGCCAGTACTTACTGCTGCTTCCCTGCATGCATCCATCTTTTCCTCTCTCCATCTTCCCTGCCTCCTCCATGATGGGTGCTTGCTCCCTGCCTGCATGAGGTCACAAAGTGTGCCTTGAACTCTGCAGTTGTCCACAGCCTCTAGGGATACAGCATGGGCAGGTAATCCATTCTTCCAGGCAAGGAGTGGGAACTGTTAGAACTTATAACTGCCTGGTGGTGTACAGTGCAAGCAGACAGCACAGCTTTCTGATCCTCTGCAGCGGGGTGCAATAACGGGGTGCCCTGTCCTGGAGCCCTTCTCACCCTGCCAGGGCTTGCAGGTGGAGACAGACCAAGGCCTCGGCACACACTGACCACTGGGCTGAGCTCAGCTGGCATCCTGAGCTGCCCAGCGGGTCAATGCACCCCTGCTACCCCACTCTCCTTTGTGCCTGCAGCGACACTTGACCAGCCCTGCAAGGAAGGGGCCATGGGTTCATCCCTGTGCAAGGCATTCATATTTATATGGCATTCAGCCACTGCAAAACATCGGACATCTTGTAAAAGCCTGCAATGACACGAACAGTTGTTGCATTCTGACTGAAATGGCTAATTTTGAGGGAAATCCCGAGGTCTGGAAACAGCCTTTCCTACCTGGGAAGGGTGAAACCTTTCCAACCCCAGCAGCAGAGGCAAAGAGGAAGGTAAGATGCTGTGGTCCCACTGAAAGCTGTGCTGGCACATCTATAATTGCAGAAACGGATCAAAACCAAAGGCATCCCATTGCATAGTAGCAGATTTAATATACATTAGCCAGTCCCAAAAAGCTCCTGTGCAGCCCTAGAAGGGTTAAGTCATTGCCTCCAGTAGAAGCAGCCACCCAAAATGGCAGCTGCAGATGGTTCCTTTGCTCCAACAGGGGCAGCAGTTGTGCTGGCCAGGTGGATGGCAACCATCCCTCAGCAGAAGCTCCAAGGAACAGATAGGGGTTGTTCTCCAGCTTTTCCTGGAGCAGGTGGGCTCAGGAACAGATGCTGGTGTGGGTCATCTCGGGCAACAGTTCGAGC
The DNA here is from genome assembly GCA_030625065.1 of Alectoris magna. Classification (NCBI taxonomy): domain Eukaryota; kingdom Metazoa; phylum Chordata; class Aves; order Galliformes; family Phasianidae; genus Alectoris; species Alectoris magna. The sequence continues at coordinate 383,005 of CM060586.1, forward strand.
ACTACGCCTGTGCTGTGAAAGGCTCTAACAGAAAGAAGCCCTTGCAAGAGGCACAGCACTAGAAATACACCTAGCCTTCTCAGTTCCTCAGTGTTATATGCAGCAACAAGGGAACTGCTGCAGGATCATCTGCCCTTCCTCCCCTCTGGAGGATATTATCTGGATCTCAGTTTATTTACCAAAAGCGGAGTTTTCTTTAATGTTTGTTCAAACTGCTTCAGCTGCAAGAACCAAAAACCAAGGTAAAAATCACCCCGTGATATGCAAAGCAGTGTTTTGTATAACGTGTGCTTAAATCTAACTAATAAAGCACCACCAAGGAAAGTGTTCAGAGTCACGAACTGGCCCACAACAGGACAGAGCTTTGCGAGAGGGACGGTGAACAGCCCAGTAACTGCCTGGTGGGAGCCAGCCAGAGGTCAGCCTGGGCTGGGACTGATGCAGCGCGTTCCTGTGTGCTGAGGCACGCACAGAAAACACTACGGAGGAGACAGGCAAAGCGTCCGAAGGCTCTGGAGTTGTTCCAGCACAGGAGGGCTGTTTTTATTAAAACACAGAGCAGCGCAGGCTCCCAGCAGCCTTCACTCCCAAAGCCCCTGGTGAAGCTCTGATTCCTCTCATGGAATGGGAGAAAACAGAAAACAGCTCATTGGGTTGAACACGTCACACGAATCTCATGTTTTGTCCATTTGTTGCATCTCTCGTGGGATCTTCGGACTTCAGCCCTGGGCTCAGGCTGCAGCTTTCTTACAGCGCTCTCGTGGCAGGGGTGGTCCCCTGAATAGTTCCCTTCTGGTCTCCTTGGTGTCCCTCCGGTTCTCCATTCGGAGGTGCAAATCAGTTTCCCAAGCAATGGCCACCAACGGGAGCAGCGATCTCCTCCCAGTTTGATGCCGTTGATTCCCATAGCGCAGCTTCTGCTGTAGTGGCTGCGTACCCAGGCAATGCTCTGCTATGGCAGCATCTCTCAGAGGCTGCTCTGGAGGTCCAACTAGAAAAAGACACTGCATGCGCTGTGCTGGTGGCATAAACAGGAGACGTGTGACCCGTTTAGTTCCTATGCTTTTATTTGATATTTTAGACATTTAGAAAACAATCCAATGAGATCAGTGGTGTTCTCTAAGCCTCTTAGATCACACCCCTCCCCAGAGGATCCAGTGCCTTATCTACAAAGGAGAGGTTTGGTCTGATGGTGCCTGGATGCAGGGCTCGAGTGGATGCTGAGTTGGAGGACAGCCATAAACTGGAGGAACTGCTGACTCCCCCAGGAGCAGAGAGGCCTTGCAGAGACCTCGACACACGGCAGGGCTGGGCAATCCCCAGCAGCACGAAGTCCAGCCAGAGCCAGGGCCGAATCCTGGGTGTGCAGCCCTGGCCATGGCTACAGACGGGGGATGAGAAGCTGGACAGAAGCCTGCAGAACGGGACCCGGGGGTTCTGGTCGACACCGAGTAGGGTCTGACGCATCAGCGTGCCCCGGAGCCCCGAGGCCCCACCACGGCCCTACAAACCCGCCGGCACCGCCCGCCCGTAGCTCCGTGCCGGCACCGCTCGGTACTGCTATCAGCAGACGCAGCGCGGCACGGCGGTGGCATCATTCCGCCACCATGCGGCCGCCCAGCGCCCCGCTCCGCCTCTATGGTCCCGCCGACGGATAGAGCGCCCTCTGGGGCCGGACCGGAAGTTCTGCTGTCCCAGCACGTCGCGCGCGCTCCTTCTTTCCGGTGCGGCGCTGCCGGTGGAGTTGCAGGTTGGTGCTGGGGCGGTTCGTCCGGGATCCGCGCCCATCTGCGGCCGGTGAGGGCCGGGGCCGCGATCCGGGCCCGTGGGGGTCGGGCCGGGGCCCGCAGCGGGGGCGGGCCGGGCCGCGGTACAGCGCTGACCGCTCTCTCCCGCAGACATGGCGATCCGCTACCCTATGGCCGTCGGCCTCAACAAGGGCTACAAGGTGACGAAGAACGTGTCCAAGCCCAGGCACTGCCGCCGCCGCGGGGTGAGTGTGGGGCTCGGCGGTTCGCCGAGGGTTGGGGCAGGCGCGGGCCCAGCCCGGTGGCCGCGAGTGCGGATATGCGGGAGCGGCCATTGGCGGCGGAGTTCGGTGCTGAGGGCTCCGGGCTGCGATGGGAGCAGTGGGAAACGTGCTGGAAGGTGCAGCTGAGGGGCGGTGGGGGGTGCTGGTAGGTGTGGAGGAGCTGCGTAGGTTTTGACAATGATGAAATCCATGCAGGTGGGTGTGGAGTGAGAGCTGGCTTTAGAGTTAGTAGTGGAGGCATTCAGGGCCAGGCTGGATGTGGCACTGAGCAGCCTGGGCTGGTGGTTGTCAACCCTGCACACAGCAGGGGGTTGGAACTGGATGAGCATTGTGGTCCTTTTCAACCCAGGCCATTCTATGATTATTCTATGATCTCACCAAGAGCGCAGTGCTGCCCGGCACATACCTGCAGCCTTCCTGCCCTGAGGTGTGCTCATAGCAGAGCTGCTCTGGGGGCTTTAGCCCAGGGTTTGCCACAGCCCTTTGGTTCAGGAAGACAAGTTCTGCCCTTCCACTTCACTGCATACTTCTCTGTGTGTTTTCCAAGCTTGCATGTGTGCCTTTGGATTTGCACATCACAGGGGTTGGGGGGGACCTCGAGGGATCTTTGAGTCCAGCCCCCTGCAAAGCATTGTGAATGTTGTTTTTCTTTCCCCTCCCAACAGCGCCTGACCAAACACACCAAGTTTGTGCGAGACATGATCAGGGAGGTCTGCGGCTTCGCGCCCTACGAAAGACGTGCTATGGAGCTGCTGAAAGTTTCCAAAGATAAACGTGCTCTGAAGTTCATAAAGAAACGGGTGCGTCAATCCGATGCTTTAACGAGGCTGTCAGAAACTCTTTTGCTGAGCTTCCAGATTCCTGTCCTTTCCTAGGGAAGCTTTGCTCTCTTATTTTTTCCAGTTGCTCGGGCAGTTAGTGCCTGACCTGAGGGAGGGTGGAAGAAAGGGAGATAGATAGACTTAGATGTTGGATTTGGAGAGATACTTTGATGAGATCCTGAGCTACAGGAACCCAGACTTCCATTGCTCTTCTTGCGTTACTTGTAAACTGGTGCTGGGGAGAGCAATGCTGGTGGAGGCTGGGTGCCATTAACCAGCTGACTTGAAAGAGAGCTCACTGGAGGCAGCCCTGATGGCTGGGAGCATTCCCTGCCTTGCCTCCCAAAAATCTGGAGTAGAAGCATCACTGAAGCATCACGTGAAGCAGTTCCTGGCTGGCCAGCTGAGATTGCTTGATTCAAATCTGTGTTTGCTTCTCAACTGAATGCCTGAAGCCAACCAGCTGCTTTTCTCTGCTTTGCTGGGCTGCTGCTGACTGTGCTGCTCTGCTCCCCACAGGTTGGCACTCACATTCGCGCCAAGCGAAAGCGGGAAGAACTCAGTAACGTCCTGGCAGCCATGAGGAAAGCTGCTGCAAAGAAGGATTGAGTTGTACGGCCTGGAGCTCAATAAAGCCCTTTCTCACAAAAGCAGTGTAAGACTCAGTGCCGTCCCTGCTTCAGTCCGTAGGGCCGGGGTGGCTTCTGGGGATGCTGAGGGGTTGTGCTGACAGTGCCTAAAATGTGGTAATCTGGAATTTGCATCCCTGTTAAATTCCCTTCTTCTGCCCGTTCTTACAAAGTGGAATTTCTGCTCCTTTTAGTGTTCCTTCCTCGTGCCTGTGGGCAGTAGGAGGGCTTCTCTGTCAATAGTTCTGCCTCAGAACAGGTGCTAGAGGAGGAGGAAGTTCCAGAGGGCAAAACAAGCAAGTTCATCAGTACTACTGAAAGGGAGAGAGAATGGCTGCCACAGGTGGTGGGCAGCTGCTGTCTGCCTCTTCTCTCGCTCCTGTGGCAGACAAACGGATCTGCTTTGTCTTCATGCTTGCACCCGAATCGTCGGAGCGCGGCCCCAATCCCTGCTTTGGGGATGCAGACAGAACTATGTAAAGTACAGCACTCCTGCATCAGCAATTAAGGCACTAAACACCAAAACAAACCCAAACCAGGAGGCAGGGGTTAGAGCTGTGCTTTGCCAGTCCTGGGAGCTGCAACGTCCCATAAAAAAGCCTGTGTGCATCCATCGCCCAGGGCCTCTGTGGGTGCCTGCAAACGTCCCAGGACAGCAGCAGGCTGACAAGGGGGTTCATCTGTGCTCTGGGACATCCTTTCCCCCTCACTTCAACTTGAATTCCTCATCCACAGCACGGTGTTCTGCTCGTGTTTGTGCTCCTTGAAGCAGATATCTGGGGTATGGTGAGATAACTATAAAATCTGCTTGGAGAGTAGGAGGCTGAACCAGCTCTGCTGCTGGCTGATAACACACACATTCCTCTGGTAAAATCTCACAACTTAATTTTATTGGAAATGCTTAAGTTGGATCATAATTCAATATTAAAGAGGGAGAAATGCATTATTCGACTAAAGCCCTCACTCACTTCAGCAGCTGCGCAGCAGCAATAGCTCCGTGTCCCACGTCAGGATCAGCCCATGTCAGGGCAGAGCCCTGAGGGACAAACCGCCTTCCAGTCCCCAGGTGCTGGGCATCATCCTGCAGCCGAATCCCGTTTTGAAAAGGCTATATCGAACACCTCCTTGTAGTGCTCAACAAAATGCACTTCTAGTCCTTCTGTGATGAATCCAGCAAGGTCGTAATAATCCTTTTTATTCTCTGATGGCAAAATGATGCAGGTAACACCTGCCCTCTTCGCCTGTGGGGAGAAAGAAAGTTATGTTGTCTGTGTGTTTAGTCCTAGAAATCCACTGGGAACAGAGATTCTTCCCCATTTTGGAAAGCAAGAGTAAGCATGCTTGTTTAGGAGCACCATCGGGCTTTATTCTCTTCCACAGAGAGCAGTCAGGGCGCTGCAGCCATCAGGCTCCCCCCAGCCCCAAGGCACACTGCAGCAGCTGCATGGACTGCGAGGTTGGTTAGCAGAGTGGTGACAGCCCACCCGGATGCTGCTGTGCCAATTCATAACACCTTACAGAGAAAGCTCTCAGTGATGAAACGCAAAGTACTCCAAGTTCTAAATCCCCTCCATCCATAACAGAAAAATGCTGGGGTATGTGTGTGAAATTTGAAGCCAGGCAAATTCAAACCAAAACCAGGAATTGGAGCCTTAATGTTAAGGATGATTTTATGATACCTGCAAATCTGTACTGGATGCTCTTCTTGAAAAGGCACTTTATCCCAGCATACAATCATAGAATGGCCTGGGTTGGAAAGGACCCCAATGCTCACCCAGTTCCAACCCCCTGCTGCATGCAGGGTCGCCAACCAGCAGCCCAGGCTGCCCAGAGCCACATCCAGCCTGGCCTTGAATGCCTGCAGGGATGGAGCATCCACAGCCTCCTTGGGCAACCTGTTCCAGTGCATCACCACCAAGATACAGCATAGAATACACAAAATAGTCTGCTGCAGAGAGGGCAGCCGTAAGGGGCAGATGATCCCTTCATTCTACCAGTCTGTTAATTTACTGATCAATGGGAACATCCTGACACAGCCTTGGTTCTCACCTCCTTCCTCACACCCGGAGACATCACGAGGATTCCCAAACCCACCACAGCACATTACTGCCTCTCTCTGCCACTATAGGAGCGACCTGCTTGGCCGTCCCAGACACCCCAAGACAAACGTGGGGCTCTGCCCCACACAGAATGAGGGCAATGAGGGCACAGAATGAGCTCTTACCGCAATAGTCTTCTCCTTGATTCCACCCACGGGAAGAATTTTCCCAGTTAAGGACACCTCTCCAGTCATGGCCACATTCTGCCTCACTGGGCAATTCATGGCCAGTGACAGCAATGCTGTTACTATGGTACACCCCGCACTTGGTCCATCCTTCGGTGTTGCTCCCTGTCAAAAGAAGAAAATCATACCTTTAACCCATCTGCAGCTCAGCAAAGCCAGACAATACCTTTGTCCACAGCTGTTTTAACATGGCAGCAATTTCAGGGGGTCCTGTACTTGACTGCACAAAGGTTTTGGGGAAAGCGCTGTTTGAATTGGCACATGCCGCGACACCACGTCACTCCTCACCTGATCCACAATAACAAACTGACTGAGCCTACAGCTTGGTTTCTGGCCTGATGCCACTGTGACGTTCACTCATCAAGCTCAGGATTTTGAATAATCAATTTAAGCAAAAAATGAGCATGAATACCTTCCCACTTTTTGTTGGCCTAAGCCAAGCATGGGAACAAGAAGCAGAGGTCAGTATTTCAAGGGCAGATGGCATAAAGAATCACAAAGTAGTGGACAGCAATACTGAAAACCACTCAAGGCAGAAAATACTGCTCAGTTTAGAAACCCAGCCAAAAACAGACCTCAGTGACAGCCCGCATGGATCTGAGGTCAAACAGATCTCTGCGATGAAAGGAACAACTATTTGAGAGGAACAGAGGCAGAGAAAACAACCACTGCTTTCTGATCCTCCAAGAATTCAATTCTCAGGTAACACCCAGGTTCCTATTGCACTGGAAGAAGCAACAGGGAAAACGTGGACTACATTAAAGCATGACTGCCAAGCAGCCATGCATGTCTCCGAATTCCTCATCAGCTTACCTCCGGTACGTGCAAGTGGATATGGGACGACATGAGAAAGTCATTGCTGGGCTCCTTCTGCATCAGAAAGGCTCTTGCGAACGTGTAAGCTATTTTGGCACTCTCCTTCATTACGTCGCCCAGCTGCCCTGTCACTTCCAGGGACCCATCCTTGCCCTCCTTGTCTTTGGGTCGCTTCAGGGATGTTTCAACGAACAGAGTGGAACCTCCTGAGAAAGAAAAACGACATCCTGAGAAAAGTTGAAGAAAACCAAAGCAGGCGGCTTTGGTGAAGCAGAAACTATGTGAGGAATTTGAAGTCAGGGCTTTCTAATGAGGCACTTCTGGGAAGGAGCAATTGAAGCCTGCTCCCCACATCCCTTCAGAAAGCTTAGCTAGAAATCTCAACAGGCCTGCACTGATGGTCTCTATTCACTGCTCCTTCAGACCTCACAACCCACCCATAGACACAACCCACGTTTAGTGAAAGCAATCTTTTTAGTGACTTCAGACACACTTGCCAGCTCTGCTTCCCAGTGCCAGATATCTATTTACCTTCTCCACTGTACAATTACTTCCTTTATAGCCACTTCCAGGACTTCAATTCACCCAAAGTCAATTAGAGTACACAGGGGCCACATCTGGATGTCTAATCCTTTGATGAGTGCTGTATTTCCCCACACTGGTGCACATAAGCCCCCAGGTAAACAGGGGAGTAATCCATGAAGTGTAACTACCACCTTTGCCCACTCCAAGAGTGCTACAATACCTGCATCTGCCTTTGGCTGTGAAAGCCAAGTCCATGGTGATACATCACTGGAAGAGATACAGCACAGCTGAGGCACACTGCAAGTCAGAGCAGCACCACCTTCTTTTAAGGAAGCAAAGTTTTGTCCTTGCTCTTAGCAAAGCTTATGCTTTTAATCACTGCCGTTTGTAATGGACGTGGCTCACATGGGGTGCAGCACACGAAGAGAAGTCAAAATCAGCCCGGGCTGAAGTCACAGAAGTCACTGTGTAACTGCACAGCGTGTGCCTGCACAACTCTTACCCATAGCTGTCCAAGCCAGACCCATCACCACTCCTGGAGGAGTGGTTTCGTACATTCGATCCACGGTGAAGATGGGCTTTCCTACAAAGTCCTGCAGGTTTTCAGGTGTCACCTGGACCGTCTCTGCTTCTCCACTCACAATTTTATAGGCTGATTTTCTCAGTACCTGGGTGAGACAGGAATTTGTTTCTGCAGAAGGAGCTGAGAATGGTGAAGCAAAGAGGTCACGGCTGTGCAGCTCTCCCTCACCTTCTCTACTTGTTTCTGCAGATTCCTCACCCCGCTCTCTCTGCAGTACTGCTTGATGAGAACAGTCAATACATCTGATGAGATTTTGGCTTTGTTTTCATCCAGGCCGCACAGAACTCGTGCCTGAGGGACCAAGTACCTCTGAAAGAGAACATCCACACATCCTTCTGTTAGTGTTTGTGGAGAAAAGCCTAACGACTCCAGTCTGCCCACCTCCGTTCTGCCAGGAGCTCAATGCCATTTTCTAGAGTTCACTGCCTCTGTATTATAGAATGCTGGAATTATTTCAAATCAGGGGAACTCTGTCCAATACAACATGCCTCAGATCTGTTGATATGGTTGGATGTAAATATGTAAGCTTGACATTGCCAAAATCATTTTATCAGATGCAATTCAGAGCCCATCACCGAAGCAGTTCCTCTTACCTCTGCAATTGCAAGTTTCTCTTCTGCGACGTATCCTGACACGTTGATGACTTCCATTCTGTCCCGCAGTGGCTCTGGAATGGTTTCTGTTACATTGGCAGTACAAATAAAAAGCACCTGGAAGCACAGCAAGATCCTATGAGGTACTTTCATTAACCTGCTGCTTTGCTCCAAGCACTGCTCCCTCACTGCTGTGCTTCTCTGGCTGATGGGCTGGAAGAAGATCTGAAGGGTTGGGGCAAGATCATTTTCTCAATGAAGCCTGGTTTTTATTGCAGATAAAGCTTTGGATTCTAGAACTATGTGTGTAAAGGCAACCAAATACAAAATCTCAACAGCAGCAGAAACCACAGCAACTCTGCCTGTCGCTATGAAAAGCAAATCCTGACTTTACTTGCTGCCACGTGCACATTTATGCACACTCATACCTTCCAGCTCCACAGAAGAGAGGAAATACCTTCGATAAGTCCACGGGGACATCAAGGTAATGATCCAAGAAGTTGGAGTTCTGTTCTGGGTCCAGGAGCTCTAGCAGGGCTGAGGATGGATCCCCCTGATATCCTCTTCCTATCTTATCCACCTACAGGAGACAAGATTTAAACGCTGTCAGAAGTTTCTCATGGCAGCAGGTTCTCATGCAAGGATTGTCCAAGAGCTCCACCTCAAAATCTTCACGTGGTTATGAACAAACAGCCACCACCACTCTACCGGTTTGCTGTGGGTTCCCCCAGTTCGCCACCGCCTACAGGCAGTGCATGCAATGCACTGACAAGGCATAGGGCTTCAACAGCAGGGCAGACAACTGCTTCTTAACCCTCTATACCATTTCCCAGGCCATCTGCTGCTGGTCTTTCCCTGGCATGGCACACAATGAAGCCACAGAGACCTTAGGTCTGTCCTAAACCCCCGCTGTCACACCCTGTCCTTATCTGCTTTGCTGCAAAGCAGTAGGTTGGAAGACCTGGCTCTTACCTATTCTCAAAGCAGACCTAAATTTGACCGTAAGCATCTTAATTCTTACAGTATTGTTTCAGACTTGCTGAGAGTGCAAGGCTTTCTAATATCACATGGACAGTAGTGGTGGGGAACACGAGAGCTACTGAATTCTCTGACTGTGATCCTTGTGAACCTAACAGTTGCAATGAAAAGAGAAAGGAACAACTGAAATGTAAAAGCTGAGGTCTGTTATAGGAAGAGAAAACAAATGTCTGAGGTATCACTGTAACCCAAAGAACATTTCAGTTTGACCCCCCACCCCCGGCAAATCTTTTGGGGGACTTTTGGGAACACTAGTGCTGCACCTTTCAGCTGTAGGGACCAATAGTTGCTAAGCAGATTTTTAACAGCAATAACTAAAAGAGCAGACACATCACCTCGTCAATCAGTATCAGTGGATTCTCTGTTTTGGTCTTCTTCAGGCACTGGATGATTTTTCCTGGCATTGCTCCAACATACGTCCTCCTGTTTTACCAGAGATTGTATTTAGGGGGGAACTATGAAGTATGGCATACATCACACAACAAACCATGCAGGTGATGGAACAGGTATATCCTGCTGGGAAAGAAGTTTATCTTTGACACCTGTCTACCAAAAGCATTCTCCATTGCCACACGAAGCACTGAGACCCATCTACTCTGTTTCTTGTAGAGAACAGACTTGAATTTTGGCAGAGTACTCCTGAACTGCAGTTTTCAGCTCCAGTTTTATCCTCTTTTAAGGCAGAGAGAAGCAAACAGGTGAGGCTGAGCACAGACAGCGTTGAATAGCAACTTGCTGGTTCTGGTTAAAGAAACATTAGAATGCATTTTCTTGCTCCCAAGATTTCCTCACTAGCACCTCCCTCCTGACCCTTCAGAAACCTGGCCTCAGTTACATCTGAACACACAGCAATCACCACGTCCAAGCTGTTCCTATCCTCAAGTGCTGCCATTTACAGACAAACATGACTTCAGCATCTAAGTCTGATGCCTCTGAGAAGCTCACACAACTTTCCAAAGCAATGCTGTAAGAACACACAAGAACCAACTGCATTTTGAGGCAGGAACACGACTACAACCCTATACAATCAACCCTATAAAGTGCAATCCCTTTGCATTAATTTTCACTTCTTCCTACATCCAAAGCCTTTCAGCAGGAGCTGGCAGAACAGATAATTAAATCACACGCATTGTTCAAATTCAATTACGCTCCCATCTGGACAGCATTAACACAAATCAAAGCACGCTGACCTGTGTCCCTTGATTTCTGCCACATCAGTCATCCCTCCGACGCTGAAGCGGAAGTACTCTCTGTTTAGGGCTCTGGCAATGGAACGGGCAATGCTGGTTTTGCCAACCCCAGGGGGGCCATAAAAGCACAAGATCTTCCCCTGGGTAGACCCACGCAGCTGGCTGACTGCTATGAATTCCTGCACAGCAAAGGAAGCACCAAAAATGAACAGGGAAAGTGCAGCAACACCAAAACCTATCTGTTATCGGGTCAAGCAGTGCTTCCAAAATGAGCATCCTACACAAAATAGGCCCTCGGAAGAGCTGGGGAGGGCAAGGGAAGATGTTGAAGTTAGTGGTAGGGCTCAATTCTATTAGCAATCAAAGCCACAGACCTGCATGATGCAACTCAGTGCATTTCTGTCAGGCTACTCAGTATGAACAGTGCTGGAGCTGATGAGCAACGTGCCAGGCTGACACTCGTTATTTTAAATGATAAACACTCTTTGGAATCAGATAGTGAGATGAAGTCACAGGTCTGGGTACAGCTGGGGGAAAGATACCCCCAGAACTCCCCTGAGAGAAAAAACATTTCACTGCCTTTATCTTTCTCTCCAGATTGGATCAAAACAATTTAATAAGAGCAACGTTCTCGGATGCCTAAGAATGTGCTCTTTATTATACACACCAACAATTCACTGTCAGCTAACACTCCTCCCCTGCTTAGCTGAGGGTCAGTGTGCTCTGGGAAGGCAGGAGCTTTGCCTGTCACAATGAACCACCTAAGGAACTTCTCAATGCACTGATTAAAATCCTGACAGTGCTCCTCTTGGATATCTGGTCATTTCCTCAGCATTAAGTAACAAAAGAGTACGCTGCCATTTGAAACCAGAACGTGACCTTCATTGTCAATAGCAATTAAACACATTAACTTATCACCAGAACATTCCTGCAGCTTTCTGTGATTTGTGATCTAATGGAAATTAGCGGAGAGCTGTGAGCTGAAACGTAACCAAACCACCTGATGTTGGGCTGAGTTTGCAGCTGTGCCCTCTGCCAATTCCCACCTTACCAGGATTCGCTTTTTGACATCATCCATCCCATAGTGATCCTCCTCCAAAACTGCTTGGGCTCTGGTCAGCTCCAGGTTCTCCTCACTGCATTTACCCCACGGGATGGATGTCAGCCAGTCCAAGTAGTTCCTTGTAACACTGACAGAAACAAATAAAAGTGATTTAGCAACAAACCCACGCCTTCCTCCGCTGCTTTCCAAAACAACTTCACCCCCCAAAAAGTGGAGGATGAATCAGACTCATAAAGGGGAGATGATGAAAATACCCCCATTATCTGGGCAAGCATTGCTAGCCTGTAACCGCAGCCTTCAATCCCTTGCCCCCTTCCCAGAAAATGCAAACTTTTGTCTCAGAACACCAAAATCTGTGAACCAGAACCTTGGCCTGGGCGGTGATTTTCTTGTTGAGTTCCCTCAGCAACAGCAGGCACCACCTCGACAGACATGAATGTTCAAAGCAATTTCAGTTTCTGACACACAGATTATGTGACAAAAGTTGCTCGTTTGCAGCTCCAGCCCCGCCTCAGCACTACAGGAGCTGAGCTGACTCAGGGAGCTGCGTTTTGCTTCTCCTCTCCTACATCTCATGAAAACAGAGAAGAGCTACACTTAAGGGCTGCAGGAACCACTGCACTTCTCATGAGGAGGAAGGAATGCCACGGTACGTCTATGCAGCTTCAGGCTGCAAGGGAGGAGCATAACTTATGGTACATCCAGATAAAGCAATAAGGACAGAAAGAGAAAAGAAACTCTTTGGGTAAGGGCTTAACAGAACTGGGCTGATTGCTCTCATTCTCCTAACTAACCCTGTCAGGACACAGTCATGCACTCACTTGAATTCTGAGGAGTGATTATCCAGCAAGCTCAATTTGTTCAGCTCCTCATCAATCACATCCATTACATGCTTTGGCACTACCAGCTCCTTCAGTCGCTCGCGGAATTTTTCTTCTATAGCATCCTTGTCCTCTTTCTCCAGACCCAGCTCCTTCTTAATGATCTTCAGTTGCTCCTGGAGAAGGTATTTGCGATGCGTCTGCTTGATCTTCTCCTCAACCTAAACACAGCAACAGGCACTGTGACTGTTCTGCTCCTGGCACCACGCAACAAACATCAAATGCTTTCCAACGCTTCTAATTTACGAGCTTTTCAGCAGCTGAAAATACAGCCGAGATCTTCACGTGCAGCATGCTCTAATGTAACAAGCCACTTGCTGTACCACTTCCCAGTCGCTCTGTGCTCCAGTTATTCTCACAGCATCTACACCAAACTCAAAGTTTCATCTTTCCAGTCCACGTCACCCCAGTTTGTCCAAAAGAAAACTGAAGACCAGGACAAAAGCCTTGCTAAACTCAACGTAACAGTACTTACTGCTCTCCCTTTGTCCTCCAGGTCTTCTCATAAGAGAAGGAAATCAAGTTGGATAAGCACAGTATGCTCTCCAAAAACCCTTCTTGCTTCTCTAAATCATCTCCCTCGTTTGCCTGCAGGGCTTCCAGGAGGAAGCAGACTCAACAGCAGATCCTGTACTACTTTTCCAAACAAGCAAGAAAAATTTGAAGTTTCCAATTGGAAAAGTGTATCAAGTCATCAACTCTGCAGTAATGTCACTCCTTCAGAGTGTGTACCATGGTCTTCTGTTAAAATTCTCCACCGGCAGCGCTAAGTACTGTAGTACTAAGTCCACAGAGGTGGTCATGCTATAAACGTGTGTAAGATATACATTACTTGAAAGATTTACCTCCCTTCCAAGCCGCTGCTGCAGTTTGCTCAGCTCATATTCCTTCTTGAGAAGGGAAAGGGCTTTGTAAAGCCGTTTGGGAATCTGGAAACGACAGATGCAAAATGAGTTGACAAACACTGCACTCACGTCAACTCCCCACCCCACAGCAGCCACAGGTGTAGACAGACCAACTCAGCAACATGCAACCACAGTGTGAGAGGATCATCACAAAGACACAGAACACCCAGACTCTCCCTGAAAGCAGATTATTGATCGCTAACTGTATCCTTCAGCAGGAACCTATGAGCTGATATTAACCTATCACCGAATGCAGCATGGGAGCCTACTTTGTACTGAGGCTGCTAGAGAAATTATGACAAATGAAAGGTACGCTTCTGCTAGCGCAGCACTGGTTGAAAGGTTCATCTTACACTGGTTTCTTCCAAGATGTCTTGAAGTTCGTGCGACTCTGCACCTGTCAGTGCTGCCCCCATGTCACTCAGATAGATGGGGTTATCTACCACACGCTGTCCAGCCTGCATCATCTGAAGTACAGACTCTCTGGAAAAAATGGTGATAAAACCCGAAATGTTCAGTAAATTCTTACATTCATAAAGGAGTAACCTTTTCAAAACTTTCCAACAGCAGATGCTAATTCCCAAACCACATTCTGGGCAGCAATTCAGTGAATGTCTCCTCTTTGCTATAGCAAAAGACCAAGGGGAACAGAAATCTCAGGGTATTCCATCCCCAGAGTGCACATGGGAAACACACACCTGTACAAAGGGTTCAAGGCAATGATGTCCCGGATCGTTTTGACAATTTCTGCAGTAAGAGCCTGTAAGCACAAGAAAGATTTAATGAGAAAAAGACTGGAAAAGGACAAGGCTTCAGTACAAAAACGACATTCCCCAACTTCCCCGCTCTGGGAGCCCAGAAACGCAGCCCCCGGCCACTCATCTCCAGTGCTGTGCTGAAATGCTGCCTGTGCTGCAGCAGTGCCTCCCCCTAGGAGGCAAGCAAACACAGGAGGGGCAGAATTTCTGCAAGCACAACATGGATCTTGTGCTGAGACAGAAGATGCAGCCAGGCTGACCACTCAGATCCCCCTGGGGCAAAGACTTCACATAGTTTATCACATAGAATTCAGCACAGCTCAGCCTCTTCAGCTGGCAATTTCAGGAAGTGAATGGTTCAAAGGAATTGAGCCATTCTGAGGACTCACTGTTTTCATAAAATCCCCTGCAAGAAGAAGGAACTGGTTTCCAAAGCCTGAAATCTGCGCTTCATTTTAGAACTCTTCAGCAAGCAATGTAGATGCAACTCTACAGGACAGGTCAAGGCCAGTGTGCTCAATTCACTTACTTTAACCTCTTCTGTGATCTGAAAATCTTCATGAACCACATTCTCTACTTCTACCATGAGAACCTCCTGCGAGGAAGCAGCCACAGGATCCAGCACCACCTCAACAGATTGCTCCTTTGCTCCAGGCTCCTCCTCAGCCTCTTTCTTAGCGCGCTTCTGTTTCCTTCTAACCTTCTGTTTGTTCTCGGGCTCCTCAGGCTCCACCTCTAGCTGTCGGTTTATACGGATTCTGAAAGCCAAAGGAAACCAAACACAATCAAGTTCTCCTTTGCCTCCCTCTGACTTCAGATTTCAGCCTGGAAAGGCAGGAGTTTTGAGCGTCACAGTTTTGCTAAATCACACCTCATTTTAACAAAGTGAACCAAAAAGTAAATCTTTCTCCAGTACTTCCAGTGCATTCACCCCCCAGGTTAAGTACCTGCGGTGCCCCATCACTATCATGCGCAGTTTGTCTCCCAGGTCCTGCATCTCGTGGATCTGCACAAACGTCCCCATCTGGTAGATTTCGTTCAGATCCTCCACCACATCTGATTCATTGCTATTGAGGAAGAAAAAAAATAAAGCGGATATACAGAAACTTGAGACAGGGGGTAAATGTTAACAAAGGAAAAAAAGCAACTGGTTGCAGAACTTTAAACTGCCTTCAGGAAGAAGGATTTCACCTTGTCCTCATGGTTAGGCAGCCCCTCCCAAACAGCAGCCTATCCAGCAACACACTGCTGGTGGTAACGGAAACTGCTGTGCTAAGAGGAGACCTAAGCCTAATTACTGCAATGCTATCACAGGCAAGGAATGACAGAGCATGGCCTCTAGTGTGAAGGCATGGAAATATCTTATTGTCGTAAAGATGAAGAGAAACAACTTACTTATCATCCTTCTTAAGGAAAACACCAGCGTAAGGCTGGGCAAGACGAACCTTCCTCCTCAGCAGCTCAACCAGCTTCTTATTTTTCACCTACAACAAGAAGCACGAAGTCAGGTGATTTTCCCTCAGCCTTGCACCTTCAGCACACCAAACCACGCACGGTAGAACCCTCTGACTGAGTTATGACGTCTAAGCCTTGTTCTAGGCTTGCCTACGTTAGAGGACAGCAACACAAAAATGGAAGAATATTACAAAATTCCAACACTGAATATTTAAGAAGTTGCTGCATTTTGAGTTTTTGATTGAACTGGCAGTGGTGACACACCAACATTGCTGCACAGGGCTGGGGATGTTTTTGGTGTGGGGTATGCAGGGACAGCACTGGGACAGCTGACCCACACTGGCCAAGCAGTTATCCCACCCCACCTGATGTCACACTGAACTACAGAACCAGGAGACATTCAGAAGGCGTTTCTCTTCCCAAGAAACCACGACACGAGGTGAGCCCTGCTGTCCCGAAGCAATGGATCAATTCCCTCTCGTGTTTTGCTTGTGCACGCTGCTCTGACTTTACACATTCATCTCTCTTTAGCTCCAGCCGTGAGCTCTCACAGTTTGACTTCCAGACCCCTCCTCCACCCCAGTACGGGGAGTGGAGAGCAGCTGAGCAGCACTGAGATTGCAGAGCACTGATATCAACCATTTCCATACAGAAGCGATGCAGGACTGCACACCTAACGACTCCAATACACAAGTTTCTGCATTCCCTGCTCTCTAAGCTTCACTCCGAGGTGCTCAGCCTCTCCCTCTTTGCCCGTCAGGACCCGAAGAAGCAGAGCTGACAGGCAGGGCTAGTTGATGCTGTCAGTATGGTGGCTCTGGTAGGAAGTGGCAGAGGCAGCACAAGGCTGGGGTGGATGTGCTGTCCCTGGAGACTTTCAAGGCCAGGCTGGATCAGGCCCTGATGGAGCTGTGATGTCTCTGCGCACTGCAGGACAGTGGGGTGAGATGGCCTTTAAAGGTCCCTTCCAATTCTTAGGATCCTTGATTCTCCAGCCAACCTGCAGAAGCTCTGTCAGAAAAGCTGGCGGAGGGAGCACTTTCCTAAGAAACCCCTCGAACGGATTCACGTTCTCAGACGGCCAAACGCTCTGACACTGCAGCGCCCAGGAGCCACGTCCAGCCCCGTTAATGGACGGAGCCACGAGCAGCGCGGTGCGGCGGGGGTGGAAGAGGTGACCCCCCCGACCCGCGGCTCAAAGAGAGCGGCCGTGCCGGCCCAACACCGACCCCGCGGCAGGGGAAAGCGGCCGGCAAACAGCCGGGGGACATCGGGCCGCCCCCCGCAGCCCCCGCCCACCTCGATGATCTTGATGAAGCGCGGGAACACGGGGTTGCGCGTCACGGCGATGAGCGGCACGTTGGGGAAGTGCTCGGGTACCATCAGCGGCGTCAGCGCCGTCATCACCGGAGGGCTGCCGCCGGGATCCGCCCCTCCGCCGCCGCCGCCGCTCTCCTCTCCCCCTCCGCCGCCCTCCAGCCCGTCACCTCCCGCCAAACCACCTGAGCTCCACCGCTGCCACCGCGGAGCGGTGCTGAGGGCGGCGGCGGGCGGCGGCGCGGGACCCGGCGGGGCCGCGGGGCCGACGGAGGAGGCGGCCGCCGGGAGACGGCGCCGCGCGGGGCCCAGCAGGGCCGGCCGCCAGCGCCCGCACAGCCGCAAGCAGCGCGCGGCCGCCATGCTGCCGGCGGGAGCGCTGCGGCACTTCCGGTTCGCCCCGCGCAGGCGCCGTGTGAGACCGCGGCGCGGGCAGCGTGGGGCGGCGCACGTCTGCGGCAGCGCGAGGGTGGGGCCGCGGGTTCGAGTCCCGGCGCTGCCCGGTGTGGAGGGAGAACGGGGAGGGGGGGTCCCGCATCCAAACACCGCGCCCGAGTCGTTGGCCTTCTTGGCCACCAGGGCACACTGCTGGCTCACGGCCGCCTGTTGGCCACCAGGGTCTTTTGCAGAGCTCCAAACTAAATGTAAATTTAACATCCAACCTAAACCTCCCCAGTCTCAGTTTAAAACCGTTCCCCCTTGTCCTATCACTGTCCGTCCTTGTAAACAGCCGTTCCCCCTCCTGTTTATATGCTCCATTCAAGCACTGGAAGGCTTCTGGTTTCCTGGAGGTGACATGCAGAGCAGCTGCTGCATCACTTTCCCAGGGTGGCAGTGAGGCTGACTGGCCTGGGCTTTCCCAGATGCTCCTCCTTGCCCTTTCTGGACACTGGAGAGACATTGCCCATCCTCCAGCCCTCGGGCACCTCTCCTGTTCTCCATGACCTTTGATAGATGATGTAGAGTGGTTTGGTGGTCCCTTCTGTCAGCTCCCTCAGCACACATGGGTGCATCCCATCAGGGCCCTTTGATTTCTGTGCACTGACTTTGCCCAGATGATCTCTGATCAGATCCTCCTCGACCACAAGGAACTCTTCCACGCCCCAGACTCTCTCTTATCTGCAGGGTCTGGGATTCTCGAGGGGCAGCCTTAGCAATAAAGACTCAAGCAGAGGTATTCAGCAACCCCACCCCCTGGGTGCCCCCCATGACCGTGGCACCCCCCTCATTTGGCAGCAGGCACACACTTTCCCCAGTCTTCCTTTTGCAATGGATGTACTTACAAAAGCCTTTCTTTGCCATGACCTCTCTCCCAGTCCGCCCTCCTTGTGCCATCCTTGCACACCCTGACAGTGCTCCTATATTCCTCCCTATGGCCAGACCCCTTTCCCACATTCCATAGACTTTCTTCTTCCATTTGAGCTGGAGATGCTGGGGCTCCTTAAGGAGCAGAAAGAAGATGAGAAGGGTTCTCAAGGGGAGAAGGAACGAAGCGTTGCTCAATTACCGTGCCGCGAATGCAGCATTCCAGAGAGAAATACAAATTCATTATTGTTAAGCTCCAGAAACCTTTGGGTAGATTTCCCAGGCAGAAGTTTTGTGCCTATGTGCTATGCACAGCATATGCAGCAAGCAAGCCAGCCCTGTGCTGCTGTGCCATAGCAGATTATATGCAGAAGACAGCATCAAAAGAAAAGCTTTGGGGAAAGACCTTGTAACAATCTGAATTTAGCACTTGATCCATAGCACAGAGACACGGAGATAAGGCCGTGTAACACATGATGCTGAACGAGGCATCCCTGACTTCGTAGGGTCATGGCTCTGAGGGAAAAGAGTAGGGGAGAAGAAAAAGATCATATAAGAGCATTGTGGAAAAAGATTCCCTTTATTTTTCAAATATGGCAACTATCTTTATTGACATTGAAACTCACAGCATGGAAAGAAAGGCCTTGGGAATTAACACAGTCAAACTGCCTGAATGCGACAGCAACACTGCAGCAGTGATTTCCAGTTACCACCTTCGTCCCTGGGGAGAGCAAAAGATTTCATGATTCCAGATTGCATGGGCAGATCTGGCTTCTGAAACAACGTGCACATACCACGGAATGAATGCGATCCACGGCCTGACGTGTGAAAATCCCTATTCTATGTATTTTCTCTCTTAAAAGTCCCTTTGAAGGGACATGTCCTGATCCAAGAGCTCCTCATGCACTGAGGCAGCTCCCCATTTCAGCCCAAACATTGCCCATCCAATCACTGGGAATAAATTATCTGCCAAGAGAAGAAATTTGCTGTTTTTCTGCAACTAGAAGCAGCAGTGCTACAGTAAAGAAAAGACTGCATACGCTCCCAAATAGCTGATGACTTAAAGAGACAGCTGATAAAATGATTTAACCTTTTCAGTTGCGCAGTTCTGAAGGCTGAGTTGGTACGAGGTCAGAGTTTGGGCTTGGAAGGACTACAAACACTTCTGTATTCCTGGCTGAGCTCTTAACAGCTTGCCTCCTTGCAAAGCTGGACAGTGTGAGGACTTGAGACCTTGGGGTGTACACATTGGGAGCAGCAACAGCTCACAGTTAGCATGCGCCTTCCAACTAAACCTTGCTTTAGAAGACTCATGACTGTAACGTAAAACAGCCTCTGTTGTTTTGGAGATGGGAATGGTTTTGCAAATCACACTGGGTGTCAAAATTAAGTACGCAGCCTCATAGAGTGAGGCTTCAGCATTGCCTGTCCTCGGACCAGCAACAGAATAACTGTCCACACAACATGGGTGGACACCAGAGCAAAAAAATATCAGCTGAATTCTGAAATTCTCCACGGCAAACTGGCTTGCAGGATTGGAAAAGGAGCCATCTACTCGTCTGTGCTCTGTTAATCTTTTGTTGAAGGCAGGAAATCACAGTGGCAAGGCTTGGAGCATGCTGCTTGGTGGGAGCGACTGGGATGATGCCAATGCAATGCGGTATGGAGAGCCCCTTTTGTGGTATGCTTGCACATCTGCTGACAGCAACTGAAAACAGGTTAGAGTCCTGCTGAGTTTTGTTAGGTTACCATTCGGATCCTTTCTGATAGCTTTTGGAAACAATCAGAAGGACCCTCCGCAGTACCTCTGAACCAGAAAGCACGTGCATATATTGTAAAGCCAGGAGGGACACTCATGATCAACTAGTTTGACTCTCTGCATAACCCCACGTCGTAGGGCTTCCCCGAATTAATTCCCATTTGAGCTAGAGTCCAATCCAACCATCTTTGCTTCCAATTCATCCCTTGGTTTGCCCTTTACATATATTTACAGGAAGTCTCTTCAGGAGTAGAATTCAATGCTTTCTTGAGAAGTTGGACAAATAATCTGCAAAAAAAAAAAAAAAGAGGAGAAAGAAAAGCAAAGCAAGATGTGATTCCATATGGATAAATAGAAACTACCGTATTTAGTAACAATAATCAACTGCACAAAAGCAAGCTGGGAAATCACTGGCTAGGCAGCAGTTCTACTTAAAATGGTGTAGGAATTATCGTGGATCATCAGTGGGGTGGAGGCAATGCTGTCATGCTGCTGTGAAATCATCATGAACTGCTGGATTTTATAAGGTCTGCTCCTTCTGCTGGTTTGGACTCACGTCAGCTGAGCTGTCTTAACTCACTGTAGACGCAAGCTAACACAGGGTACCTTAGAACTCTTAGGTTAAGATCCAGCCTTTAGATACAGCCATCTCATCAAAGTTCAGGTCCAACCTCACTAGGATACCTCACTGGGATTTAGGATTAACTGAGCAGACCCGAATTTGTTGCAGGTGTGAGCAGTTCCCCTGAGCAGCGTGCTGTTATCCGCGCTGAGCTGAGCCTAAGCTCTACATCTCAGTGTGCATGGAATGTTATTTCCTCTGTGCTAACAGATCTTCAGTTGGACCAATTCTGTCCAATTGTCCTTAATCCACTTGGAGAAAGTTGTGGAACAGGGAGGGAAAAGTCCAGAGGATGGGAATGTGAGTAATTTTACCTGAGAGGGCATACTGAAAGAACTGGCTCTGTTTAGTCTAGAAAGGAGAAGAGCAGATGTTATAATTATATTCATGCAAAGAGGAGGCGGATAATGATTTCTTATCCCACTCGCCAAGTCAGGATGAGAGACAAAGTTCTTACACTGTGACAAGGAGAGGTTTATGTCAGGGAGGAAAAACTGCATTGGAATGTATAACCTGGAGATGAGCATTGCTCAGGGAGAGCCTGTTGGGGTTGTCTGCGCTCCTCCTGCCTGGGTTCTGGGGGGCTTTCCCTGTACAGTTTTCTGCAAGCCTTATAAAAGACTGATTTTTTTTCCCAATATATACTGAAAACCATAGAAACTGCTCTATCTCTGAGAAGAAACAGCATTACTGCCAGCCAAGCTTTTGAGCAGCTGGATTTCAGCTTTTGGATTTTGCTGCCTTTCAGCATTTCAGACGTTCCCAGGTGATGCACTCCTGTAATTACAACTGCAGCTACACTCCCAGAATTGCTGTCCAAGGAGCTGCTTGGATGTTCAGAACATTCATAATCCTTTCTTTCAGTGAGGAGACTTAACAGCACTGCACACCACCTGTTCCAGCCTTCTGCCCTGAGGGCTCGGTTTTGTCCCAAAAACCCTTGAACTCCAGGAAGAATGACTAAATCAGGCTTTCACGGAACAAACGTTTCTTTGCCGTTTAATTTTCTCCTCTTTAAAGTCAGTCGGAAAGAGATTGGGGATAAAAGGGATCAGGGGAGACTGCACGTGGGGGAGGAGAACAGTGCAGATGTTGGAAAGTTTGACTTGCTCTTCTGCCCTCCTCTCCGTCCTCCAAGACTTCTGCTTCAAGTCTCGGCTTTACACAGCACGAGTGTGTAATGCTGCCTGACTTCACAGTGCTGTCTCCCTGCTGGGGCGCCTGAGGCTACTGCTGTGCAGGCAGACCTGCTGGCAGGGCTGCTCTCTCTCCTCTATCCCAGAATTACCGAGTTCGCAGTCCTGCGCATCCAGCTCCTGCCGGGAGAGATGCTCCACAATGCCAGCACCCAGAGAGTCCCCCAGGACGTTGGTGGTCGTTCTAAGGCGGTCTCTGCAAAATTAGAGAGAAAAGTGATCTGTAAGGGGATGAAGAACTTTCAAGAAAACCTGATAAATAAGCCCGAATATTGAAAACCTGTCATCAGCCCAGCAAACCAAAACACCCTGCAGCAGTTACAACAGCAGGTAGGACTTCTGGTACCTCACTGATAGGAATCTTTCTGGGTAAGAGCCAGAGATAACTTGGTATCTTAGGAGGTGTGACCTTTTCCAGCCAGTTCCAACCTTATGCACCTCTCCCAGAATGAATGGAGGTGTTAGGCCAGGCTGTTTCCAGCTGTTCAGCTGTGGCTCGGAGCAGACTTGGGCTGCTTTGACTACAAACCAGCAACATACATGACAGAAGCACAGAGGAAATGCTGCCGGTGTATCCCTAGGATTTTCTTGTTCAAGAAGACAGAACATTCTTCAGTGTCATTCCTGAGCATGCTCCTGTGAAATCACTTGTCCGAAAGTTTAAAAGGGATAGAAGTGGAAATGTATGGCTGGTTAGATGCTTGGGTTTGTCTGGCCAGTCCCATCCCATCCCACTGTCCTTGTCTGATAGCACAGAGCCACCGTTACTGACACAACCTGTCCCTGCTGATCTGGAGATCATTTCCAATAGTTGTCTTGTAAGATAAAGCAAACTAAGGACATGCTACTTGGTCACCAAGCTGATCTGTAAGTGAATGCTCATGCATTGGGTCACAGAAGTATATGGTGAAATCTCCAGAATGAACAGAGAGGGCTTCTGTGCAAAGGCCTCCTGATAGAGATCACTGAGCCTCCTTGTAGCAGAGACACTGGGAGAGCAGACACAGGGAGCACAGGGCAGGGCACGCTGCTGGGCAGAGAACTCACAGGAACCAGTCCACAGCGATGATCAGCGTAATGTCTTCAGTTGGCAGCCCCACCGACGTCAGCACTATAACCATGGTCACCAGCCCTGCCTGGGGAATGCCTGCAGCACCGATGCTGGCTGCCGTGGCAGTGATGCTGGAGGGAAAGCAAAGCACAGCTCTCAGCAGAAGGAAGAAGGCAGGCAGTCACATTTGCAGAAGCATCAGGAACAGTCTCAGTGCATTATCTATGAAACATCTTGGCAGCCTTTCTGCTCTGGTCACAGAGAAGGAAGGTGAAGTGGGGCATCAAACGGAACCCAGCCCGTCTTGCCAGGCACCATCCATAGCAGAGCACACACAGCAGCTCTGCCCGAGGGGTGCCTCCAACTTGGGAATGCAGTAAGGTTTCAAGGAGTGCTCAAAGACACGGCACCCAAGCCCTATTTGCTTCCATTCCTGGAAGCTTCACCTTCCCTTTCCATATCTCCAAACAAAAGAGGAACACGAAAGCCCCTCAGGCAAGCCAACTAAACAGGCTCACCCATGGGCTGGCTATGGGGTCCCTCCCAAAACCCCACAACCCTTTCAAAAGTCACCTTATTGTGATGATCTGCCCAAAGTCGAGTTCGTAGTTGTTGACTTGCGCAATGAAGATGGCAGCGAGGGCCTCATACAGAGCAGTGCCATCCATGTTAATGGTGGCTCCCACAGGCAGAACAAACCTCGTGATGCGTCTGTCCACACCGTTGTTTTCTTCCAGGCACCTGAAGGTGATGGGCAGAGTTGCTGAGCTGAAAGGAATTTAGAAAACACCACGAGTCAGGTATGTGCTGGCTGCGCCGGGGGGACCAAACTGCTGCCTGGGTCGTCACCTTACCCACCTGCTTTTTCACCCTGCCATGTGAGCCAGAGGCCAGATGCTGCTAGGAGAAAGAACAGTCTAAGCAAGGGTTCCTCGGTATGGTGCACGCTGCATTGCACGTTCAGACACGGCTTTCCTCAGGGGGATGGGCAGGGGCTGTGTGGTGCTGGTTGTGCTGGTGTAACACCAAAAGAAGGGATTTGGGGGATTCTGGGCGCACAGAATTGAGCCTCAAGACTGAAACTCCTTTTCCAGCTCTTAAAAAGCTCATGTCTTTTCCCCTCCTCAACTTAGCACATAAGAAAAGAATATGTGAGTGTATCTTCTGTGTTTCAGTGTGAAAATGCGCGTAAGAGAAGCTGGTACAACAACACCCCACAATCCATTGCTTTGGTTGCGTGAGTCACTGAGGGCACTCCTGGCAGCTGGACACCAGCTGCACACAGCACATGTGCCTAGAAAAAAGAAGTGTGTAAATGTGTGTGAGCATATATGTGTGGAGGTGTGTGCACGGGAAATAACACTGGGATTCAGTAGGGTTTGGTTTGTGTCCTGAGCTGAGTGTTTCAGGGCTGCAAGCACAGTTTGTGAGGACTGCGGGTTGTGGGCAGGGAACTGGGAATCTTTCTGCTCTGAAATGAGTTGTCTGCACCAGTGCAAAATGCTGTCAGTGCCTGAAACAGTGAGACCTGGGTGCTGCACTGAGGGCAACCAAAGCACTGAGCAGCAGCCCCAGGATACCCACACCATCTGCAACCTCACTTCTCCCCGAGGCGATGTAGCCACTGTACCTTGAGGAGGTGCCCAGGGCTGTGATGAGGGCCTGCAGAAGCCCTGCAATGAATACCCAGGGGTTCCTGTGGGTGACGATGAAGTAGAGCAGCGGCAGGATGCAGAGGGCATGAATGAGGAGCCCGACGATGACAGTGAGGGTGTACATCCCCAGCTGGCCCCCCATCACTGCCAGGTCATCCATCTCCAGGATTTTGCCAGCAATTAGAAACATGATCCCAACTGGGGCGTACCTGTGGATGAAACACATGGACAGTGCTCAGAACTGATGTCCTCACCGCCATACCTGCTTCAGCGCATGCTTTCTGGGCACATCCTCCATAAGCCAGCACACCAGGAGCATGCTGGTTGGCAGACCGTACTGTCGATTTATTTTCTGGCAATGTGGAATGATCTCAGAGTCAAAAACCAGCTGTGTGCACAGCTTGGGCACTGGTAGAGGTTTCTTCCTCCTTCCAGGTTCCTATATCTCTCCTCAGCACTCCTCGTGGTATCATTGGAGGGGGCTATAAGGAGCCCTCACGGTCCCTTCCTTTCCTCGCAGAGTTTGGGCTGAGGGGATCTTTTTCAACGAGAGGCACAGTTACAGAAGTAAGAAGGAAATGGGAGTAAAAGCAAGTGTTCTGTGTGCCTAGCAATACACCTTGTTATCTTTAAAGGTTCTCATGCAGGCAAGAGGAACATAGAGAGCACCCACAGCTGGTGTGCTGAGGACTGGCACAACAATCTGAAGGCAGCTGTGGTTTATGTGCAACCTCTTTTTGAAGCACACCGCTATCCTTCCCATTTCTTCTAGCTTTTTCCCCCCACAGTAGTGCATCTCATGAGCAGGAGAGGCTCCACGGGAAGGAAGCCATAACACAGACAAGGGGATTATCATGGGCACTGAACTAAACATAAACACATAATTGGACCGAAGGAAATCCCAGTTCTGTGGCCACCCCTCTCAGGGCTTGGCCTCTACAGCTCAGGAGCTCACATGCAACTCATGCACAAAGCTCAGAGGTCCACATGCCAAACTCCAACTTAGCCTGGGAGGTTTGGAAAAGTTTCAAGAAAGGATTTCACAGATATTTCATTTCCTCTGACCTTTTTCTTGAAAGACATTCTTGGCTGCAGGTAGCGACCAGATCTCCCCAGGACAAAGCAGCTCCTGGGAGATGTTCTGCAGGCTGTGGCTCCAGGAAGGAGTGCTGTGGGGCCAGTCCTGCCTCCTGCACCAGCAGTCCTGGGATGTCTTCAGACATTACCTAATGTATTTGCACAGGCCGTTTCCTGAGCACAACCAGTGTCCTACCCATCAGCACTCTGCCTTCTGAGGCAGTTGAAGGCAGCTTCAAATGGTCTCTGAGAATACAGAGTGTGCGGGTCCTCTTCTTTCACTCTGCTCTCTCTTCCTTTGCCCTTGAGCAACTCTTATCTCCCCTTAGGAAAGCAAGGCCCCAGATTCTGGCTCATCCATGGAGGAAAAGACGCCAGAGGGGCTGGGGCTCCCAGGCAGTGCATGGCTCTGCTGTGAGCTCAGAATTGCTTTTGCCCTGTATCTCTGTCTGTGTAAGGTCATCCCCTGTGCCTAGGATGTTTCTCTGCAATACAAGACTGCCACTGGGACACCAGGGAAAGAAAGCTGGAGTGACTGAGAATGGGGGAGAAGATGTGGAGCTGACAGATCCTTTCCTGTCAGGCATTTCCAAGTGTTCTGCCAGTCCCATATCTCTCCTACCACAAGCTCTCATTCAGAGCTTGAGCCACAGACAGGTAAGGGGCTTAAAATAACAAGATTTGGTAAAATCCTGCTTACTAAGAAGACTTTTTTGCAGCAGTGCCTTCCTTGTCTGGACCATGTACTGCAGGCATAGGAAGCAACAAGGAGCTGAGATCTGTAGGAGGTGGGATCTGGGAGACCTCCAGTTGAAAGGCAGTAACTTGGAGTTGATCCTGTCAACCCAGCTCAGCTTTCAGAGCTAAAGCACCAGAGGGCTGCCCAGAGGGGCAGGAAACTGGCCGTAGTGACTGTGATTCAGCTAAGTCAGGCTCCTGGAACACAGCTGGAAGGAAAGCTTTCTGTGGGAAAGCCTCACGCCCTACACCTGCTGGTAAGGCTAAGAGATCTTCCACTTCAGCTTTCTGGTCTTCCAAGGATGTTTCCAGCAGCCTCAGGGAAAGCAAGTCCTGGTGTGCCTGATATTTCTAAGGTAAAAACAAAACAAAGAACAACAGGAAATGAAATGTGAACAAATATCCCATCCAGACTTTTCCCTCCAGCCTGATGGAGCCAAAGGAGAGCTGTGCCCATCTACTTTTCCTATGCACGTCATCCTTAGAGCTACTCCATTTCTCATCAGGTCAGCGGAAACTGCACCTGCAGACCTCCTGCTCCAACCGGCCGTGCTCCTCACCAGATGATAATGGCCACCAGCCTCATGATGGCTTCGTTGAGGCAGTTAAAGAACTCCCGCAGGGCCCGTCCCTTCTGCTTCATGCTGCCGATCACCAAGCCGAAGCACATGGAGAACACTACCAGCCCCAGCGCGTTCACCCCATTGGCTGAGCCCGGGATGGGAATGACTTCTTCAAAGGTCAGCACCTCGGAGATGGTCCCCAGGGCATGTGTGACATTCTCCAGGATGCCGGTGGAGTTCTCAGGCGCGGGGAGCTGAGTGGTTGCCACGCTTGCTGTGACATTGCTGCTGTGGAGGACGGTTCTGGTGAAGACTCTGGTGCTGTACTGTGTCTTGTACTGAAATGACAGAGATTGTCAGATGCACCCCCAGGTCCTTGTTCAGGAGCTCATGACAACATGCCAGGCTGCTGTATCCCATCCCAAAGAACAGAGAGAACAGCAAGCTCTCGCTGACCTTGGTGGGACACCTGCCTGCATGTTCTCAAACTCCCAGCCTTAATGCTTTGGATGAAAAGTTCACAGAGCCTAAGGTCAAAAGAGAGCCCTGGAGCACCTAGAGAACTTCATCTAGATGCCAGGTACTAACTCGTGTATGGCCAAAACATCCCCCCCCCCCCCCCCTTTTTAATGTCAATTTTAAAAGACAGAGTTCCATTCTGCCCTAGGTAGTTTGTTTCAATGTTGAAATCTGCATAAAAATCTCCATCTGAACTCTTGCTTTCATTTTAAGACATTGTTACTTTTAAGTCCACATCTTTGGTCTTAAGATAGGATTGTTCTCTCCTTTGGATGTATCTGTAATCTTGCAAGTCAGATGCTCTGTCTTTACTTGATGGACTAAACAGACAGATCCCCCAGAGTTGCTCACTGGTATCTAATCCTTTACCAGTTCTTCTCTGCACTGCAGTTATCTCCTATATCTTCTAATTTTTACAACTCTAAAAAGGAGATTATTTAACCCACATGCAACATTTCTCTTTGCAGTGAGAGATACCAGCACGAAATGAACTTCTTCCTTCTTTCTTTGGTAATCCAGGACTGACAAAGGACCATTTAACTGCAGGATAAAGGCTTGTGGGCACTTGCTTGGGGGATGCTACAATACAGACTAACAACTGCAGTGCCTCCTTGAGTGCTTGGAATTAGGGAAGTATGAAGGCAATATAAAAGCAATCCCTGTAATCACCCGTTGTAGAATTAGTCTGGAATACATTCTACTGCACAGCGTGCAAAGGGAGGCCATAGGTCGGGTGGGATCTCATACCTGTTTGAAGCAGGCTTCTACCAGGTTGGGTGGGAACATGTTCCTGCAGATAAAACAAGGGAAGGGTTACAGTCCTGTCTGACTTGCCAGCAAATGTGGGCTTCATGGCCAAGGCCTCTGTCCGAGAGCCATACTGCTTGTCACAACAGCCAGAGTGCCAGCCTGTGGAGAAGACTGGCCCATTCTGTCTGGCTGAAGATCTGGAGCTGATCTGGACCTCGGTGACCTTTCTACACATGCATACAAAATCCTAAAAGGTCGAAGCAGGGTGAGCAATGAAGTAACCTGCATGTATGCCTCAGAAATGACAACCTCCAAGGTTGGCTTCAAATGTAGTCAAACCAAGAAGTGTTGGCCCAACCTCACTGTTAAATACTGATTTTGATCACCATTATCCTAAGTCATAGAAATTACTGAAAAATGACTGGTGGTGGCCTCATTCAATGCTAGATTTCTTCAGGCTGTTCAGCAGAGCTTTCAGTTTCTTCAAGGACAGAGATTCCTCATCTCCTTGGCTCCCAGTACCCAGTCTAAGCTACCTGTGGGGAATAGTTTATTCCCTGTGCTCAGAATTTTCATTGTTCCAGCTTGCTCTTGGCCTTTCACTGCATACCTCTCAGAAAAATCTGGTTCCATATTCTCTTTGACTCCTCTCCAGGCAGCAGAAGACTGTAAATAGTTCACACCCAGTTTTTCCCAGGCTAAAAAATCCCTATTCCCTCAAGCATGGGACAAAGGCTGCAGCTCTGTAGGAAGGTGATAGGCCTCCCCCAACTGAGCTAGAAGTAGCATGTTGAGAAAGACTCAGCCAAAGACCTCTTTCCCTGACTGCATATCCCCAAAGCTGTGGCATTTCAAAGGGATGTTCAGTGGAGGAGTGCGCTCTCACTGATATGGACTGACATGCGGCCAACTGGCCCACCTACCTCACCAAGTCCATGAAGGCATCTGTGGTCTGCACCTGCTCAATTCTGCCTTCTCGGTGAAGCTTGTCCTTAGATCCTTTCCCTGGGTGGATGATGATCACCATGAGGATGCCAATGAAGACCGCTATGATTGTGGTCACCATGTAGTAGACCACAGCCCGCATACCCATCTTCCCTGAGGCTCTGCCATCCAGAGAGGCCATTCCTGGGGAGTCAGGCAGACAGACAAGGTAAGCAAATCTGTTATCTTAGAGGAAGTTCCAAAGTGTGCAGGGGACAGAGATGGGGAGCTGGGTCTGTAGGAAGTGCAAAGGGCAGACTTTGGAGCTCCAGGGTGATGTGGATATGGGAGGAAGTTGCTTAAGCTTATGAAGAAGCAAAACATTTATAGGACTTAGGATTAATTTGGGAATATAGCAACTTCCTCCTGAAGCTCTCAGAAGGGAAATAATGCTGCCCCAGTTCAACGGGTCTTCAATTTCCTAGTGGTGGGATGTTTCAGAGTGGATTGCATTGCAGCCCCTTCTGCTCTCTGAAGGGTTGGCTGGCTGGGGTGTCTTCTACCAGGACCTGGATGAGGCAGGTGCTCCAGCTGAGGATCAACTCTGACACTTTTGGATTGGCACAAATTAACCTCGTTTAGGCTAGTGGAAATCTGAATCACACTTGGACCACAAACTGACATCCGAGGTTAAGCTGAATGGAATCACAGAATCACAATTAAAGTTGGGGTTGGAAGGGTCCTCTGGAAGTCATTTTGTCCAACTGCTCTGCACAAGCAGATGCCTGGAACAGGTAAATCCTTCTTAGTGCTCAACTGTTGGGCACTGGAAGCACCACACTGTGCCCTCCCCAGCCCTCTGAGAAAGCACAGAGCTTTCTGCTTCTTTTCACCACTACTGAACTAGCAGGGGCATGAGTGTAAACCATGGTCACTACAGCTGTAGGTTCAGGCTTGTCATTATTAGCCCTGCTTATCCGAGCATCTGCAGCCAGGGCACAAAGGGGAACTCCCACAGCAGCCAGCACCAGACTTTGTCGAGTACTGCCTTGGCTGAAAGCACCAGAAAGCTCTTCTCACCTGTAATCAAGCTAGAGACGATGAGAGGAAGAACCAGCATCTGGAGCATGCGCATCAGCAGCTCTCCTGGGAAGGAGAAGTACTTGATCTGGCGGTAGGTCAGCTGGTAGGGCCGGAGGGAAAAGGCCAGGATGATCCCTGTGGGTCAACAAGGGATGCAAATGGACATGGGTCATAGTGAGCTGGTGGCCTGCCCTTGCTCTGTCCTACAGCGTGGCTTTCCTCTTCCGCTTCTCCTTTCTGCTCCTCCCCTCCCCAAAGGAGCGTAATGCTCTTTCTTTTCTGTAATGCTGTGCTCTAGTTTTCTTTGCCTGCTCTCTCCCCTTCTTCACATGTATATACATGGCAGCCTTGTGCTGAACCACCACCTCCTGCTGCTCCACTGGGCTCTGTTCCCTGCAAGACCATTACCACCGAAGTGCTCACTCTTACGAGAGCGGCGACAGGCACAGGGCCCCTTCAGCTCCATCTCCCCAGACAAACCACTACAGTAAAATGAAACCATTATGGGACAAACAGACTTTCCCCCACGCTTACACCCGGTGCCCAGCGCTGCCCCATACCGAGCAAGACCGCAGTGATGGTGAAGAGGACGAAGGCGTTTCTGCGGAAGAAGCTCTTTGCGCTGTCGGCGGTGATGCTGCTCATCCTCTTCTTGGCCCGCGCCGCCCGCTTCTGCACCGCCTGCCGCAGGCGCTGCACCCGGCCCTCGGCGTGGAGCCGCTTGGCCGCGTCCTCGTTGAGGAACAGGCTGTTGACGTGGCTCTGCTCGCTCATGGTCGGCCCCTGCACGCTGCTCTGCCTGCGCTGGCCGGGGGGAGCACAGGAGGGAAAGGAGCTGAAAGTGACTCTTGTTCCCGAGGGTTTGCGAAGAAAACATAAGGAAGGCTAGATGGATGCAGACAAGCCAAGGAGCACGTGGACACCTCAGCACTTCAGCAGCTGCTGAGAGACCTCTCTTCAGTGGTGCAACGCAAATGACAGCCTCCCCATTTGCAATCCTGAATTTAAGTCAAAGAAACCCCCAGACACTGAGATCCTATTCCCCACGGCGTGCACACCACCTCTGGTTTGGACCAGATAAACACCTGCCCTGAAATCAAGGCATTAAACAGCCCATGCTTCATGGGACAACTTGATTTATTTGGACTCCTTATTTTTTCAGTTGTAACGACCTGCTTTGTTCTCCAGATGTGTCCCCATCCTCTCCTACCGGGAAGAAGTATTTTCGTACAAAGAAAACACAATTTCTATTTTGATACAGGAACGTTCTGGATGAATCACTAGGATGCCATGCTCCACCATATGCTCAGCAGCCTTCGCGGAGCAACGCTCATTTCATGGAAGGAGCTCACCAGGACCCGCTCTGCCATGTTCCCACCCTCTTGCTGTCTAGCTGCCTTTCTCCATCTGCACATTTTGCAATCCAGCAGCCCTCTCCACAGCACATTCCCACTGCATCGCCAGCCTGAAATTGTGTAAATATTCTCTATTGCATCAGCTGAAAGTCCTCTGGCTGCTGCAGTCGGTTGTCAAAACACACTTCTTGCAGATAAGTGGTCTGCAATGGCATGGATTTTCCTTCCTGGAAGGAAAAAGTAGTTTTGGTCTCTTGGTGAAGGCTTTCCTAATCATGGCTGCTTCTCCAGCCTCTGCTCTGCCAGAAGAACTGAGACATTCAAGAGAGCAGCTCTGGAGGTAACTCCAAGGCTAGATCAGGGAGCACAGGATATTTTGTAAGAAAGCCCGGTGTTGCAAAACTAATGCCTGGTTCCTGGCAATGAAGTTTCACATAACCAGAGGAATGTTGACTATTTTAAGGCCAGCAGTCAGAAGATGCTGAAATTAAAAAATGGGGAAGGAAGACTTCTACAGTGTCTCGTGTGGTCATCTTCCCATTTATCATTTTGTTCGAAGAACAAAGCTGTTATCCATAGTTAACACGGGTTCACCAAGGGAAGGTCCTGCCTTAGTGATCTGATCTTCTGGGATAAGGCCATGGTGCAAGGAGGGAAGGTGATGGATGTGACCGTTCTGGGTTTCAGTAAGGTTTCTGATGCCATCCTTTGCAGCATCCTTCTGGGCAAAGTGTCCAGCTGTGAGTTGGACAGTTCACACTATGCTGGGTGATGAACTGGAGCAATGGTAGAGCTCCAGTGGTCAAACTGCATGGGGTCACATCTGGCTGGCAGATGGCCACTAGTGATGTTCTCCAGGGCTCAGTTCTGCATTCACCATTTCTATCAAGGTTGGACTGCTGAGATCCTGTAGTCCAACTGCCAATCCATCCTCACCATGCCCACTAAACCATGTCGCTCATGCACATCCACCCTTTTCTTGAGCCCCTCCAGGGACAGCGGCACACTGTGTGACAAGGCTCAGCAGGACTTTTCAGTACACCCTGTTCTTGCCAGCCTATTGGCACAGAGCTAGACCTGGCTCCCCACTCCTCCTCTCACCCTCTAAACCATGCTCAGCACTCTTGCGCCAGACTGAAAGATAAACCAGAAAATGCTGCTTCATTGAAAGGTCTGATTGAGGACCCCAGAGGTGTCTCAGCAGGAATGGGTGCTATCAGTCTGGTGGGTCCTCTGTGAGGTGCTCCTCCAGGACGAGCAAGCTCCTGGCCACCACTGGGATGAGGCACTGCAGGGCACTCCTGCCATGGTGTCTGGCTCGGGGATAGTAAACACAAAGCTGAAGTTGAGCCATCTTGGGACAAACTTCCCTGTCACCACTTGGGACAAACAGACAGGAAACAATGATCCAAATGCTGATACTGACATTGTTGTCCCCCTGCTGCTAATGTTGATGTAGAATAACACAGAAGGGTTAATCTAATTAGCCAGTTTTACTCCCGGGACTGGCAGAAGTCAGGAAAATTAGAACTGCCCATGGTAAAGTCTCTCTCCAGTTTTCTGGCCTCGTGGGGCCTGGGAAGAGGGGCAGCGCAGTCCCAGAGCAGTGCAGTTTGGCCCAGCGTGCGCTGCTGCTCAGGGCACACTCAGGAAACCCTGCTGTAAAGAGGTGGCACTGGAAAAGCAGACAGTGCCCCACTCAACACTGGCTGTCCTGGGCTCCCTCTTCCCTCTGCTGTCACAACTCTTTTTATTTCATTGCTGAAAGCCAGCCAGAAACTGTGAAATAATCAGCACTTTGGAGCCCACTGTTTCTCTCGTCTCCAAGGAAACTCTGCTATCGTGTTTAATGTCAACAGCGGTAGGATTTTCAGGGAGGGAAGTCTCCCTGGGGAGCAGCAGGGAAGCACGCCGGCAGGGAGAGGAGGGAAGGGGAATCTCTGCAGAAGGAGAGGGGCTGGGAAAGGGCTTGGCACAAGAACGAGCACTTCACAGGGGCTGCCCTGGGTGCCCCCTCCTGTCCCGCTCCCCCAGCAGTAGCTCAGTGCCTGCTATCAGCGGCACTGAATCCAGCTGCCGTGCTGTTACCTGTTTTTTGCCCCCAGTGCTGAGTGGGACAGGACAGAGATGGCTCATGGGCCATGGGCTGGACACCCTCATCCCTACACCGGTTGGAGCCTTAGCAGCTCAGCCCATTGCTTGTCCTTAGAAGGGCAGCACACACTGAAGGCAATGACACCAAAGTGCCTACGCTGAAGGTTTCCATTCGCCAGCCCAATTGGGGTGGGCTCAGCTATTGCTGAGTTGCTATAGCAGCCCCTGGCAGGGCTTTGCACTTGGGAAGCACTGGGGCTTGCCTATGTTTGTCTCCCAGCTTCTTGCCAGCCAACCCAACCCTCCACAACAGGCACTGCAGGAGAGCAGATCTGCCCGGGCCCAGCCATGGGTGCTGGGGACCAAAGGGGGATGTGCATGGGGCAGGAATTCCATCCCCGCCGAGCACAGTGACAGTGGTGACCAATTGAGCAGCAGTTTGGGGGCCTAAATCCAACCTCGGGAGGAAAAGTGCTTTTCTCCCCATAGCCCTCAATCACACCAATGTCCCGTGACAATGCTGGCTCTCTCCGCCTGCCCACCGTTATGGCACCCAGCCCCAAATACAGCTCCACTTCCAAAGCATTTCCCTGTGGGCAGTGCCCTCTCCTAACGTGAGAGAGCAGTCCCTGTTGCCCCCTAGACCTGTGCCCAAGGCAATCTCCATCCACCCTCCTGCCCCTATCCCATCACTGGACTGAGCATCGCTCTAATTCATGCATTCAGATTTCCCAACAGAACTGCTCACCTGGAACAAGTGTCAGCGGTCAGGCAGGAGGACAGAGGGTCTTTTTCTCCTCAGGGGATTATGTTGAGTTGTTTTGTTCCTTGATTCTCGAAGCTCAAAGGCAGGGTGTAGGATTTTCTCCTTTGAAAGGTACAGCGTTAGCAGAGAGCTCTGAGCAATGCCTCCTGAGAGAGGAAAGGAAGACTGTAATATGCTCAGGATACATGGCAGTAGGGGTGGGGGAGTGGCGTGGAGGAGGAGACTGAAGAAATCTTCGATGATTGCAGGAGACCAGAGGACAGAAGCACCTGTCCCCGTGATGTTGCACACAGTCCATACTGGGTTGAATGCTATCATTGCACTTTCTTCTCCCTCCTCACACAAGAGAGTTAGCAGTAACGGAGAGCAGGGCAAGCTGTTAACCAAGAACCAGCTCTCATCTCCATTTCCATCCCCTGCTGCCTGTGTGGGGTGGCTGTGTGCAGGAGCAGCAGTACCTGCATCCCTCTGAGCAGGCAGATCCTTCGCAGCCCCATCCGTGTGAGCTGGACCTCAGAGATCAGACACACCAAAGTGGTTTGTCCACAGTGGCCCAAGGGGATGGACATGTGCCTGTGCCTCAGCCAAATAGCTGCAGCTTCCTGGTGGTGGGTCAGGCAAGTCCCAAGGCAGAGCGCATTCACTGAGCGTGCAACGGAAATGTGTTAGCAGCACGGCCTGTCAAGGAGCCAAACTCTGCTTTCAAGGAAGGAGGCACTGCCTTTGCTCACTGATCTGTGAAATGTCCATTCCTGCTGTGCTTCCTTTCAGTAGCAGCCCTGCATCTCAATATTTACATTAATGCACAGATCAGGTTGTGAGCATCACGCAGCCAGGTGGGGCAAATCAGTTCCCAAGTACAAGTCCCAGTGTTGAGGTTACAGCAGCACCTCTGTTCCCATTCCTACCAGACACACAGCACACAGGGAGGCAGCACACCCCCCAGTTCCAGGCGACCCCAGAACAGGGGCTTTGCTGTGTACCCAGCTCCAGTGCAAAGCAGCAGCAATGCACTGTGTCTGCAGCCAGAATTTGCTCCGTAGTGTGACTCCTCCAGCAAGTGGCAGATCAAAGCCTCAGTGTCAGCTCATGGAGCTGAAATGCCCCTGAGCCCTCCACCCTCATTAGACTGAAAAGGAAGGGGAGAGGCCTCCTCAGCCTCAGGTCACAGCTCCCAGCACACAAGGGCTTTCCTGCAGCAGCAGGCAGACATTCACCCGCAAGGTGACCATGTGGGGCTTTGCTGGACGGCCCATTTGGAGCCTGCAGGCCTGACTAGTTCTATCATTTTCCTTCCTCCATCTGCCAGATCAGCACGGACACAGGCCATTGCTGCATCAGGAGACAAGGACACACCGCCTGCACCAGGCAAACGGCTGCACATGACTCAGTGGCTCATTTGTTAATGGAGGAAACAGGCACAGGTTTTCCTACCAAAGGCTGCACAAGTTCAATGAGGTCTCAGCTCATGTGAGCATCAGCTGGGACTGGAAACCCAAACCCCGTGTGCTTCAAAGTGTCAGTCACCCTTTCAACAACGCATGTGTTGGAATGTGAGTTGATTTCCTTCCAAAAGGTCTCTGGTTATGTGGCACAGACTCCAGCAGCAGAAGGAAGAGGAGGTGGCTCATGGCTTCTGCCCCTGCTTTCAGCCAGCAGCTGTCCCTATAGGATTGCACCTGAGTTCGCTGTTAGCTGCCTGCTGCAGGCCTGGGTGATTGGCTGCAGTCACAAAAGGGCTCCTCACATGCACAGTGCATTTCTGGCACTACCCAGAGAGGGGCAGAGCTGCCCTGCTCTTGGCCAGCTCAGCAGTTGCACAAAATGGTTGATTAACAGTGGTTCATTGCCTGTTTCCACCCTTTCTGCCTGCAGCTCAGCCTGGCTCATAGAATCTGTGCTAATTCCTACCCAGTTCCTTAAACCCCATTTAATATCCCCGCGCTTTCTTTAGCCACAAACACACAGTGGCGAGTGCCTTAGAACTGCTCTTTCACCAACTTCATTCACAGTTCATTCTGACTTTGACCTGTGGCAACTCCCAGGCACCTTCAAGTTACAAAACAGGACACACGCAGCAACCTAATGCTGCACGGAACTGCTTTCCCAAATCAGCTCCCTTCCAGTTCCTTCACAAACGGCCTTTCAAAAAGATTTATGTTAATCTCATAAGTAGACTAAAAATGTCCCGTAGGTGCAGGGCAGCTTGTTTTGCACCCTCTTGAAGTGTGCCCTCAGCCTGTGCCTCTGTACAGCCCTAAAGGAGTGAGGATCTGGGCAAAGGACTCTTGAAAGAAAGTCTGCACATGGCTTCTGGTCATCCAACAGAGAGAGATTCAGGCCCGGTGGAACAGCTGCAGTACTGGGTTGGAAAACATCCAGCAGAAAGCTGTGCCCACTGTCCCACAGGTTCACTGCTTAACAGTCAGCATTTATGGCTTCAGCCTTCTGACAGCACTCACTGCTGAGAAGAACACGCCAGGAAGCATGCTGCCATGAATCCCAAGTGCAAAAACCCAGGTGCCAATATTCCCCGTTGCTAATTGCCATGGGGGAAGATGTGATTTTCTGATATGTTAAGCAATCCCTCAAATCTTCCTCCGCTGGATTTTGCAATTCTGTGGTCTGGTTCTCCTTGTTACAGTAACCTTAATTTGGGGGTTGGGATTAATTTTGTATCTTGTGCTGCTCGCTTGGCCCAGGGAGCAGAGTCCAATTTTGCAGCCGTGACCTTCTTTCCAAGTTAGCAGAGTTTCTGCAAATGAACCTCCTTTGCGTTAAGCAGAGCTGCTCAAATAATGGCCTTTCCATCCTTAGGGAAAAGCCAAGATTTCGACATTTATTTTTGCCCTATTTTGAAATAAAAAGCCAAAATTTAAACTCTTGCAACACGTGAAGTGCAGAAAAGTCCTAGCAGAAACGTAAAGAAATGTTTTGTTTGTGATCAGTCGGGTTTCATGCCATAAATGAGTTCTTCCTAAGGATCTTTGTTTCACTTCCCTTACCGTGTTTTTACACTGAACTCTACTCAATGTCTTGCCCATTGATTGGGAAAGTGCTTTGTGCAATGCAGACACAGTTCTAATGTGAACGTGGCATTGCTTATTGAAAATTGTTTTCTCCCTTTCTTCTCTTCCATAAGCAGACTGCATTCAGACTTCCCTCCTGCCACCACCCTACCTCTGCAGCCCATGCCTGGCTGTACTTCATGCTGCACAGCTTCCCCAGCTCTCACGCTTTCTGGTCACTTTCTGCTCACTGCTGCAGTTTGTTGAGTCCAGCAAGGATGCCAACAGACATCAGCTGCCTCATTGCACATTAGCATAGAGCTTGCATTTGTTGTTAGGATGGCTTGAAGAAGCTGCTCCCCCTCCTCAGCCCCCCAGCCTCCCTGCCCACACAGCTGGGTGCTGATGGGGCAGCCAGGAGCAGCTTGGAAGAAGAGAATCTCACCCAATTTCCAAATAAGAGTTGGGCTCTAAGGAAATGGGTTATTAGGTTGGCAGCAACCGCTCTGGGATGGTCTCTGGCTTGAGGGGTGTGAGCAGGTCCCTGGCACCTGGGAACCCACGGAGGGGAAGATTTAATCTTCAGTGTGGGGAACAGCATCCCATAGGACAGCTACGTGGTAGGAAGGCCAAAACTGAACAGCTGTTGGGCTGAGATGAAGCTGCTGAGCTGCATGCAGCGTACGCCACACTGTCTGACTGCAATTGTTGTGCAGCCAAGCGATGCAAAAGCAGCGAGCAATATTTCTTGGCAGGAGTAGCAGTCCAGAGAACAGCAGTGGGCACAGTTGTTACTTCTGCATGTGGTTTGTTTCTGAGGAGGAGATACTGTGAAGCAGCACAGCCGCATCTGTACCATGCTCTGTATTAACATCCTAAAATGCCTCAACTTCACTACATCAGGGGAATGGCTTACATGGCTTTCCATCAACATTACATTGCAACCTACATGACTGAGCTGTGGAAGCTGGAGAATGTCAAAAGATCTCACTGATACTTCACGTGGCTTGGTCCAGAGCTACTGCGGGTTAAGCCTGCCTTCTCTGAGCTGGGAAAACGGGGTAGCAATACTTCTGCTGCTCTGATGATATATTTGCCCAAATTTAACTTGGCCCATTTTCTCTGGTATTCTCCACATGGTATTATCATTGGCATTATGCTCTTCTCCATCAATTCCCAACTCTGTGTATGTGTACATTACAAGGACAAAAGGGACCATTTGTGATCATTTTGTCTGACCTCCTTTTTTAGGACAGGAATAGCCCTGTGTTAATTAATTTTCTTTTAAGTAGAATATACTATTTAGAAACATTTCTGAGCCTGCATTACTCCTTCCTGGTGGTGATGAATTCACCACAATTCCAGGCAAATTATATAAGCCTGGGTCTACCTGACCCTTGTATTTATGTCTGATAATTTGGAAGAAGCCACCAGCTGCTGCTGTAGATGAGCTGAGAGGAGCTTAATGTTAATATTAATATTGACAGTAACACAGCAAGGGGCTGTAGCATACTGTAGTTAATGTGGACATGGAAACACCCATGCATACAGCACTTGCAGGCACAGACTAAAACGTGTATGAGATCTGAGTTACAAAAGCTTAATCAATGAGGATGATCCTGCAGTGGACACTGGGCAGTTAGCAGCTCCAAGTTTCTTCCACATCCCTGCCTCAAACAATTGCTTCCCTTAACATATATTAATGGGTTCGCTGTCTTCTATTCCCAAGTGAGATCTTTGCAAACCCAAGTGCTACTTTTATTGACTTCTGGGGTCTGATTTTGCAATTTGCTTTTCCTTAGAAATCTACCCAGTTATTTACCAGCTAACTTTCTTGAAGGAGAATAATTCAAAATCACGGGATTTCAGAGAAAACGTCTGTGTAGGAAGTACACACCCTTGGCTTTCCTTCACTGAATTGCAGAATCCTCTAAAACCAGCTGCTTGAAGCCACTCCTGATGGGCTTTGCCTTTTGTTCCCACCAATTCTTTCTAGGAAAATCACGCTCTTCCTCAGAGACTTTTTTCACTCCTTTTTCCACCCTTCTGTCACTTTGACTCCTAATTTTGACAAAAAGACAATTTTGCCTTGGTGTAGAATGTTGCTCTAAAAACCAATACTTTGAGCAATTCCAGGTGCAAGCACAGTCTTCCCTTCACAGAGACCTCCAGAACTTGTGTTCCAGTGAAAGTTTTGCCCCATGCAGAGCTACAGAAGGCTTGGGGCCTGCCATGTGTGTTTGGGGCCTGCCAGCCACGTGGGTTGGGGTCCTGCTGCGTGGGTCTGGGGCCCGTGTCTAACTAAACACCCAGGAAGAACCTGGCTGTACATGCAGTGTTGGGTTCGTGATTCAGGAGGCTGCTGTGTGCACTCAGGGTGCCATGGGCAGGCAGCACACTATATGAGATGCCTCCTTCCTTAACCCAGCATCCTCACTGAGTTCTCAGCTTTCTTCCTCTCCTCTGTTGCAGACCTTAAAGCAGATGGGTGAGGCAGTGGCCAGGAGGCCATCAGACTTAGCCCAGGCAAGCACACGAAGCCCAACCAGCAGCATGGAGAATCTTGGAGTGGTGCTGGCTGCACGCTGTCAACAGAGCAACGCAAACTGTCTCACAGCTCATTACAGAAACTGAGCTAGAGGGAAGGCACGTTCACAGCTTATCAGGCCACCTCCTCTGTGAGCTCTCTGATCTACTTTTCCAGTGATTGTTCCTGACCTAGGAGAAGCCCCTGAGAAATCTCACAGTTCGTAGCCTGAAGCTAAATGGGCATCAGCAAGCGGCCACGGTGGGGAGCCGGGAGCGTGGCACGCACGGTCTGACTAACCAGCTGGAAAATTCCACTCTGTTGGTCACAGCAGAGCACACTCAGGCACTTAGGAAGCAAGCCTTGCTGGCGGCGTGATTATCTGCTCGCTGTGCTGCTGCTCTGCTTGGCTGCCATGTCACATTTACCAGAACACCCGCACTATCTGCTCAGCCCTCTTAGCACCATGATAAGGAGTAGCGATGGAGCAGCGTCCTGCTTCCTTTGCTCTGTTTCACTGTATTTTTTTAGCACTGCTGACAGTCAGTACAGGGTGACATGAAGGGTGAAGCTCCGGAACAGGGCTGCCAGCAGAACCTGCTTCTCCTGTGGCTCTGGCCAGGCAGCGCACAAGAAACCAGTCTGTGTGATGTTTTCACTACTGGCACCTCTGCTGTGTGATCAGCCATGGACATCCCTGCCCCAGACTAACCTGAAATCTGCTAACTTGTGTAAAGTTGGTAAAATGGTGTACAGGGGAGTTTTCTTACATCTGGCTATCCATCTAGAAAGACTAAAGTAATCCTAGCACGCATATTTAACCTTACAGTGTTGAAGGAATACTGTCAGGCTGAGGATCTGAAAGCTTTCAAGTGCTACCAGCCCCAGCCTCTCTCTTTGCCTGTCTGTGCACACCTTCCCCCTCTTTCCTCTTTAACGCTTGCCCTTTCCCTCCCATCCACACACTCTTACCTTCTGGACTGGCAGCTGTGCTCGCTGTAGGTGTTTCATCCCCTGTTAGGAAGTGAGAAATGCCTGCAAGTGCCTGGGTGGAAAGCCTCGTGTTACAATGTCACTCAGGTCACCCATACACCCGTTAGGAGCCACTGGGAATAAATCCCACGGGAATTAGGCAGCTGTAAATCCTGGAAACTATGTTCCACGCTTTGAATGTATCATTGCTGAGCTCCTTTTAATACTACACACTGAAGGAGTACAGAGGGCATCTCAGAAACCTACGCATTTAAACAGCAAATCAAGAAACAAACATTATTCAGACTTTTAATGCAACACTCCAAAAAAAGCATCTCGCTTACTAACGACCACAGGGCACCAGCTGTGCGATCACTGCATGCACGAGGAAGTGCAGGGCAAGACTCCACAGATGTCCAAGAAACAAGCATGCACCCAGCAGCAATAACCTGCTCCTGGCACTGACAAGGGCAGCGAGGGGCAGGCAGGAAGCGCTCTCTGAAGGATTTTCCCTCTGTACTGAATAAGAAGGCTGTTTACTGATGCTTCCATTTCACTGCATGCTTCCCCTCAGACAGACATGTCTAAGTTTTATCCACACATTTGAAATACTGCCTCAAAAATGAGTTGATGGGGGAGGTCTGTTGCCACTTTCCAGGTCAGCTATTTTAAAAGAAGGTATCAGAAGAGGGGCAGGCATTTGAAGAAGGGAAGTTTGCTCACTAAAACCAACGTTTCCAGCATCTAGCACATAACTTAATTCTCAAGTTCTGGTTTAAGTGCGTATCTTGCATAGCTATTACAGGAAATGTGAAAGATGGAACTGAAGTGAGTGAGGTGGCAGTCAGTGTCCTGCCTTTGCTTGTATGAAACCAAAAATGAAAGCTGCTTCTTGAAAGGTGAGGTGTGTGAGCTTCTGCTCACAAAGCCTGGATGTGCACAAATTTTGTAAGAAGAGCAAACTGCATTAGAGACATCCCATCATCACCCACTGCTGTGAGAATGGGAAATAGCACAAAATCTACGAACCCCAGGAAGAAGAATAAGTATTTCCCAGGATTTGCAAGTCTTACACATTTGATACTTCCCCTGGTACAGGAGTCCTCTCCAAGTTTGGAATCTCCTGTATGGATAACAATGCTTTCATGCAAAATCAGTCAGCAAACCGAGCATTACCTTTACAGGGCCCTCACTGTGCCTTCATGCAATACACCACCTGGAGTGAAGCTTCGGGAGGGCTCGGGCAGCAGCACGGAGCCCAGCGTCGTCCAGAGGCCAACCTGTGCCTGCCAAGGCTGAATGACAGCATTTGCAAACTCCCAGCTGCAGAGAAAAGCCAGGCACCGAGCTGCGAGGGAAAGAAATCCTTTGGAGAGGAGCAGTTATCCGCCAGCCCCGCACAGCATCACAACTGACTTGCTTCTTTTTCCTTCTCGTGACTTTGACTCTTGCTGGCCTCCAAGAGCGAGGCCACACTGCTGCCCTCCCCGCCGGGCTGGAAGCCAGTGCGAGTGCAACCCGCGGTGCATCGCAGATATCTGCCAGCTGCACAGACAGCGGTGTGGGACGAGCAGGACTCGTGCCCCAATCCCTCGCTGCTGGCGGATGTTGGGCAAGTGCTGCGGAGGGCAGCAGGAACTGCTGGAGGGATGGAGCCAGGAGGCCTGAGTTCAGGTTTTGCAATGCAGGGAGCTGAGGGGCACAGCTTGTCCTGGAGAGAAAAGTGACTGCAAGTGGTACTAATGTTGTCTGACGTTAATTATGAACCATGTGCAAAGTTAGAACAAAAGGATAACCTTCTCAGAGTGCACAGCCGTACACGAGGCTCCTTGGGAAACGCCACATGAGCTCTTTCCTGAGCCCTGAGCACCCCAGCCTTGACCTGCAGCAGCAGAACAGTGCTGCTGCCACTCTTCCTACCATGCCTGCTGGCCAGAACATGAAGCTGCATGGCCTGCGAGCACCCTGCTGGGAATGCCCTCCTGCAGTGCTCAGCCAATGCTGTGCCGTGTGGTTCACACGCAGCCTACGTGCCAATGCATGGGGATGCTGCCCACGCTTCTTCCAAGATTTCGACCACTTCACGCCTTTCGGTGATTCTGTGGAATTGCAGGGGCACCTCAGCTCTGAGGAGGAAGTTGTGCAAGAAGTAAACAGACCGTAAGAGCTTGGAATGCTTTTGCATGATTTTGCAACACATTGGGCTAGCTGCAGCCTATCTGCAAAGCCCTGGGTTAAGTGAGAAACTGGGACCTCGAGTGCGCTTTTGTGCAATGCAGTCTTCAAGAGCTTCATCAGGTAGTAAAGAAGCAAGCAGAGAAAGGCTTAGGAGATAAAGATAACTCAAGTATGACTCAAACCCAGCAAAACTGAAAAACTCAAATGAGAAATACCAATACTTAATGACAGGGCAGTTAGACACGGGCTTTCAGTTCTCATTTTCTTTTAAGCCTTTTAATTGCTTAAATCTCCTTTCATATCTGAACAGAAAGAAGCACCTCATGCCCATGGTCTGTGCAACCAGTCCAGTGTGGTGTGGAGTGCACACAGACCGCTCGTCCTGCAAGTGCTGGTCTTCCACAGCACTGCTGCAGTCCTCCAGAAGTCCCAGGTGTGATCACACTGTGCAGAAGATGATATTTTTATCTCCTCAGGAATTCAGTCTCTCCAGAAGAACTTAAGGCATTGGCTTGAAGTAGTCAAGTGCCATCAGGAGTCATTAAAGAGAGAGAATATTAATTTAAATCAAATGCTGAATGAAATTCTACACTTGGGTGCTGAAGACATACTCACATTGGTTACCTTTAAGGACAACAATTTTCAGTGCTGGGTGAAAGCCTATGAGGGAACCTGCCACAGTTACATGGCTCTTTTCATAGCTTGCGTCATTTGCAGCCCTTCCAGCTCCATCAGCAGCCAATCTCCAACATGTGAAGCAACATCCATACTCATACATGTATCTCTTGGGCAGTGCCTCCTGTGATCTTATAGCAGGAAGGTGCCACTTAGAATGAAATCTGGAACCCACGCAATGAGAGATTTTCCACTAAAACATTCTAAATGCACAAGCATTTAGTGCAGCACTAGCAAACCCTGTCTGAAATCCCATGGTCTGATGCTACATAGCAGGCCTCTGAGGTAGGCATTTAGAGATGCCAGAGAGAGCGGCATGAATGCGGTGATTTGGGACATTGCATGAGCACAGTCAATAGCAAAGAAGGGAAATTTCTGAATAAGAGATCCTGTGGAATGAAGTCCTGCTTCCCCATCTAGTGGTTATGTTCAGAAGGATGAGGGCTGCTCTAAAAATTCACTGCTGGTCTCAGGCTGGGGCTGTATGCATTCACCTTCGGCATTCAGACCCACAGATGTGGTGGTACACGTTTGTGCACACTGATACTCTGCAGACGGAAAGGTGGTTCCACTGAGATCCAGTCCAAATCCTCCTCCCGCACAGCTCATTCTGCACAGTCCTCTGAACATTCATTCTACCCGCACAGCTCATTCTGCACAGTCCCCTGAACATGAACCCTAGAATCACAGAATAGGCACAGGCACAAACTCCAGTGTCTCCCAGCAGTGCAGGGCCATGAAGGTTCTAAGCCAATCAGTTCAGCCCCTGAACAGCTGCAATTAGTGAGGCTCCTGCTCATCCTTTCAGGCCACGTTGTCACACAGAACCCACCAGGGCTATGAGGACAACCCACACACTGA
Source organism: Alectoris magna (assembly GCA_030625065.1). Classification (NCBI taxonomy): domain Eukaryota; kingdom Metazoa; phylum Chordata; class Aves; order Galliformes; family Phasianidae; genus Alectoris; species Alectoris magna. The sequence continues at coordinate 427,573 of CM060586.1, forward strand.
TTCCAGTTTTGGACTGGAGGGTTCAGAGAGTCAAACCCTGGGAGCTGGGTTCAAGTTAATGGAGAATTACACGTGGGTGCTATGGACCACGGAACCATCCAAAGGCATTTCTCGGTGACCACCAGCGTGCTTAGCTGCCCTCCCACAGATGCACCTTGCTGGAAGTCTGCCACAACTTTGAGTGACAAAGCTCTCAAAACAAAGGGTGTTTTTGTTGATCTCTCCGTGGCATTTTTAGCACGGTGCCCACCGGTCTTGTGCTTTAGCGCATTCCTGACCTCCCTCAAGCCAAAAGACGCACGGCCTGCTGCGCTCGGGGCCCTGGGAGCCTCCTCTTGTTGTGCTGGGGCTCCACCTGGTGGCTGCTGGTGGTCACATCGCAGCCACAGCCAAGGGCTGCGCGATGGCTCATGGAGACCCGGCTCTGAGCTGTGATGTCCTGATGAGCAGAGCTGTGTGCCAGCAGGAACCAGGACAGTATCCCAGAAAAGATGAAACCTGCTCCGTGGCATCCCAGAGATGCCAACAGCAGATCTGGATGGCTGACCAGTGCTCAGAGGCGCAAGTGCTGGGAGGCAGTGCCCTGAAGACGTCTGGGAGAGGGGCAGGAGAACAACCTGGCTTTTGCATTGCCTGCCTAGCCTGCTCCTGCTCCAGAAAGGATGGGCTCTGGGAAGAGAACACACCTTGCCTGTATGGCCCATCACTGCTCCGCCATTAGTCCCTCAGATATCCAGCAGGGATGGCAAGACATGCAGATCAGACCAAGATTTAAGATTAAAAAAGATTAAAAGGAAATAAAAGGAAGAAAACGACTGTGCGTAATCAGAAGGGAATTAGATGTCTTGGTACCTGTCCTACCCGTAATATCCTGGTAACTGAACTGAGATGTGAGCTGGATGGGGTGCTGTGTGAGGTGGGGGAAAGATTAACTGGACCATCTCAGAATGGAGATGTCAGCATTTCAATGTCTAACAAGCACCTGGTTATGGCTGACGTTCCCTGGGGCTGCCGCTGGGATTATCTCCATCAGGAACCCGGGACGTAGGATGGATGGAACCTTTGGCAAGTCTGGGGTGGACAGACGAGATGTGAGGGGATGGAAGCAGAGCCCGAGCTCATCCAAATTACGAGGTCTCAGAAGAAAGAAAGCCTTCAAACAGAGTATTGAGAGGGAGGGAGGGAGAGAGAGCTCTGCTGCGGAAAAAATATTCAATTTGTCAAAGTCATGGTGACTTTTAGGCCACGTCCCTTTAGAAATGCTGACCTAACAATAGTACTAATCAGAAAGCACGGCATTTATAGTATCTTAATGGCATGCACCCAAAATAGATTCTAGTTATATCAGCAAGTTGACAAGCTCACAGGGTACAGATAACTCTTGTAATTAATTTCTAAAAGTCACAGGAACTGTAAAGTTGGTACGGGCGGAGTTTACTTTTTATTGAAATAATAAAGTGCCGGAATCGCATCGACTCTGCTATTATTACAGACTTACTTATAGGCAAATTAAACCAGAATCTGGCCTCTTGATAGCATTAAGCTGTCAATTTTCCTCTCTTACGTTAACGATACCAGAGAAGCATGAGCTCTAATTAGAGCACGGATAGGGAACGCGCTGTGACCTGCTGGTTCTTCAGGTCAAGCCAGCGGAACTTTCCGAGGTAAATTCTTGCTAAATCCCGCCCCTGAACCAGGTCGCCCATCAGGGAAGCACAGCACAGCAGCGCCTACAGTTCAAGTTGCCCAACGCTTCCATGATAAGAGCACGTTTGCCACCTCTTACTGGCTCCACCAGCTTTCATGCTCTGAAGCGAAGTGCTCTGCGATGGATAAGCGTACCAGAAAACGTGCTTAAGTTCAAAATGTAATTACTGTTTTTTAGATACTCGCATAACGGGTAATTATTCTCACGCCAATTCAGTAGCGTTTGCCTCAGTTTGTAGGACATGTCCGCTTTGGGACACGCTCAATTCCACGCCAACTGGAGCAAATTCAGCCACGTTGCAAACCCACGACAATCGTGGTTCTCGTATGATTAGACACGATAACGTTCTCAGCTCGATGCTCTGCAGGCTGTGTGCGCCGGGCACGAGTTCTGCAGCACCACGGTCTGGGCATCGAATGGGTTTGGACACCACGCAGCTTCCAGCACTGCCACCCGGCCCTGAAAGCTGCTAGCGGACACGCAAAGAACAGTAAGACCTTGCAAAGCTGTTCAGTACCCAGCTGCTGTTATTGCTCGATATCCAATAAAGGCACCTCTTCACTCCTCTGGGTGACAACGTTAGTCCTGGCACGTTGCAGGCTGAGAGAGCTGAGAACAGAGCTGTTTTCGCTGACGGAGCTTACTAAAGCCCTGCTGTTAGTAAATCCCAGAAGAGCAGAGTTGTGGCACGATACCTCAAGTAGAAAATGGAAATTAATTAACCACATAACACCACACCGACAGAGCGGCACCACCCTCAGCCCAGCGCGCCCGCCCGAAGACGCCGCCACGCGCCACACCCCGGCCTGCCCTGCGCATGCGCGGAGGCATCCGCCATTGCGCTCCCGCCCCCCCCTCCTGGCCGGCCGCCCACGCATGCGCCGGGTGGCCGTAAATTGGCGCACGCGCGGCACGGCCTGCCGGTTGTGGAAGCCGTCCGGCTGCGCGATGCATTTCGGGCGTGATTGAGGAAGTAAAATGGCGGACCTCGCGAACGAAGGTAGGCGGGCGCTGCTGTGCGCGGCGCTGCCGGGCCGGGCCCGGCCCCAGTCCGGACCGCGTCCGTCCGAGTCGGGCCCCGCGATCCGCTCCCGGCCGCCCTCAGCGCACCGTCTCCGCGCGGCCTCTCCGTGCTCCGGTCCTCGGGTGAGCGACCGGACAAAGGCGGCGCCGCCGGGCCGCGCTGTGCCCCCCGCTCCTCCCGTGGGGCCTCCTGCCGGGTCGGGCCTGCCGGCTCCCTTACCGCCCGCCCTGCGCGGCCCCTGCGGGCGGAGGGCTGCCCCGAGCGGGGCTGGTGGGCCGGCGGGGCCTTGCCGTTACTGCTGCTGCTCCCTTTGGCGCGAGGAGCCCTTGAGGCGGCTGGGTGAGGTGTAACCGTCGTTTCTTGGCTTAGAAACCTTGTGAGTAAAGAACTCCGAAGAGTTGAGAGCGCTGTGGGGTGTGTAAGTGTAGCATGTGAGGATTCAGCTCTGAGGGGTGCAGGCCGTTGCTTAAATGACAGCGGGTATCAGCAGTTTGGGCAGCTCCCAGTGGGCTCTCGGTGGCCTCAGCTCAGCTCCCAGCAGCCTGCAACATTTCTCCCAGAGTCCCAGTCTGGTGGGGTGCAGCTCCATTCTCATCCTAGCAGAAGGAGGTGAATGCACTTAAGAAGCCAGAATGCACAGTGTTTTCTGTCAGTGATTTTCCTGATGCTCAGGCTTTCTGCCAGCGGTGTTTATAGCTCTGATGTTAACATTAGACAGCAGTAAGTAAGTATCTGTAGTAGACATAACTTTTGGACAGGATCCTACCTGCAGCTGACCACAGTGTTACACTAAAAGTATTGGGCGAATCCTCTGCTACAGCACATGTGGAGCTGTTGGCTCCCAAACTGAAGAGATGCTGTCAGTGCTCAGGAAGGCACAATAAGTAGTTGTGAGAGTAGCTGTAAAATACGTTGATTATTGGTGAGAAACTTGATGACCGTGTGTAAGACCTTATAATGAATTTTGATGTCTCGTGATGTTCTTTTAGCACCAGGAGTTTGAGAATGGCTGTTGTGGTTCATGCAAGCCCTTCACTTTACTTTCTAGTTTGAGAGGGAAACATTATACTGGAAGTCATGTTCTAAGTTATCAAGGTTCGTCATCTGGTGCTGCCTTGTCTTGTGTTTACACTCCCAGCCCTGTATATCTGCAGAATCTTGTAGACTTTTCTGTGAGGGAAAACAAGAATCACAATGTGGGTATCACCTGTATGTTTTCATCTCATCTTTCTTCCTCTTTCTCCCTTTAGATCCTTCCCCAACTCCAGTGAGTTCCCTCACCTGCAGATCTCTTTAGCTCACATCTCCAGGGTTGTCATCTTCATCCTTCCTCGTTATGTTTCTTCTCTCAAGAGTACCTTCCTCGAGGTTGAGCAGGACCAGCTCAGTTCTAACCTACTGTTGGCTCGTTCTGATGGGGTTGGATGCATTTTCTGGTGTTAGCTTTCCTTCCACCAGTTCCACTTCTGAAGTGTCTGTTTTTTTGCACAGCAGTGCAACAGCATGTGCTTATAGTAGTGGCATCCTTCTGCAGGAAGTCAGTGCATTCAGTAATCTTTGTGCTGTTTTTGGCCTCTGACATTTCAGTGATGCTCCTTGGTGCCTTTCATCACTTTCTCCTCATTCTTAAGCTTCCTGCTCACACATACAGAACTCTTTCAGTATTATGCTTTTACTGTGGCACTCCTCTGTTTCAATTTATTCGTAGCTTTTTTCCTTTTCCAACAGTATGCTGGTTACTTTTACTTCCCAGGTTCTGACTTTTTAGTCTTAATAACACCTCAGTGGTGACTTAACTTCTAAGTATTTTGCCAGTGTCCTTTAAGCTATTTTAATGGACATCCTGTGATCCATTACTTCACAGTTCTGTGGATTCAGGGCTGCCACGTTGTCCTCAATCCATTTGTTCCACTAAAATTTTCCTTTGACTTATCTTTCCTTCTCTGTTGTGTTGGTCAAGCTGCACCTGTACCCCTTGGTAGTGGCTTCTCAGAGGAGTCCTCTTCTGAGAAGGGGGGTGAGGAATGAGGTGGTCCAAATGCCACCTTCCCAAGTTATTTCTGTTGCTAGGCTTCCAAAGAACAGGTCCTGGTCTTGGAATCTGTCCCTGCCATGAGAGGAGGTGAGCTGCTGAGTGTGGTGCTAACGAAGGGGAGGAGATGAGCTCCTCTCCAGCTGTTGGAAGTTCCGTTGGAGACTGGAATAAAGGCTTGGGAGATTGGCATTGTGAAGCTCTGAAAGGCAGTTCTGGAATATTTTGGAATAGTATATAGAACTGTTATATAAAATAGGTATTCAGCAATGTTAGGAATTGTCTCTAAAGTCTTAGGTATGACATTCAGTGATTTTTTTTTTTTAACTGGATTATGGTTTAAAACTGACACTTATTATCCACAAATCTGTCAGTGACATATGATGGAGAACTGGAAAACTTCTTGGGCACGCACTGACTTAAACCTGAACGCTCTTCTTATTAACTAGTAGTTAATGTACAACTCAGCATTTGTGTGTGACTTACTTTCTTCTGTCTGTGCTTTGGGTGATAGGATCTCTTCGTGTTGAGCATGAATTATTTCCTTTCAGTCATTGAAGAGGTACAAGCTTTTCTCAGTGTTGGTGTGTGATTGCTTCCTTCCCATTTCCTGAGCAGTTGGTGCCTGTGCTGCACTCACTGTGTTGGCAAACTCTGGCGCTTCTGTAGGAACCAAGCAACTTTAGTTTACAAGGTGTCTGTGTACTGCAGCAGTTTGTTGTTGTCACCTTTTGGAGCTCTCTGTAAGCATCTCCACTGCAAAATGGTGGGGGTTTTTAACTGGTTTCCTTCTTCCCATTTACTGAGAATAAACTACTTTATTTTTTCCCCATTCCTGACATGTAACATTTGCTTTATGTCAAGTAGCTGAAATGAAACTACCTAAAGCAGAGGGAAACCTGCTGATGCCACCAGGGCTTGGGAGATGAAATAACACCTTCTCTGCAAACACAAGAGGTTTGTGCTTTAAAAATGGTATGAAATTTTCTAATTACTCTTAGATGTGTAAAAAGCACTCCATACCAGCTGTGGCAGCACTTTGTAGCAGTCGCCTGCTTGTTCATATGATCGGAGACAAAGAGGGTTTGAAGATGAACGAGATTGTCACATGCTTTACGTCTTGAAAGCAGAGCTCTCAAAGTGAGGCGGAACTATCTAGAAATATATTTTTTTTCCCCTTTTCCCCCACCATCCTGTTGTAATTTATATTCACCGTGACTTCATTGGTGAACTCTGGGTATGAATGATCCAGTGTCATTAAGTATGATCGGACTTTGCTTGTGGGGTCTTTTTCAGTGATCAGCTGTTGGCTTCGTAGCTTTCTCCTTGCTTTCAGTCTATTCATAGCAATTGGAAAAGAAGAGTCTTGTTTTGTTCTCTGCCCCTTTGGAGTTCTATAAAACAACAAATGCCCAGGTCTCTTGTTTAGCTTATCCTTCTGGCCCGATTGTTCTGCACTGAGTAACTTACATGGTATTAAGGTGAAAGAATGTTTGCTTATGTAGGCATAATTTAAATTTAACCTTGTATTTTTTTTAAATTTTCATTCAACCTTTAGTCAGAGGAACTTGTCCTTCTGTTCTGAGCTGGCACCCATCGTGATCAGAAGGTTCCTTGTGAGGTGGCAGCGGCCAAAGCTTCCCTCTGTCAGTCAGCTCTGTAAGTCAGTGCCTATGGACAAGCATTTCTTTCTGCTTGCTACATGACTTGTTTTTTCCTTACGCTGTCCCCAAACTATCAAATTTAACAGCTGTAATGATCCTACGTTTGATTTCATTCAACAGAAGCTTTTAAAGCAAGGAAGAAGTGATTTTAGTGAGTACCGTTTTTCCAAATGTATCTTTATTTTACCAAGTGGCATTTCATTGGGCAGCGTTGGAAAGGCATTTGTCTTTGTACAGTTGTGTAGCTGTGTTATATCTGACTGTGCACACAGGTTTATTCCTTATAGGAATTGGAGCGGTCTGTGCGTGTGGTTCTGGTCTCAAATCAAATGTTTTCTGCTTACCTGCATTCTTCAGAACATCTTTTCTTTCCTTTGTAAGCTGTTGCCATCGAATCTTCTTCAGCTGACACAGATTCAGGTTCCACCACTTTTCTCCTCTGTACTGTAGTATAAAGGGAACACCTGCAGTTATTTTCTGGGTTTGATTCCATATGAGCTTCTATACATGTATAATTCAGCTGCTATTTCATAGTTGTTTTGAGTGGTACCAGAGCAGGCAGGAAGAGCAGATTGTGTGGTAAAGAAGTGAGGTACGCTGAGAAGATGGCAATCCATGTAACCAACACTTAATTCTGTTTGCAACTAACATCCCTTTTTTTTTTTTTTGCCCATTGTTTTTATTTTTCAGATTCTTTGAATACTCATTTTTGCCCAAATCTGATGGAAAGGTAAAGAAAACCTTCTGAAACATCTAAATAGCCATTCTTTCCTTTTATCCTTAGCAGCACTGTAGTTCTTCTGCATCTGGTTTGATGCAGCACGCTGATCTTACGTCAAGCCTTAACAAGGATGCATGTTGGTGCTTCCCTGCAGCCCATTCTGTAGGGATCCCCCCCAGCCTTTTTTTTTTTTTCCCCCTTGTGTTCTTTTTACGTGATCGTCAGCTGGTTTTGCTGTTCTTTTGTGCGTTGGTGCCCATCCTGCTCCCACCAACGGTCCCAGTGCTTTCACAAGGGAAACATCAAATATTGCCTCTCATTAATATGGTGTGTTCATAAATGCGTTCAGGGAGAATAACACGTGCTCTTGTTTTTGATTTATTTTTTTTTAACAAGTGAGGCAATGTGTGATCCATGGTGGTAATGCTTTGTCTTCCTGCCTTTGCTGGCAGTGCTTCCTCAGAAAAGCTCAGAAAGCGTGCAGTTTTCTGAAGGTCACATCAGGAAACACAGTGCTCATCTCTTGCCTTGGGCTGGAATGAAGCGAGCTCTTCCGTGTGGTCTTGGTGCAGAACTCAGAAAGGCCATGAGGTGAAGGATGTCCTTTATATAACCACCAACACTGCTTGTGTTGCTCAGTATAAAGAGCAGACCGATTGCGCTTCTCAGAGAAGTGAGTCTGTATGAGAAACGCAGTCATGTCTTTAAAGGCTTTATATATGTGCAACAGAAATTGAATTAAGCATGCAAAATTGGTTAACCTATAAAAACCTATAGTGCAAGGAACTTTCTGAAAGCATCCTCTGCTAAACAGCCGTGTAAGGTTGTAACGGGGCACTGGCATGTCCTCAGCAGTGTTGTTGGTTTTGGGTCCGTGGTGAAGAACATGCCTGCTGCAATGGGATGGTGGTGAGCACAGCTGTTGTTGCTGTAGTTGCATCATTAATTAATGTTAAAATGCTCTAAATGCTTTTTTTCATCACCTTGAAGGGAAGGGTCATAAGTTGTGAGTTCTTCCTCCCCAAATGAGACCGGGAGGGGAATCCTGAAGTCCTTGCCTTGTAGGATGTGGCTGCTCCCTCCAGGAGAACCTGTTACGCTGCCATAGGCTCTGCTTTTGGGGCAGGTGTAGCAGTTAGGTCTCAGTGACTGTAGATTCAGTTACAGTGTTTTTGATTCATTATCTCTGGATAAGGCTCTTAGAAGGGTGGAAAATCCACCCTCAAGTAACATAGAGATCTTACACTTTGCTCTTGAGAGCTGAATGTTAGGTGTATTTAGGAACATATCCTGCTGATGATTCAATCTGAACTGCACGTAGGTAGCAGATCTGCTTTTCCAGTTGCACACATAAGGCTGGTACCCGTAATAATGTACAGAGGATGTTTGGTTTAAGTTGTTTACTTGTAAATAGTTGGCTGTAATTGCTTATCTGTAAATAGCCTTCCTACTCTGAGTGGAAGATTTCTTTCCAACATCTAAACTAGATCCATCCTCTTCTAGTGTAAAGCCATTTCCCCTATCCTGTGAGTCTTATCTACTGCGTTGGTGCAGTACTGTGGGGAAGGAAAAGCTTTTGCTGACAGAACTTACGTGTTCAAGAATTACACTCTCAGCAAAGAGCCTCTTGCTGCTGATGCCCACCTAGGGTGGAAGGACTGCTCTGAAATAGATCTGGGGAGAGCAGAGAATCTGTGCAGCTTTTGGGTATCAGTTTGTCAGTTGTATTTCTGTTCGTGATACTCTTCTGCCTTTTGAAGATCAAGTCCTTATAATCATTACGTCTTGCTAGGAACCAGTTGAAACAACTTGTGTAACTGAAATGTAACTGTATCCTTGAAGTGTTTTTCTGTAGAAGTTTTGCAGATTGTAATGCTGTCATATTAGTTAATAATTAATATGGTTGGAAAAAACAACAATTTTTCTTTTTGCAGAAAAACCTGCCATTGCTCCACCTGTCTTTGTATTTCAGAAGGATAAAGCACAGAAGGTAAGGAGATGTTGGTAATGTATATTATTGCTGTTCATCCTGTAGCCCTAATGCATATTTCTTGGTGAGCAGTCACTTGAGTGTCCTTCTGAAGGTGAAGGTGGACAACAGAGCATTAACGCTATAAGGAGGCACAGGGTGAAGCAGAGAGATGCAAGTGGGGAGAGGGATGAAGAAGATGCCGCAAGGTGGGTAGCTCTTCAGACAGAAAGCAGACCAAATTGAGGAGAGGAACTATCGTCTTCAAAGCTGTACCTTGAAAGGGACAGGTGGCCAAGGAGTGCTTGCAGTTTTGCAGTTTTCTCCTGCAAAAACTTCTTTTTCTGATAACAGAGCAAAGAAAGAAAACCCACTGTCTAGCTTATTGCTTTTCACATCAGTGTATTTGTATATCATATATCCTTGTGTAGTAAGCTGTGATGTGTCTGATTTCTTTGGTAATCCCTCTCCCAATGTGTGCCTGTCCCCTGCCTTTGGATCTGAAGCAGCAGTGTTGAGGTAAGAGCTGTGCCACAATCTGGTGGCACCTGGACCCTTGGTGACAGTTATCACCCCAAGGTTGGTCTGGTCCATGTATGAGGATGGTCTCCTTTGAACTCCCAATGTCTTTGGAAGCTTGCTGGCTCTGCTCACTATTGGCAAATGGGATAGAGGCTTAAATGCTGAAAAGCTTTGTGTTTGAGAACTGGGATCCTGACTGGATCAGGTTAACCCAAGCTGACTGCTGCCAGAGGGCTGTGGTCAATGGGTCTGTGTACACATGGAGACTGGTGACAAGTGGTGACTGGGGGCCGTCTTGGGGCCACTGCTCTTCAGTGTCTTCATAACAACATAGAAGTGGGATCGAGTGCACTGTATGCAAGTGTGCTGATGGTACCAAGCTGAATGTGTGGGTAATGCAACAGAAGGAAGGGGTGCCATCTGGAGGGACCTGGGCAGGCTCGGAAATTGGCCTGGGTGAACTGAGTGAGGTTCAATGGGTTCAAGTGTGAGGTGCTGTACCTGGGTCAGGGCAATGCTGGATGTGTGTACAGACTGGGAGAAGAACTCATTGAGAACAGCACTGCAGAGAAGGAGCTGAGGGTCCTGGTGGATGAAAAGCCAGGTGTGAGCCAGCAGTGTGTGCTTGCAGCCCAGAAGGCTGATGGTATCCTGAGCACCATCAACAGAGGGGTGGCAGAAGGCAGGAAGGGGACTGTCCCTACTGATTTGCCTTTATGAGGCCCTCTGAGTAGTACTGCATCTGGTCCTGGGGTGCCCAGTGCAAGGAGGACGTGGAGCTCTTGGTACAGATCCAGAGGAGACCCCAAAGATGCTCAGAGGGTTGGCGCACCTCTGCTATGAGAACAGCCCAAGGGAGCTGGCAGTGTTCAGCCTGGAGAAGGGAAGACTCTGGGGAGACCTCTTTGCAGCCTTCTAGTACATGAAAGGAACTTATAAGCAGGAGGGAGAATGATTTTTGTGTGGGAGATAGCGATAGGACAAGGGGGAATGGCTTTAAACTAGAATAGGGGAGAATTAGGTTGGGTGTAAGGATGAAATTCTTCACTTAGAGGGTAGTGAGACCCCAGCACTGCCAAGAGCTGTGGGTGCCCCATCCCTAGAGCTGCCCCAGGCTATGGATGGGCCCTGGGCAGCCTGAGCTAGGGAGGCACCCAGCTCGCTGCAGGAGTGGGGTTGGGGGGGCCTTAGGAGCCCCTTCCAATCCAACAGTTCTGTGATTCTGAGGTGCGTGATGAGTGCAGGTGCTGTTGCATGTGCAGCCTGTGCATGGGAAGGGAGGCTGGAGCTGCTGGGAACTGAGCTGCCTCATTGCTGATTTGGGAAGAGGGTTGGGAGAGAAAATGGCATCTCTGGTGCTTACCTGATTGCTTTGGTAGTTTGTGATATGGAAAACTTCATTCTTGCATTTTATTTGCTTGGCTGTCTCCCTTTAAAGAGGGGTCAAATGATCTACTAGTGAAGTAGGAGTACTCCTAATTTTGAAGGTTGGCCTTATCTTAATAAAAGGGGCTTGGAGTAATCGACAACATCTCTCATTCTGTGGGGTTTTAAGGTAGTGTTTGGGCTTATTAGTAACAGCTTCCTATTTAAAAACAAGCATTATAAAAATCCAGCATCCACAGCTTCACCTGAAATGCATTGCCACCCCCCCCCCCCGCCTTTTGACCTTCTTGATACTTACTTCTTACAAGAAGTTACTATCATTGAAAACTTGACGGAACTGAAATAGCCCCACTGTTAAAATGGAATTTACTGATAATTGCTCCTGTTTAAGACCAGGCCGTGTCATGGCTGAAGAACTTTGGACCCCTCCAGTTCATGAGCTGCTGTTCGTTTGGAAGTTGAAAGGTTTGTGGCAAAAGAGGGAACACAGCAATGCCAACTCCCAGTGCTGTGCGCTGGGTATTCCATCATGCTCTGCCTTGAAATAGGTCTGCTGGCTTCTTAATGTACAAAATAAAACATTGCTGTTGCTTTTCAGGGTATTCACACTCACATGAATGGGGGAGGATGTTGTCCTGTGTGGATGTTATAGCAACAAATTTGTGTGGATAACTTTATGATCAACCTCACCTCCTCTCAAACATGGTCGGAAGAACCAGCAGAGTGCAATTAGCTGTGGGTACTGTCTAATTGCTGTTTGTGGACCAGGGGCTAAAGTAGCTAGCTGCCCGAGCAGCCTGAAGAGCAGCTGAGCCTTGTGGGTGCAGAAGGGCTCCTCTGGTGGGTGCTGCTGCAGCTCTAGCCAACTTCCAAGCACTGCATTTGCTCCATCTGGTGTTCCCTATGGGGAGGGAAGCTAATTCAGTCAGCAGGGCCTGGCATATCTCAACTGAAGCCTCAGCAGCAAGCAATTCCTTCTGCCAGGCCATTAAAACAGGGTAATTTAGGAAGGGATTATTAGTAGGTCCTCTCACTGGGACAGCTGCTCCGTTGGGTGGCACCTTTGCATTGAAGGGACATTGTCTTTTTTTACTCCCAGTCCCCTGCAGAGCAAAAAGCTTTATTGGATTCAGGTGAGGACCCTCAGGGAGAGGTTGAGCCCCCCCACCATGCTCTGGGTCACAAAGAACCAGCTGAGGAGTGTGACCCTGACCTTCCTGCTCCTGCTGTGGCCTCAGCCAGTGATACCCCGAGTCCTGCTGCTGCAGCCCAGCTTGCTCCTATTCAACAGGAACTGGCAGGGGTAAGTGCAAACCTGCTGAGGGGATGGAGGACATCCCTTCTGCTAGGGGTCTGTTACTGTTAAATGTAGGCAGCGTAGCTTGCTTGGTCTAGCTGTGATCTCCTTAGTCCTCTCTAAGCATTGTTTCAGTTGGTAGAAATGAAGATCCTTCCTTCCTAATGGGCAGAAAGCAGAAGGTGCGTCAAGGACGAATTCCAAAGTTTACTGTGTCAGCTGAGCATTTGCTGAGGGCTCTTTGGATGAGTGAGGAGCAGCTGTATGTGAGGTGGTGCCTCATAGCATTTGGAGGAGGATCCTTTATTCCTTCCCAGCCAGAGTGCTGTGACTTCACCAAATGAGTGGCTGATGCTGTTTGGTTGTGAGCTGCAGCTTTTCATCTTGTCATGCCAACCTTATAACACATGCCAATCCTTAGCAGATTAACAGCACCAAGACGCTAAAGCAGAATTTTGAATTTAAGTGCTTGATAAAGCTCTCAGTAATTCCAGCATAAGCTATTTCTACTAATGGTGCAGGTAAACACTTTTGGAAAGATGAGATGACTGAATGACTGCTACCTGCAGCCTTTCAGAGCAGTTTTAAAATTGGGCTTATCCTTTCTGCTTGGCGAGCCGTGGCTTCCTGGTGCAGGTGAGTCGTCATCCTTCATTGTGACTGTGGTTGTGTTTCATAGAGTTCTGCCTATGAAGGCTACTCCACGTGGGACACATGCTTCTTTTCCTTGCCCAGGGTGGGCTTTTTTGTCCCAATTCAGAATGAATAATGCTTACAAGGTACCAAACAGCAGGGAGAGACAAAAGCTGCCGGACTTGCTGAAGCTGTCATAGGCTTATATCTATTAGTCTGTAGCACCTGCAGTGCATGTAATGGCCCAGAAACAGTGTGAGGAAGCAGTGGGTGTAAGGGGGCAGTGGTGGCACTGTGGCTCAAGTGCCATGTGGTGGCTCAAGTGCCATGCGGTGGTTAACCTACACTCTCTTCCACTCTTACAAGGCAGCTGGGTGCCTTTAGAAAAGGTAATCTGGTTAATTAGAGATGTATCAAAACTGCAGGAGCTGCTATTGAGAAATATTTGTAACTTTTTTTCTAGCTGGATTTCTAGGTAGGGGAAAGGAGTAAGGAAGGTCTTACACTGGGGGAGCAAATGGGTCAGATCAGGGATTACTGGTTTGTCTCACAGCTCCTGATTTCCAGCAGCTGAATAGAGGGAAGTCATTTGGGTCACTGTGACAGTTCTGTATGAGGTGAGGTGGTCCTGGCTTTCGGTTCTGTTGTGTAGCTTATGTGTGTAAAAACAGTGCTGTGAAGTCCAACTGATAGCCTGCAAAGGGAGGCCTGAAATGCCTCCCTGAGGTGGAGGTGTCCTGACTGGTGAGTGCCCCCCTGATGGAGAGATACTGATTCTCCTTTCACACTAAGTGTAGTGACAGCATGTCTGGTGTGCTTGCGTTGGTTCTTAAAATGATAAATGTGATAACTTGGAGCTCGTGCTGTGGGTTTGACTTTTTTTGGGCAACATTGCATACTATATTCTTGATGCTTGAGTATCATTTAACAGTTTTAGGTGGTTTTGGAACTTGGGGAAGACACTTGTTGATTTTAAAGGAGTTCTGCACGTACAGATGTGCAGTTTGATGCAGATTGTGTGTCTGGCTGTGCTTTCTATACAGAACAGCTTTTTTCTGACTTTGAATACTGATTGCTGAAATAGAAGATATTGTGGATTTTCCACTTCAGCATTCAGGAATGTAGTGTTTATTGACAACAGGTGTGCCTAATAAAGCCTTATTTCAGTAATGTGGATTACTGGGTGAGTTATGTGGGGATGGTGTGGATCACCAAACACAGTATGTTGGAATGGGGAAACTATTCCTACAATTGCAAATAGCTCTTAATTCCTTACTGAGATTTCAAAGCTACATGACTGGGATGCTGGTAAAGTTGCTGTACTCTTCTGTTAGCTTAAAACAGAAAACTGTATTGCATAGGTAAAGGTGAATGTATGTGGGTAGATGTTGTAGTGAGAAGGTGGTGCTGCTGCTCCAGCCTCCTGCAGCGCATGGAATTCCTTGTGGGCAGTTCTGTGGGAACAGGGAAATGATGTGGGCTGGGCAAATAGAAGTGATGTAGAAATCCTCAGAAGAGGTGAAAACTTCAAATACCTCATACTGTGGTGAAGGGCAGCCTGTGATGCTGCCTGCTTTTCCTTCTGGTGCTCTGGAAGGTGCTACAGGAATGTCCATTGTTAATTCCTATCAGAACATCATAGGGTGTTTTGAAGACGGTCTCTCCCACGCTGGTGTTTTGTTGGAGGAACTGATATCCATTTTGTTAATTAGAAAAAGCGCTTTGGAATGAACTCCCAAATAACATAACTTCAGGGTGAGGGATTTGGGTTTGGCCAAAGCAGACTTTAGAATCACCGTTTTCATTACCTAGAAAATTGTGATAATCCCTGCATAGTCTCTGCTGAGAATATCAGTGCGTGGTTATGAATGTTGAGGTATCTCTGTTATTTGTAGTGCTCAGATGAAATTCAGCATGTGTATATGTGAATCAGTGTTTTTCCTTGAATGTATGTCACAGGTGGTGAAGAAAGGCTTTGGTTAAAGCTTCAAAAGACTGGAATGTTCAGTGTCTGATTTATTGTCCCTGTCCTCTGATTTCAGAGATCAGCAGATGGATCGAGTCCAGAAGATGGAGATGGTAAGAAATTTAATTGAAAGCTTAAGAAGTGCTGGTAGATAAATTGAGTTCCAAAAATAATTTTGTTTTTTCTACAGAATCTGATCGAGAGGATGGGAACTACTGTCCGCCTGTGAAGCGCGAGAGAACTTCATCCTTAACACAGTTCCCTCCTTCTCAGTCAGGTAAGTGTTAATTATTACTGTATTGCTGTATGAGCTGGGTTTCCCATTTCTGTTTCTCCTGAAAACCAATTTTGAATAATTGAACAACTTGTTTTTTTCTTAATGTATGTCTGCTGTGATGATCGCTGGGAATGTCAGCTTCACCTGGAGGAAAGGATCTTGTTTGGAAATCTATGACTTTGCTTTGGGTGTTTATAAAGCTTGTGGCTTGTCACAATGGGAACAGCATGAGCACTTTGTGGCTGTCTTAAAGTAGGTTATACCTACTGTATTTTACAGCTGCCATTATAATTCTTTGTTTTGCTTCTAGAGGAAAAGAGCAGTGGATTCCGGCTAAAACCACCAATCCTGATCCATGGTCAAGCTCCTAGTGCAGGTAAGTTCAATGTTTCCTGCAGAAGTAGAGTGAAACATTAGTAGTTGCAGCATTTTTAATGTATTTTGGAGTTTTCAGATGTATAATTGGAACGTGGCAAAACGTGTACGTAGACACATCAGAGCTTTGACTTGGATCAATCATGCATTTCTGAAATATCTCTGCTTACTGTGCTTTGGCTCACTCATGGTAATCCTTGGCTGTGTGAACAGTATTAAACTGGAACAAAAGGTTTACTTCAGGAGTGTGCTGAAATGATTCTTAGCTGTTAGTGTGTCTGCCCCCTCCTTTCTTCTCTCTGGTCTTTGAGTATAGCATCTTAATGGATTAAGGCTTCATTTTGATTTTCTTTGTTTTTTTTATCTTTTTTTTTATCATTGAAGCAATCTGAATCTTTTGGAATTGCTGTAGCCTTTTGGAGTTGATAAGTTTTGTTTTTAGGCTGTTTTATGTCAGGTGCCTTTTATTTTATTTTTTTTTTTTTGAATCAGAGCTGAGTTAAAGAGTTGTAGAGTTTTCAGCTTCTATTTCAGAGTCAGTATCATAAGCTCTCCTTGTATAATTCCAGGGTAAGCTAGAGAATATATCCAGCGGCCAGGAGGAGGAGGGTTACCTTCTCCGGGTAGGACTATTTCTTCACGGTGGGACAAGGCATGGGAAAGAAGGAGGGTTAAACTTTCTTTAATTGTTCCATTACGTGGTTCGTTGGAAGCACTTGGAGTTGGAAAAAAAACTCATTTTCCTACAACTCCTCATAGCTCTTAAAAACTTTTCCACTTGCAGGTCTCCCAAGCCAGAAACCGAAGGAACAGCAGCGAAGTGTGCTCCGTCCTGCGGTCCTACAGGCACCACAACCAAAAGCTTTCTCACAGATGGGTAAATGACACTTTTGCTTTCTGGAATGCAACAGAGGAGGAGCAGAAATACTAAATATCTTTTGTGTAGCACTCTGATTTTGCTCAGCAGCTGCCTTTGTTTTTCTGGGTTTCTCCTTTCTGAAAAGAAACATCTTACATTTAAAGTGTCTGTGTTGCATAAAAGGGTAACAACCAAGCCTTCAGTTTTTGTGTGGATGACAATCTGGCATTACCAGGCCCTGGACTTGGTAGTCCAATGCTTGATTTTTGAAATAAAACAACCTTCTAAGAGTATGGATTTACTGTCTCAACTGGTAGTGTCAGCCATCACATAATAAGCTGCTGCTTCCATGATAGATTTGCACTAGCTGCAAACTGACGTGAAACACCTGCATCACTAGCAGATGCCACCAGACTGAGAAACTTTCTGAAGCAGTGGCTCTGAGTTGCACTTTGCATTGTTAGCTGGCTCATGTTGATTGTTTGATGTCTTATGGAGGGCAGTATAGCTAATGGAATTAGGGATGATTGGAAACTGAAAGTTAAAACAAAGTTGTTTGAAATCCATGTCTCCTAAACTCTTATGCTTCTGTTTTTTGGAAATTTAGTTAACCTGAAACAGGAGTAACCTCAGCTGCTGCTGAATTTGGTGTTGAACCAAACATTTCTAGCTTGATTGTGCCTGTTGGCATAGGTTGGATTCTACAGCAGACTCATACAGATTTACAGTAGGAGTTCAGTATGTGTGTAGCTAGATCAGCCCAAAGAGGAGCCCTGAAGTACAAGATTTGGAGGAGTTTACTTGCTTGCAGTTGCGTGTGTTGAAGCCCCTGCAGTATTTCTACAGCCTGTAATGTTTTGCTGACCTGTTTGATACATTTGGAATTTTGTTGCTGCAAAGAGTTGCTGAATTCCTGTCCTTATGCCTCTGTATCACAAACCTGTCGTGCAAAAAATACTGTGGGAACTGTGTAGTTACCATTGCTGTGTTTCCTGTATTTAAAAAAAAAGAGAGAAAAGAGCATGCCATTTGCTATAGAGAACTGTTACTTCCTTTAGGATGCTCTAAATGTCTAGAAAATTAATGTCAGCTTCTTGTTTCTTGTTGCAGTTCTGAGCAGTGGGACCAATGGTGTAAATATCCCACCAGATTCTGCAGCAACATCAGAATCACTAAGTAATGCAACACTGAAAAGCTCTGACTCAGAAGACAAGGTGAGTTGGAGAAGGATTTAAAGGACAATTTGTCAGAACTTAAATATTCTCTGAATAGAATCTGTTCATGCAAGTGCAGGTCCATCAGAGATGATCCTCTACTTATCTGTATTATGTACTTCAGGAGTAATAGTAGGTTTTGCACTGTCCCAGTAGTACACTGTGGCTTTTCTTACTTGCTAAGTCAAGAACTGTAGCATGAACTTGATGAATTCAAATACTGTAGGCAAACCAGAATGGTTTTAGTAGTCATCTTGGCTCTGCAGGGAATAATATTTGTTTACTTTTCTGTTGTTTTCCTGACTTTAGTAAGGTCCCTGACAGATTTTTGCCAACATCATCTTTAAACCCAGACCAGGGAGATGTACTGTTTGTTTTTTTTTTTTTTCTTGCTTGAAGAGAGTGGTCGTAATCATTAATCAGTCGAAGGTTTTCAATTTATTTCTTTAGGCAGGAGAATGTCAGAAGAAAGAGTCCAACAGTACTTCAGATGATGACAGTGGTGAGAAGGCAGAACTAAATGCACAGCAAGCGTTTGTATTTGGGCAAAACTTAAGAGATAGAGTTAAGGTAAGTACATACTCATTATCTTGATTAAGTTGATGTATTTAAGTGAGGATAAAACACTGTGGAGCTGATCATTTGTAGTCACTGTTTGTGAAGTTGTTCAAAACAATTATATAATGGACTTAAAACCACTGTGTGTGTGTGTGTGTGAAGCCAGCAGCTGTGTGCAGCTTGGCTGTTCAGTAAAACTGGACTTCCAGTTATTTAATAAATTTATATGGCTGCTGTAAATAAAAGTCTCTACTGCATAAATAATACCTGAAGATCAGGGCAGTATAGTGTTTTCTCGTACCCTTTGGGTCATTCGGACGTTGCATTTTGCTCTTAAGATACTCCAGTGCAACCAAGATTTCACAGAAAAGGTAAGGAAAAAGGGGCAGTATGAGTTCAAACCTGAGCACAGAGTACTTGGATTGTTTGTACCTCCTTGTAGTACAGGTTTGTACAGGTTTCCTAGCATAACAGAAGGAAAAGTATAATACTGGGATGCAGACTTATTTTATGGTAGGAAGTCTTTGTGGAAGAGCTCGTTCCTAAGGGGAAATGAAGAGCTGAAGATTCTGTGGTTTGTAGTTAAAGCTGTCCTAACAGATATTATTTTTGTAGCTGGGAGATGAAAGTGATGAAACTGCTGATGTGCAGAATGCTGGCCTTCCAACATCAGACACACCTTCTGCAACAAACTATTTCCTACAGTACATCAGTTCCAGGTGAGACTACAGAGAATCCTATAGGGTAGTTGCCTAAATAGAATCATACCATCACAGAATGGCCTGGGTTGAAAAGGACCACAAACCTCATCTCGTTCCAACCCCCTGCTGTGTGCAAGGTCACCAACCGCCAGACCAGGCTGCTCAGAGCCACATCCAGCCTGGCCTTGAATGCCTCCACAGGGATGGGGATCCACAGCCTCCTTGGGCAGCCTGTTCCAGTGCATCACCACCCTCTGCATGGGAAAAACTCCCTCCTGATATCCAACCTAAACCTTCCCATCTCAGTTTAAAATGATTCCCCCTTGTCCTATCATTGTCCACCCATGTAAGCAGTTGTACCCCCTTCTGCTTATAAGCTCAATGAGATCTCTCTGGAGCCTTCTTCAAGCTAAAGATGATGGCAAATGTATCAAAGAAATGGAAAAATGTTTTCTCAGGATGTGTTCTTTGCTGATGCTCTGAGGTCTCTGTAGGTATGCTGGTTGCCAAAGAGTCACTGCAAATGTTTGCACATCTGTGTGAGTGATAAGGAAGAAAAAAGTTCAAAGAGAAGTGGTTTGTTCGTGATTCTGAACTCTACAGAGTAGTACAGATGATCCTTACAACTAAGCAGAAGGTCTTTGAGAGACTTTCTGAAGTCATTGTGTCAAAAGAGATTTGGTGGAGATATGCATGAGCTGAGGCAGCCAAGAGAAAGTGGCGCAGGTTTTACTTGTGCACCAATCAGCTCTGAACTGACAGTCTTCACTTAGGATAAGAAAAAACCACCTTGATGTTGCTTTGTGACAGTGTTGGCTTATAGTAGTGGTAAAAAAAATCAAGTAGTATTAAAAAGGGCAGAATTTCTTCTTTTACAGCATTGTCAGTTCAAGTAATTACTTGGAAATTTGAGGAAGGACCCAGTGTGTGATAGTGCTCCACATCTCTGCTGCTGGGAGAACCTGAGATGCAGATTGTTTGAGGTCATGGAATAACTATGGAAGCATTGGTGTGTGTGCTTGCCTTGCCTCTACTTCAAGTTTTTAAGATCCTGTTGTTCCCCTGTGTGGCCTTCAATGCAAAGCAGGTGTGAGGAACTTGTTTTGCACTCTTAGTCCTGCTTGAGGTTTCACAAGATGCACTGGGCAGGTAGAGAACATCAGAGTGACCGTGTATGCCATGCCAGTGTCTATCCAGAAACATTTCTTATTTCTAAATTGGAGACACCTTCTAATGTGTGGGCTTCAACTATCTGTATCTTTCAACCCACGTAACATCCACTGCTATATCTTGAGTCTTCACTGGGGAAGATTTACTCATAGTAAGTCAGTTGAGTGCTTCTGAGTTTGCCTTTTTTTTGTTGTTTAAACCAACAAAGTTTTGAAACCAAAACCTACTCCAGTTAAACCTACTTCAGATGGCAAAGATGTGAGGGCAGTCAGACAACATGAGAAGCAGTTAGTGATTTTTTTTTTTTTTGGAAAAAAACCTTTCTGTTGCCCTTTCCAAGCAGAATTTAAAGTCTGCTGGTAAAAATGTCACATGGGGGAGGCTGCTTGTTCTGAGGGAGATGTAACAGCTGAGACTTGATGGTGGGACTTCTCGGGAAAGCTGTAGTGTTGCAGCTCATCTGATGAAAGGTGTTACTCATCCCTGCTGCCTCTGCTTCAGCTGTGACACTGCAGGTCTTTGTTTCTGCTCTTCCCCTGGCTGTCTCTGAAAATTGACCTGAGAATGTGTAGTAGTTGGAGTTTGCTCGCTTTCAGTGGAATTTTATCAGTAAAGGATAAATGCATTTTACTGACAGAAACTTTTTTTTCCCTTCCAGTATAGAGAACTCTACAAACAGTGCAGATGCATCAAGCAACAAGTTTGTTTTTGGACAGAACATGAGTGAGCGAGTCCTAGTGAGTATCCACTGCTTGTGAAACATTGCCATCTTCTGTGCAGCTTCTGCTATGGGTTCTCACTCAGGAAACATGAGAACTTTTAATTGCACCTCTCACTGGAGTGCTGTGTACGTAACTGAGGGAAATCCAGGGGTGTTGTTGTGAGTTGCTGTCTGCAGCTGCAGTGCTGTCCGTGATTTCCCTGCCAAGCAGCACCATGGTAAGGAGGTGTCCCATCTCCTCTGTGATGTGTATGGTTCTCAAATCCAAGCAGTTTAAATATGGGACAGCTTGCTTCTTTGCAGTGGCTTCTTCAGTATAAATACCTGAAGATGTTGCTCTCTTCCAAACGGACAGAATGTCAGTCACAGGACTCTCCAAAGGATGGGATTCCAAATCCAGCAGCAATTCTTTGCTCAACTGTTTACCAGCCCCAGGTGTAATTCGTAGTGCTTTACTGTTTTCTATTTGTTTTATTGTTATGCTGTTGCAAAAGGGAAGCCCTTCATGCTGTGCATTCAGAACTACCTCACTGCTGAGCAGGGAGGCGAGCTCAGTGTGTCTTGAGTAGAACTGTAGCTGAAATTGATTTGTTTTCTTTGAGCAGAGCCTCAAATTAAGGGCTGAAATTCGGTTTCAGTTCAGGAGAAAACGATTTGAGTTGTTTTCTAGGTCAGGTTCCATCCAATTCCTTGGCCTGGGGTAGTAACGCGGCTCTTAATGTGAAAGCAGTGTCATTGGGATGGTTCTTGTATGTGGTTTATAAACAGCAGTGTCATCTCTCTGTAAATCATCACTAGTCTTGTTCTGCAAAGCTAAAATCAGTGTATGCTTTCCTCTTCTGTTTATCTCATTTTCTTTTTTTGTGATAGAGTCCACCAAAATCAAATGAAGGCAGCACAGAGAGTAATAAGGAGAATGCTGCTACGGAGTCTGGGTCTGAATCATCTTCTCAGGAAGCCACACCAGAGAAAGGTAAAAGCTGAAGCAGTGTTTTAGGAATGGAAGTTAAGCCTCGGTATCCTATAGCTTTGTTTTTAAAAAAAAAAAAAAAAGTAAATGTTGCTTTTATTGTTGAATCTAACCAAAGGTAGAGCCTTTTGGGGTGGGGTTGACATATTGGATGCTATAGATGGTCTTGTCTTTGTCTCTTATGTATAACCTGTACAGGCTGTGCTGTCTTTCATGGGTTTTCTGCTGCAACGTAATTGTATTCAGCAATGAAAGCAGCAAGCGTGAGCAGGTACTTTGGCCCTATGCAGTGTAGCAGAAGTGTGGCAAACTGTTTGTAACAAAACCCTATTGTACATCTGGTAATTGAACGCTTGAGGCAGATGCGTGTTGTGCTGTGTAGGTGCACCAAATGTGGTGCTGGGAATCCAGCAAACAGTTCTCAGTTCCAGACTTCTGGGGCTCCTTGCAGTTCTGTTGCCATCTTCTGTGATTTTTCTCTGAATTGGGGTGTACCTGTGAGACCCTTAGAAGCACTGTGTAATGCATTGTTCTCAAAATAAACTTTCAAAATGTTGTTCAGCTAATAATATTTCAGAGTCCCTGGCTGAGTCTGCTGCAGCCTATACGAAAGCAACAGCGAGGAAGTGCTTGCTAGCGAAGGTGGAGGTGATTACTGGGGAGGAAGCAGAAAGTAATGTTCTGCAGGTAAGAAGCTAAGGCAGAGGATCTCTGAGCTTGTGGGGATGACTGTGAGCATCCAGGGAACACACACCACCCTATTCCCAGCTGCTCAGCCCACCTTCTCCATCTGTAATGTGCTTTCAGTTGCTACAGTGCGGGGTTGGGATATTTACTATTGGATCCCTACTCAGTTCTTTCTTAATTTCCTCTTCCCAAACACATTTCAGCATTTGGACAATCCTGGCAAATCTGAAGCACACTTTCTGCATGTCAGTTCAACTTGTATTCCTGTACAAAGCAATCATAACATCTGTTTTCTCAGACCAAGCAAGAAATAATATATAATAATGGCAAGATGGGAGCAGGGCAGGAAGAAGGGAGCTGTGGAAGCTTGCACCCTATCTGAATGGCGTTCTTGCTTTTTGATTTTGAATGCAGGCATTCTTTAAGAGTATCTACCTTCATAAAAGCCTTACCATATCAGCATAAATTGAGGGATCTGTTGCAAAAGACATGATATGTCTACAAGCAGTTCAAAATCCCAGTATGAAATTGGGTTGGTTTTGACCAGCTAGATGTCTGAATATGATGAAATATAAAACTGCTTCAATCGAGCACTGTGCCACAGAGGTGTTTTCTGTTGCAGATTCAGTGCAAGCTGTTTGTATTTGATAAAAACTCTCAGTCTTGGGTGGAAAGAGGTCGAGGGCTTCTGAGGCTCAATGACATGGCTTCAACGGATGATGGGACGTTACAGTCTCGACTGGGTAAGAGAAACCAGGGAAATGAGGTACTGGGTGAGAGCTGTATTGTTTTGCAGGATGCTTCCATGACACACAGTACTGTCCACTTTGTTTTAGCTACAGCAACTCAAAGTGAAATTTGGACCTTTTCTCTCTCTTGAAGACCATTTAGTCCAAAGAGAATATATGACAATATCTTCCTATTGTAATAAATGCGTTCCGCTTGCTTACTTTTTTCCCCTAAAAGTGAGCCCTACTTACCAACCAAAATATTTGACTGGAAATTCATGGCAGTCTTCAGTGTGAGCTTTCTGCTCTCCAGGACCAGGTGCCTGTGGGCCTTTCTGAATGGTGCACGGTGGTTCGGACTGGTAGGAATGAGCACTGGCCTGAGGTCATCAGCTCAGATCTGACCACTGAACTTTGATGTGTTCATGTGTGAGCTTTAGGGCATACTTAGTCCAGTTATCTTCAGTTCACCTCAGCAGTCACAATGAGATTCCCTTGATGTTCTTTGTGTGAGACTTCAGTGCTCCGCCAGTCCCACTCCATTAAAAAAAAAAAAAGCCATCTTGGCTGTGCTGAGCTCCCAGTTGTCTTTTTCTACCTAACCCATCTCATGTGTTTGCTTTAGTGATGAGGACTCAGGGGAGCCTCAGGTTAATCCTAAACACCAAGCTCTGGGCTCAGATGCAGATTGACAAAGCCAGTGAGAAGAGCATCCGGATCACCGCCATGGATACAGAGGACCAGGGGGTTAAAGTCTTTCTTATATCAGTGAGTACGGTTGTCATTTACACCACAGTATCCCTACTCAATAGGCACTGCCTGCATTTGTGTAACATTTGTGTGGATGCAGAGGTGGTAGATGAGACAGGTTGGGCTGTGTGGGAGCAGTGCCTTACGAAGTAAGGTAACCATCTCACTGAACTGAAGCTAATTTGGGGTGATGGTGGTAGCAGTTATGGTGAGGAATTCAATGATGTGAAAACTGAGCTTCATCATATGCAGAAGGAAGCTTTTTCAAATAGGTGATGATGTTCACAGAATACTTTGTCTGACATCTAAAATGACTCTTTTTGGAGCTGTACGCTGACCATAAGCTTCGGAGAGTAAAAGAAGAACATATGAGAAAGCTGTGACAAAACTGAGAAGTAGGCCTTACTGCGGTGTGTTGAATGTTTCATTCTGTTTTAATTCCTTGCACTTCTTTTCTTGTTGCTGAATACTGAAAACCACAGGCGAGCTCTAAGGACACAGGGCAGCTGTATGCTGCACTGCACCACCGGATCTTGGCGTTACGGAGCAGAGTGGAACAAGAGCAAGAGGTCAAGAGTGTGGCACCAGAGCCAGAAGTAACACAATCAAATGAGGAGGACAGCGATGACGATGTCCTTGCACCTTCAGGATCAGTGGGAAGCGGTAAGCAAGAGAGAGATGCCATTAACAACCAAAAGCAAATATCAGTACTGATTGCTGAGTAGAGTGCTGTCTGCAAGGCAGGAGGTTCCCAGAGGGAGGGGGAGGAGTATAACTGTTTCCATTGTATGCAAAGAGGCTGTAGTTTAATGAAGCACTGCTTAGCAGTTTGAGGGAAGGCTTCTTTCTCCTGACTTTGGGCCATCTTTACTTTGTCTTCCTATGGCTCAGTACATCCCCTTTTTTATCCCAAGATCAGAACTCCATCCTGGTTCACTGCAGGAGAAACAATTGTAAAGTGGGATTGGGTACAAAGGGGAAAAAATAGCAGTGCGGATTTGGAGAGGCTGGAAATGGAGCTGGTGGGCTCTGGGTGCTGCTGGGATCCCAGAGCCAGATTGGTCAAGAGCATAAAGTTCTGCAGTGGGCGGAACTTAATTGGCAGAAGAAATGTGAACTGAGGGGAGGGAAACCAGCGTTCTCATCTGTCAGTGAGATGCCAACTCTGAGCCATGGTAGGCGTCTCCAGTGGCGTCTTAGTTTGAGTCAAGAAACAGAGTGTGTGACACAGCTCCTGTCTGTTCCAGGTCCCAGCGATGAGCGTGACGGGCAGAACGCCGGCAGCACATAGCAGACGTGAGCCCCCTGCTTGCAAGGCTGCTACGAACACCATCTTGCAGGCGTCTCTCTGGACCCCCCAGGCCAGCTCTTGTTTCAGGCAGTGTTGAAGGCTCCAGGACTTAAGAACTGTGCATCCCCGTTCTGTTGGTTTGGTTTCTTGGTCTGGATCAGTAGATTCCACACACACACAAAACAGCAGACTTGGAAACTACCTGAATGTGGTTTGGGACGTGAGAAAGCTCATCATATTGATGAGCCAAAAAAAAAAAACACAAACAAAACCAAACACTTCCCCTCTTCCTTGTAATTGAGATGGCACATTACAGCTTGTCACGGCTTTCCATTGGGACCTTGTGACTGTTTCTTCAGTAGTTCATGTTTTGCAGGCCTCCGAGATGGAACTTTCTGACATGGTTCCAACAGGAATTTGGCTTTTTTAACCCCGGTTTCTCCCATCAGAGTCTTTGCCACCCACAGGGAGACCACATCCCTGCACCCATGGACTGCCCTCCTGGCTTCGTGCTCCTCTGGGACAGCAGATGGGGCAGCTGAGGTTGTGTGCTGAATCCTGAGGTAGGTGGTGGGCAGTTCCGTTCCCTGCCCTGTAAACAGAGAGAGACAGACATCGCTTTGGGATTCACCAGAGAAGCTTTTCTTTTTTTTAACGTTGTTAATAAGAGACTCTGAAGTCCACAGGACATTTTGTTAACTCTTCTTTCTTCCCATTTCATCATTATTTGGGGGGTTTATATTGTGGTGATAACGTTTATATTTTATTTTAGTTTTTTCAATAAGATGCTCTTGTGTGTTGAGAACGTGAAACCATTGTTTTGTACTGTTCTTTTCTGTTAATATTTAAGGGAGAGCTAAGCCACTCTATATCATAGATGTTGCATACAGGTTTTTCTTAGCAAATTCTGTTTCTGTGGCTGCAACGAAGCATAGGGAGGCATACAGGTGGCACCTGCAGAAAGGTGGATGAGCAAACAGCTGTTAGCCCTCTGGAGAACCAACGAGGCTCATGTGATGAGCTTGCTCAGCCATTAAAACAAACCCATTGCAAAGCAGCTCTCATTGAATGGCTTGATTCAGCAAGCCATGTAAGCACTTGCCTGACTGAACTACACGTGAACCATCCGACTGAGGTCAACGCAGCTATTCCTGCTTCGAGCCGAGTACGTTTTTAATGATCTTGCTGAATTAACAGCCTTAATAGAAAATTAACTTTTAACCCCTCCCGCCCCTCTCCTGTTTCCTGAAGTCTTGCAGCATGAAGAATAAGGTGACATTGCCGGCTTTGAGCAGTTTGGGCTGAAGGATGTTGTGTTCTGTTCCACCCCAATAAAAGCCAGAATGTGTTTCCCTGTGTGTAATTCTGAGGTGCTCCTGCTGTAGGTGGAACCAACGCGTGGTCTCAGTGCTTCCTCACTGTGGGGTGAGAGTTGGGTGGCCGTTCTTCTCCCTGGAGTGTAGGAAGTGGTTGCTTTCCTTTCTACAAACACATTACAGATTGGAGAATGGGCCGTATGTCTCTGCAGGCTGTCTTAGCAATGCTCGTTACCATCACCCGTGTTGGTCATGCAAGATGCTATTAAACTGACTTCTCACTGCGTACTGCCTTCCCCCTTGTTCTTTGGTCTCAGAAGGGGTTATGGAGCAGTTGAAGGACACCTATGGGAGGCTTATAGGGGTGCTATGGGGCACACCTGCACTTGGTTGGGCTGGTGTTCCCCCATATGGATCTTGTGTAAAACTGCTGCTAATCGTGGGACTGCACCATAGTCCCCAGTACCCCTATTGCCCCACAGATCCTGTACAGCCACACCATGGTGCAGCTGGGAATCTGTACCTTCCAGCCCCACTGTGAGACCCTGTAGCTGCCCTGCTGAGCCCAGTAACCCCATGGCACCCCTCAGGGCCTGCAGAACATAGCTGGCAGGAGTGCAGGGCTGAGCTGGAGAAGGTAATGTGTGGGGTGTGGGTGGAAGATGGGGGGTGGAAGGTGCAGATCCCCAGTTGCATCATGGTGTGGTTGTACAGGATCTGGGGTGGGTGGGGGGCTGTAATATGGGTAGGGGGACTTTAGTGGTCCCATGATCAGTAGCAGTTTCACAGCTAACTGGTTGGGGGAATAACAATTCCTAGGTGTGGATCTGCCCCATAGCACCTCTAGAGCCACCCTACAGCAGCTGCTTCATGGCCCGCATTAGCAGTAGGTGGGTCCTTAGCTGCTGCCTGGGATTAACCCGAGTCCACAGAACGGAGAACCAATGCAAAACCATCCTCGTCAGCATCTGCCCTTGGAGCTTCTGTGTGAGCCCATGCCCTGACCCCTGCGGTGCTCTGTGGTGACCTGTGGGCCTGGGAGGCAGAGACAGCTTGGCTGTAGGAACTGAAAGCAGGAAGAGCTGCAAAGCCCAGCTCCTTCCTCTGCCTCTGATCTCCTTGCCCGCTCTGTGCCGTGGCTTCTCCCGGCAGTGTTGAAGCTGCCTGCCAGTGCAGCAGAGCCTTCCCCTTCTTTCCCGGGAAGTCAGAAAGAAAGGAGCCCTCTTTGACACCGCCAACCAGCTGAGGTCTCGCGCAGAATCCAGCTCTCCCCGGTGCACCAACCAGGCTGCCGCCCCCAGGTGGGGAGCGCTGGAACCTGGGGAGAGCTGCAAAGGAGCTGCCTTGAGGCAGGGGAAGGGGCGCGTCTCTGTGCGAGGGACGCTTGTCCCCGGGTTGGAAGTGGCGCGGCCGTTGGGGCGTGAAGCACGGGCTGCTCCGCGTGCAACCCTCAGCCCTTTGCGGTGCAGAAGCCAGAAATGACGGGGCTGGTCTGCGCTCGGATGGAGGCTTTTTCACGGAGCCGTGACGCGGCAGCGCAGTTAAAGCGGGAGGTGGTGCTGAAGCACAGCAGATGAGCTCGGCTGCTCCAAAACCCACAGTTTCCCTCCCGGCAGCTGCGGGTGCTGATACAGGGCCCGTCCAGCCTCTGCTGCCAGAAGGGAGGCAAAGCAGCAGGAGAGCAGACACCGAGGGGTCATGGTGAGCGCAGGGGAGCGGCGGCCCTTGGGTTCCGGGTGCTGGAACATGGTTCAAAATGTGGCCCTGATGAAGAGGAGGAGGAAAGTGCCGGCGCTGTGTGCGTGCCACAGCCTGCAGGCTCTCAGTGGGGCCGAGGTTGGAAGGAACGCAGGAAGGTTTCCGCTGCGGTCTGCTCACAGCCGGGCTGAGCACAGAGCTACCTTGGGTGGCTTTGGGCACTGCTCTATCATCCAAAATCTGGGAAGAAAACTCCAATGTGGTGTCAGAAAGCGGCATTCCTTTATTCCTCACAGTACGTACCGGTGACAAATCAAGTGCACGCTCACGGCGTTCTGCCTTTAAACCACTACGACATACATATGCAGTAAATTGGCATGCATATTCATTCCTTCCCAAGAACCCAATACAGGCTAATATCCCTTGGGGCATGCGTGGTAGCATTCAGGCTGGTGACACCACACGAGGGCGTATGACTTCCTCCAGTCGCGGCCCGTCGGTGCCTCCACGCCCTGACGGCGGTTGGGGTTGTTGCGGCGATGCGGAACTGATCTCTGCAGGAACGGCACCGCACGGGGGCAGGGAGGAGGTGGGAGCACCGGCCCGTCTGCGCTGATCTCGCGAGAGGCGCGTTTCGATCTCCCGAGAGGCTCGCCTCGATCACCTCGCGAGAAGCGCGCTTTGCTCTCGCGAGAGCGCGGCCGTGCCCGTGCCCTTGCGGCGCCATGGCGGGGTACTGGGACGGCCCCGAGGGCGAGCGGTGCCCGCAGCGCACCTGGCTGACCACGCGGGTGGGCGCCGCCGCCGGTGAGGGCCGCTGAGGGCCGGCGGGGGGCAGGTTCCGCACGGCCCCGCTCCCGCTGACGGTCCCGCTCTGCTTGCAGGCCTGCTCGGCTCGGCGTACCGCATCATCCTGCTCCGGCCCGGCTCCGCGCTCGCTGCGCTGCAGATGGCGGCGTCGGACACCGTGACCATGGGTAAGCGGTGGGTGAGGGGGCGGCCTCGTAGCCCTCAGCCCCGCGCGTGCCGAAGGCCGCCTGTCTCCATCCCTCCCAGCCCGGCGTGAGGCACCCGCAGCTCCGCGCCCCGCCGCCCTCTGGGTTCCCATTTCCATTTCCCCCAACGCCCGGCCCGGTGTCCCCTCCAGTAGTTCAGAGCCCTTCCCCTCCTCCCGGTGCTGCCTGCGTTTTGTGGCTGTACAGCAGAGCGCTGCTGCCGTGTCCCCTTTGGCCGCCTTTCGTGTTCGAGTGCCCCTTTAGCGCTGCATAGCAGGCATGGCAGCATTAGAAGCTGCTGCTTTGAGTGCCTGAGGCCCCAAGCCGGCAGAAGGAGCATCCTGTGCTGAGTGCTACAGAACCAGGATGAGAACACGGACTGTGTTCTGTATTTACAGCTTAAAATAATGCTTCTTCTGCAGCCTAGAGCAGAAGGTTCGTGTTTTCAGTGCTTACACGTACTCCTGTACACGCATACGACAAAGTTCCTGGACAGAAGCATAATGGAAGCAAATGTACCTCACTTCTCTACTTCACATCAGTTAGGCGTTACACTTGATAAATGATGGCTTGAAGAGCAAAGACTGTTTTTGACAGCAGAAGGAAAATCAGCGTTTCTCCACATCATTCATCGGCTGCTTCTTGCCAAGGAGAAGCAATGTAGTTATCGTATTGTAGTCTGCAAGGGAGAGGGTGCTGGAGGATGAAGCAGCAACCCAAGGGCTGTTCCAGCTGCAGGGTGAAGCCCACAGCCCCTGGCACACGCAGTTTTCATTACACTCACCTCAGTTTTCAGTGCCTGTGCCGCCTCTATCTCTCCCCCAGCACCTCTGCTGTGAACCAGAAGCCAGTCTGCCTGTGACCCGGGTCTGCAGCCGCCTGCTCAGCTCTTCAGTAGCGATTTGAGCCGTAAAAGCTCATTATGACGGCCCAGATCACATCACCAATTATTGCTTGGATAAACCTTGTAATCCCAAACCAGCATGCTGAGTCCTCCTACTGCGTCACATCTGAAGATAACTGCATGCTGGGGAGGCCAAGCCTGAGCAGCTGAAGTCCTGAGGGTTTTTTCCTTGTTCCAGAGCAGAGAAAGCAGAGAGCTGAGGGGCTGTGGTCCGTGGGCGCTGTTTCCTGAGTGCTCTTTTTAGCTCAGCATAATCACATTTGGTGCCAGAAAACTGCAGAGCTTTGTAACAACGGGCTTGCAGTTTATCCGTTACCGTATAGACTTCATTGTGGACGTTTTTGTGTTGGTGTTGTTCCCAGGAAGGGTGGAGTCTGGAGATGGTGCTGTGCCCCATCTCTCGTCAGAAATCCATATGGTAAACCAAAGCAGCTTCGTTTTCTTCTTTCTTTCCAGAGGAGCTGCTGGTGGCTCCGTGCCTCCCAGCAGCACTCTTTGCCTGAAGAGCTTCTGCTGAGTTTCTCTGCCTTCTGTTCACAGCTACGCTGGGCGCCGTGTTCGGGCTGACCACCTGCATCAGCGCTCAGGTGCGGGAGGAGCCCGAGAGCCCCCTGGACTATTTCATTGGGGGCTGCACCACAGGAGCTGTCTTAGGAGCCAGAGGTAAATGTGGGTGGTGAAAAAGCCACCTCGGTGTCAGGCTGATTTGGCAGCTTAATCTCTTCATCTCTGCGTGTGAATTCCGTTTCGCGCCGGTTTCGCTGACGTTTCGCTGTGTGGCTCTGCTCAATAAATAGTGCTGCAGGGGGGGACCGGAGCTGACATGGAGGAGATTTACAGCACGAGGACAGAGCTGACCCAGCACGGCCCGTTATAACTGCTGATAATTTGAAATTGCGGGATATTAAAAATGTTGTTGTGGAAATCTGTGTCATCTTGGCAACAGATGTGATTTATTGCACATGGAAAATACGATCTGTCATCTGTTTTGTGAATTCCTCTTGCAATGCGAGGGCCGAGCTGTGTCTTTCAGCTGTCACTCCCATGACGTTTCCAGGCTAGGTTAAGCCCTGCAGACACCGATACAGCTCTGCTCTCTGGAGGCATTTGCAGACTCAGTAGTAAAGGACTGAGAGATTTTATTTTTAAGTTCCAATTGTGGTAAAATCGGGTTTCTCTGGTTGCTGAGCTGAGAGTTTGAAGCAGTGACTGTTGCAGTCATCGAGGTAAGCAATTAGGGTTTCCCTGTACAGTGAGACAGGGCAGTGGGTTATAGATGGCTGTATCCCAAACCGGGCTGAAAGCGTGAGAGAGAACTTGGAAATAAATACACTTCTCTGGTTTCTCTTGACAACCAGCGGTTCTTATGGTCAGAGAATGCATAGAGTCTGACCTGCCTTGCTTGGTGCCTTACAGATCTTTTTACTGCTTGTTTTTTTCCAGCTCACAGTTACATGACCGGAACCGTCGCATGTTTGGGCTTTGGAACTACTGCTGCATTAATGAAGATAGGGAATAAGGAAGGCTGGAGGCTGACGGGGCCTCCCAAGCTGTAAATGTGCCATTCCACCCTGCAAGCTGGATCTTGAGTGCTGTATGTAATGAGACGTTGTGTAATAAAGAGTACTGTCATTAGGTGTGCTCATCATCCTGCTGTTGGTAGGACTGGGCTCTTGCAGAAGGGAGGCGTGAGGAGAGGCCGAGAGCGCCGTGTGGTTCATCCCGGAGAAGGGGCTGTGAAGAGGAGCTCGGATCGGATCTCTTCACAAGTTCACGGTTAGGAAAAGACATTCAGGTGTGGGTGAAAGCGTGGAGGGTGATGAGCATGGGTTACAGAAAGGGAACTTGTGCCTAGGTAGAAAGATCTTACGGTTGGGATGGATCACTGGGAAATGGGCCCAGGGAAGCTAGGAAACCGTAGCTTTTGGGGACGCATAATTCAGCCAGATGTGGGAATAGGAGGGCACGGGGACAGGAAGTTTGGGGATGGGGAAATAGGGGTGTGGGGCCGGGAGGCAGCGGGGATGGGACAGCGCGGGGTTCGGGCACTGCCTGCACCCTCCTGCCCGAGAGGGGAAAAAATCCCGGCGCCG
Source organism: Alectoris magna (assembly GCA_030625065.1). Taxonomy (NCBI): domain Eukaryota; kingdom Metazoa; phylum Chordata; class Aves; order Galliformes; family Phasianidae; genus Alectoris; species Alectoris magna. The sequence continues at coordinate 459,802 of CM060586.1, forward strand.
TCCTCCCACCGCCGTCCTCAGGGAACCCCGCCGTCCGACCGCCCCGTCCCGGGCGCCGGGGCCACGGCCCTCCCTCCAGGCCTGTCCCAGCTCCGGCGCCGCGGCCACGTGTCCAGGCCGGGCTATAATTACCCGCACGCATTCCTGGGGGGTCACGGCAGCGTCCCGGAGCTGCGGCGGGCGGTAAGGTGGGATGAGCGCGCGGTCGCAGCGCGCTGCGCAGCACAGCAGAGCAGGACGTGGCACGTGGCACGCGACAGCGCTGCGAAGGACGCGACTCCCTGCAACGTGCGGGGGGCTGCCGTGCTCTGCTGGGGGCGGGGACGGGGCGCGGAGCGGGGCGTGCGCGGCAGGGTCAGCGCGGTGCGGAGCAGCCGCCGTGCGGGGGGACGCGCCGTGCGTGGTTTGCGGTGTGTGGGATGGAGAGATGGCTCTGCGGGGAGCCGGGCTGGCAGAATGGTGCTGGTGGTGGTGGAGGAGCAGAGGTGGTTGTGAGGGTGGGGCGGCAGCTGGGGGGGAGGGATGATGGGGGACGCTGGGCTGTGGGGCTGCAGCTTTCAGGCGGATTGGCTGCGTGCCTATCGTTTCATCCCGTGCTGTGCAGCAGAGGGTTGAGCGCTGAGGCAGATGGGGGGCATCCAGCTCAGCTAAGGGACGGGAACAGCCCACAGGTCTCATCTGTCGTGGCAAGAGGCATCAAATTCAACTGTGGGGCAGCAGTAGAGCGTGGTGGTCTCAAGCCTTTGGCAATGGCTTGCCATGGGGCAGCGTCAACAGCAGCCCCTGTGCCCACCCGGGACAACCTGGCTGTGGAGGTGGCACCCTGACCTCACTCCACGTGTTCCCACAGGCAAGATGTGGGTCGCAGAGGGGCCAGCCCCAGCCCAGTGGCACCTGCGGGACGGGGCCCACGCCAGACACTTCCTGGCCATGGCCAATGACCTCCGCACCGCGGGACAGCTGGTGGATGTGGCCGTGGGCCCGGAGGGTGACGTGGCCCATGCTGTGGTCTTAGCCTCTGTCAGCTCCTTCTTCCTATGTTTCCTGGAGGACAGGAACCAAGAGATGCGCCGGGGACCCCCATCTCATATCCCCCTTCCACCAGGGGCCACACTGTGGGGCTGGCGGGCTCTTCTGGCCTTTGCCTATGAGGGAACTGTGCCCCACGGCAGGGAGAGGGAGGTGGAAGAGTCCGCTCGTGTTCTGGGGGCCCCACGGGTGGTGGCTGCCTGCGCACCCCGGCTGGAGAGCGACCACCAGGAAGGGGGTCCTGAGGCCCTGGAGGAGCAGTGGGAGACACTAAGAGCCATGGAGCAGCTCCACGCCAGCGGCCTGGGCTGTGACCTCCAGCTGCAGGCAGGGGATGAGGTCATCCCAGGTGAGCTGGGGGGGGGTGTCCCATGGGCAGAGAGGGGACAGTGTACATTGGGTCCCCTGGGGGGGGAAGCAGTGCCTGCCTCCAAGCAGGGATGGGGTGGGAGGTGTCCTGTGGCTGGTCCTGTGGGGATGGAGGGGGGAGATCAGTGGGGGATGCCTGAGAGTCAGAAGGTCACTTAGGCACTGGGTCCTCCTCCAGCCCCCATCCTTTTTCCTCCTTTTCCCCAGTTCAGCGGCTGGCCCTGAGCTGCTCCTGTGACTTCTTCCGGGCTCTCTTCACTTGCCCCATGCGGGAGGCGACCCACGACCCCGCTGCCCCGCTGACCACAGGACTGACGCCCACGGAGCTGCGCCTCCTCCTCTCCTTTGCCTACACAGGGGCCGTGGTCGGGCCGTGGCCCGCGGTCCTGGAGGCAGCCGAGACCTCTCTGCGCTACCAGGCCTGGGGGCTCCTCACCCTCTGCCTGGATGTTTTCACCCATGGCCTGACCCCAGAAACTGGCCCGGATGTGCTGGCCTTTGCCGTGGCTTATGGGCTGGCCCAGGTGAGCCGCACAGCAGAGGACTACGTCTTGGCCACCTTCCCCACCGTAGTGGCCACTCCAGCCTTTCTGGATCTTCCTGCCCACCTTCTGATCCGCCTCCTCCGCTCTGATGGTCTTAATGTCCTCCATGAACTGGAGGCTTTGGAAGCGGCATCCCGGTGGCTGAAGGCCAATGGAGACGGCCAAGAGGACCTAACCAAGGAAGTTCTGTCATCCGTTCGCTTTGCCCTCATGTCCGGCCAGGAGCTGAAGAAGATCCCATCGGTGACCGCAGGGGTGGCGGACCCAGGGCTCCTCCGCCAGTTGGTGGTGCAGAGTTTGGCCCCCATGGCCCAGCTGCCGTGCCGGGTTCGCTCCTTGCAGGAGGTGTTGGTGGTTTGTGGAGGAGACAAACTGACGCCAAACATGGCTGCCCGGAAGCCCAGCAGAAGCCTCTGGTTTGCCCACCGCTACCTCAACGCCGTGGGGCTGGTGAAGCATGTGGAGTGGAGGGCATTGGGGCAATTTCCCGATGGTCCACGCTTCCGCCATGCTGTGGCTGTGGTAGGCAACACCCTCTACGTCCTGGGTGGAAAGCGCTACTACGGGGTCCACGACACCCTGGCCAGTGTCTACAGGTGAGGGCCACGTGGGGTTGGAGGAAGCAGCGGGGGAGGGAGAGCTGCTGCATGGACCCCGGGCTTCGCGTGTGGCCCCGAGATGCTCCGATTGTCTCCTGGAGCTGCCACGAGGTCTCAGGGCATTGTGGCATTGGTGTTGCCAGGAAGGAGATGTTCCTGTGCAAGGGGACCGTGGAGCCCCAGGGAATTGTAAGGTTGGCTGCCTGTGGGTGGGTTTGTTGCTCACGGCAGTGCCGACATCACCTCGTGCCATTGTGGATAGCAGCTAGCCTCCCGCCCCCTTTTCTCTCAATCCCAGGTATCAGCCCATGGACAATTCCTGGGAGCGCCTGGCCAGCATGACCTGTGGGCGAAGCTACTTTGCTGCTGTGGCGCTTGAGGGCTCCATCTATGCCCTGGGGGGCAGCTCGGGTGATCTCTACTGCACGGACACTGTGGAGTGTTATAATGTGGCTGCTGACACCTGGAGGTGAGACCTCCCCACTTGGATACCTGCTTTCCCCTGCCTTAGCAGCCCCTGGCGTTGGCCACTGGTGCCCGTTGAGTGCTCTTTGTGTCGCTGACACTCCAACAGGGGAGTCATTGTTGGGCAGTGATGCCTGTTGGGTAGTGGATGAGTTGGCTGGTTGTATTCGTGAGGGTCTCTTGGCTCTGCCAATGAGAGGAACCATTTAAATGTCTTCCAGCTATGCTTCTTGGGTGATCCATTGGGTATTGGCCAATACTGCCCACTCGGGGGTTCTGCTCAGGCTTGCTGGGTGTAGCCTGCTGAGTGCTCACTGGATCCATGGCTAGCAATGTCAGCAGGGATCTGCTGGGCAGGCAGTTGCCATGGGGTAGCCCTGCTTTACCTGCTGTTCATCCCTCCCTCTGTTCTCCCGCAGGAGGTGCCAGTCGCTGCCAATGGCTCTATGTGGACACGCGGCGTGTGCCCTGGATGGTGCCCTCTATGTGTCAGGGGGGTGTGATGAGGCGTACCAGTGCCAGACAGCCCTTCTGCGCTACATCCCAGGTGCACCAGCCACACTCCTGGCCCCTATGAACGGCCAGCGAGCTGGCCACGTCATGGAGGAGGCGGGTGGGCAGCTCTATGTGGCCGGGGGGCTGTGCCAGAGGGATGGGCAGACTGGCTACAGGGACCAGCTGGCCTTTGAAGTCTACAGCCCCAAGCTAGATATCTGGGTCCTCCTCAGCCCTTTGCCCCACGCCCATGTAGTGGGGGGTGCAGCTGTGCTGGGAGGGGAGCTGCTTGTACTTGGAGGGTACAGCCATGAAACGTACCGGGACACCCACTTGATCCACGCCTACCAGCCGGGTGCCCGGCGCTGGGTCACCCGAGGCACTTTGCCCCATGCCTATACCGACCTCCAGGTGTGTGTCCTCACTGTTCCCCCAGCACTTCGTGGCCCCAGTTGCCTCGAGGATCCCTCGAGGTCACCTGATGCCCTCTGTAACACTTAGGGGTCATTCAAAGCTCTGTACTCCGTACTGGGCTCCCAGTGGGCACCTCTGTGGGGCAAAATGTCTCCCAGGCTCCTCCCCAGTCCCCAGGGTACTTGCCCTGCACTGCGGGGCACAAAGACCGCGCTGTACCCCACCACGCTGTACCTCCAGGAATGCTCACGATGTTGCCCCACCTCCCCAAGCCCTTCAGTGGGAGCTGAGGATCTCCCAGTTCCCCCACACCCTTGCACTGAATAAAAGTGACTCCTCAACTGCCTGTCTGGGTCTCCTTTGTTCTGCTGGGGAACCCAGATGTTCGGATGCTTCTCTCTGACAAATAACAGGAGAGCAGGGACTGGAGAGCTGAGTGTCCTGGGTGGGTGATGGGGGGGACCAGGGCTGCCTGCATTCTGGAGAGGAGAGGAGAGGAGAGGAGAGGAGAGGAGAGGAGAGGAGAGGAGAGGAGAGGAGAGGAGAGGAGAGGAGAGGAGAGGAGAGGAGAGGAGAGGAGAGGAGAGGAGAGGAGAGGAGAGGAGAGGAGAGGAGAGGAGAGGAGAGGAGAGGAGAGGAGAGGAGAGGAGAGGAGAGGAGAGGAGAGGAGAGGAGAGGAGAGGAGAGGAGAGGAGAGGAGAAGCAGCTCACAGCTCTGTGTTCACCCATGCCCTTGTTCACCACCCAGATCCTTCTGTTGCCTGTTGCAATGAGATCTGAAATGGCCTGAAGGAATTTTCTAATATTTTTTTGTAAATCTTCTTTTGTGTTTTGTGAATATGCACGCGGTGCCCAGTTGAATGGATTCAGCTTCTTCTTAACCCGTCTGTAAACGTTCACCTTCTGTCTCGTTTGTTGACCGTGCTGCCCACTCCCTGTTGGTCTCACTGGAGGTCACTTACAAACCACCACACGAGCAAACGGACTCCACTTGGGGAAAAGTGATTCCATCTATTCTCAGCTGAAATAGAGTTGGATGGGGAGAAACAGGCGCATCTCTTCCCCGCGCCCCCCCCTCCCCACCCACCTCCCTCCTCTCCCCTCCCACCATGGGTCCATATCTGCTCCTCTGCAGCTCTCGGTGACCTCCTCAGCAGTTCTCCCCTAAACATAGGCACTGCAGCTGTCTGTATCACGAGGCCCCATCCCTTGGTGCCTATTAGCACAGCTTTCAGCAGCTGACGAGGGACCACGGCGCTGGTGAGGATGGCAGCGGTTCCCTCCTCTCTGACCTTTCCCTGAGCGCTCGGGTGGGCAGTGAGGACAGAGGGAGGGCAGCCGCCCCGCACCGGCCCAGCTGTCCCCATCAAAGCAGCCCCCGGTGGGGCTGCAGCATGCAGTGCTGTGCACTGAGCTTGCATTTCCACCCATCACTGCTGAAACCACAGCACTGCTGTCCCCAGGGACTCTCTTGTGCTCATACATTACACGTGAAAGGATTTTGTTGAGGCATTGCACGTGGTGTCCAGGTGCATGGAAGGAAAGGTGAGCTTAGCTACCCCAGTGCAGCGCTCGGGGCCATCTGGGGCACATTTGGTGATGCTGAGGATGAGGCCTGGTGGCCATGGGGGCCCACTGCATCTCCTCTGCATCTGTTTGATCTCGTTGTACAGAGGTTCTTCACCTCTCCCTTATAGGACACAAAGCAGTGGATTACATGGAGCATCTCTTGAACAAAGTTAACGCTTCAGGGGATGCGTGACACGGATGGAAATGAATGGGGCTTTTCCTTGTTCCACAGCAGAGCCAGAGACATTGTTGGTGAGACATGGCTTTCACTGGGAAAAAAATAAACACTGCTGCACGTGGGCCCTTCTAAGGGCAGTGAAAGACCTCCAACTACAGCGGTCTGCAGGGATGGCCAAGTCCACAACCTGAAGACAGTCCCCCTTCATAATTCCCTTTGGGTTTTCCCTGCTCCCCAGACAGATGCGTCCCCTCCTGAGTTTCACTGCAGCACGACCTCCCCTCCCAGCTGGGCTCTTGTCCTGGAGCCAAGAATTGCCTTTTACAACTGGGCTCCACCACCATCAAATCACAACCTTTGCTGTGTGCACCTCGGAAGAGAGGGTGTACACAGCATACAATACCCGAGAGCCAAAAAAAGGAGCTCTCAGCACCTTGAAATGGCCCTAGAATGGCTGGAAGCAGTGAGGAACGCCACCAAGCTGCTGAGCAGGGTGAGGGACCCGCAAGCAAGTTGCTCCCTGATGCATTTTAGGAGACCTCAGAATGGTTCCAGGAAAATCCCAAGTTCCAAACGGTGCCAAAGAATCCAGTGGTCCCACATTCCAAATCCCAACGGTTCCAAAAAATCCCAAGAGATGTGGAGAAAATGTGCAGCTCTTCACTGGGTTCTGAGCGGCTGCAGTGGGGTCTCCCCAAGGACCAAACGTTTGGGGCAAAAGCCAAAGCTGATGCTGTGCTTCCTATCTAAAATCCTCCAGCTCTTCTTCTTCCCTGTGTCAGGAAGCCGCGTATGAGCGGACGTTTCCTCTGTTCTCTGCAGTTCCAAGTACTGAAAACGAAGTTGCCATTTGCTCGACTCTGACAGCACTGCCGGAGGTTGAGTGAAATGAAATCGGCCCCCGTATGGAATTTGGGCAAAGTTTTATTTATTGCATATTTATTGTGTGATTAATAACCCGACTCTGAGTTGAAAGCATGGTGCATGTGTGTGTGTCATTTGAGCAGAAGCAGTTAGCACATAGTGAAAAAGCCAGCTCTGCTTTTGCACACTGACCCCAAAACCTGGCGTTTCAGCCCCAAGCTCTGGTTTAGGACAACTCCCACCCCTGCCAAACAGCCCAGAAATCATTTCAGATCCAGGAACAACGAGTGTGAGAGCAGTGCTCGGGCACGGAGCTGGATGCCTTCCCTTCCTGCGGTGAGCAGATCTTCCTGTTGTGCAGCAGGGAGACTCGAGCCAGAGCCGTGAGCCCCGTCCCCCCCTCTGAAGGTACAGGAGTGTTTACAAGGTGCTGGCAGCGTATTTCACCCTGACAGCACCGACGGCCCCGACCCCCCCGTCCAGGCTGTAAGCAGAAGGGCTCCGCAGTGAGCCGAGCTTTGTGGCCGTCAGCTCTGAGGGGAAAGGATCGGGTGAAGCATTCAGAGGGCTGTGGCGGATCCACAGCTCCTTCGTGGTGCAGAAGGACTTGGCAGGGGGGCTGCGCTGCACCCCCAGGTCTTTAATTGTGCAGTAAGTGCAGGATGTGGCAACCTCAGGGCGCAGCTCTACCTCCTTGGTGGTACAGAACGTGGAGCGTTGGTGGGGGCTTCGGAAGATGCTGAGATGTGTGGTATGACTTTCTGTTGAATTCTCCCACCTCAGCAGTGGATGCTGCACCTCTTGGGCCTGCAGTGAGTCGTGTTGTTTTGTCCGGCACATCCACGCCAGGCAGCAAGCTAAAGGCAGCACGGACAGGAGCAGCACAGCCAAGCAGGCCACGTAGAGCAACCAGCGCAGGAGGCAGCAGTGGCTCAGCACCCAGTGCTCCCAGTGCAGACCCTTCACACCTGTCTGTGAGTGCAGCACGGGTGGAGTCTGTGCTGGAGTTGAGCACGGGCAGAGCAGGGGAGGTGGGAGTGGAGGAAATGGGCGGGGGACGCGTGTGGTGTCCAGGGGAGCGAACAACGTAGGGGTGTGAATGGAAAGCGTGGTGTTGGGGACCGCCAGTGTGGGTGACGTCAGAGCGGCAGGTGAAGACGTGGCGACTGAAGTGCCCTCTGGGCTGGGGGGGGAAGGCAGCGCTGAGGGACCGGCGGAAAACGCTCCGATGGGCGTTGTGGGTGGGCTGCCGGCAGCGCGGGAGGTGAGGGTGCTCTGTGGATGGCTGCCGGTGCTGGGAGCAGCTGGCAGAGAGGTGGGGCTGTGCGGGGTGCTGGGGGGAGCAGTGCGAGCAGTGGCAGTGCTGGGGGGCTGCGAGGGCTGCACAGCGCTGGGGGGGGCGACGGTGGAACTGGCGGACGCAGGAGGGGCGGTGCTGGAAGCTGCGGTGTTTGCAGGGGTGGTAAGGGAAGCAGATGGGGCAAGGCTGGGGCCAGCGGTGATGGTGAGGGGTGCACTGATGGATGTGAGAGGAGGCTGAGTAAGAGTCCGTGGGGCGGTGGTGGGCGCTTTGGAGCTGGGCGGATACGTCGGGGGCAAGGAGCTCACAAGAGAGTTTGCGGGGGTCCATTCCACATCGGGGTACTCATAGTCTTCCTCTTCTGCATCCCCCACGTGGCCACAGTTGGGCTTGAAGCGGATGATGGGCTTCTGCTGGTGCTCGGGAGGGCTGTGGCACAGCACCTTCTCTGGGGCCACCTCCACCTTCACCTTCCCCAGGCTGCGCTCCGGCTTGTAGACGCTCCCCTCGTTCCTCAGGATCCACGAGCGCAGGTAGACCAGGCTGCAGTTGCAGTGCCAGGGGTTCTCGGTGAGGAAGACGTACGCGAAGAGGTGCCCCTCGGGGAAGAAGCCGAAGGGCAGCGCCTGGAGCCGGTTCCCCGACAGCCACAGCGTCTCCAGCTTGTCCAGGTCCTGCAGCAGCCCGCCGGGGAGCTCCTCCAAGAAGTTGTCCGACAGATCCAAGTCCTTCAGCGCCCGCAGCTCCGCGAAGGCGTCCTCGGGGAGCGTCCGCAGCGCGTTGCCCCGCAGGTCCAGGTCCTGCAGCTGCGGCACGGCGTGGAAGGCCGCGGGGGCCAGAGCCTGCAGCTTGTTGTGAGCCAGGGCCAGGCGGGTGAGCGCGGGCAGGCCCTGCAGGGCGGGCAGAGCCTCCAGCGAGTTGCGGGACAGCAGCAGCTCCTTCAGGCTCGGCAGCGGAGCCTCGGTGTGCACGGCCCGCAGGCCGTTGTCGGACAGGTCGAGGTCCTGCAGGGCGGGCAGCAGCTGGAAGGCGGCGGTGGAGACGGACGGCAGGCGGTTGGCGTTGAGCAGCAGGATGCCCGTGTCCTCGGGCAGGCCGGCGGGCACCGCGCTGAGATCCCGCCCGGTGCAGTTCACCTCCACGATGTCCTTCACCTTGTTCATCTCCCACGGGCAGGGCGGCGGCGGGTCCGTGGGGACGGCTGCGGGCTGCACGGCTGCGAGGAACAGCGGGAGCAGAGCGGGGAACCACACGGCCTGTGGGGAGAGCCGAGCTGTGTGCGCCTGCGGGTGCGGGCCCAGCTGTTGAGATGTCCCAAGCACCCGAACCCCGAGCACCCGGAGCCCAAGCACTCAGACCCTGAGAGTCTGGACCCCAAGCACCCAGACCTCAAGCACCCAAACCCCGAGCACCCGGAGCCCAAGGGCCGCCGCTCCCCTGCGCTCACCATGACCCCTCGGTGTCTGCTCTCCTGCTGCTTTGCCTCCCTTCTGGCAGCAGAGGCTGGACGGGCCCTGTATCAGCACCCGCAGCTGCCGGGAGGGAAACTGTGGGTTTTGGAGCAGCCGAGCTCATCTGCTGTGCTTCAGCACCACCTCCCGCTTTAACTGCGCTGCCGCGTCACGGCTCCGTGAAAAAGCCTCCATCCGAGCGCAGACCAGCCCCGTCATTTCTGGCTTCTGCACCGCAAAGGGCTGAGGGTTGCACGCGGAGCAGCCCGTGCTTCACGCCCCAACGGCCGCGCCACTTCCAACCCGGGGACAAGCGTCCCTCGCACAGAGACGCGCCCCTTCCCCTGCCTCAAGGCAGCTCCTTTGCAGCTCTCCCCAGGTTCCAGCGCTCCCCACCTGGGGGCGGCAGCCTGGTTGGTGCACCGGGGAGAGCTGGATTCTGCGCGAGACCTCAGCTGGTTGGCGGTGTCAAAGAGGGCTCCTTTCTTTCTGACTTCCCGGGAAAGAAGGGGAAGGCTCTGCTGCACTGGCAGGCAGCTTCAACACTGCCGGGAGAAGCCACGGCACAGAGCGGGCAAGGAGATCAGAGGCAGAGGAAGGAGCTGGGCTTTACAGCTCTTCCTGCTTTCAGTTCCTACAGCCAAGCTGTCTCCGCCTCCCAGGCCCACAGGTCACCACAGAGCACCGCAGGGGTCAGGGCATGGGCTCACACAGAAGCTCCAAGGGCAGATGCTGACGAGGATGGTTTTGCATTGGTTCTCCGCTCTGTGGACTCGGGTTAATCCCAGGCAGCAGCTAAGGACCCACCTACTGCTTGCCTATTGACCCCCAGAGCAGGATATAGGAGAGAACAGGAAGTGCAGAACTCATGGCTTGGGATAGTGAGAGTTTAATAAAGGCCATGAGAAAAAAAAAAACACAACGTCTATAAAAAACCCAAGTGATGCAAAGGCAATCACTAACCACCTCCCACCCGCAAACCAATGCTCAGGCAGTCCCTGACCTCAGCATCACAGGGTCACAGAAAACAATCACAGAATGGTTCTCAGAAATGAGCTCTCCCCAGAGCCTTCTCTCCTCCAGACTGAACAGGCTCAGCTCTCCCCGCTGCCCTCCATAGGAGCGGTGTTCCAACCCTCTGAGCACCTTCACGGCCTCCTCTGGGCTCTCCCCAACAGGTCCACATGTTTTCCATGCTGGGGCCTTGGAGCAGAGCACAGCTGGAATCTCATAAGGATGGAGCAGAGGGGGCGAATGGCCTCCCTCAGTTTGCTAATAGTAATCCTTTTCTCAAACTCTTACCCCCAGCTTATGAAGTCCTACATTTATTTTGTCTGAAAACAAGTCAGCTTCTTCAACCTAAAGCATTTCTAAGCAAGACTTCTTTCTCAAATCTATTTATAATTTACACTCTGAGTGCTTCGATTCCTAGAACTGTCCTACCCCAAATATTCTTATATACCTGAAATGATTTCCTGATTTTTGCCTGACTGATGCTGACCTGTAAGTCCCCCAGGCTCCAGATTTGGCAATACTGGTCATCTGAAGAAACAAACTGCAGCATCACCGTTCAGCTAGCAGCGAAGGAGCTGGAGGCAGCAGCAGAAGTGGGACTTGGGGGCTGCTTTTTGACTTTGCACCAGCGATTTCCAACAGAATGCATGGAGTAGGAAGGGAGAGATCAGGTGTTCCCCCATACCTTCCCTTGCAGTTCCCAGGATTAATACTGCACGTGATTTCCTTTCCTGCGCTGCGGTGCTCCTGCTCCCCTCAGTATGACAAGTTTGGTGCTGGCCACAGTGCCACGATTCCCCTCTGCTGGCTGCTGTAGTCTGTGCTCCCTCCTCAGCTCTGCCCCATCCTCCCCTCCTGATTTGCCCAGAGCATCTCAAAGGTGAGATTTACCTACGCACACGCATGTGTGGATGTGTGTCTATGTATGTACCCAAATGCACTGTTAATGGAGTTGTACCTGGGAGGCACTGTGTTTCCCAGTAGCACCCAGTAGCTCTGGAAGGTTTGCTTTATGTTTTGAGCAGCCCTACATTGCTGTGAAACTGCTGGAAACCCATCTGAAAATGGACCTTACTCGTTTATGCGGTTTGCCTAATTGCAATGGGCCGCTTTTAATAGAAGGGAACGTGTTGCACCACTGCCACTGCCCTCTCTTTGAATTAGTTACTAATTAAGAAATAATAACTGATAGCAGCAGTGAAACATTCCCATGCGTGCTATTTTGCAATGCTGCATTCTTCATTAGTGCTTACCCTCCCACCACCATGCCTGCCCTGTGTTATTCCTGTCCAAAATTCTCTTAGCTGGAAGTCTTACTTTCAGCTTACAATCATGACGACTTCCTTTTCTTTTTGCTTCCTCGGGTGGCTTTTCCACTCTCCTCTCTGAACACACTGAGGAGCACCTGCCCGAAGTGCTGCTGTGAGCTCCAGCACACTGCCGTGCCTGAATCGGGAGCTCAAGTCTGCCTTCTGCAGGATCTGAAGCTGCTGAACAGGTAAAGAAGAATGGGGAAGATTTCAGTGTCCCCGGCTTGGCTCGGGCTCCTCTTGCAGTGCTCACATGGGGAGTCCTGCTATAGAGGAAGCTTCTTCCCATACATTCTAGCAAACACCTGAAGAACCTTGCTGCATGCTCATGCTGCATCTCTGAGTTGTTCCTTTTGGGCTTCTCCGCAGCGAGGCTCAGCGCTCCCGGGCTGAGTATCAACAGACTTTATTTGGGTCACATACAAGGGTATTCTCACTCATTTTCAGAACTAAAAAACGCACTTGGCAATACAGGTAAAGCCTTTATTTGGGAAGGTCTGTGCCTGCAGGACATCAGATGAGTGAAGGAGCTGGTGTGACAGCACATCTAGCCTCAGATGAAGCATAAAATCTAAACAGCCCTGGAACGGAGGTCCAGAGAGGTAACATCATTGACCCTTGGAGATGGAGATGCTAAATTCATCCCAGCTGTTATAGGCTGGTTTGTTTAGCAGCAGGGATCAATCCCACACGTCCCCTTCGCTTTCCTCCTCCTCTTCATCAGGGCCACATTTTGAGCTGTGTACCAGGACCCAGCCAGAGCCAGGGGTGGACTTTAATCCCTTGGAACGACACCGGTGGAAATGTGAAGATGGGGATCTCCTCATCCACGCTGAAGAAAACCACCCGGCCCACTTCATAATCCAGAGCGACCCGGACCCGTGTGGGAGAGCGGACAGCGGGAAGGAGCGTGCGCTGCGGAGAAGTGAATGCCTGGAACTTCCCTGCCCACTGCCCCACAGCCCAGATGCCCTCCTCTGGGCCAAACTCAATCTCCCCTTTCCTCCTCACATCTTCTCGAGAGACCCCCACGGTCCACCCCCCTCCATCCACCACCACCTCCACCTCCCAGCTGTGCCTCCCTGCTGTGAAGCCCTCGCAACCCAGCACGCAGCGCCAGGGATCGAAGCGCTCGGGGAGGCTGGGGACGTCCTGGCGTCGGTCTGTGCGCTTCACACCCCTGCCATCATCAGTCAGGACCAGGTCGCAGTGGGCAGTGTCTGGGTCCAGAACCACCTCCACTGTGGGGCAGAGGGAGGCACACGTTGGGCAGAGCTCTCTTGCTGAGGAAGAAGGGGGAGGGTGCACAGAAGTGGGAAGGTGCACAAAGCAGTGGCGTGAGGAGCAGAACGTGAACTGCAGAAAGCCCAGAGTGGAGAGGAGAATCGTGGAATCATAGAATCATAAAATGGCCTGGGCTGAAAAGGACCTCAAAGATCATCTAGTTTTAACGCCCCCACCATGGGCAGGAGGAGGAACATCAGCACAGCTCTGGGCTGAGAAAATCCCCATATCCCCAGAGCAAGGCCAGCACCGCTCGCTGGGGTGCAGGGCTTTCAGACGTGCCTTGGTGAGGGGCAAGCACCAAGCAGGGCCCTGAGCGTAGCACTGCTAAGTGTGAGCATCCCAGCATCACTGCGGAGGGAACAGCAGGAAATGAGAATAAAGCAAAGAGGGAAGGCAGAGCTCCAATTACCGTTTTCAATCGGCACTGCGTATCTTCTCCACACTTGAAAAAACATTAGAAAACAAACACGGATGAGAGAGAGCCTGAACGCACCCACGGCAGTAGGTTGGCTGGGGTAATGACAGGCCACGTAGCTGCGTGTTTCCCAGATTGTTGCTGCATTTGTGCAAGTCATTTCACGGTGTGTGGCTTCCAGCCTTCGGTGTCTGGTTATGAGAAGTGCCCCATCCAGCTCTGATAAATGCAGTCCCGTTGCCGGGCCTGACTCACACGTACACTTACTGTCTGCATGTGCCTTCTTTGCAAACAGAAAGCATTTTTTTTTTCTTAGTATTGAAGAAGTACAGGGAGCAACTTAAAAACATGAAGGATGGCGATGCTTCGGAAGTGACTTCAGCATCTGTCATCTCTTTGTTTCCCAGCAGCAGACCCAAACCAGGGTGTCAGTGCAATACTCAGAGGGGGAAACGGCCCAACTGAAATGTCCCCCAAGTAGGAAGAAGAACGGTACTCACCAAGTTCCTCAGCTTGCTTCTCTGCAAAACAATGAACGAGCACAAATGGGTGTGGGGCACCAGCTGGGACATCACCTCCCCCACAGCCACCTGCAGAGAATGAGCCTCACCAATTTTGGTGTCACGGTCCCCTAAGCAGCAAAGAGAAAGATCCGCCAGTTAGTGATGGATCTGCTGTGCTGGGGGCAGCTGGAGGGTGGCATGGAGCAGTGCAGGGGGATTCTGCCAGGGAGGGTGGGACTTACCCAGCTCTGCGGCTTGTGCTGCTGCAAAGAGAACCAGAGGAACTCATTACCATCAGGGCAACACAAAATGTGAGATCCCAGCCTGCCATTTCCATTAGAAGGGCCCTTTTAGAACAAAGCTCTGCCGATATACAGCATCCTTGCTCTCTCTTTGCTTGTGCTGTGGGCTTACTGAAAACTGCAGCATCATTTCACAATTTCATCCTTTTGTCATTTCAGAAATCAGTTCCTTAATTTTCTGTGGCTGCTCTGCACCCCTTTGCCTCCACCACCCACCCTTGGGATGCCGTGTCGAATCAGAGGGAATTCTCCAGTTTTCCAGTTCATGGCAAAGTGAAGCTTACCTATTTTCTTCTTATACTTTCCTGTGAATTAAAACAGAAAGAAAGAAACGCCGGTGGTCTGAAAAAGCACGCTGATTGTCTACATCTGCAGCTCCAACCCCGCGCAAGGCAGCGGCGGCCAAATGAACCCAGAGGGGTCCCTGCCCCCCAGCCCCCCCAGAGCCTGCGCAGTGAGTCAGACGGGCCCCAGCCCCAGCCCAGGATCGTACCTTTCACTTTCAGCAGGTAAACAGCAAAGATGGAGAGAGCGACCACCCCCACCAGCACCACGTTCAGGGCAATCTTCCATGGTCTGGCGTTCTGGAAAAAGGGATCTGAAAAATGAAAGACCCCCGTAGGGCTTCGGTTACCCTGCAAGCAGTAACAGCACAGGTTTGCGTCCGTTCCAGGGAAAAGACAGCCTGTGCGCACAGCGTCGTGCTCCGCGTACCTGCGATGGAGAACGCGGACTCCTTCTCCTGGTTGTGCAGCGCAGCCCTCACCACGCAGGCCAGCTCCTGGCTCACACCGCTGGCGAGGACGAGGACACTCTCTGCCGTGTAGAGGCCATCCCCGTCCTGGGTGACGTTTTCAGAGAGGGGGGGCAGCCCCTGCCCGTGGGTGTCCCTCCACAGCAGCTGGGGCTGCGGGAACCAGCCTGCCGAGCGGCACGCCACGCGAATGCCGCCGTCCTGGTAGCGCTGCAGTGCGATGAGCGGGGCTGAGCCGCTGGCTGCGGGAAATGGTGGCCGTGGGTTATTATGGGGTGGGGGTGACGCTGGGTACGAGGTTGGGGGACAACCAGCCCGTGGCAGGGGATGGAACTGGATGGGCTTTAAGGTCCTCCCAGCAGCCGTTCTGTGATGGTGCTGTGTTTCTGCGCACAGAGAGCCCTCCAAGTTCTCATCCAGTCTTCTCCACAAACATCTGCCCTGGAGGCTGCTATAAAGTAATCCTCAGGTCTGGATATAAAAGCATGAACCCGAGCATATTTTACTTTATTGCCCACTGCCTGTTTTTTCTTTCCTATACCCACTTTTATATTAAGAGAATAATTTCAAGGCCATTTCTTGTAGGCAGCACATCTCGTGGGCCACGTATGGCTGTGCAGCGAGTGGGCAGTTCCACCTCTCTGAGACAACTTGGTGAGCGCAGCCACAGCATCACGGAGCCACAGAATGGTTTGTGTTGGGAGGGACCACCAGGATTTCCCAAAAAAGCACCTGGAGTCACTGCTTGGGTAAAAGGTGGGTGAGAAGCGCAGCATGAAAGGTGGGATGAAAGATGGGGAAGGAGGGTGGATGAAGGATGGGTGAGAGGAGTGGGATGAAGGTTGGGAGAGAAGAATGGGATGAAGGGTGAGTAAGGACAGTGTGATGAAGGGTGGGAGAGAAGAATGGGATGAAGGGTGAGTAAGGACAGTGTGATGAAGGGTGGGAGAGAAGAATGGGATGACAAATGCGTAAGGAGAGTGGGATGAAGGGCTGGAGAGAAGAGTGCTGGCTGTGAGCAAATCAGAGGTACTGGGAGGAGCCCCCCAGTGAAGACAGGGACATAGACGAATCATGAGGACAGCTTTTCTGTGGTGTGAGAAGAGCCTTTTCACATAACTTGAGTGGATACAAGCTGAAGGACAAGCTGCTTGCATACAAGTAAGCTCAAGAACAGAATGCAGAGTCTGGAAACTCGCTGCCGAACAACGATAAGAAAGACGAATAGATATCCTGTTGTTGCAGACAGGAAAGTGAAATGGGTGCCTCAGCTCAACACAACACCCCCCAACCCCTTTAAAGGTTGAAAGTTCACATAAAGAAAGACTAGTAGTCTTTATCCAGTGACCACCAGAGCCCACCTCCACATTTTAGGATGCATGCTCCAGAGGGTGGAACAAAACATTAATGATTTCTCAGGACTCCGCCCCGTTTTCTCAGAACACAATTAATATCTGTATATGATGTCTTTAAATATGTAACCATTGCTTTTCTCAGTGCGTGTTAGGAGGAGATATCCCCCCTCGCACCCAGCACCGTAACGAACACATCTGCTTTATAGCCTTACGTGGGTTGTAGTTTGGTTTGGCACATCAGACTACAGACCTGTCACCTTCAGCTCCACCGCAGCCTCGTCGTATCCCAGCTCACTGCGAACAAGGCAGATGTAACGCCCTCTGTCAGGCAGCTGGACACGGAAGATTCTCAAGTTCACGCTGCCATTGGCGAGGCCATCTTTCAGCATCTCCGTGCGCCCTTGGTATCGAAGCTCCTGGTCCCCAAACTGCTCCTGGCCATCCCTGTAGCGATGCACGAAGGGTGTGAACTGGTCCTTAAACCACGTCACCTCCATGTCCTGCGCGCTCTGCTCCGGGGACAGGCGGCATGGCAGCACCACGTCCTGCCCCACAGCCACGACCACAGGGTCGGGGGGGCCCTGCAGGCTGAAAGGAGCTGGGAGGAAAGCAAGGAATCACCGTGAGTTGGCTGAAAGTCCGTGCTGTGCCATCGCATGGGCAGAGCAACCACAGCCACGGGGGCCCTTACCTGACTGCAGCTCATGGATGTGGAAAATGGAACTGTAAATGACAGCAGTCAGCAGAGAGCAGTGGCGGCAGCAGCCAAAAAACATCTTCTTCGTGGAGCCCACCCTGAGGATGGGGAAAGGGAAGTGAAGGGAGAGAAGAGAGGTGAGAAGAGAAGCAGAACGGCAGATCGTTCTGGGGAGTGATGTGCTTTCAGAGGGATTGTTTTGCTGATTTCAGCACGGTTTTTATAATAACCAGCCTAAGGTTGAAATCCCCGAGGTGGAACTCGATTTTACATCAGTTTACATCAACCCAACGTTGCCACTTTTCCACTGCCTTAAAGGAGATGCTGTAACTTGTCCTTTATTGAGAACAAATCTAAAACCTTTCGTATCGGATGGGTGCTTTGTGCCCAAAGCAGCACACACCGAGCAGTTGTTTGAATATGGAATTCTTGCTGCTCTTATCCAGCCCTGAATTAGGAGCTGGAAACATTCGGGATGGCAACGAGAAACCTGACTGAGTGCCCACAGTGGTGGGTCCAAGCTCCCGGCCCAATCCCAATAGGGATGCTCACAGGGATAATCCCCACTTTGGGATGGGAACGGAGGGGGGACAACAATCACAGCCAAACCACCCCCCAGCCCCAAGCTTACCACTCGTGCAGTCCTGTCTCTGTCAGCAAGGGTGGAGGGAGGGAGCCGCTGAATGAGACGTCACAGCCAGGATGCCCATTTCCTTCTCCA
The DNA here is from genome assembly GCA_030625065.1 of Alectoris magna. NCBI lineage: Eukaryota > Metazoa > Chordata > Aves > Galliformes > Phasianidae > Alectoris > Alectoris magna. The sequence continues at coordinate 477,438 of CM060586.1, forward strand.
CCTCCCCCACTCAAAAATGAAAGTAAAAGAGGGATTTGGGCACTGTTGTTCGGAGGTTTTGCTCTGGAAATGCTGTTGCGCTGCTCGGTTGGCTGCTGGGGGCTCACACAGCAGCAGGACATGGAACACATAAAGGCACAGACCTGGCCCACATTGGGGAATGGAGCTGATGGCTCGAAATAAAAGCATTTGTGCTGATAGGGGCACCACTTTGAGGAGCATGGCTTCTGCAGCTCGTAGGGGTGCTGATGATGGAGGGGGCAGTGAAGCATGTGGGCAGGGAGGAACGTGTAGGGGAAGAGTGTGGGAAGGAAAAACCATGGGGGGAGAAATTCTGAGGGATGGGCTGAGCCCAGATGAGGCCATCGCTCCTGGGCACATGAAAAGGTGTCTGGAGAAGGGGGGGGGAGGCACAAAGACCGGTGTGCACCATCCCCCATTACCAGATGAGCAATTGAGGCAACACATGCCCTGCCAACAGCTCCCCCCACAACCCATTGGCAACACAGCACAGCTGGGCAAGCCTGTAAGGAGCCAGAGTTCCTGAGCACCCTGATAAGGTGCTCAGAGCAACCTGAGCACCCGATAAGGCTGGTATCCCCAGCAGACATCCTGCCTGAGCGTGGGCAGGGGACCCAGCAAGGTGCAGAGGGCTCTTATCACCAGTGCAGCTGGCCAAGGGGAGGGGAGATACGGGGATTCCCACCATGCATCTCTGCAAACAGCGTGGGGACAGTGTGGGAACGCTCCTTTCTAGCCACGGCCTGATGAGATCCGGAGACCGGAGAGAAAACTGAAGGTGTTGGGCCCAGTCCTGGGCCCAGAGTCATGGTCTGTGCTGGTCTGTGCCCAGGTGTGCCTGCTTCTCTCTTGCAGCACGAGGAAAACCCACTCTGAGGTCCAGGTGTCTGCACAGCAGCTGCATCCTCCTGAAAATGGGGACCCCCTTGGCCAGGGATTGCACGGGAAGCCCCAGATTGGGCAGGACCAGGGCAGCACGAGCCTGGGGCAGCCCAGCACAGGGAGGTCCCCACCCCACGATGGAGATCTCTGGATAGGAGGAAGGAATTCACCCCATCCCTTCTCTTGCTGGGTGGGTGCAGCTCTGACACAACGTGCGGTTACCTCTCCTGGGCGGCTTCTCCTCTGTCCCCAGCTGATGTCACACTGGACCTGAACACTGCCAGCAACCTCCCTCCTCCTGGCTGATGATGGGCGAGATGTGAGATGTGGGGATGTGTGGGCATCACTGCCCGAGCGCTTCGGCACGGAGCCGTGCGTGCTGGGTGACCGCGGCTTCTCATAGGGGCGGCACTGCTGGGAGGTGGAGGTGGCGGATGGTGGTGACTGGTGGGCGGCGGGGGTGGCCCAGCACTCTGTCATGAGGAAGAGGTTCCTTAGTTTTACCCCCCAGGAGGGGATCTGGGCTGTGGGGCAGCGGTTCGGGCAGTACTACCCTTTACCTGCCCTGACTGGACGGCCCTGCGCCTTGCCCAGCTGCCCAGGGCCATCTGGGTCTCCTTGGACTTTGGGGGCATCCAGCATCCAAGAGGAGATAAACAGAAGCCTCTTTTCGTGAGATCTTGGGTGACAAAGCTCTCGTGCACACCAGCAATTTTGGCACGAGGGGGGAAGTTTCTCGTGTATGTGTTGTTTAGAATAATAAACTGAGTGTCTGAAAGAGGCCCTCCCCCAAATCCCGACATGTTTCTTGATTGAACTCATGGCTGCAGGGCCGGGAGGGGCGGGGGGGCTGCACCCCTGGGGCCTTTGGCTTTCAGTACCGCAGTGACTGTGGGGGCCGGGAGGGAATCGGGGCAGCGGGGACACCCCAACAGCTCTGGGACCCCCTGGCAGCTTTTGGATCCCAACGGCTCTGAAGCCCCGACAGCTCCTGGACCTCCCCGATGTATCTGAGACCCCCAACAGCTTTGGGACCCTGGCGAATGAAGATGCTAAACCGTGAGTGATCCTGTGAAAAAGCACGTTTGCATTCCAGCCATAACTATTCAGACCTTCCTACAATAAGAATTTTCCACTTGTTTCAATATTTCTTTCCAAGATCACAGAATTGCACAACTACAGGGAATGGAAGGGACCGCTGGGGACCTCATCCTCACCTCATCCAAAACCCTGCTAAGGCAGATTCCCCACAATAGGTTGCACAGGAAAACATCCAGATGGGTTCTGAACACCTCCAGAGGAGGAGACTCCACCGCCTCTCCGGGCAGCCTGTGTCAGCGTCCGTCAACCTCAAAGTAAAATCATTCCTTCTAACATTCAGCTGGAACTTCCAGTCTGTGCCTGTTGCCCCTTGTCCTGTCACTGGGCACCACCAAAAAGAGCCATCCACGTGTCCCCAATCCTTTAGATACCTGTAGGAATTGATAAGATCTGCTTTCTCCCACTCTTCGCTTTGCTCTTCAATCTTAGCCAGAGAAGCAGAAGCTTGACCAGAGAACCTCAACCCTCTCCTGAATGGACGTCACCTCCCCCCCTCTCCCAGCTTTAATCGCATTCCTTCTTTCCACTCTCCTCCACTCATCCTCTTTCTTCCTGCGCCTGCTGTGCCAAACACAACCACAGCCTGCTGTGTGCCACCCTTTGCTTTGCTTTGCCTGGGGGAGCAGTGATGGCAGCTCCAGCCCGCGCCCCTCCGTCCCCACCAGGAACAACGCCACAGCCCCACGTTTGTCTCACTTTTATTTACAGAATTGCACAGCCCGTTTCCCCCACGACAGCGGGTCAGACGCTGCTTTCCCACATCCATGAGCTGAGCGTCTCCTCTGGGAAGGAGGAGAAGACTCAAAGAGTCACTGCTGGGTTTCGCAGGGGCGCATGCAACCGCTCCAGTAATTGGCAACCACGATGAAGATGACGAAGAAGAGGTGGGGCCACGGCAGTGCAGCAGCACAGGGCCCCATCCACCCCAACTGGGGACTTCTGGCTTTCCCAGCTGTGTGTTTGGACCATCCGTGGGTTTCCTCCTTTGGGTTTTTACACAGTGTGGGAGTGCTCATCCCTACGCACTGCCAGAACAGGACGCATTGGAACAGCAAGCTGCTGGGAGGCAGCCAGGCTGCACTGAGCGCCCAGGTTGTGGTTTGTCGGGAGGGGCTGACAGGAGGTACCCAGGACAAGGCACAGCGTTGTGGTGCGGCACTCACAGCCCAGGGAAGGGGCTGGGAGGGAGGCAGCAGCTGGGGGGGAGGGTCTGTGGCACCCAGGGGAGGGCTGAGCCCTTCTGAGGGGCAGAACCACTGCCGTACGGCACCACTGCGAACCTGCATGGAGCGGGAGGCAGCAGGCAGGAATGGGGAGAGCAGGAATGAGACCCTCGTGCTGCCAGCACCTGCACACTGCGGGCAGGGGCTGCTGCAAGGTGCTACGCAGATCGCCCTGGGATGGGAGAGAAATGAAGCAGACACAGAGCACAGCCCAGGGCTGGGAGAGGCAGGGTGCTGCCTTGTGTCCACCAGGGACTTCGAGCCTAAGGTCAGGCAGAGGGAAAGAACCAAAGGGCTGCAGACATGAAAGGGAAAAACAGCAGGAACGGCTCCGGGCACTTTGTGTCCAAGAAACGACAGGGCTCCATCTTGGAGGGCACTGTGTGACCCACGCGGGCTCAGCAAAGAAGGGACACGGTCTGTGAGCACAGCCCTGCACACAGGCACTGACGGCACAGCGGCGAGGGGCTGCAGGGGCAGGGAGCAGCACTGGCGGCATGGCCACCGAGATGGAGGGTTTGGTAGCCAGATGTGCTGGAATCAGGTGAACAGGGGAGGAGGGGGAATGCCAGCCCTGGGGATCATTTTGCTGGAGGACACACGGCAGGCAGGCAGCGATTTCAGGGCTGAACCAAACAGCAGTGGCTCCTCCGGCTGCTGCCAGGGAATGTGCCAAGATGTCCCACTGAGGGGCTGCCAGCGAGAGGTCCGGCCTCAAGGCTGCATGGGGACACCAGCAAAAAGACTCCAGCCCTCCCCTTTTTTGGGGTGGGAAAGCTCCATTATGAGCCTTTGAAAGAGAAAGGTGGGGGGGTTCAGCTGTTGCTCCCCACCCTCAGCCCCTCCATCAACCTTTATTGGATGTGCCAAGAGCTGAGCGCATCCGAGTCCTGGGCATGAGCCAGGACCTGCAAGGAAAGCATCCCGTGAGGCCGTGTCTGCACGGGAAAAGGTCTGCTCAGCTTGAAACTCACTGTGAAATTCTCAGAATTACGGTGCTTTACAATACAAAACGTCTCCATTCAGCATTTACATCGTTTTAACTCCTTCTGGGGTTGTAATAATTACTAAAAACACACCACTTTCTCTAGAAAGGACAGAAACTCCACAAGAAAAGACCAGAGAGTAACGGGAAAGGCGGCTGCAAGATTATCAAAACAATTTAGTGCAAAGGAGGAGGGGCTCCCAGGGCGGCCGACAAGAAGTGCTCCGTACACGCGTTGGGAGAAAAGGCATAGATTTAACCTCTGAATGAGATCAGGCTGCCAGCTTCTATACTGAAGCTTAGAACATCAACACATAAAGGACTGAAACACAATATGCATGGCCATTAAAAAATAATATTATATATAGATATATATATATATATATATATATATATGAGAGATTTTCCACGTACGGTGCTATAGGTAGGTAAGTGTCCCCTGCCCTGCCAGCCGGCTCCTTTGGGCTGCTCCACGTCACAGATGCTCACGATCCGTGTTTGCCAAAGGATGGAGTCCCTCCGGGTGGGCTGAGTGCTCCCACAGCCCTGCAGGCTCAGATCCGGCCCCGTTTGCTCACCCTGACGGAGGGGCAGCTCAGACTGTGGTCTCATCTGACGTCTTCTTCATCAGCTTGGAAGACAGCAGGCAGTGGGGCGGGGGGTGGGGGCTGCGGGAGGCCGGGAGCATCAGGCGCACCTTCTGGTTGGTCCTGCGCCACTCCGAGTACAGCTGGCAATGGTAGCGGAACGAAACCTGCGGGCAGCAGCACAGCAACGGGTGAGACGTGGGGGGATGCAGGCAGCCCACCTGCTCTGCTCATCCCATCGTCCCTCAGCCTAGGGACGCGGCGCTGGGCTCGGTGGGGATGGGGCACCGCGGCTCCCCAGCCTTTGAGGAGGGCGGGTGCCGCAGCCCATGGATGGGCGCTGGGCAGCCTGAGCTGGGGGGGCACCCGGCCCACGGCCGGGGTGGGGTGGGAGGGCTTTGGGGCCTCTTCCAACCCATGCAAAGGGAGGGATTCCCCCCGGGGTCAGCCAAGGGGAGGCTGAATCCAGCCAGAGCCATCTCGTAGATCCCCTCTGCCCTTTGTGAACCACCCCCTTGCTCTGCACCCCGCCATCACTCAGGCTTTCTGCCTCCCTTCTGCTGCCCACGCTGTGGCTCTGGCACAGAAAGTCAGTTCTCTAGTTGTTGTAGGGTTGGGCCATCTGCTGTGAGAGACCGCAGTGCTGGGGTGATGGGCTGCATGCCACCCTTCTCCTGCTGCAAGGCCAACTGGGAATAAGGCTGTTTGCTTACAAACACGAAGCAAACACATCTGGCAGCCTCTCTCAATAAACCGAGCAAAGGGCTCCACCTCGTGTCCCTCCCTGCAAGGAAGCACGGCAGAACCGCCGCAGCTGGAGCCACGGCTCACTGCATCACAACACGCACTCCTCTGCTTCCTCCGGGCCTCCCTCACCCCCCAGAAGAGGGAAGCAGCTCCTCTTCAGCTTCCCGAGGTTCGTTTGCCTTTCCATAGAAGTGAAGCTGCATCCAAGCTCGCAGCTCACATGCAGCCCCCAGCAGCGGCTCCCTGCACCAGCTCCACCCCCGGCACTGCAACCTGCACGGGGGCTTCCAAGCAATGCCCAAACCCCGGGGGAAGCTCCATTACGAGATGGGAGCAACGGGTGGTGGGGAAGTGCCCACAGGACCGACAGCTCGGAGGGTCCCTCCTAGCAAGTGGCTGGAGGAGGGCACCAAGGGCACGAGCGCTCCAGGGGGAAGGGTGAAATGAAGATCCAAACCCAGAGACACACAGAGTGTGAAAGAACGGAACGGGAAATGGGGAACCCTCTGTTCCTCAGCCAGCTGCGGCCCGGGGCTCTCAGCCAGATGCGCTGAACAGCCTGCTTTCCTGCCCAGCTTTGGCAGTTCCCTTTTAAAGATAATTAAACGGATGATCGAGAGGTTTTCTCCCGAGGGGCACAACGCAGCATCCCTTCTGAACATCACCGAGCCCAGGAGCGGCGGGCAGAGCCCTGCTGTGCACTTACCAGCGTCCAAAGGACGTAGATTGTAAAAAGTGCTATAGTCAGTGCTATGAGTCCGATGGCCTCCAGGCGGCTGTTGAACTGCAAATGGTCCTGAGCTCCGCGGAGACACAGCCAGCCCGAGATCGCCGCCAGGGGAGTGATGAACAGGAAACACACCATGTCGCAGAACAGCGTCCTCTTCTCATTGCGGGGACCGGGATCCTTCAGCCACTGAGGATGGAGGGGAAGAGGAGGGTTAGCAGCACGCAGCGTGCCAGCAAAGCAGGTCTGCCGCAGCAGGGAGCTGCCATGCATCTCTTGCAGCCTGTGTGTATCTGCTGCCAGCACTCAGCTAGCATCAACCGGCACAAAGAGAGGGCTGAGCACGTCAAGGCTGTTTTTAGCAACCACAGAGGGAAAGGGAAGAGGCAACTGGGGAATACGTGGGGGGGAAGATGGGAGTAAACCCAGGCTGAGCTCCAGCGGCAGCACAGCCAGTGCTCTGCGGCTGCTGCAGGGCTCCGGGAAGCGTTCCTGGACAGCAGCGGCGCTTCAGAGCTGCACTCCTGACTTCAGACAAAGCTGCAGCCCCAGCTGAGCACGGCTGTTCCATGGGAGGGCAGCTCCCAGGGCACGGTGCTGTCCCTGGGGCTCAGCAAGCAGCAGGAGCCCCGCGGCCACCAGACGCCATCAGCAGGGAGCGCAGACACCCACACACCTGGGATGGCCCAGGACAGACGGTGCTGCCCATCTCAGGCTCGCTCTCCTGCTCCCCATGCATCCGATGATTTACCACGGGGGGGGCACTGCACTGCTCTGCAAGCACATCCTTCTGGCAGTGCCCAAAAATCAGCAGGTAGCAGAAAGAACACAGCTCTGCTGCAGGCAGGTTTCCCCCAGCAGACCTCTGAAGAAGCACTACTTCCAGAGCCTTGACCTGCTTCCAAATTTGGGTCCATTTTAGTCACTAGACCTTGACAACAGCAATTGTTCCCATTTTCCTGGGATGATGCTATTTTGAGCCTTCCTTTCCTTTTTTAGAACAGTGAGCCACTGTGGTTCCTACCAGCACCCAGCACTGCTACAGTGCATTTTATCACGAGCTTCGCCCAGCTGCTGGCTGTAGGGCTGCCGGATCCTTCTCCATTTCCTGCACCAGGACTACTGCCCTAATTTAGGGTTTTTTTTGCTCGAAAACCAAAGCTGGTGCCACCTGTGGGGGTGCAGCTCTGATTTCAGGCCGAGTCTTTGCTGCACGGACTTCCTGCTCCCGAGTTACCTCCACACCCAGCAGTGAAGTTCCCTCACCTGACCACCCTGCTCCAGGTCTGGCAGGTAATTTGGGGCACCCATTTTCAAAAAGGGAGGATTCAAAGGGACAGTGCACACAAAGCCCCTTCCCCTGACACAGATGGGGTGTAGAAGGGTACGCAAGGAGTTAATAAGACAGCACTGGTCGAAACAACATGGGGACCAAACAGAGCTAGGCAGACTGCAAGCTGAGGAGCACAGCTGGAGACCAAGCAATGCTGCAATGTAAAGAACAAGTTAAAGGCATTCTTAAAGCCCTTCTGAGCACGGCTGGATGGCCCGACAGCCAGCAAGAAGTTGAAGAGTGGCCACAACTGTGGCTCGGCCAGGAGAGGGAGGGAGACCTGCAAGTCACCCTCTGTGCGGATCTGTGTGGTGATGAGCTGCATGGGGAAGATAAGGACCACACACACAGCCCTGAGCAGCCCTAAGTGGAAGCGAGGGCGGGCAGCAGCTCAGCTGCACAGCACAGCTGCTCCTACGTCAGCGTGCTGGCAGTCGCACTGTCTGAACCCCAAGAAACTCAACTCTACAGCCACCCCAACCCCAAATCCCAGCCCTCTCAACCCCAGTCCCCCACTTGGCATTCCCAGCTTCAGCCCTGCACACACCCAGGGCACGCAGCACTCAGCTGATCTATCCGACCTGGCCCAGCAGCCCTCCAGCAGCAGTCCTGCAGCATCCTGTCTTTGGATATGAGGACATATTGGGTCACTTTTGACCCCGGTACAATAAGAACCTGAAGGCAAACCAGTATTCTGTTGCATCTTGTTCTATTTATACTCCTCGTAACCTTTGAAAGTCCCCCATCCTCCCCAAGATGGGAGCCAAACATGTAAAGGCAGGAAGCAAATTAATTTCCTTTTGAAGTAGTTGATTTACATTGCCAAGATGCACTGACACAGTAAGAAAGGAATACAATGAGCCGCCCCGAGGGCGCGGGGCTTCTGGCACAGCAGCAGACTAAAGCACATGGGACTGAAAACAAACCTTGTAAACTCTCCAAAAAGTGGCCAGATTAAACAATTTTTGTAGGGAAAACCATCAAGTAAACATGGGAAAGCAACAAAAGGGCAACGTGATCTTCTTCCAGCCCGAGTCCAAAAACAATTGCTTCCATGCTGCAAATAAGAGTGCCTAAAAGGAGAGGAGGAGCTGTGACCCAGCTGCCAGACCGGGGACGACCTCCCTGCAGGAGACAAGACGTATTTTTGTCCTCCAGCACAGCCCTGAGGCCTTCCCAGATGTTCCTCCCCACAGGACCTACAGGGCTGTGCGATGAGAGGTCCAACTGTGGGGTGCTTTTGTGCCCATGGCAGCTGAGCCTCAGGGGAGGATGGAGGCAGCAGGAGCAGGCTGTGCAGAGGGAGGCTCTGGGATGCCAGCAGCTGCTCTGGGAGCCAAGAGCAGAGCTCAGTGCCATGGAGAGGTGCTCCAGACAGCCCAGCCCTGCACAGGGAGCAGCGCATCGCACCCCCAGCGCTGCCCCATGAGCAGCTGTTCCAGCTGCGCCCAGCACCGTGGGCTATGAACATCCTGAGCTTTGCCTCCAGACAGAGATAAAGGGAAACACGAGAGCAGAACTGGGCTCAGTGGGAGCCTGGAGGGGTTTGGTTTTGCTGGGTGCAGGGCTCGGATAGGAGCTCACACTGAGAAAGGAGAGATCAGAGCGAGGAGCTGGGGCAAGGCTGAGAGGAGCACACAGGGGATGGAGAACGGTGCAGGGAGAAGAGTTCGAGGAAAGCAAAGCAAACGGCCCATCTGCCAGGGAGATAAGGCCCGAGGAAGGGTGGGACGAGCAAACAGCACAGCCCTCTTCTCTGAACTGGATGCGGTGCAGCCACAGCTGCCCCAAAGCAGAGGTTCTTTTCCACAGGCAAAACAATCGCTGCGTAATAAAACACACAGAAAGCAGCGGGAGCAAAACCACAGCGTGCTCCTGGGCTGCATCACACACTCAGCAGGAAGCATTCTGCAAAAGCACAGGGACACGAGGGCTCCAACCAACAAGGTGCGGGTGAGGCAGATCTAAGGAGGACAAAGCAAACCCAGCCAGCCCTGCCCAAGAGCCACGTGAGCAGCCTGGGGAAAGCTGTGAGGCTGCACTCCTCCTGCACTGCTCAGGACAGCAGAGATGCAGACACCTTCTGGAGACGACTCCTGAGCAGTAACCACACGTTTTCCGTGTCTGACATTCTTTGAAATAATAAGCAAGTCTCCTGCTCCTGCCTCAGTTACTTGCTGCACTTCCTCACAACCCCTATTCTGACTTCCCAGCTCTTTGGCAGGTGAAGGAGGTTGCACTTGCTTGGCAATCTGGGAGCATCCCCTTCCCTGCATCTTCAGCTCCTTGCCCCAGCACACAGACACAGCATCAGCCAGAACGGAGAACAACGTGTGCCACGGCAGGGATTTGGGAACTGGTTGGGATGCAGCAGGCTCTGGGGTAAGTTTGTGCCGTGCAGAGGTACAGCAGGCCCCACAGGAAGGTTTGCTCTGTGCAGGGATGAAGCAGCAGGCTGTGGGGAAGGACTGCGGGTTCGAATCACTCACACAGTGCAGGGCTGTGGCTCTCGTGGGATGGCAGAGCTGTTCCCTAACGTGTCTCCAGTTTGATGGGGCAAACGGTGGATTTTCATCACAGCTGTGACCTGGCACAGTCGCACGTGAGCATCGCTTCCCCACAAGTTCCAAAACACCCCCACCCATCCCCAAGGAAGGACAGGAGCACAGAACGTCTCAGATAAGGCGATGGTGATCCACGTCATCCCCCCATGACGAAGCAGCCTCCATCCCCGGCCCTATTCTGAGAAATGCACCAACAGCTCGGGGCTGAAAGCTCCCCAAAGCAGCTGGTGAAGAGTTTCAGCCCAATCTGGTGTGGGGATGAGATTACAGCAGAGGGTGTGAGTGGGAAGTGCTGGCGAGCAGCTGGGTGCTATCGGCTCAGAAGGGCTCTGTGCTGAGGGCATGGCTGTGCCTGGGCTGGAACGTTTGCAACCTCTGAAACAGCCAGCTGAAAGTTTTTGGTCAGAGAGGATTTTATGCATTTCAGCAGCTGGGAGAGAAGAGACAAGATTCAGAGAGCACCAACTGCTGACATAATGCCCTCCGGCAAATTGCTTTTCTAAAGACAGTGCTCTGAAGTCACCTCTGGCTGCAGTTGTCCAGGCAGAGACAGTGGGCTGTAAATTAAGCAGCCACCATTAAAATGGAACCTAACTTTTGCAAAACACAGACTGAGCTCCTGCCCCCCAGGAACCGACGGGAATGGGAATACAGACAGCAAAAGCAACGTGCAGCTGTGCCTCAGTTTAAATCCAACTGATGGAGCTGGGGGAACCACAGAGTGGGCTCTGAGCAGCACAGTTACAAACCAGAGCTTCCATTGTGGCACCCCAGGTGTGCCGTGCCACCTTCCTACACAGTCCTGCAGCGCTGCCAGAAACGCCAACCACTACCAGTGCTACCCGCCCTGCTCCAGCCTATTCAGTCAGATCCAATTCTCTCCTAAACAGAACCCCTTTGCAGCCCCAGGTGCTGGAAGTCACCGATTCACTCATTCCTCTTTAGGTTGGGAGGGACCTTGAAGATTACACCAAAGCTCTGCCATGGGCTGGGTGCCCCCAGCTCAGCCTGCCCAGCACCCATCCGTGGCCCAGGGCACCTCCAGGGATGGGGCACCCACAGCTCTGGGCAGAAGTGCCACTGCTCTCTGGGGACCTACACCTGAGTTTCAAGGACAGAAAACGGCCTGGCTGCACTGCCCTCATCCCTCACACACAGAGGGCTTCACTGCAGGCAGCTGCTATAAACTCCGGGGCAAAAGGAAGACTGAAGGATGAGCATAGCAGAGCACCTGGGAAGCACAGGAGCCCAGCACCCCCATGGCAATGCCCAGAGGGGGATCCCCACCCCCGGTGGAGCAGCCGTGGGCTGCAGAGCCCCCAGGTCAGCAGGAAGGAGCCTCACACCAACGCCTCCAAGCACACATCGGTGCTCCTCGATGGAGGGCGGGTCCTTTACCAGCAGCACCTGCAGCCACCACCTCTCACTTCTCAGAGCAGAACTCAAGGAAGCCACAGGCACTGACGTAACGCTGTGAGATAAGATGAAAGCCAACGGGAAAAAACAGTAATTGTGTTTCTGAACGCTTTGTATCTCAGGCAGTCACATGGTGACCTCCGTGTCTGGCTGCTGAGGGCCGAGATTTGTGCAATGGTTCCCAAGGTTGTGGGGGGGTCTGCAGACAGGGGCTGCCCCAAACGCTGCTCCTGCACCATCCGAACGACACCACTGGGCCCAATGAGAGCTTTGGTTTCCTACACAAATCACCCTGTGTGACTGCCTGGATACTGTGAGGGGGGGGACACAGCACGAAGCACACGGACACGGGGCACATCAGTCAGAAAAGCAAAGCAGGAAGAAAGTGGTACCTCTGTCAAAGGCCTCGGTCTTCTCTCTACAACAAATTCTGTGTGGCAGAGCTCACAGTAACTTGTGTTGGAGGAGGACAACCATTTTTCCAGGCAGCTCTTGTGCACGGTGCCCAGTGTTCCTGTGCAGTCGCACGGGGAAAGCAGTCCCTCCCCATTTCCACCTTCATGACAGATTCGACAGATGGGACCATCGCTACAGAGGCAGACAGACAAACAGAAGGAAATCACAGTCAGACAGGCAGGCCGGGGAACTTCTCACCGCCCTACACCCCCCAGCTACAGAGTTCAATTACAGACTCAAATCTCTCAATTGAGCCCAAGATCTGCTCCCCTGGAACCTCAGGGCACCGGAAATGCTCTACAAGGCCAGTGCTGTGCCATCCCCAGCTCTCGTCCTGAACAGCGCAATGCTTTCCGCACCCCCATGCTTACAGACCTGCCAAACCCTGCTCAGCCACCTCTCCGTGAGCAGCAGAGCCCTGCTCTATTTGGCCACACCTCAGAGAGATGCACAGCACCTCCCCAATCACCTTCACTGCCCCTCCACGCACCTTTTTATTTCTGACCATCCCATCAGAGCTGCAGCGATCAGAGCTGTGCAGCTTACAGGGTTTTTGCAGTGCCTTTGCTCTGCTCTGTCCTTCGTTGCTTCCTAAACCCAAGCACCACATTTACTTTTTGGTGACGGCTGGAGCTCACACATCGCTGCCACACAGCCGTGATCTCCCTCCTCTGAACCCACGACAACGTCAAGCCAGGCTGAGTGCTCTCCACTCACACCATCCCACACCGAATCAATCACTGCAGGCTTTTCCAGCAAGGTTCAGCTCCTAACATCAGGCACATGGTGCCATTCTAGGTCTAAGGACATCGCAGCTGGCCTGCAAAGCACAGGTGCACTGGAAGCCCCACACACCTGCCAGCCCCATAATGGCTCCCTGAGAAACCTCCAAGGGCTGCAGCCACAGAAGTCTGCCAGTCTGAGCAGCTCCGTGCTGCTCCTCAGCACCCAGCCCCCATTGAGACCACCTAGGAATAAAAACAAGAGGTGCCCACTCCAGCTCTACCCTTGCTGAACCACAAAAGCAAGTCACTCTCTGGTGCCTCCTCTCTCCCAGCTCCCAAGCAGCCATCTCTGTGATGCAACACCTTTCTCTTGCATCCATAACTGCACAGATTTGGGAGTGGGAAGCAGGGTGAGGAAGGAACACCTTTTGTTGGAAGGCCCCGTTCCACGCCCTCTGGAAATCAGGATGAGCTCCACCAGCCTTTGTGCCCACACTGCTGAGAGGACAGCAGCCATCTCACCTCACCTCATCACTCGTACCTGACTCCCATTCTGACCTGTGTAGGATTCCAACAGAGCAGAGGCAGGACAAGCAATCTGCAGCCTTCAAAAGCAGCAGCACTATTTGCATTTGTTTGCGCGACCTAAAGCAAGAACACGACCCTCTGGAACAGACACAGCAATTCACAATGCACAGAAAAGGAGGTGGAGAAAAGCACTGGTGGGACATGAAGGGCTGAGGTGAACCAGCAAGAAAGCACACTTTGGCTCCGGAAAGCAGAAGGAAGACTTGTGCTGGAGGTGAGCCACTCTCAGCTCTGCTCCGGGCAGGTTTCATCGCAGTCAGATTCATGAGATCTGCCTGGAGATTCCCTGGTACTGCCGTGAAGCTCAGCAACAGTTCTTTAAGCATCAGTGCAGCATCACAGCAGCAAAACTGGAATACACCCACAGGGCCTCAGTGCAGACCAAAAAAGAAGCCCAGGCCCTAAGTGCTCTCATGCATCTGTTATTTCCTAATAAAAGCATCTGTAAGACATTTCATCCCTTCTCTTCCTGTTTGAGGAGTTTCATATTTCCAGAGCGTTAATATAACCTTGGCTACCCATAAACAATCCAGAAGGAAAAAATTCGCTGACAGTGCAAGAAGAAAAAGAAAAACCCTCTTATCAGCCTCTATTTTCCTTCCTTCCTATCTGGAGGGGAGGAGTTCATCCCCAAACAGTCTCAGCCGCGCGGTGACCCCGGGCTGCTCATGCAGTCACACTGTGGCTGGGGTAGGAGTGGGACACAAGCTGGGACTGCTGGCTCTGTCTGGGCTGAGCGATGCTGTGAAGCGTCCTCTGTTGCAGAAGCTGCTCAAAATATGCGATGAGAAGTGTGGCAAGAGGAGTCCAAGCAAGGCAACACGTGTTCCCTCCAGCAGCAGCCAGGCAGCACGTCCTGCAGCACACAGCCCCTGTCCTCGGGCTGCAGAACCGACGCTGGGCTTCACTCTGAGCCCACCCTGGGAGAGGGGCTTTGCCACACACAGCCCTCAAAGCACCTGTGTGCAGCATGCCAGCACGGAGCTCTGCCTCTGCCGCGCAGCTGAGCACACACAGGGCTTTGGGCCAGCACGTGGTGCCCTGACCGACACACCTGGCACGTGCAGGACCCCACGCAGGGGCTGGGAAAGTCAGCCCAATACCACCTCCCCGTGAGCCCCGTCACAAACAGCGCTTTGTTCCCCCCTTCCTCCCCTTCGGAGCCACGAAAACGAGGCTAAAACAGACGAGCAGCACCAGCCTCACCTCTGCGCACCCAGCGCCTTGATGACGGTGGAGAGCAGGCTGCCGTCCTTGGAGGTGACCTGGGTGATGCACTGCGGCCGCCCGAGGTCCGAATCCTCCACCGCCTTGGAGAGCGCGGCGCTGCCCGGGCAGTCGCACAGGGAGCCGGGCAGGTGGCAGCAGTCACCCGTCGTCATCGCAGCTCCGCACCCCTCTGCTGCGGGGACCTGCAGGACGGGAAGGGCTGTGAGCACCCAGCACGGGACCCCCAGCCCTCACCGTGTGCCCTCAGCTCACCCCCAGGTGCCAGCAGTGCGCTTTGCTCCTCCTTCACCCCCAATGACTTCCATCTTCACGAGCCTCGTGTTGCACACCCGCCTCGCCCCCCGACCTGGGGAGGACTGCTGGCACTCAGCCTTCGGCCCGATGGAGACTTCCAAACCAAACCAAAGCATCCAATGTGGGGACACTGTGAGCACCGGGGCTGACCCAAAAACACACATCCAAACCCTTTGTGCAAGCTGTGACATTTCACCGTGCACGGCGCTTGCTGCCACGCAACTCAGCTCTCCCCACCTGCACCCCAGTGCTTTCCGACCCCAAAAGCTGCTTCTCTACCATCTCTGACTTTCATACTGTATTTCTTCACAGCACCAGGAGGGCAGTGGGGCGGCTGCACTCCTTCGCCTTCCAGCACTCCAAGCCAAGCATGGTTTGTGCAGCAGCCCTTAGAGCAGCCCGCACACACAGCCAGGAGCAGACACAATGCTGGCACCTCTGGGATTCACCCTGAAAGAGAGCACACGGAGCACAGGAACCAGGGAGGAGGTGCAGGGACAGAGCAGAGCTGACAGGAGCAGAGCTGGCTCCAATGAGCAGAGCCCCATGCACCCAGGAGGGCTTCCTGCTGCACAGGAATGGCTGCGTTGCCCCTCCATGGGGTCAGATGAGAGGTATCCAAAACCAATGGCTGCTGGAGCCCTGCAAACCACGGTCCGGGTAAGCACAGCCCTGTTCCACCCCCACATATCTGCAAACCTTTCCTTTGCATTTGGAATAGGCTTCAGCTCATGGTGGGTCCAGGAATCAACCAACCAAACCAACAGGAATCTTCCCATCAACTCCAAAGGAGCGTACCGGAGCGAGCACCGCCCCGACCCGACCGCTCCATCTGTGCAGAGCACGCAGGGCTCTGCTGCTTCTCCCACTGCTCTCCACTGAGAATAAAGCAATGCTACAAGCTATCCAGATCTACAGAGCAAAAGGAAAGATGATAAACGCTATCGGAACGACTTCAGTCAGCTGCATTAAGGAGCTCTCTCAATTTTAAAGGCCTCTCACCGAAGCAGATACGGGGAGATGTGTGCTTTTAATAAAGAGGTCGGTTCCATTTGTTCAGCCAAAACCTTGTTTATTTTTAAGTCCAGAGGATAAAAAGGTCCATTTTGTGCACTGGAATAAAGCCACTCCCGCGTCCCTCGTGGGCTCATGGTGCTGCACATCCAGTGGATCCCAGCAGCCACGTGTGGGGCTGGATGGGGTCCGCCACCCTCAGCCCAGCAGGAAACGCATGGTTTTCAGTTACAAGTCGTTTGGCATTGCCGCGCCAGAGTCCATCCCAGGGTGGAGCCTGAAGTCACCGCTTTAATATGTAACTGACTCACATCACTCGGGGAGCACGAAGGCAAAGCAGCGACGCAGCTCATGGAGAAGGAACCGAAATCCAAAGATCACATCTGCAGTGCTCTGTGCTTCCAGCTCCAAACCCAGCGGACACGAGCAGGGTGTGCAGCCAGGCCGGCCCCTTCCTGGCTCACAACTGTTGGCAGCGTGCTGGATCCAAAGCCAGCCTCACCGTGGGAGCAGGTCAGGGACGGATCCACCTCCTCGCACTGAGCAGACCCAGGACGCAAACAGCTGAACTTGCAGAGATTGCTCAAACTGAAGAGAAAACAAATGTTGGTGGTGGAAATTTGGCTCGCGAGAGCGAGCTACACAGCAGTGCTGCACAGCTCCAACACAGCAGTAAGACAGCAAGCACCCTGCTCCAGCATAACGTCCTCCCCGAAGCCTTCCAGCACTGCAGCACGAAGCACAGCCCTGCTGCTGTCATCCAGAGGGCAGCAGGAGTTTCCAAACTCCCCGGAAGGATTGCAGCTCAAGAGCACGCAGACCAAGGCCGTGCTGCTCTCCATCCAGAAGATGCGTGCAGCAGGAACGAGGAAATGCTGAGGAGCTGGAGGGTCCCCACCAGAGTTCTGCACATTTGCACTCTGCAGGCTCTAAGAGTCATTCCTCCCAGCTGGGGGAAGCTCAGCGGCCGGGCAAACACCCAGCGTGGAGATCAGAACAACACAGGAGTGACTGCAGCAGGAAGAGGGCCATGGTCAGAGGGATTGCTACACCCAACTGCTGCTCGTGCAAGCTTACACCAAACCCCAGAAACAACCTTCCCACCCCTCACCTTCCCAAACCAGTTCTAACCCCTTGGATTGCAGACACTACGCTTTCTAATCACGTGATCACCAGCAAAGTGAGAGGCTTTCCCAGCTGCCACCAGGCATGGGATGAGAGGAGCGGCCCGAAGCACTCCTGCTTTTCAAAGGCCGCAGAGCTGGTTTGGTCTATGGAAGCAAACAGAACCCAAAGCAAACAACAACAACAAGCCAAGCCGCTGCAGGGCTTTGTTTTCTTCAGTTGTTTGTCCAAATGCACTCTCTGCTGAGGGCTGAAGGCAGCAGCACTGTTTTGCTCTCTGAGAAAGCACATGTTTCTATGTTATCCTGTCACTCAGCTCCCAGGAGTCACCCCGCAGCGCGTGGTCGGCACTTGCAACAGCAGAGGTGCTGCAGAGGGTCTCCCCAGCCCCAGATTGGCCATTTTCACAACAGATGTCACGAGGAAACAGCTGACAAGCAGCCGGGACATGAGAAACATCTCCTCCTCTTCTGAGCAGTCAACAGACATCAGCTTTTGGGAGGCACACAGCAGTGTGATTCACTCCGTACAACCATACAGACCCCGTGCTCAGCTCCCCATGCATCCTATTCCTATTCTCCTTCTGCAGAGAAAGAAAGAAGCTTCAGCAAGGCTCAAAAGCTGTATTTAAATCATGAAGCACAGTGAAGAATGCACGGCCATCACATCCCAAAGCAGTGCTTGCACTTTTTGGAAGGGAAGCCAGCACTGCTCTGCTCAGCAGCACTGCACCCAGCCGTGCTGCAGCTCCCTGCCTTCCCATTTCCCTGCACTCCTGGGACCTCCACCAAACAACAGCAGCAGCAGCAATGCAGGAATGCGCTGCTCCTATCCCGAGAGCTCTCCTTTCACGAGAGGCAGCATCTGCAGCACCACCAATGCTCAGCAGCTCCCCGGTGCTGCGCATTCACCTCCCAGGCAGCTTCAGTGCAACTCCAGACAAATGGATTCTCCAGCTCTGGGCATTCTGTCAGAAAAGGGAAAGGAAAAAAAAAGAAGAAAACCCCAAATCCGCAGCTGACCCCAAAATCTCAGCATCCGCCCCTACTTAAGTCTGCACGAAGCTGTTTTGCTCGGCTCGCATGTGTGGAGACACGGGCTGTGACTGATCTGCCTGCAGGGATGCGCAACAAAAAATGGTGAGGAAATAAATTGGAAACCCACCCAGAACGCAGCGTACCTCGCAAACTGCTAACAGCAAACCCGAGCAGCTCCTCCGTGCACCAGAAATGAAGCCATGAAAACTTCTGAGGGCAAGGAGTGCCGAAGCCAAGAGCTTCCTGCATTGCCCTCCTTGCAGACGCCAGCTTTTATCTGCTCAGTGCTCTCACCACACCGCTGCTGCTCCTCGTCCCTCTCTTTGGCAGCAGGAGGTGAATGCTCTCTTCAGCCCATCAGCACCGACAGAACTGCTGCTCCGAGCTTACAAAATGGAAACTCCAAATATCCGAAAATGAGTCCAAGTGAAGGAGGGGGAAAATAAACTCATCCCGTGGGTTATACCGCGGGGTCCCTGCTTCCTCCCCCTGCCTGAGTGTTTTAGCGTCAAAAGCCAAGATAGTTTAAACAGCAGAGAGAAAAACAGCCGCTCCATTTACGTTACCCATTGTATCTCAGCACTAGGAGGTCATGCAGCGAGGACACACAGCAGCCCCTCGGGACTAAAAGCACCTCAGACCCACATCCAGCCTCTGCCCTCCCAGCTCCCAGCTGCTGGAAGCACTGGCCTTGATTTTGACCATGCTGTTGCAATGAATCTCTGCAGCTCCCTCCCAGGGCAACACTCGCGTTCTGCCTTTGCTTGATCCAGGCCCGCAGCAATAACCCGGGACGGGAAAGCCCCTCTTCCAGCCCCGCCATGGGAAGAACTGTCGGAAGCTGTTGACAGCTCGTTTGTTTCGCTGCTTGTTTCCCTCGGTGCTCAGCATGGAGCGATCCCTGCTGCCGCTTCAGCGCGATTCCACAGCCAAAAACCGAGCACGTGACAAAGGGACGGGCCAACCCCGGCTCTGTCCCTCACGGTGAAGTGCCAGCACGGCCGGGAACGGGGACCGCCCGCCGCCCTACGGGAGGGACCGCCGGCAGGAGAGCAGAAAAGGTCTGGGGGATGAGAAAGCGTCGGAAACGGCATCCCGAGGAAAAGCACGGGGACGAACGGCAGCCGGAACGGGGGCAGCGCTAAGGGCCGGCAGCACGGAGATGCCAACCGCGCCCCTGCCCGCATAGGGCTGCACGGGGCGGCGGGACGGAGCGGCATCCCGGCGCACACCGTGCGGCCCCGCCGCCGCACCGCCCCACGCTTTGGGCGCGCCACGTCCGGGGCCGCGAGACGATCCCAACGCGCGGCCATCCCGCACCGCGGCGGAGGCGCCCACAAAACGCGTCCCGAAGGCCCCGGGACGCCCCGCAGGGCCCGGTGCCAGGCCGGGAGGAACGGGAGGAACCGGGGATCGGGGTCTGCCAACGGGGAAACCTTCCCCGCGCCGGAGAGCGGCCCTCCCGGCCCCGCGGACGCCGCCCGCGCCGCCCCGCCCGTACCTGCAGCCCCGGCCCCGCGGCCCCTCAGCGCGCGGCGCGCCGCCCCATCGCCGGTCCTGCGCCCGTCGGGCACCGCCCCCCGCAGCCCGCCCCGCCCACCAGGCACCGCCGGCCGCCAGCCGCCAGCCGCCAGCCAACCCCGAGCGCCGTCACCATGACGTCACGATCCTCTGGCCCAATTGGCTCTGCTGGCGTCACAGCGCGACCACGCTGGCAACTCTGCTGGTTGAGGGGCTTCGCCCCGCCCCCCTGCCCGGCCACGCCGCGGGGCGGAGCCGCGAGGGTGGGGAAGGGAGGGGGGGCGGGGAGCGGCGCCGGGCGGTGCTCGGCCGCCCCAACGCGGAGGCGCAGCCGCTGCTCCTAAAGCTCAGCTCTGGGCGGCTGCGCACGTAACGTAAGGCTGTTCGAAGGCTGGCTGCAGAGCCGGCCTGCCGCACACCTGGGAACGCTGCGGCATTCTGCAGTGCCCAAAGAGGGGTTCCTATCAGCATTCAGTGGGACTGGGCTGCAAGCACGCACCCCTACACCTCAAACGTAGCCCCGAACAAAGCTGAGAAGTAGAAATGCCACGCGCCGCCCCCAGCTGGCACTACAGCTCTGCAGGTGCACGCGCTGCAGAATTGAAGGCGGCCCTCTGGAAGTGTGAACGAAGCGAAAGCCATCAGTAACCGCCCTCGGTTTTATTACACAACCAGACAGAACAGTTGAGACTGGAATGTCAGATTTCCCCTTCAAGTACAATTTACAGTTCCGTATTTGCTTTGTATCAGGGTATGTTTCAGCTCACTAACATGCAGGTAGGTTCATCAAGTGAGGCACAGTCTCGGAACTCAGAAGTATACAGAGCAAAAATTCACTGCAAATTGCTTCACTCGTCTTCGGAGGGCAGCAGATCATCGCCTCCTCCTTTACAGCTTCACCCAGCGCTGCCTCACCGTAACATTCAGCGCTTACTGGAGGGATGCAGGTGTAAGAGAGCCGGCGAGCGACGGGCAGCCATCGGCAGAGAGAAATTCACAAGCTAGCAAAAGATTGGGCGCACGGAGCTGCGAGAGCATCCTTCCCACTCAGCAAGAACGAAAGGTTACGGCGGCCAGCCCTGCTGCAGAGCCCTTACAGCCGGGGAAGCGCAAGCATTTGAGAATTACAGTCTGCAATTCGGTCAAACGGAAGAGGAGGGAAGCAGCGGGTTAGCAGCTACGTGAGATCTTAGCATCGTGCCTCTTAGTGAAGGTCGAGAAGATTATGCGCAAGGTCAGCAGTGAAAGAAAAGGCCGAGATGCTGTGGTTCTGCAGGAGCTTTACAAAATGTATAAAGAATCGTGTTTCTCTAACGACAACCGAAACCCTTCCAGGTGCAGGTATATACACGGCATGGAAACACTGCTTCACTCACTCGAAACGGGGGAGGGGGATTCTAGAGAAAAAGCAGCATGCAAAATAAACTGTGGAAGTGGGGAAGGCCCTGCTTTCAGACACTGATCTACAGTACAAAATCAGCCCACCGGTACGGGTCGCAGAAGTTGGTGGTTTGTTTGAAAGGAAAACGCTGGCACTTACTGTACAGTAACGTTACCTGATTAACAGAAGCCGTGAATAAATATTAAGCCGCTTCACAAAGCCTGCACCAGCAGCACGGGCATTCGTGGTGGCGGAAAAAGCGATGCAGACGTACTTCATTGTTCCCAAATAAAACAAGGAGAGAGAAAGATTTCCCAGGCAGGAAACAGTAAAACTACACAGCCAGACTAACTGTACTAGTGGTCATTACATCGTAAGTCATGTTACGTTCAACAGCTTTCTTAGGTGTGTGCAACCACTAAAAACCTCACTGTGAAACTTCATTGGGACAGAAAACAGAGCGTTGGGAAGGACGGCCGCTTCCTTTTAATTTCTCCCCTGCGTTTACAGAAACAGGAGAGAAAATCTGACTATGGGAGGAAAAAGCCTCGTAACCTAAACGCGGTTATTTCCTCAGCTGTGACTGTCGAGTCCCCACGGTTTCTCTCCCAGAACAACACTCAAACCCATCTGAGGAGAGCGTTTCACGGGATGATATCCAGCAGCAGATGTTCCAACACAAACATGTCTATCAGATCAGTGCCAACATTTCAAGCCCGAAAGTCATCACATTCAAGGGGATCTTAGAGGCAGGGGAATGTTAGCCCTACAATTTAAGCTCTAAGATGAAAGGAGGAGATTGGGGTGGGGTGAGGGGAGGAGGGGAGGGGAGGGGAGTCACCGAATCACAGGAGAGAAAGAAGTGCACACAAGTTTCTAAATGAAGCACAGACGAAGTGAGGGGCATCAGAGTCGTCTACAGGAGGTCACAGGTTCTGACAGCACTGGAGTTTGTTGGATTTCTGTCCGTCGGTGGTTGGTGGGACGCTGATGTCGACTACATTGTTGCCAGGAGACTCATCGTGCGCAGACCGGTCTGCGATCTGCTTCTGAGAAACAATGCGGTAGATTTCTGAAAGGAGAACAGACCCATTAGGGCACAGGCAGGCATTCCCTCCAGCACAGCCAGCTGCCACAGAGGATGGCTGCACCCAGGAGCGGGAAGATTCTAGCTGCAAAAGGGAACCCGGGCTGACCAGCTGCGCAGTGTAACGCCTGGTCGGCTTTCCAGCTCCGCGTGGACACAGCTCCGTCTGCAAGACCCGAAGATGAGATTCCTTACCGCCTCCCTACCTGCTGTAACATTCTTCTCAGTGACTCCATGAACAAAGGTGGTGTTATCTAAAACGTTACTGAAAAAGGATGCTTGCAAAACATCACCACGCAGCAGCAATGGCAGCATCCATTTCACCCTTCAGCCTCTGGCAAGCTGTCCCTACCAAATCACAGAAGCACTCGCTCCTCTCCATTACAAACCAGTTTCCCCATCCATGGCAGTGAAAACGAGGCTCCACGCAGCCCCACATCGATCCGCAAACGCCGTTCGTACCAGAATTCATTTCATTGACTCAAAATAATTCATGCCTGAAAGCACACAGATTCACAGAACCCCAACTGCTGAAGGCAGGCTTCCAGGTTGGAAGCTTTCAGAAGGAAACCATTCCACCTGCACCGGCAGTAGAAATAAGTGGAAATATTTCTATTTTGCTGACTGTAAGAGCTCATTCCAACTTCCCTCCATTGTGAGACAGGAAAAGGGCAAGCACCTCCCTGGAAGCCTGCAGTAAATATTATGGTCACATTCAAACAGTCACAGCCACAGGACAGGAACAGCCAAAGCCTTTAACAAGGGTTTTAAATGATGGAGAACTGTAGGGTTTTGGCTCTTTGGTTTTTTTGCTTTGCGTTCTGTTGAGGTTGATTTCTTCTTAAGGAAGCTGCACCTATTTACCCCGTTTAAAATAGGAGCTTGAACCCAAGGCTGAGCTCACTGCGACAGCCTGTCTTCAGTCCTTTTTTGCTTACAGGGAAAAAGAGGCTGTGCAGACACTGTGACATCCCCCCTCTCTGGTGCCCAGCGGTGTATTTTAACATTAGCTGTTCAGAGTTACCATCAAACCCTCTTTTTTTCATGGGAACATCCACCTGGGTTTCCTCCCCAGTCTTTAATGATCTCTCAAACTGATGGCCAGCAAGGCAGCACCTGTCCTGCTGCTCCTTTCCCTCTTTCAGTTTCCCCACGGTTTCTCCCAGCCCACCGCTCTGCACAGCTTTATTTCACTCTCCTAAAAGGATGGCTGTCTCCCAGGTGAGAAGAGCCCCTTCAGCACTGCTCATTCTCACTGGCCACATCCCTGCCGTACCTGCACAGGGTATGGTATCAGGTCAGGTATGGTATATTCCTGTCAATCTCAGCCCTCCTGGGAGCCCAGGATGCTGTCCTGAGCAGCGTCTTGAGTTCAGTTTGCCCAGGCCTGACCTCAGCTCAAGTTCTGGCTCCATCTGTCACGCCAGGCAGTACTGAACTCTCCTAGAAAAACCTCTGGCCATTTTCTCTACCCAGGGTCAGGCTCAGGACAACACCACAAGGGAAGACGGGATGGATGGTGATGGCTGAACCATGCTCAGGGCACTAAATCCACGGGTACCATCTCAGAGCACCACATGAGTCACCTCAGATCCAGCCAAGTGTCACAGATAAGCAGCACCTGCTCTCAAGGCCACCCTGCACAAGAGCTCAGGCCGCAGCTGCTCTTCTCCACAGCTCTGTCTCAGCAACAATATTCTCCAGTTACTTCACCAGCAGCTCAACCCAAATCCTGCTGGGGAGCAGAATGTAACCCACTCTTCATCCATCAGGCTTTTTTACTCATAGAAGCACCTTGACTACCCTTCTTTTCCTCCTGCCCACCTCCTCTTGGTCATCTTTAACTGTAACACACTTCTGGGATCACAGAGCTGCTCAGACCCAACAACCCCAACATCACAGCTCCTGCCTGCTTACCTCCACACCTCTGTAAAACAAACCTGAAAGAGCCTTCAAGAATTCACTCAGCCATTTCCCTAGTAATAGGCTCTCATTCACGTATGATCAAGGAACAGCAATACAAAGCCAATTCTCTGGTCAGCATCCAACAAGCAGCACACATCAGACGCTTCCTGACAACCGAGCAGTACCAGAACAAAGGCCTTGGGGAGAAAGGTGAGTGGGGTTGGGGTAAAACACAGAGGTAAGGTGAGGCAGGTTGCAAACAAATAATCATTCCCAGCACTCATTTCCAAAACAGTCTCAATAACTGCAAACTGTGCCCATGAAGAAGATTCCCTACCATGGTAGGTCCACAGAACCCATAACAAACCATACCTGTAAGGATGTTCTTGAAGGCTTCTTCTACATTTGTTGAATCCAGAGCAGAAGTTTCAATAAAAGACAGGTTATTTTTTTCTGTAATAAATAACAAGTGGTTCAGTTAGGAACTTTAACAGCACTTTTTTTTTTGTTAAAGGGCAATCAGCCAGGGCCTGGGTTGTTGGCTTTTTTTTTCCCCTCCCTATTACTGAGCAACTTGGTGCTCCACTGGCACAGCTACGTGCCTTCCAGCAGCAGCACCTCTGCCCACTGCTACACTGCAGCTTTAGGATATTTTCCTCATTACAGTTCTTATTCAGTCAAGCCATACATTCTCCCCAGCCTGGTACAGTGTTACCCTCATCTGGCCACAGATTGCTCCTAGAAGCAGCTTCAGCAAGAGCAGAGGCTAACATGCATCGACTGCAAGAGGAGTTGCAATACTCCTCTGCATTTTGTAACACGGGAACAGATCTAACACTTCCCTAAGCAGGCCTCACCTACAAATTACAATAAACCTTTTGGTAGCAGAGTAATTTTTCTTGACTCTGTGAGCACAAAAGATGCATCTACACATTGTTAATAATAATGATTAACAACCGGACATCCAAGCTGGAGTTGTACAGTACGGCCTGCCCATACAGACACAATGCAGCCACAGAGCTTGAACTGTGACACCTGCACCATCCCCAGGTATTTACGAGCTGGGAGTTAGGGGCAAAAAGTGAGGTGTTGAACCAAATGATCAAAGTAATACTTTAACCAGGGTGCCTACGAATTCGTTTGATTCTCTTACACAGATTTTGCCTCATTCAGCTGAAAATGTAAAAGCAGCTTCACTATACACGGGGTACTTGCTTTAGGTACAAAGCTTAGGAAATGCATTTAAGCAAGCCCTAGTAATATTCCTAGAAGGATTCTAAAGGTATATATTTAAATTCCAGCTGCAAGCTTGACATGCACAATCGTAAATTGAACGTCTGTTGGCCTATTCAGGCAGAAGAATATTTGATCAGTCCTCCGCAAGATAAGGAAGAGAGAGAAGTAACGCAGTGGCAGCAGCTCACATAACCAACTAGACTTGTACCAGAACAACTGATCACCTCCAAGTCTGATGATCACTGCATTTAAGCAAAAGGAGATGACACTACTATCCAGGTTAGTGCTCTGGAGCAGAAACTGCACCATCTAAGAGAAGGTTCAGAATTCATTTGCCGCTCTCCATAGAGCCAGGCCTCTAGGAATGAAGGAAAGACATTTTGTGCAGTGATATTTGACATCTGTATGTGGTATTTTCTCCTCTAAACATTGCTTGCTGTTTTTTAGCCTTCCTAGAGGAAGTGTTTATGCTTTGGATATCAGGCAGCTCAAGGATGGTGTTTTACAAACATGTGCTACCAACAGATCTAACAAGGAAAAACACCATCCGCCATTTAACAAGCCAGCTACGAAATCTTCAATACCCCTTTTTTTCACACCAAAATAAGCATAAGGCAAAAGTTAAATATTGGACGATAGAGTGATTCCAGTCTGCACCAGCACACTGAAAGCACCTGAAGGCACCGAATACCAACCTGCAAAAGCACGGGCCTCGTCGGTGGGCACAGCCCTCAGGTGGCGCAGGTCGCTCTTATTGCCCACCAGCATGATGACGATGTTGTTGTCTGCATGATCCCTCAGCTCCTTCAGCCAGCGCTCCACGTTCTCATAGGTGAGATGTTTGGCAATGTCATAGACAAGAAGGGCCCCGACAGCGCCGCGGTAATACCTGGGAGCACACAAAGGCACGTTCCTTCAGAGAGGTTCAGACCCGTTCAGAACGCTGTGCTGATGCAAGTACTGCAGCTTTGTATGCTTTTTCTCTTCTCTTTTAATAACCATCCCCAAAAACGAGATCCAAATGTTGCGTTGGGTTTTAGCGACGTTATAGCTTACCTTTCAACCAGGAAAAATAACCCTTGGTAAAATGGCAGTATTTGTTGCTGACCTTCCTGTCCCTCCAAACAGAAGTTGGAGACCCCAGGCTGTGCCAACACACCCAAGAACAATCTGCCCCTCAGCACATTTCAACACAAGCCGAGGGCTCAGCACAACACAGCAAACACCAAGCACCACTCTGGTGACGCCCACAA
Source organism: Alectoris magna (assembly GCA_030625065.1). Taxonomy (NCBI): domain Eukaryota; kingdom Metazoa; phylum Chordata; class Aves; order Galliformes; family Phasianidae; genus Alectoris; species Alectoris magna. The sequence goes on from CM060586.1 coordinate 503,876, forward strand.
TCCTCACCCACACAACCCAACTGCGCCTCTCCTGCTCCACCTGCACCTGTTTGCTGTGCCCCCAAACTACTGGCATCCACTTCTGTAGCACTCTGCTTTCCCATTCTCTTGCTACACATCGTTCCCTTTGGCCTGTGCTTTTCTATTTCTCTCCCATTTTGACCTAACCTATTCCCCTCGCTTTAAGGCTCATATACGTGCCTTCATCTGTGCATTATTCAACAACAAGTTTGGGCCTTCAGAAAGCGACATATTCCTAACACTGAAATTTCAACCCTGCAATAACCAGGCCTGCCATGAGCTGTCTGGATTCCTTCCCTCTAAAAGATACTTTTGTCTGCTGCTCACACCAATACGTCACGTCTGAAGATGCTGTCTGTATCAAGAAGGTGATCTAAAAGCTTTTCAACACCACTGTTCAAAATAGGGTCGCGCTCAGTGCTGCAGTCAGCACTCCCACCACTGCCTTCCTATTGACCGGATGTTCAGCATGCATTCTTGGACCTAATTTTCACAGCTGGGACATTCGCACTCGCTGAATCTAAACGTTATTTTCATTGTACTAATGAAATAGCACGATATTTATTACCTGATGACTCGGATCTGCAGCAAGACCTGCCGTAAGGATTTTGTCCCATCCGAATGCATTTCATTCAGTCCCTACCTGGAAACGTATCTGCTGTCGTCCCAAAGAAAGACGCAGTACTCACGCTGAAGTAATGGCACGGTATCTCTCCTGCCCTGCAGTATCCCAGATCTGTGCTTTTATCGTCTTCCCATCCACTTGGATGCTCCTGGTAGCAAACTCCACCCCAATGGTGCTCTTGCTCTCCAGATTGAACTCATTGCGTGTGAAGCGTGACAGAAGGTTACTCTTCCCGACTCCGGAGTCGCCAATCAACACAACTGAAAGACAGGACATCGTTTTCCAAATTAACTCCTCACACCAGCACTGTGCGCCCTGGCTGCTGTGCTGCTTCAGGCAGGGCCCACAGTAGTGAGGGCGACGAGGTGCCCCCTGCATGCCCAACCTTCCGCGTCATTTATTTTGGTTATTTCAGCCATCTGATACTACAAACAAGCCAGAAAACAAAGCAGGACTTCACCCAACAGAACGAGTTCCAGTGGATCAGATGAGAAGTACAAGACTGAAACTCTCTGCCTCCGCACAAGGTGTTGCCATGCTAACAGGAAAACATCAGCGCTGAGAGATTTCTAGACCCTCCCGATCCATGCACAGCAGATTAGAGCATACCTCTCCCCGCACGCTTTCTGAATTAGCTCACCAGCATTCTCCCATGGCCACGAACTGGGCTGGTCCCTCTGTTATTTCAGCTTTGCTTTATTTTGTGCTCAGGCCATTGTTTCAGGCTCCAGCTTTGGCAGCTCCCACCCCACTTCTCCCCACCCGGGACAGCTGGAGCCAACTCCACGCAGTGCTCTGCCTGCACACACGAGCAGCCTACAGCATTCACTCCAAACCTTCCAACACAGCTCGAGAAAGCACAGCTGCCTCTCCAGGCTGTACTCATTTCTGTCCTCTGGCACGCGAAGACGACCAGTTTCATGCATGAACTCTGCAAAAAGACCTTGGGTCATTAACTCCATTGGCTGCGGGGAGAAAATTCAGGTGGTCCTGCCCCACTTTGCTAATTACCCACTGCAATCTGGGCACCTTTAGATGCCTTCAGAGGCTGCTCCATGCTCTGGCAGAGCTGGGGAGAGCATTTCTGAGACGTTACTGAATACAGAAGTAATAAAGGCAGGCAACCTGACCCAAACCCAACAACAAGTTCGTGCTCTCTCTGCCTTACAATCTGTCTCTTGCTGCTCTCAATCAACCACCAACCAAGGACTTTCTCCTTTAGCAGAGAGATCCAAAGACTGGAGACCCACATACCTCTGTTTTCTACGGGAACAGAGCAAGAAGATGCCTTTAAGCTTCTGGACCAAAGCAATCAGATCTTGTGGAATTTCCTCAGTTTGGGAATGGGTTACAAGACAATACTGCCTGTTCAAATGCAGATTTAAAAAGAAAGCCCCAAACCAAATGCAAGAGCCCAAATCCTTACTACATCCATCAGAATACATGAAATCACACCCCTTCCACAGCCTTTGGTCCCACTAATAAAGGCAAGGAACGCTGGTTTGGACTTGGAAGTGATCCGAACCAACAAGTCGGCATCAGGTGGAGAAGTGCAGAACAAGGCATGCCTCGTGCCCAGCTTACAGCCAGAACTGCAGGGCTGCTCCTCCAGCCTCCCCTGCTTCCAGCTCTGCCCCGTGCCCGTCTGCTGCTCAGCGCTCACCACGTCACCCATCCGCCAACTGCAAAGCACTGCAGATCTGTTAACACAAGATCAGGTTTATCGTGGAATTTTAAACAGACCGGTTAATTATCTGTCAAAAGGAGTCTATTCCTTCACACAATGAAGAGGATTAAGCCTCTTCCCAGCACAGCTCATCATAAATATTCAGTACATAAGGTTGCCAGATATTGATGAATAATATGACAAACATTTGTTTCCAATAACCAAAGGCCCTGTTGGGCCTCAGCTCCGATCGGCGCGCTCTAATTTTCCACAAACACAAAAGAAAGCTCTTATCTTTCCCCCCTACAGACGTTTTATCCTTCCTTTTTACCCCCGCAAGGCAGGAGTACATCTGCACAATCTCAGATTTCATTTGTAAAATAAACACCGATCACAGCTGATCTTCCCGGGAGGAAAATCAACACAGAGGTCACACCTCAATAGGTACCCGGTTCTGATATTTTAACCAATATTAAAAGGTCATATGTTCAATTCTGGATCCAAACCACCCAAAACCCATCGCAAGAGGTCCCAGCTGCAGACCTAACCAGGAGCAGAGCTCTGAACCGCCGCCTCTGCCGGGTTACATCACTGTGGTGCCTCCACAATGAGACCCTCACAGCCGCGCACAGCACCCAGCTTGTTCTCCCCAGGGCTGCGTTAACAAACAACATTTTGTTCTGATCAATAAAACGAGCAGCTCAGACCGCAGGGATGAGTGCAGGAAAAGGGGAAACAGCGCACAGAGAAGAACTGGTTTAGCAGAGCAGCTCTGACTCCGGCCACACTCACATCCCCAAGGCTGGAATTAGTTGGGACCTACTGCATGCTTGAGCCAGCAAGCCAACAACACACACCCTTCCCACAGCCCTGCTGGAACGGCCACTCCTGGAGCACGAGGTGACTGGCAGCACGGATTGGTGTGCTCCTGCAGGAGGGGACGCTAAAAAAGCCGGAGCCAGCTGTGTGTGGAAACAGGTTTCCTTTGGAAATGGGGGGCTGGAGAAACGACTTTAATTTCTGGGCAACCTCGGGCATAGGAAAATGAAATCAATCTTTCCCAGACAGCACCGCTGTTGTCCATTGCCATTCCCACCTCTGTGCTCAACTGAGAAGAGTTCAAATCCCAGCAGCAGAGCAGAGGCTCAGTCAGAATGCTCCAAAGGCAACGATGTTTTCATTACATCAATTTCCCCTCAATATTTAATTCCATTATTGGAAAGGCAAGGAGGGGAGAACGGGGAGCTGGTCCTCTTCATTTTCTTATTAGAGTGGAGATTTCATCCCACTCGACCTTGTTTGTGCTCATCCCTTCTTATCCGGTCCCAAACAGCCCAGAAGGAAGGAAGGACGGAAAGCCAACCAGATAGGGAAAGAGGGCTTTGCCTGTTGGGCTGCGTGTTTTTCCTTCTGGTGCGGGGCTGATTTTGCTCCTTTGTGTTTTGGGCCTTTTTTAATGAAAAACAAAACCAAACCAATAAACGCCAACAGGGCTCCCCGACCCACGATGCACAGGGAAGGACAATCCGTCCCCCATTTCTGCACGGCACGAAGTGCCACAAAGCGTGCTGAGTGCGTGCGTGCCATACCAGCACCACAGCGCTGCCTCTGCCCCAACAGCTCCGGGTTGTTTCACTCCAAATCAAATTAAAATCGCGCCTTCAAAGCAACGCGAGCGTTTTTAAAGCTGCGCAGCGCTTTGCCTACCTAATTGACAGAGGAGCACAACGGGGAGGCTTTCAAGTCCCCGAGGAGCCCAACCCGGGGGACAGGCGGTGTGACGGCCTCAGCAGGAAGCCAGTCCCGGCTGCACACAGCTGAGCGTATTTCCGAGGCTACAGCCCTGCCTGAAGGCGCAGGCGGAGAACACAGGGCTTTTCCCCGCTCCTGCCTCTTAGCTCGCCAAACAAGCAGGCGAACACATCCATAAAACACACAGCAAGCCCGCGGCGCACCCAAACGACAGCCATAACAGCCCTCCGTCCCCACCAGCGCCCCGTGACCGACAGCCCCGTCCCACCTCCATCCCAGCCCCCCCCAGGGCCCACCGAGCCCCGCAGGGCGCGGCCGGGCGGGGAGAGCCGCCCCCTCACAGCGGCTGCGGAGGGCCCGGGCCGCGGGGCTGCGCTCGGGGAGGGCCGGGCCGAACCGAGTCAGGCCCACGGGCGCTGCGGGCCCGCTGAGAGACGCAGGGCGGCCCCGGCGGGCGGTACCTTTGAAGAGGTAATCGTACTCGTCGTCGCGGGTGCCCATGGCGATGGCGGCGCCGACCCTCTGGCTGCCAAGCACCGAGCGCGGCCCAACCGGGGAGGGGGGGGCCGCTCCCGCGCCGCCAATCAACGCGCGCCAGAGCCCGCAGGAGGCGGGTGTCGAACCGGCCCCGTCAGCGCTGCCCAATAGACGGCGGGTTTGCTTCTGAGTGGCGGGCGACGCTGTCCAATGGAGAGAGGGCAGCTGGGGCGCAGGGGTGCGGGTGCCGGGACCCTGAGAGGAGGGGCGGGGCGGGAGGCGGGGCTACGTATATGGGTGGAGCTTGCTGTGAGGGCGGGGCTGTGGGCGGGGCCTCGAAGGGGGGCGGGGCTGAGCGCCGGGCTGCGGGCGCTCCGCGATCGCCGCGGGAACGGCGGGGGTACGGCTCCGTGGGAGGAGCCGCCGTGCCGCGCTGCCCCCGCCTGCCCCGCTGCTCGGGCGGCCCTCCTGCCTCACCTTACAGTCACAGACCTCCACGATCATCCAGTCAACCGTCCACCTACCACCAATATCTCCCACGGCGCCACGTCCCTCGGTCCATCTACACGTTCCTTGAGCACCTCCAGGGACGGTGACCCACCGCTCCCCGGGCAGCCCATTCCAGCACCCGACCGCTCTCAGAGAAGCTCCATTCTCCTACAGCCGCCCCACGCGCTGCTCAGAGCCGCCCTCGCCGCTGCGCTCCCCTTTGCTCACCCTTCAGCCTCATCCCACTCTCACAGCACCCTGCACGGTGTGCCCTCCTGCTCTGCCACCTTCCTGTGCTAAAAGCAAAGCCCCACCTGCGACACAGCGCATTCTAGGAAGGCATTTCCCCTTTTCTCTCGGCTCCAGGCCGTGTCCTGACGTGGACAAGCAACCACAGCAAAAGGACGTTCTGCTCTCAGGGAGCGCTGCAGCTGCGCTGCTCTGGGGGCTTCCCAATGGGAGACCTGCAGCCACCCATGCTGTCGGCGCAGCCAGGCTCACGCTGCTCCTTGGAGATCCCCCCACCCCCCCTGCCTCGCTGCAGGTGTGCAGCCACACGGTGTGTCCCCAGCACCCACCCATCACCAGCGCTGCACCCGCTGCTGCCACGCTTCTGATCTGTGCCTGAGACCAAATTGTCCCTGGGAAGGCGGCAGCTCCGTCCCCTCCCGGCTCTGTGATGTGCCAGAACATTCGCTCTGCTCATTAAACGTTCGGCGGGGCTCTGCCCTACTTTCCCCGGAGGAGCCTTCAGCTGGATGAAGGATTAGCAGCTCTCCGGCACCGCATGGCAGCCAGGATAGGAGAGCAGGGAGGGAAAAAGCTTTGTGCATGTTGCCATCCTCCTTTGGAGATGCTGGGGGTGTCAGCTCAACCCCCCCCCCCCCAGGGCTGTGCAGCTCCTGACACCCCCCAACCCACCAACACTACGGGCAGGCAGGGGGAGGCTTCTCACGGGCTGCTCTTCCCTGATGTATGTGCTAATAAATGTATGGGAGCCGTGGGAGCAGGCAGCGCCGGGCTAACAGCTCCCATCAGAGGTGGGACCCGGCTCCTGCTGGCCGAAAATTATTCACTCTATGAACACTGCTCTGAAAATGGGATGAGATATGGAGAGCTTTGGAAGCACACACTGCAGCCCAGCGCTATGTGTAGGCACCTCCGTTGCATAAGAAGCGATGGAAGCAGCTGGGAGGAAAGAAATGGATTCACAGATGCAGGCTCTTGGAAAGATGCTGCTTCCCCACCTCCCCAAGGGTCACACGAGGGGTTCCTCTCAGACAGATGGAGGTTTCTGAAAAAACAGAGAGTAAATCTTTCTTCTCACCCTTGCTTTGCAGTCTCAGAGCCCACATACAGCTACGAGGCATTGGCCTTTTAACCTGCACAGAAGGGATCTTTAACAACCAGGGTTTGCTGGAACGTGTTGTTGCTTTGTCCCGTTGATGTTCTCATATCCCCACAGGACTGCAGCGAGTGGCCCCACCGGGTGATGCCCACAGCACTGCAGGGCACGGGGCAACCAGTGCTGAGCAGAGAACGGCACCGGGGGAGCTGCCCTGGGGTGGGTGGTGCAGAACCTCCCGGGGAGGGGAACGGTCCCATGCTGAGTTCCCCGTGGCAAAGTGTCTCCCAGCCCAGCTGGGTGAGGTGTGGGAGAAGGGAGCGGCTCCCCACCGCTCTGCTGAATAAGACCCTCCGCTTCCATCACTTCTGTCCTTCGTATGGGTGCAGCAGAAGCAAAGCGTCTCATTTTTGCCCTCTGCAGCAGCTTAATGGCTTCTGAACTGAATCTGAGGTGTGAATGGATTTAGCAGGAAAAAATAATAAAGCGAGCCATTTCTTCTCAGTTGGGATCAAAAACACTTTCTTTTCCCACCACCCGAGAAGGGTCACTGTAAGTTTGGAAGAGTGATGGGAGTGCTTTGTGTGTGCATTGCTAATGCTGACTGCATCACCACGACCCTCCCGGCCCCCCCCCCCCCCCCCCCCCCGAGCTCCGCAGCTCCCAGCACGGCTCCAGCCCGTCCTCCGCCGCCGTTTCTCCCGCTGTCACTGGAGGGAGCTGCCTCTCCTCCATCCGGACCTGCGGGGAGCCGCAATGTGAGCGGTGATGGATGCGGTCACACGCGTGGTGTGGCACGAGGGGATGTTCTGGGGGCGGGTGAGGAGGGGGCTGAGGGCCCGGGTTTGTCGGGCCGGGGGCTGAGGGGGCTCCTTTAACCCCTCTTCCAAACTGGACTCAGTGACCTCTCACCCTCCTCTTCTCCAGGCTGAACAAGCCCAGCTACCTCAACCTGTCTTCATAGGGGAGCATCTCGAGCCCTGGGTGCAGGTTTGGGCCCCACAAAGTCAGAAGGGCATTGAACCAGCCAAAAGCATCCCCAGAAGGGCTGCAAAGGTGGGAGAGGGTCTGAGGGCACTGGGTTTGTGGGGCCTGGATCAGAGGAACCTCGATGGCAGCTGCAGCTCCTCACAGGGAGGAACAGCAGTGTGTTCTGCCAGAAACAGCCGGCAGTGCCTGGATGCTGCACCCCGATTTATACTGCATGCACGGCCCACCTCAGCCCAACCACCTCAGCATCCCGAGCACAACGCAGCACGCTGCTGCTGCCTAAAGCAAGCGGAGCATCAAAAACGTATTCCTGAACACGAGGGGGAGCAGATGGGCAGCACAGGGCAGCCTAATGGGCTCCTTGTGCAACTGTGCTCCGGGCTGCCATTGACCCTGTGGTTTTCTCCAGGGAGGGATGGAGCAGGAGCAGGCAGGCCAGCTGTGCAGGTGTTTGTACAGCTGCTCCCAGGGACTTCCCGAGCCGTGCTGGCTCGTCTCTCACTCCTGGAATGAGCCGTTCTGTGGGTTTGATGGGTTGTGGTTGTTGTGCTGTTGTTTTCTGCTTTGCAGTAGGATACCTGTAGTCAGATGGAGACGTCGCTGCTTTGTCTGCCCCCAGTGCCAGCCTGGATCTGTGGCTGGGAAGACTGAAGCTCCTGCTGGATCCCCAGATCCCTTCACATGTAATAAGCTGCCTATTGGGTATTGCCAGGCATGTGTGGCACAAACAGCTACAAGGCTGCTATTGGCTGGGGCAGCTCCAGGTCAGGTCTGCCTTTATCTGCCCATGCAATTCAAACCTCAGCGGTCCCACCCCGGGCACTGCTGAGTGCTTGCATCCAGCCAGCTGCAAGGAGCATCTTTGGTGCAAAGCTTTGCCAGCAGGGAATAAGGCAAATCTGCTGCTCCGGGGCCTCATTTCCAGCAGAAAAACATGGATGCCTGTAAGCTCTGAGCAGGCTGGAACCGACCGGTGGGGTTGGAACAGGGGCTGACGGCGCCACACAGGGCACGTTCAGGACAAGAAGACTCCAAGCACCCACTGAGCAAAGTATCTGAATGCAGAGTCCTTGCACAGCTCCCACAGAACCAGCGGCGCACTGCCACGCACACAGCCCAGGCAGGGCACTTCCAGGCTTCTTTTTATTAAAAGACATTTTCAGAAAAGATATTTTAGTACAAAAAAAAAAAAAAAAAAAAAAGGTTTAAAATACACAAACTACAGCTGCTGCTTTCCAGCGCCGATGCTGATAAATTACACCACATTAACACTGCATTTAAATATGGAAACAAATTAAAACCAGAAACTCATCAAAAAGATCCGACATCCTACAAACGTATTTACAACACTTAGCAGCTAGGAGCTCTAGCACGGCAGTCAATATGACTTCAATAGGGCAGGATGCTTGGGAAGCCCCAAGACGGCAGCTTGGCCCGTAACAGTTTTGGGGGATCCGTTTCACCCACCACCCCGGGGCAGAAATGCACCCAGCCAGGCAGGGCAGCCCTGACGTCCCCTGGCCTCCAGGGTGTGCAGGAGGGGCTCTGCAAAGGGTGGGGGCTTTTTTTGGAGAAGGCATTGCTCTGTGCTGTGAGAGGCGCAGACAGCTGGCAGCAGGACAGTGGTTTCCCATGGCCGGGCGCTGCTCCATGCGTGTGCTGTCCCAGCGCACGTCCCACAGCTGAGCTCCAGGCTCAGCCATGACTCAGCCCCCAGCACCCCCCCCACAGCCGCCTGCATCATCTTGCTCATCACTTCCCAGAGCTGTGAGCATTCTTCCCAGCTCCCAACAAATTCCAGCCAACTTTCAAGCTTTGGGGGTAGGGAAACTGAGGGAGCTTGAGGTGCCTTTCTCCCAGGAGTCCTATGTCTGCCCAGTGACACCCATATGTCCCTATTTATTGCAGGGGAGTTGGACTAGATGGCACTCAGAGGTCCCTTCCACCTCTAAGGATTCTATATTCCCCTTGGGTCGGAGTCACCAGCGCCGGGCTGCGAGGCAGAAATGAGACGGAGCTGCCAAGGCTCCCAGCCCACGGGGCTACGAAGTGGGGGAAGAGGGCTGGGGACACTCACAGGGTGTGCATACAGTCACACGTGGGGACAACACTGAGAGGTGGGACAGGGCGAGGCTCAGCACCCAACTGGGTGCAGGGCAGTGAAAGAATTTCCCATGCCTCCCTTCACCCCAGCCCAGCCAAACCAGCACGGAGGTGTTCAGGCAGGGCAGAAAGCACCAGAAGGCTGCAGTAACCACTGCAGGGCTCGAGGCGGGCGGGCAGACCCCCGGCACTCTCTGGAGGTCAATCTCCTGCTTTGGAAACCCCCATCTGGGGGCTTCAGTGACATGGAGCTGCTTTACTTGAGTGAAGAGCTGCACTGTGCCGCCCGCCCACTAATGGGCTGCCAGCCACGAGAAAACAGTCCTCGGGGGTCTCCACGGGGAGGGTGGGTTTGTTTTCTGTAAACACCAACTGACGGAGCTCACGTCCGCGCTCCGCAGGGAAGGTCGAGTCTGAAACGGCAGCTTCAGGGCTCTGCTTCCAGCGCTGCGGGTTGGATTTTCATGGCGGTTGATTTCAGAGGGTAGTATCTGCCCTTCCAAGTCTTCCAGAAGATGCCCTGCTTGCGCTCGTGCCTCTGGCGAGGGATGGAGCGGAAGTACTTCCCGTTGAGGTTGGCGTGGCCGCAGGTGCTGAACCACCAACCGCCTGCCGGGGCAATGCAGAGGGTTTAACACACAGCACTCTTCCAGAAGGAAACCCACCCTCGAGGCAGCTGCTGTCCCCATTCCCCCCACGCTCCAGGGCTTTGGGAGCTCACGGGGCCTCGTGCACCCTTGAGGAATCCCATGCACTGGTGATCTCGGTACGGATCCAGGCAAGGTGACAGCCAGCAAAGCTGTCACAAAGACATGCTTGGGCCAAGCCCTGAACCACGATCCCTTCATGGTTTCAGCATCCCTCCCTGTATCCTGCATGGCTCCTCCCAAGGACCCCTCCTGCAGCAATCCCAGGATGCTGGAAGCCACACAAGCTCAGCATCAAAGGGCTGAATCCATCCATGGCAGCCCAACCACAGCCACCTCCAAGGGCAGGAGGGAAATGGCACATCACACACCAGGCTGGATGTGGCTCTGGGCCGCCTGGGCTGCTGGTTGGCGACCCTGCACACAGCAGGGGGGGTTGAAATGAGGTGATCACTGTGATCCTTTTCAACCCAGACCATTCTATGATTCTATGATCCCTTGGAGGGAGAAGAGCCCACACTGACCTGAGAGGTGCTTGGCACAGTTTGTGTCCGCTTTGAGATCGTGGTCACGATCCCGAGTGGAGAAGGGCAGCTGCCTGAAGTCCCCAATGGCATTTTCCAGTTCTCCAGACAGAGGTCCCAGCAGGTTAAGGGTGTAGGCTGTGCTCTCCCCTCCAAGGCTGAACTCAAACTGAATCTCCTGGGAGTTTCCCTCCCAGTCTTCCAGCTCAATCAAGAGGTTGTACCTCCCCTCCTGGACCAGGTGATGGATCTTCTCCAAGCCCAGCCAGAAGTCACCTGAAACACAGAACATTGCCTTGGTCTCAGGGACACAAAGATGTGGTACAGAGCAGACAAACGAAGAGGCTGCAGGGGCAAGCAGGAGCCCGGACAGGACGAGCCCAGACCCTGCAGCATTTGAGTCACAGTCTGCATGCGCAGGACCAGTCAGAGAGACAAAGGGCTCTGGGGGTGCCAGCGGTGTCCCCCCCTCCTCATGCCAACACTGCTCTGGCACATGGAGTTCTACAGGAGGAGGTGAGGGGGAATTAATTGTCCTAAGTTAAGTTATCACGTGTCCTGTGCTAAGAAGGCAGGTGCCACCATCCACCTACCATGAAGGTCTCCAAAGCCATTCTTGTAGGCGTCCCAAAGCTGGTCAAAGTCCACAGAGCCATCTGTACGCCTCTGGATCACCGTCCAGCCACCTTCTGCAGGGGGGAGAAGACACATTTCAGGTCTACTGTTGGCAAGAGCAGCCTGCAAAGCACTGCGAGATGCACGGCATCTCCTCTGCTGTACCTGCAGTCATGTCACAGTAGACTCTGAAGGGCTGAGACCCCGAGGGCTGCACTTGGAAGACTCCGCTGCTTTGCTGCCCGGCCAGGAAGAGCTGCTGGCAGTCCTCTGGGAGCTCTGCAGGAAGAAGGGGAAGCATTTGAGAGGTCAGCCCCACACCCAGAGCCCAGCTGCTGCTCCTGCCACAGCCCCACACGTGCAGCTCGACGGGAGCCGCACACATCAGCACTGGATGCATGCTGAGACGACTCCCCGGCTCTGCGGCACTTTGAACCCCGGTGAGCCAATATCTTCCCACTTCTCCAAAGGCAGCTCCTCGGGCTCCCATCCAAGAGAGGAGCCAGGCACAGGGCCAGGCTGCAGTGACCCAGGGCTGCACAGAGCGCTCCCCGGCGGGACAGGCATCCACTGTGCTTCCCAGCACCCTGCAGGGACGGGCCACGAGGCAACCGCCTGCAAGAGGAGAGCTTCACCTCCCCCCCCCCCCCCCCCCCAGCTCTGGGCTTCCACTTCTCCTTCTGCCTCCCGGGGACTTTGTCCCCAGCTGCCAGCGAAGCACCGTTACAACAGCACCGATAAAAGTCCATGGGGAACCACCGCCCGCAGCGCTCGGGGTGGGGAAAGAAGAATTAATAAAAAAGCAGCCCTGTTACAAAACCCAGCCGAAGGGCAGCAGGAGGATGTGTGGGGACTTCAGCCTCTGGGCCGTGGGGTGCCAGCACATCAAGGGGCTCTTTGTCTGCAGGGACAGGTGCCCCCGGCCCCATCACCCCAACACAAAGCTGCTCTGTTCCCCGGGCAGCTCTGGGTGCGGGGTGGCTGCGGGCGGCTCACAGCTGCCGCCGGGGTGACCCCACACAGGGGGGCGATGGGACCCCAACACCGGCCCAGCCCTCACCACGAGCCCCCACAGCATCGGGGTCCTCCACGGCAGCAGCCCCCAGAGTCTGGGAAGGGAGGGAAGCTTCTCTGTATGGCCACAGGGCTGCATCCGGAGCCAGAGGGGGGGGAATGGGGCCTTTGGGCTGTGAGGGGGGAGGACAGTGCCTGCAGGGCATCACCTCGGCCCCCTCCTCTTTGGGAGGCTGGAGTCAGAACTGGAGGAAAGGTCAACAGTGGGGGGGGGGGGGGGGGGGGGAGGGATTGGCAACGTGACACCCGCTGCCACCTCTCACCCACTTCCCCCCTCCCCATTCCCCGCCAGCCCCCCTGCTGTGAACTTTCCTCTCCTTGGATGTCCCCCCCTCCATGCCCACCACTGCAGCCCAGCCCTGGGAAGCATCTCCCAGCCGCCAGCACTGCTCTGCATGAGGACCCCCACATTCCTGCAGGCCCACTGATGGGCTCCAGCACTTCCTGCAGCATCCCTTGTGACCCCCCCCCAGACACCAACACAGCGCTGGGTGCCACTAAGGCCACAGTGAGCCTTGTGCACAGAGCATCACGGCACACAGAGCACCCAGCATCGCTCCACTTGCTTTCTAGGTAATAACAGCAACCAGAGAAGCCAGAGGGGGCTCAGAGGAAGAAGCCCCATGGGTGATGCCCAGCAACACCGGCTCATGCAGATGCAGCAGCTCCTCACCCCCTCCCAGCAGTGATGGAGCCCAGCAGGTGCTCAGGTAGGCGGCCATGTGGTCCCCGTGCGCATTACTCAGCCCTGTCCCCTGGTTGTTCCCCCCCCCCCCCCCCAACCCCTGTTGAGTTCTGGCCAAACACACTGCACTCTGTCTCTCTTCCCTTCTCCTGGTGCAACGGGGACTTTTTTGAGCAGCTGAATGAAATGCAGCTGCTTGAACAGCCTCAGCTCAATCTTTGTTTGAAGAACACACTCGTCAGCTCCAGTGTGCGCCGCACACCCGTATGGCACTGGCAAAACAAGACGACCTCCTGGCTGCTCAGCGTGTTTTCCTTTCCCTCCCTCTTTATTCAGCCAAACGAGACTCCCAACCAGCACAGCTTGCTGGAGCAGCCCCAGGCACGGCACCCGATTCACCCAACAGATCTCCAGGCACACAGAGGTCACCAACCCAATGGATAAACACAGAGCTGTCTGCAGGCAGGGCGTGCCCCCCCCCTCCCCAGCTGTCTGCATCTCCTGCCCCTCACCCGCCCCAACCCCATTATTTTGGAGTCCCAGCACCACGGGGAGTGTGGGGTTTTACCCTTCCCCTACTGGGCCGGCTGCCAGAGCGCGCAGCCTCTGCCTAAAGACGTGATCCTCTTTCTGCAAGTGATTAAACCTTTCGCTCTCCAGGCTGCTTCAAACCTTCAACTTTCACATGCTTGGCACGCTGCCATCCCTGGCCCCAAAAAAAAACCTCCTGTTTGCTGGATGTGAATGAAAGGGTCTTTTTGAAAACGCTGCTGGTGGAGTTCATTGCTGCTCCCCGACACCGGGCAGGGAGCAGCCACAGCACAAGGAGAAGCACTACTGCAAGCCCCCCAGGCAGGGGGCACGGGGCCGGCCTGCCAGGGTATCGCCTGCTTCAAGGTTTGCCAGAAAACTCGACCCAGCTTGGAAATGAAAGGAAGCCAATTTGTTTCCTGACAGCGATATCAACAACGGGGATTAGGCAAGCACAGGGGAGCGGAGGGCTCGGCAGGGCGGGGAGGAAGCACTGATGGATGGAGGGATGCCCGGCGCACTGGGGATGCCGATGGGAGCTGCAGGGCACACGGCGCTGAGCTCGCAGCCTCCCCTTGCAGTGTCCCCATGGGATGTGGGTCCTCTCCGTGCCTCACAGAGTTGCTGCACCCAGCAGCCAGCACAGAGCTGGCAGCACCGCCTGAGCCCGACACCAGTAGCTAGCAAAGGCGCAGCCTCACACCGCACCTTCAGCGCAACCCAGACCTGAGAGCAGGGCAGGAGACACTGCCAGGGGTGAGTCACAAAGCACAGAGCTGGGAGACGATCCTCCAGCTCAACAGCCCCGCTTGGAGCGAGGAAAGCAGCGCACAGCCCTGCTGCAGGCTGGACCGCCCTGCAGAGCCGGGTGCCGGGCACTGGGAGCACCGCATCGCCCCTCTCCTTATCTGCCCGGGCTCTTTGTTTTGCTCACGCAGTGCTGAGGCACTCCAGTGACAGCTCTGCGCTGCACACACAAATCCCCACGTGCTTTCCCCTGCGCTAAGCCCTAGGCAGGATTCCCTGTGGATTCTCGCCCTGTTTGGCTCAGGCTGGACATCCCCAGACAGCTGCACAGACGCTTCCCCAGCGCCGCGATTGAGCCGACACAACAGCAGAGCAGCTGCTCCCGAGCACTGACCTCTGCAGGACCGCTGCTTCCCGGCTGCAGGGTGCAGCACAACGGGACGGCACAGAAACACCGCTCAGTGCTGCTCCTCTGAGCCCGCCAGCAGGAGGATGCACCCGGCACAGCGGGGAGGGTTCGGATACGACACTGCCTTGCACGTTTGCCAGGGCTGTGAGCCTCCAGCTCCTCTGCTCCCAGGTGTTTGCATTGCACTCTGAGCAGTGCAAGCTGAGGCACTTGTCATTTTTTTGTCTATGAGACCCAAATGTGAGCAGAGGGAAAGGGATGCGCACAGATCTCGCTGCCCCATCACGGTCCTGGGCACCCTCCTGCTGCTCCCCCTGCACCCCAGGGACAGTTGACAGCAGGGGAACATAAGCCGACTCCAAGAGCAGAAACAAATAACTGCTCTCAGGGCTCCTTGGCTTCCCACTGCATTCTTAACATCAGGCAGAAAAATTCCCCTTAAACCCTCGAATTCCATCCGGACTAATGCTGATCCCCATGGCCGGGTCCTACCCCACTCCAGCTCTCCCCCAGCCTGGCCCAGCCCCCAGCCCGGTTTTGCACACAAATCTCACACTCTGAACCAGGACAACTGAACCTTTTGTTTCTGCACGGCTGCCGCTGCGCTGCTGCGAGGTGAAGCAGGGCGGCACACATCCATACTCACTGTGCATCAGCGCGGGCTCCACGCTCACATTATGGCTCTGGTTGGTGTGGCTGAAGCTTTTCTTTGGGTTTATCTTCCACTTGGGGGACTGCGTCTTGTTGTCCTTCAGATGTAAGGGGATCAGCAGGTTGACCTGAGAAAAAAGTAATCCAGAAGCTGCAAGTCAGAACGGTTTTATCTCAGCTCCCTCTCAGCGCTGCTGCCCAACTGTTCCAGACCAGAGCTGGGGCCAGGCTTGCCCAGAAAGCTCAAGGAACCGGAGGAATCCGGGGCAAGTTGTGGTTTTCCACACCCATGCTAATGAGTCTATTCTGCAGATGAACTAAACGTGCCAACACTGCGGCACAGGGACCGGGGCCACGTCCTTTGTAGGACACTTGGAGCCTGGGCTCAGCAGCAGCGCTGCTCCTTCTGCCACTGATGCTCTGTGCCAGCTGGCTGCAAGGGACAGGAGCCCACTGCGGTCCCAGGAGCTGGGCAGGAGCTCACCTTGCTCTGCAGGCTTTTAATCTGCAGATTCTGCTTGTCCAGCTTGTACTGCTGCTGCTTGATCTTCTGCAGGAGCTCCTCGATTCTTGAGTTCTGGGCGTCCATCAGGGTCTGCAGGGGAAGAAGAGCCCAGTGAACCCCGCAGCCACGGGCGCAGCCGCTGAGCTGCACGCAGGGCACGGAGCGCCGGGGCAAGGTCCCCACGGGCAGCTCCCAGTGCCCTGGGCAGGTCGGGTCCCTCTGCGCTGCCCCCCGTGTCCCGGCAGGGTTGGTCCCACAGGTCAGTCCCCACTTGCTGGGAGGGTCCCCAGGTCCCCGGTGCCCCACTCCACGCGGGTGGGTTCACTCCGATGGGGTCTGGTGCTTCCACAAGGGTGGGGTCCCCTCCCATCCCCAGGGGCCGCTTCCCCGGGTCGCTCCCGGTGGCCCCATCGGGTCGGGTCCCATCAGTTCTGGTGTTGCCGTTGCCCTGCATCGCTCCCACCGCCCCCGCTCGATTCGGGTCCCCCTCCATCCCTAGGGGCCGCTCCCTCGGGCGTCTCCCATTACGCCCATCAGGTCGGGTCCCCCCGTAGCCCTCCACGCCTTCGCTCCGCGCCCACCTGCAGCGCTCCCAGGTCCTTGGAGCTCTGGTTCTCCGCCGGCCGCGCCTGCAGCGCCTGCCGCACGCGGCCCTCCAGCTGCTCCAGCCGGCCCTGGATCTCGGCTTTGTCGGCCGCCACCTCCTCCAACCGCTGCCGCAGCGCCTCGGAGAGGTTGAAGAGCTGCCGCCCGCGGCCCTCCAGCTCCCGCACGCTGGCCCGCAGCAGCTCTCCCTGCTCCTGCGTCTCCCGAGCCTGGCGCAGCAGCCGCCCCATGGAGCTGTTGTGGGCGCTCAGGCGGCTGCCGAGCTCCCGCATCTGCCCCTTGGTCCTGTCCACATGCTCCTTCAGGCCGTGGCCGAGCTGCAGCAGCCCGTGAGCGATCACGTTCACCTCGTCCCAGGAGGCGAACTGCGCCCGCCGCTCTTTGCCGCCCGCCGCCGCCGCCCGCCGCTCGGTCCCGGCTCGGCCCATCCCCGGTGCGGGTCCCGCCGCCATCCCCGCCGCCGCGGCGCACAGCAGCAGCGCTGCCCCGGAGAGCTGCATGACCGCCGGTCCCAATGCGCGCCGCGCAGCCGCTTTTATCGCCGCCCGGGCGGAGAGCCGCGCATCGCGGCGGGGAGTGCCCGCCCCGCGCCCGCCCCGCGCCGCCCTTCCCCGCCGCTTTGTTCGCCTTCCCTGCGCCGAGCCCAACCCCAGCCCTTCCCGCAGCCCCAGCCGAGCAGCCCCGGCTCAGGCCCCGCCAAACCCTTCCGGACCCGGTTCCGAAAATCCACCCGGGGCAGCCCCGTTCCGTCCCCTGCAAGCCCTGCCCTGCTTGTGCCTGGCATTGCTCTCTGTCCTGGGGGACATCTCATCCCCATCGCCACTACTTCCCCACCCAAACCCCATACCTGTCTCTTCCCCGTCCTCACCCCCATCCCATCCCATCCATCCCATCCCATTCATTCCCATTCCCATTCCCATCTCCATTTCCATCCTCATCCCATCCCCATCCCCATTTCTTCCCACCCCATCCCACCCCCTCCTTGCAGTCCCACCCGCACCCTGGTCTGGCTGCCCCCATTCCTGGTGAGTTTTGCCGCTTGCACCCCACAGAGCCCCCACCCACGGGTGCTATGGGTTCAGGGCTTACGAGCAGAGCTGCTCTGGGCGGAGGTGGAGGTCCGCTCCTCTGAGTGCAGCCCATCCCCAGGAATGCCCCTCTGAGAGCTCGTTCATCCCCCTCCATTCATTTGCAGACGTCTTTGACTCGTCAGCAGCTCTTCCCTGGGGCGCTGCCTCTTCCCGGCTCAGAGGGATTTTCTGTCGGTTTTTTAATTCTTATTATTTTCTTTACTCCTCCCGGCTCTGCAACAACAAGAAGTGCTCGTTGTGGTCCCGTTCGGCCCCGTGTGTCAGCGCGGTGGGAGCCGGGATCACGACGGGTGACAGTGCTGGGGGGCAACCGCAGCCCTGCGTGGCACCAACGCGGGATTCCCCTCCCCCTCAAAAATAAAAGCTGTGGAAAATCTCTTTATCTCCATTCCGACACCTTTGGGCCTCCAGAAAGGGCAGCGCTGCGCCGCAGGGCCGGAGGTCGGAGCATCCCCAGAGCCCTCCCAGCGGGGAAGTGCAGAGCCTGGAATCATTGGGCCAAACAGGGCAGCCCAGCTCCGCGTGTTGACAATTCCTCTGGGTTAATGATGTCACGGGAAATGAATCCTGTGAGTAACTCAGCTCCCTGCCCGCCGTTACCCAACATCGGAGTTTGTCCCACATCACAGCCTGGGGAGCAGTGATGGGTTGTGTGGGGTCCTGGAGCAAACAGAAACCCGCGGCTTGTTTGTAATGTTTGTGTTGAGAGGCGATGTGAGAAGCCCAGACCCTCTCAGAAGCCGCATGATTTATGTATTTTACTCTGGATGTGTTTTCCTGTTGGGACGTTGCCAGTTTGCCCTGAGAAATATGAATTTTTAACACGCGAAAGTGAAAAGCTCCCCGCTAAGGCCCCGAGCTACCTGTGAGTGGGAGTGGAGTAATGGGAAGCTGCGCTCAACTTTAAGTAGAGCTTAAAGTGGAGTCTGGTGGCTCTCGATGTATTTCCAGCTCCCCATTCTGCCCTGCATGGAAAAGAGGCCCCAGCACAGCTGGCTGCCCCCGGGGCTGTGCTGGGCAGGGCTGGAGTTTGCCGGCACAGAGAACATAATGGTGGCACTGACATAATGGGGGTGATGCTGCCTCTTTCCTTTGGCTGTGGGGATGGAGGACCACACAGCCCACACCCAGGACGGACCCTGCAAGGGCCAGCCCAGCCCAACAGACCCTGCAGCCTCTGGGACCCCGCAGCAGCCCAGGGAGCAGCAAGGCACTGTGGCCCTTGGGGTGACTCCCAGGTCCCTGCATGCTCCATTGGGATCGTCCCCTGGCCCCAGCAGGGTCAGAAGAAGTTAATTTTTTGTGGAGGCATCCATCCCCGCAGGCACAGGAGACCCGCCATATCATCACCCCCATCCCATCCTTATTGCAATCACCATCTCCATTATCAGTCCCATCCCCAGATTCAGCTCTTTCACCTCCCCATCCCCATTTCCATCCTCATCCCCATCTCCATCACATCCACATTACTCCCTCATTCTCATTCCCATCTCCATCGCCTCTCCATCTCCACCCCATCCTCACTACCGTCTCCACCCCCACCCCTCATCCTCTTTCCAAACCCCATCCCCATCACCTCCCCATCCCCATTCCATCTCCATTTCCCTCGGTGGGGATGGCTTGTCCTCTTTCCGACCCCCTCCCCACCTCCACCCCCATCCTCTTCCCATTCTCTTTCCAATCCCCATCCCCATCCCCACCTCATCTCCCCCCTGTGGGATATGAGGACACCAACCCTCACCACTGCACCGGGAGATCCCACCAGGGCTGAGCCCATCCCTCCAGTGCTGCCATTTCCCACAGCACTGTGCTCTGTGGTCCTCTCTCCCCCAGATCTCTCCTTTTGACGACCAATTCAAATTGCTCTCCTCACACCCCCCCTTCCAGGCAGTTCACCGTGAGCTTCCCCTGCACATCTGCCCGCACATCTGGCTGCGCACCAGCAGCGGGCAGCCCCAGCCATGGGCGTCTTTGTTCTCTGCCTTTCTCCATCCCGCTCCTTCCCACGCTGACCCCTGGGTCATTGTGTGAAAGTTCAGCCCTGCCTGAACTCAAAGGCATTCCTGCCCCGGCGGCTCAGCCCTGCGCTGCTGTCTGACGGGAAGGCTGCTCACGGCGTGCCATTGTGCTTACAAACAGCCGGCGTAAGGGAGACTCCAATGAGAGGGGAATGGGCCATGTGTGAGTTGTGCCGTCACCACTTTGGGGATAAATTTAGGTTTTCCAGTGGAACAATCGCTGTGTTCCAGTGGAGGTCAGAGGGATTTCCCACCGGCACATCTCACCCAGACGGCGCTGGGTCAGCGGGCAGGAGGTCGCCCTCGCCAGGAGGCCGGAGGGCTTTTGGTGAACATGGGAGGCTCAGCAGGCAGAGAAATCAGACTCTTATTTTTACAGTCATCGCTCAATTGGAACAACACGTGTTTCCAATTAGCGGCGCTCTCTGGCTGGGCTCACAGCTCATCCACCCCAGGAGGGCGATGCGCATCGGAGCGCTCCGTGTGCTCCCAGCCCCATGGAGCCGGGCCCAGGGGCCGAGGGCTGCACTGTGTCTGGCCACGGCTTCACTGCTCTTTGGGGGGACAACGGGGCACAGGGGCACCTCGGTGCTTTTGTCACCGGGCTGGTTGGTGTCGTGAAAGACTCTGTGTTCATTGGTATAATGGGGTATTAAATAACGATGGTGGTGGTGCTGGTGATCGTAACGGTAATGGTGATGGTGGTGATGGTGGTGGTGATGATAATGGTGATGGCAATGGTTATAATTTCAGTGGTCATAATATTGACAGTCATAGAGGGATTCTATGATTCTTTGATTCTATGATTTGGGGTGACTGCCTTGGTGATGTCAATGGTGATGGTAATGGTAATAATTTGGAGCATCTACCTGCTGCCAAGAAGCTGCTCGGCTTGGACAGCACTGCTCCTGGAAGTGGCTGCAGCCTGGCAGGGTTTGGGCTCGCCATGGGCTGTGTGAGCTCCCCTTGGCTCCCTCTGACCTCCAGGAGCACTCAGTGCCTGTGGGTGGCAATGACCCCCAACCTGCCGGTACAGCACAAACCACTTTTTGGCTGCAGTGAGTGCTGCCCTCCGGGTCACTGCTGTGCCTGGGTAGGCTCTGCCCAGCACCGGGTGCCAATGGCTGGTGAATGGGGTCCGGTGCTGAACCCATGGACCACAGCAGTGACCCTGGGATGCTGCGTCCCCCTCTGTCCCCATGGGACCACATTCCCTTTTCCCATGGGAAGGGAGATGTTGGCTCCGGACAACATGGTGATGGCCATGGGAATGCCAGGCGGAGCAGACCCTCTTTATCTTTATCCTTCTCCTTATCCATCCAACAAAAGGGAAAAACACGTGGGACTTTTGGCACAGTCCTGAAAGTCCCAGCTGAGAACCAAACCTCTGCCCAGCACCTTCTGGCTCGGTCTGTGGTTCATTCTCCATCTGGATCCACAGCCACGCACAGGGACAGCCATGGTAGCAGTGACGCAGACCCCATACGCTGCAGGGAAGCTGCACCGTGACGCATCCAGGAACTGGGAATGTTTCCTGCTGCTGCAGATGGTCACATCAGCAGGTGATGGGAAGGGACTGCACAGGCTGGGGGACCAATGAGAGGTGACAGACTGCAGCTCCTCTTATCGAGGGCACATTCCTGGAGGGTCTGTGGATTTGTTTTAGTCTTTATCTGAGGTTTTTCCGCATTTTCACGCTGCAGCTCAGCAGCACAGGCAGTGTGAGGTGTTTGAGATGCACAGATCCTTGTGCTGCTGCCAGCATCTCCCAGCTCCAAACAAGGCCAATGTCACAGCCCTGAGCCGGTCCCAGCGGCAGGTCCAGACCCCGTGGGCTGTTGGATGACCACGGTGGCACCGAAACGCTGCTCTGCAGGCGGTGCTGAGCCTCAGTGCAATGCTCTGCATGCACGGGGATGCAGCGCTGTGATCATCAGTGCAACCCCAGGCTGAGCACGCAGCACCACGCTGGGAGCCGGCGCAGCCCCTGCATGAATGCACCTTTAGAGCCCGGAGCTCACTGGGGTGATTTGGGGGGACATCAGTGCTGAAGGCGCCCCTAACCCACGGGAGGGATGGAGCCTCACTCCTGGCACGCCCCCCCCTTTACCCTTGGACTTTAGCAAAAGGGCCAAAAATAGCTGTCAAAAGGGAAGAGCCGACCTTTGCTATTTGAAGAAATGTTTGCTCTGTCAGCACGAGCGCGGCGCATTCGGGGGATTCTGTGGAAGGTGCCAGGCCTGGAGCTTTGTGCTCACCCCAACGGCAGCCAGGAACCCTGCAGGGAATGCGGGCTGTGGATCCCCGCTGGGAGGGATGATCCGCCCCAGGAATGCAAGCAGAGCGGCTGGGCTTCCCCAGAGCCAGCAGTGCTCCTCTGCTTCAATGCACGGCTGTGGGGTGGGGAGGGAGGGGGACCGACCCTGGGAATGGACCCAGGAATGCCAGAAGGTGTTTGGCACTGAACGCAAATCCTAACGCCGTGCTCATTGTTTGAATGTGCTGAAGCAAAGCGTCCCCTGGGGGGGCAGCTCGGGGACCCAGCACTGCACGGCCACAGCTGCACTGCATGGGTGACCCCGCAGGGCTGCAGGGCTGAACCCGAACGCTGCCGGCCCAATCTCAGATCCCACAGGTGCACAGACAGAGCACTGCCCGCAGGTAACCCGTCCCCGCAGCTGCTGCCCGACCTTCCTGCCAGGCTGGACTGAAATTAGAAGCAATTAAAAATTAATCTTGGCATGGGCTCAGATCAAACTTTCTACCCATTTTTAGCTGCACGTTGCCGTGGGATGGCATGCAGCTCTGTTCAGCCAGTGATGCAACGTGTCCAGGGGTTCTGCAGGGCGTGAACGGACCCGAGGGCACCCAGTGGTCGGAGCTGAGGTGGGGAGAGCCGGGGTGAACAACCGGAGTGCGCGGCTGCAGCAGGGTGCTGGGCAGCTCCTGCAGGGCTTCGTGCCCACCTCGCAAACGGACTGCTCTGCTCTCTGCTTCTCAGTTAATTCTTGCTCACTGCCTTCATTCAGTTCATTTGTTTCCTCTTCCAAAGGAAGAGATCCAGAGAAATGGGAAATCTCCACCTCCCACTCCCTGCTTTTGCATGGAAGGGAACCGAGGAGCCCAGGTGCCGCACGATGGGCGGGCAGCCCAGCCAGGACACAGCCTGGGAGCTTCTAGGGGGGCTCAGTGTGCTCAGTGGGCACCTGCCCTGGGTAGATGCACGGTGCCCTTGGTTGTGGCACTGCGGTGCCCCAGGTCCCAGACACCGCTCCGGGTGTCAGACAGCGGCGGGGAGGAGAATGCCAGCCCTCATCGGTGTTACTGTGACAGCGAGCCCCGAACCTGACCGAACGGATCAGGCAGAGCTGGGAGAGCTGCACAATTAGCGCAGTTATTATTAGTGCTGTCAGGACGGGTTTGCAGTTGGGCAGGGTGGAGGAATCTGTGCCTGGTGTGGGAGCAGCGGTGGGGATGTGGCACTGCAGGGGGATGTGCTCAGGTGTCCTGAGACTGGGGACATCGCTGAGGATCAGAGTGAGCCAAAGAAGTGGGCAGGCGCTGGTGCTGGTGTGGAGCCCTGAAATCATTGCTCTCATCACTCCAGCCAGGACTCCCAGTGATGCAGCACCAAGCGGAAAGGTGCCCCACCACCCCGTTGCCGTATGTAGGGCATCCCCAGGGAGCCCACAGCAGCTTGCGCCTCGCCGGGGCTCCCCATGGCGCGCTCCGAGAGGAGCCGAATTCATCCTTTCAGAGCAGAGATCAGATGGATTAAGGCTCGCTGAACGCTTGCCAAAAGAATTGCCATTAGGCCTCAGAGAGCTTAATCTCCACTGGACTAAAAGCAGGCTGGCTCTCCCCGTCTGCGGGGGGATCAGTGCCCAGGGCAGGATCTGGGGGGCTACGGAATCCTCCGTGTCCTGCAGCCCCAAGGCTGGGTGCTGGTGTGCTCCAGCCCACGCTGCCCTGGGCTGTGGTGCACAAGGACCACGGTGGGTGCTGGAGCATCACATGCCGTGCTTCTCCCTTCCAATGAGCTGTTCTCTGATTTCCCCAGTTATCTCCACACAGATTAGTTTCCCCAAACTGCCCTTGCCCGCGTGCTTCTGGGCTGACTCACATTTGTTATTTCCTGCCCTTATCTCTGATTTCCTTCTCCATCCTCATGCCCTCCCTCAGGGTCCAACACTACTCGGGGTGTCCCTGACCCACCGCTCCCCATCCTCGGGGCTGAGTTCAGGGACCATGAAGTCCTCCCACACTGCAGCACCCCATTGGTATGGATGAAGAGCCCCATTGGTGCTAATGGAGAGCCCCAGTGGTGTTGATGAAAGCCCCAAAGCTCTCCAGCACCCCTCCCGCCACCAGCATCGCATGGGTGAGTCTGGCTACCTTCACAAAGAGCCACTAAAGCCTCCATGCCACCCCTGCTTGGACCAACACGACCCTGGGGCCAGCAGCCTCCATCCCTCCTCGTTCCCTCCTCTCCGCACTCCTGTCCCCTGTCCCCGTGGGTGGGGGCCGGGCACCGCCCTCCTGTCCCCATTGGGATGATGCAACCAGAGCTCGGTCAGCAGTGATATGCTGTTCCAGCAAAGCAAACACAGCTCTCAGCCTCGTGTCATTGCAACAGCCCCAGGAGCAATGTGCTGCCTGCACAGGGCCAGTGAGAGCCCGAGCCCATGGCTCTGCTGGAACACGAGCCCTGGGGCTGGGATGGGACCAAACACTGCCCACATGGCCAAGGAAGTGCAAGGGATGCGTCCGAGTTGGTGACATCCCCACACTGGTGGCACAGGGACCAGCACCAGGAGTGGGTCCTGCATTGGGACACTGAGCTGCGATGGGCAGACGTGGGTGAGAGTGAAACCGAGCCTTCCCCTCACTCCCTTGGTGTCATGTTCACAGGAGCAGCATGTTCCAGCAGAGCCATAAACAGGGGGAAGGAATAAACCTGCCTTTATCTGCCCGCGGGGCCTTGGGGCTGGCTAAGTTTGGAAATGAACTAAAAAAACAAAGGGTTTGTTTTCACACTGAGCCGAAACCAGAGCAGGAGCCGGGAGGGGGACTTCTTTGCTTTCAAGCATCACTGGATGAAGGCTATTTCTTTCCCCGCCACCCACAGGACTATTTCCCAACAGGACTTTAAAGCTGTGCCTTGCAACACCATTGTTTTGAACAGAAAGCATCGTGTGCTGGCCAGGCCCGTGGCTCCCACATGCTGTTACTCAGGAGTCGGGCTCACATCACAGCCTGGTCAGAAGCCACAGGTCTGGCCCCAGCTCAGCTCCGTGCTGCTCCTCACATGGGCACAGATAGGTCCCTTCCCCTCTGAACCTCATCCCAGCAGCTCCCTGGCACAGTCTCAGTGTCAGTGAACTTGAGCTGTTTTGGGTCACCTTCCCAGCAAGAAGATGTGGGCACTGCAGATATGGAGGCCGTTAGCCAGGGATGGTGATGAAGCTTTCATCCAGAGGAAGCCATTCCCAAACAAGCTATCACCTTTCTTTTTGCCCCTTCTGCTCCACATCTGGGAAGATTCATGGTGCTGTGGGCAGCCATCGCCATCCCCAACCCGTCACCACTCATTGCCACCAATGGCCAACACATCACTCACAGCCAACCCATCCCCAACCCACCGCTAACCCATCAGCATTCCTCGTTACCCGTGACCAACCCACGGCCAAGCCACCACCCGTCCCCACCCCATCCCCAACCCACTGCCAACCCATCACCACCCATACTCAGTGGGGACGGTGCCCGGCTCCTGGTGACACTGAGCCACGGCTGGATCTGTTTGGCGGCGGAGGGGACGGTGTGTGTGTGCAGTGCTGGGGCAGCCCCTCCAGCCCCCGGTGCGCTCCATGCTCCCAGCCCACAGCCCGCAGTATGGAAGCCATACATTATTAACAACACCGTGGTAGAACGGCAGCGCGCTCAGGCCCTGCGCTCATCCCCAGGCTCTCACATTTATATTTCATGAGCGCATCCCTCAGAAGCACAGTTTTACAGGAAAAAAAATAAAGAAGAGAAACTGTCAGCTCGGGTTCAGCTCTGCCCTCGCTCGCTTCCAGGCTGTCTGCTTGTTTGTTCTTGCCTCAACCCCTTCATTAACCTGAATTAAAGCGCCATTCAAACCGACAGCTCCTGGCTGCCTCCCGGCGAGGATGTTTGGGAAGATCAGCAGCCAAGGGATCCGCCGGGCACCCGCAGCGTTTGTGCCCCAAGATCTTCCTTCCCTGTGACCTTCGTCAACAGCGTAAGGCAACCCCCCACCGCAGCGTTTGCAGCTCCCACGCGTGTAGATGCAGACAGCCCATCCTTTTCACACGTGGGGAAAAAAAGAATCCCTTTTCGATCTGCCTCCCTTTTCCCACGGCTGGATTATCTGGCGCGGTTTCGGCGCCGCGCGCTCTCACTCGTTTGGCAGACAATCAATGCGGCTCATCGGGAAAGGAGCTGCCTCTTCTTCAAGGTGTGGAAGGAGGCCATGTGTCAAACCAGCTCAGCCCTTCGCTAACTCAGATGGGGATCGCTTTCAAAACGATGCAGCACGCATGGATTCCCAAAGAGCGGCCGCTCCCGCTCCGCAGAGGGAAGCGATTCCTGCAGGGATGATGGCTCAGAGTGGGGGGCAACGCTGCGCCCCCCGGGTTTAATGCTTGGGAGAGAAACGTCCCGACACAGAGAGGAGATGCAGTGGCTGCACCAGGCAGTGTTGCTCTCCTACAGCCCATGTTCCTTTCTGGTTTGAAGAAAAATCAACTTCTGGGGTGGGATTTGCTGCCACTTTAGGGATTTGGACATCAATTTCTAAGGAGGATTAAGAATCCCAATCCCTTAAGCGGCTTTGGCAGCCCCATCCCCAGCTCCCCTCACCACAGACCCCCAGGCAGCCCCGCTCTGATGGCTGTGACACCCCCTCAGTGTCACACACAGCCCTGCCCTCCCCGTAGTGATGGAGGTTGGGGTGATGCTGAAAGCATCCCAGCCCCGGGAGCTCCGGGCACAAAGCATTTGGGGCTGGGGACATAGCAATGGGGCTTCCACCATCCAACACCACACCAATTTCCTTGCTTTTAGGCTGTTTTCTAGAACATTTCTGGGTTCTGGGCGCTGCTCTTCATTGCCACATCCCTTTTCTGTCCTCACCCCACTGGGAACACAGTGGGCTCATGTCCTCAAGGGCTTAGGGATTGTGGGGAGAGCCAGGGGCAGCCCCAAGCCTGCTGCTGGTTACGGTGCATAACACTGGGAGAAAGCGCCCAGGAACCTCGTTAACAGCCCCTCCTCATTAGTCACCATCTCCATGGTGATGGAGCTCAGCAAACCGCTGCGTTATGAGCCACCCCACAGCGTGTGGGGCACCTGCGGCACTCAGCAGCCCTAGGCTGGGGCACGATGGGGCTGTGAGGCTGAATGCTGAGCAGTGTGACGCCCATCCCAGGGTGTGCTGCTGGAAGATCCCATAGGAGCACTGTGGCTTGGTGCTGCTCACACACCCTCACGCGGGATGTGCCCATGGCACGTGGAAAGCGCTCGGGATGGGGCACATCTGGGGGTGCCGAGGCTGCAGCAGGGCACTCCCTCTCTCCTTGCCAGCCCAGGTCCCTCTAGTCTGAACCCCGCAGCATTAATCCGACACTCACTGTGCCAGAGCTCACATTAACGCAGCACGAAATGCCTGCGGGCAGCTGAAACCAGGCAAAAGCCCCCTCTGCCCATGGGGAGGAACAGGCAGCAGCTGGGATGGGTTTCCTCTGAAAATAAACCACAACCCAGACAAGCGAGTGTTTGGAAAGTGTGCATCGCCCAGAGGTGCTCCTGGGGCATGAAGGGCCCAGCACAGCACGGCTGTGCCACACCGCAACCCTCCAGGGAGCACCTCCTGACCTCTGCTGCAGCACCGTGCTCCCTCCATCACTGCAGCACTCTGCTCCCTCCATCCCACGCTGCTTATGGACAGATCCCTTTGAGTGCCTTCCAGCCCCATTCCCAGTGCTGCCCCCAGTGCCACTGCCCTGATGCTCCCACCACCACCTTCCTTGCAGGCTCTCGTGCCGCAGCCTTTGCAGCTTTATGAATATTGTAGCAAAGCCATTCCTTTCATCTCTGCTCCCTTCCAGGGAGCCCCAAACCTTCTGTACATTCATTTCCACCTCACTACGCCGCTTAATTATTTAAGCTCTCCTTCCCGAAAGCGGAGCCCTTCCATTACCGCTCCTTCCTCTGTGACTCACGTGGAATTTGGGGACTCGCAAACCCGCCTGGAGCCTCAAAAACCCAATTTTCAACAGCATCTTCTCCATCAACCTCTGAGGCAGCGCAGCCAGGCCATTTGCTGGAGCAGAATGCCCTCCCTCGGCGCTTTCCTCTCCATCCTCCCGCTCCATATGGGTCATTCTCTGCTTAACTGCACCACTGAGAGCCACTCGTGTGCCCCATGCCCGGTCCCCAGCAGCCGTCCCTGCGCTCACATCGGTGCGTCACCACCTGAATTAATCATCAGCCTCACTCCGTGCTGCGCTGCTCACCGAGGGCGATTTTTGCACATTAAAAATTAACGGCGCTGAATGATTGATGGCGGGGCAGAGCTCAGCCTGCTCCAGGATTGCTTTCCTAAATGGCTGTCACGCATCCCTGTCCCCAGACGTCCCCTGCAGGGCTCCAGGCACATCAAGGAGGGCGGGGGGGGGAGCAAACTGGCACGGCAGCAGCCACCCGAAATGAGCCTTAGCTGTATGAAGTGCCACCCGTCTGCTGGAGAGGCCGAAGAGCTTCGGGTGGTGGAACTTTCAGGGCTCACCGGGGCTGCAGAAGGGATGCTCTGCCCCTGCACAGCTGCTGGTTGTTTGCCGGCCCCATGTGTGCAGGGCAAAATATGTGGTGTGTGGCAGTGCTGCAGGGCTGGCAGATGCAATCCGGGACCTTCTGCCTTTCTCTCCCCGTTATCTGCATCTCTCCGCATTGCTCCATGCTGTACGCTGGCATTTGGGACCGCTGTGGGGATGCGCAGGTGGGGATGGGGGACAGAGAGCTTCTTTGGCTCATCCCTGCCGTCATCGTCCCAACACCTGCACAGAGGGGCTGCCCACAGCCCCCCAGCATCCACCCCAGGCACCCAACACAGCACCCAGCCCTCACCCACCCCTGGCACCTGTCCTGGGCTCCCATCCTGTGCACCCTCAGTACCCACTCCCAGCACCTACCCCATGCATCCACCCCCAGCATCCACCACGGGTGCCCATTTTCAGCTCGCCCCTTCCAGGGCCCATCCCAGGCTCCTGCACAACATACTTTCTCCTTCGCCACCCCCAGTGCCCACTTCCAGCACCCGTTCCTCTTGCACATCCACAGCAGCCATCCCAGATTCCCATGCAATACACCCTTCTCACCTCTACCGACCCAGCACCCACTCCCAGCACCCATCTTTAGGGTTAGGGCAGGGTTAGGGTTAACCCTCTCATGATCACGTACCTCTCCGCAGGACCCACCCCACGCACGCACCCCGCGCATGTACCCTCAGCACCTCACGCACCCCACGTAGGCACCCCACGCACCCCCTGCAGCACCCCGCCATGCACCCCCCCTCCCCCCCCGCAGTCCCCCTCTCCCACCCGCACCTCCCCCCCGCTCTCCCTGCGGTCGCCGCTCTCCTCGGCCCTCCGCCGCCCTCTCCCGGCCGCGCTTGGAGCTCCGCTCGGAGCCGCCCCCGGGGGCCGCTGGGCCGGGGAGGGCGGCCCGGGACCGATCCGCCCCACGCGGGGGGGGGGGGGGGGGGGCGGATGCGGCCCCATAACGCGGGGTGCGGAACAGCCCCCGGAGGGGAAGCGGTGCGGAAAGTATCGGCGGCCCCGCGGCATCGCTGCCGTCAATGGTCCGATTGTGCGCCGGGAACAGATGCGGCTTTTCTGCCGCCGTCAATGGAGGGGCTGTGCGGCCCCGCAGAGGGCAGGGGAGGGTCTGGGAGAGCGCTGCTGGAAATGTCAAACGAGGGGCGGATGCTGGAGCCCGAGGGCGGAGGTGGGGGAGGCGGGGGGTGGAAGCGGCCGGGAAAGTTCCCGATGGAGGGCCGGGGAGATGTTTGCTGGCTGCCTCATCCGGAGGACCCGGCTGGGATCCTTTAGGCTGCTGAGGCCGCGTTGTGCCCCTGGTGCGCGCCCACCCCAATCCCACCCTGCGGGGCGGTGGGAAACGAGTGGGTAAAGCTCAGCTGACGTCACCCCCCGGGGCTGCCGCGGGGACACCGCCGTCCCACCGCTGGGCACACGCCCCCTCCCTTCGGGTGCCGCTCGGCGGTGGGGAGGCGCTCCCCGAGCTGTGCTGGGGCTCCATCCTTCGGCTCCCACCCCATCACCGTGCCCAGGTCTGGCCGATCACAGCAGGGCAGGGGGCGGGGGCAGGGATGGCCCCTCGGAGGTCCTGGGAAGCGCTGCCTGCAGCACCCCCACCTTTGGGGCGCGTTTATGGCCGTGTAACGGCAGCAAGGGGCCGATCCTCCCCCGGTACCGCTGGACTACGGCCAAAGCAAACCGCGGCACGGCGGAGCGGCGCGGAGTTCCCCGGATAGGGCCGGGCTGGAAGAGCGGCCACAAAAAGAGCCGCCCGGCCCCCCCCCACGGGCATCGCCTGAGACAACAGCCGGAACCCGACGGGTGGCACCTGCAGCCGGCGAGATCAGAGCGGGCACCTGCGTGGGGGCTGGCAGGGCAGCGCGGGGACGGGAGGGCACACGGGGTGACAGACGGCACGGGGACACAAAGACGGAGGGAGTGGCACCGCACGCGGTCCTGCCCTGGGCCGGCACCAGCAGCAGCACTCGGGGGGGACACCGCGGGTTTGGGAGCACTGCTGCTGTCGCCATGGGGAAACCGAGGCACGGCCGCGTGTATCGGCACAGGCAGGGCTGGCAGGGAGCAGAGCGGGTTCGCAGGGAAAGGAGCCCTACGGGACGCTCTTCTGGCTTAAAAAAGCGGTTCGATGTTTCCTATGCACAGAAAACCCGCCGGCTGGCAGAACGGCTCGCCCCGACGGCCGCTCCCGGGAACGCAAATCCGGGACTGCGGTCCGCAGAGCCCCGCACGGCTCAGCCGCAGCGCTCCCGGCTCTGAAATCCACCATTTTCGGCTCAAGCTCCCTTTCCAACAGTGCCGCTCTTCCCGCGAGCCGCGTTACGGAAGAGCGCTGGAAAAACACCCGAGGGCTCGGGATGGATCGAGCTGGGAGGGAAAGGGAAAGGGCTCCCGCCCCCCCCCCCCCCCGCCCCGCCCCGGCCCCGCTGCCGGCCCGCCCCGCCGGGCTCCGACCTACAGCCGCCGGGCCCCGAGCGGCCCCGCGTAGGGCTGCAGCCCCGCGCCCGGCCCGGACCCGAGGTGAGGGCGGCGGGACGGCGGGCGGGGGGGGATCGGTGAGGGCTGCGGGACGGGGCCGCCGCTCGGGGCCCGAGGAGGGACCGCGTCGGAGCTGCCGGGACCGCGGAGGGGTGGGGCGGCCCCGGGCATCGCGGGCGGGCGGGACGCGGAGCGGGGCCGGAGAGGGGGCTGCGTTCCGTCGGGCCGGGCCGGGCCCCGCGGCTCGGCATGGGAAAGGGGAATCCTGGGGGGGTTCTGAGGCTGGGGGTGCTGAGCGGCTCCCCGGGGCGGTGAGGACCCACAGATGTGGGGGTGCTGCGGGACACGCCACGTTAATGGGAATCTGGAGGTGCTGTGGGGCACCCCGTGGTGATGGGGACCCACAGAAGTGGGCTGTTGTGGGGCACCTCGCGGTGATGGGGACAGGGAGAGCTGAGGGGTGCCGTGGCGTTCCCTGGGGCGCTGGGGACCTGGGGGTGCTGTGGGGGACCTCATGGTGAGTGGGACCTGGAGAACTGGGGGAGCTGCGGGGCTCCCTGGGGTGCTGGGGGTTCTTTGGGGAACCCCGTGGTGATGGGGACCTGGGGGTGCTGTAGGTGGGACCCCTGGGCTGCTGTAGGCACATGGTGTGCAGTGGAGTCACAGTGCTCTCAGATGGAGACGGCTCAGCCCTCAGGGAACCCACAGCTGTTCCCGGGCACCCAGCAGTGTTCAGCCCCCCGGCTGCAGGATGGCCCCCCACTGCTCTTTGCCCCCACGCATTGTCACCAGCCCCAAAGGAACTGGGAGCTGTCGGTGGGACGTGCTGGTGGGCTGTGCTGTGGGTGCAGCAGCGGCGGTGCGGCCAAGCGGGCAGTGGGGACAGCACGGTGGCACGGGGTGTGGGCAGAGCTGGTTGTCCCCTTTCTTTGGGGCAGGGGGAGGGGTGCTGAGCAACCAGCCTCAGCCGTACCCGTCCTGCTGCACTGCTGGTGGCATCGCAGGGGACGTGCAGACGTGTCACCACAATGGCTCCATGCGAGGATCCCGAATCACAGCGGGGCGCTGGCAGCTCCGGCCCTCCCGCTGCGGAGGAAGCTGTCTGTGCTCAGTGCTTTCCCTTTAACTTTGGGCTTCGGGGCTTATCGCTGCGCGCAGCTTCGAGGGAAACGTGCCTGCAGAGATAAATCAAGCTGCAGTGGCCAGGGCTGCTCTGGGCTCTGTTCTTCTCACATTCCTCATGACCTCAGTGTTTGGCTCGGAGGAAGGTTGCGGAGTGCTGTCAGTGTGTCCGGCCCCAACCATCGCCCCGCTGCAGCCCCACGGATGGCACAGCCAGGCCGGGCCCGGCACCACTCTGTCCCTGCCCGGGGAGATGCCAGTGCCAGAAGCAATGCTTCAGCGTCAGGGGGGTTGGCACGGGGTCCTCCTGCCCGTTGGAGCGGCGCACGGGGGAGCAGGGGGTGCTCAGTGGGGTGTGGGCACAGCCGGCTTTGCCCAGCCCTGCGCTCCATGCCCTGACCCCACCTGCAGCAACAAAGCCGCCGCGGTCCTCCTGCCGGGACACGGAGAGCGGCCGCTCTTTGAAGCGGTGCCACGGCGCTGGCGGCTGCAGGACGAGGGGACAAGGCTGGCTTTGTGCAGCCAAACCCAGCAGGTGACGGCGGAGACTTAACCCTCTCACTACGGTGTGCCACCTCCGTCCGCCTCCGCTTCTCGTGCTCAGAGCTGAGCTGATGCTCTCCCGTCCTCTGGCGCAGGCGGGCGCGCACGTGTGGCCAGCAGCGTGGAGCAGCGCTGAGAAAGGGCACCGTACCCCGAGCCGTGCAGGAAGCATCGTGGTGCCCGGCTCTTATGGGGCCGGAGCGGGGCTGGAGCGGGGCCAGAGCTGTTCCTGGCACGGCCCCAGCCAGGACAATTCCCGGTCGCGCGGCGGAAGGGAGCGCCGGGGCCGTGCGGCCGTTCCTGTTGCTCTCCCTCTTCCTCCCGCTCGATTCACAGCGGTGCTGGGGGAAGTTTATCCTGGCCTTGGCGCTGCTTAATGACCTGCAGGGAGGAAACCAACCACCTCCCCGGCTCAGCGAGGAGGGGACGAGCTTCGGTTTGCGGGCTTCAGGCTCTCCTCTGCAAGGCTTCCATGGGGTTATGGGGAACGAAGTGCCCAGAGTGTGGACCCAGAGCTGTGGGGATGGATGCGGGCAGCCCCTGGGCCCCGGGGACATCACTGAGGGATGAGAGCTGCCTGCCGTGGGTCAGGGAAGCTGGGAAAGGGCCCTTCCCAGCACAGGGATCGCTGTGGTGCGGCAGTTCCCCACCCAGCAGCTCTGTTCCCTCTGCCCCGTGCACAGATGCTGCAGCAGGTTGGGGCTGAGCAGTGGCAGCTCCCTGGGCCGTGAGCTCAGCCCTGGAGCGCAGCCCACGCTGCCATTTCCCTTCCTTCGCCTCTCGTTGGGTTCACAGGAACGGCCCGGCCCCTTTTTGTGCCTTTTTCCTGCGGGGAAGGGAAACACTGATTCTCATTGCTCCTTATGCTGGGTGCCAGGCTCGTGGGCGGGCGGGCATCCCGCTGGCTCCCACCCAGCCTGCGCGTGCCTGGCTCCTGGGAAAGCCAGGCTCCCATTTCAGCTCCCCCCTCCCCCCCGCCACTCCTTCTCCTGTGCTTTCATCAGGGAAAGCAGCCAGGTTCCTCCTGGGGGCACTGGGCAGCCCCGGGTGGGTGGGAGATGTGGTGCAAAGCAGTGATGGGCGCCGCTGGTGGTCGTGTGGCTTTGCGAAGCATCTGTTTGTGTGATCCTGGGCAGATTTCTTGCTGCTGTAGGCTCAGTGCCCTGCTCCTTCTCCCCACTCTGACTCATGGCTTCTTGCACCCTCGGAGCTGGCAGCACGGTCGGCCCAAGCTGCAAAGCATTCCTTAAATGTACAAACAATCCCCGGGAGCAGCTCCAGCCCTCAGGCACCGGGTGGGACCCAGCCTGAGTCGGGGCATGGCTGCAGGGATATGGCCCGGCTTTGGGACTGGGGTACCCCAGCTGGGGGAGCGGTGTGGGGCTGGTGGGGTCAGGCTGGATCGTAGCGTTCTGCAGCGTGGGGCCCCCGCTGTTGTTTCAGGTTGATGGTCCCCTGCTCGGCAGCACTGCAGGGAGAAGATGGCTCAGCCCGCACACCTGAATCAGAACCTGCCAGGTAAAGGGACCGGAGCTGCATGTGGGGATTGGGGGTGGGGGGCACCCCAGGTGCAGGGTTGACCCGAGCCATCCTGATGGGTTTCCTCATCCCAGCGCTGAGTTCAAAGCAGAGCAGAGCCCTGCAGCACCCAATGGCACCACAGGTGCCGGGGAGGGGCCGTCCACCACATCTCCCCCAGCAGCATCCCCGTACAGCGCAGCAGAAATGCCCTCGTGCCTCCATCGGGCCACTGCCTGAGCGTCTCTGCTTGCCTTGCAGATCTCGGGGGCCCGTTCTTGTACAGGGACCAGGATGATGGAGAGAAGAGCTCGTACTCGGTGGAAACCCCCTACGGCTTCCTCTTGGACCTGGATTTCCTGAAATACGTCGATGACATCGAAAGCGGCCAAACGCTCAAGAAGGTGCCGCTGCCGCGCAGGGCGAAAGGGACGCGGCCGCAGCCCGGCACACTGCGCAGCCCCAGCAGCCACCCCAGCGGCTGGACCTCCACCGAGTCCCTGGCCTCCACGCTCAGCGAGGATGGGAGGAGCGCGGTGCTGCTGTCCCCGCACGGCCGGGCGTTC
This sequence comes from Alectoris magna, assembly GCA_030625065.1. NCBI lineage: Eukaryota > Metazoa > Chordata > Aves > Galliformes > Phasianidae > Alectoris > Alectoris magna. Next base: position 538,529 of record CM060586.1, read on the forward strand.
CCCGAGCCCCCCGGCAGGCAAACCTCGCTCCCCACGTCCCCACCGCCCGCAGTGCGGCTGCTCCCACCTCCTGCCCGCAAGTGCCTGGCGCGAAACCCGCAGGTGGAGAAAACCCTGCTGGAGACGAGCAGGAGGCTGGAGCAGGAGCAGAGCCGCTCGCAGCCGGGCGCCCCGAGCCAGGTGCACCCATGGGTGCCGGCGGGGTCCGAGGGCCAGCCGGGCTCCGTGCGGATGAGCCCCGGCAGCTCAGGGCGCAGCACTCCGGCTGCAGGGCTCGGGACGGCCCCACTGCAGCACGTGAGGGAGCAGATGGCCGCGGCCCTGCGGCAGCTGCGGGAGCTGGAGGAGCAGGTGAAAACCATCCCGCTGCTGGAGATGCAGATCTGCGAGCTGCAGCAGGAGAAGGCGAAGCTGATGGAGAAGCTGTCGGCGGAGCCCAGCAAGGTGTTGTTGGATCATCCCGATGGGAGCGAGGAGCAGCCTCAAGCAGAGCTGGAGGGCGAAGCGGAGCCAGCGAAGGGACGAGCGAGCAAGATAGCAGAGCTGAGGAAGCTGACGGAGAAGCTGGCTGTGCCAGAGCGGGGCGGCCGCAGCGTGCCGGGCAAGGGCATGGCGGCCAGGCCCAGGGCTGCAGAGAGGCAGTGCCGCTCCGTGGCTGTGGGCGAGGATCGGTCCATGAGCGACGCCGTCTTCTACTACCGATCGCAGCGGGACGGCAGCGACGTGCCGGGCGGGAGGGAGCGCCGGGACGTGGCCGTGTGGGTGCTGGAGTCCTCGCTGGGCCTGGCTCCGGAGGCAGAGAGGGAGCTGGAGCTGCTGCAGCAGACGGTGGGGCACCAGAAGGACGTGATCGCCCTGATGGAGGGGCACCTGCAGGAGGCCACGCGCGAGCTGGAGGAGCTGCGCATGGAGGTGTGCGCCCGGCAGCCCCGCAGCCATGTGGACAAGGAGGTGACGGCCAGGCCGCAGGTGGCCGAGGCACTGGTGGAGGCGGCGGTGGCCACACAGAGCCGGGCGGCCGGAGAGAGCGTGGAGACGGCGGACGTGGCCGTGGGGTGCGCCCCGCAGACCGCCTGCGTTGGGGTCGGCTGCCGGCCCCACGGGCAGGACGTGGCTGTGGGGCCCGATGCGGCCGTGGGCCATGAAGACAAAGGCAGCCAGGCCGACGTGGGCCCCGCCGATGCAGACCCCACCGGTACAGGCCCCGCCAACACGGGCCCTGCTGACCCCAGCCCTGACAACACGGGCCCCCCCAGTGCAGGCCCTGCTGATACAGGCACTGCCGACCCACATCGTGCCAGCACGGGCCCCGCTGATCCGGGCCCCGCTGATCCAAGCCCCACCGTCCCAGCACGTGAGCAGGTGGAGCCCGGTGTGTGCGATGCCGGATGCCAGCAGCCCCCCCCAGGCAGTCCCAGTGCCCCCACACCGCAGCGTGCAGCAGGGCTGGAAGCAGTGGGAGCTGCCACGCGTCCCACAGCCCTCTCGGCGGAGGATGGCAGCCAGGAGCCGGCACAGGATGGCAGAGCAGCCCCCGGCCCTGCGGCCAGTGAGTTGAGTGGGGGCTTGGGGTGCCCCCCCACTCACCAGGCCCTGATCCCATCTCTGTGCTGCAGGAGCCCTGAAATCCATCATGAAGAAGCGGGACGGACCTCCCCGGAGCGAGGCTGAGGGCAGCAAGAAGAGCCTGCAGTTTGTGGGCGTGCTGAACGGGGAGTACGTGCCTGGGGTCCTCACAGTGCTGGGGGCTGCCCCCTCCCCCAGGCATGGGGCAATGGGGGGGACCAGCTGGGTGCAGCCACTGAGCCCCTCTCTCTGTGCAGGTACGAGAGCACATCCAGTGAGGAGGAGGAGGAGGAGGAAGAGGAAGGAGACAGCTCCTCCGAGAAGGCTTCGGCTGACAGCTCCGACAGTGAGGAGCCGGGGGGCACCGACACCTCGGAGGAGGAAGAAGAGGATGCTGTGGATGGGGACGGACAGAATGAGCTGAGCAGGCAGCAGGAGGGGGAGGGGTCCAGCACGGCACCCCCAGGGCCCCCCGAAGTGAAGGAGAAGTAAGTGCTGCGCCTGCACCGCGCTGCCGTGCTGCTGATGGGAAAAACACTCATCTCCTGCTGAAGGCATCGGGCAGGAAAAGCTGTTCCAGCGTCACCGGTCTGCTGAGGAAACCCTGAGAACGAGGCTGCAGCTGTGCCTTTTCTACAGGAGTGAGGGGGAAAAAAAAAAAGAAACAGGCATTTTTTAACAAAGGGAAAAAATCAGCCTAAAAATGGGCAGATCAGTGTCTGAGCATGTCCGTATAAGGCTGTGTTTGGCAGGCTGGACCCCCCAGGGGCACGGCCACAGAACTGGGAGGAGGGCTGCAGCAATGGGGACGTTCCCTGGGGGGGGGTGCGAGGAATCGGGGAGAGGAGTGGAACCTCAGGGCTGGGGGGGGGCGGGGGCTGCGTGCCCTTGGTGCCATAACCACCCTCGTGCCCAACAGGTTTGAGCTGAGCCCCAGGATGCGGGAGGCCTGCCTCATTGTCAAGACCCACCTGGGCCACCCCACGGCCACCAAGAGCAAGGAGGCGGTAAGTCGGGTGCTGCAGGTGGGTACCGCCAGGCCAGCCCTCCCCAAGGATGGGCCAGCAGTGCTCACATCAGCACTTTTCTTCCCAAAGCACGGCCCAAATATCCCAAAATCCCACATAGACTCGGGGCTGTCCCTGCACGGGGCTGGGCTGGGGGGTCCTGCCTCTGCGCCATGCAGAGGCTCACCCCGCTTGCTGCCCACAGCTCGCCAGCAGCAGCTTGGTCCTGCAGGAGTGGTTCCGTCTGTCCAGCCAGAAGTCGTCCATCCCCGACACGGTTGCCAACCACCTCCTGGCCTTTGCTGAGCTCTCACCAGCCCTCCTGACCCACGTGGTCAACCTGGCTGACGGGAATGGCAACACGGCCCTGCACTACAGCGTCTCCCACTCCAACTTCCACATCGTGAGGCTGCTGCTGGACACAGGTGGGTGCCCCTGGGTCTGCACCGCCCCATGAACATCCCACTGCCAGGATGCCCTGGGAGCAGCACCCTCAAACCCCTCCTCTGCCCTTCCCCACAGGGGTCTGCAACGTGGACCACCAGAACAAAGCTGGTTACACGGCCCTCATGCTGGCGGCTCTGGCAGCTGTGGAGCAGGAGGACGACATGAACGTGGTCAGGAGGCTCTTCAGCATGGGCAATGTCAACGCCAAGGCCAGCCAGGTTGGTGTGCGGTGGGGGCCCCCATGTCCTGACCCCCTGCGGGCAGCTCCTGGCTCCACACTCACCTGCTGAGCCCACCCCGAGGGGCCGGTGCGTGGGGAGGGCATCATATCAGGAGCTCCTTCCACTCGGCATCGGGCAGGGAGGTGCTCAGAGCCCACGTGGGCACTGGGGACAGCAGCGGGACGAGCGGGCGGCCCAGCTGGGGTAGAACCATCCTGGCAGCATCCCTCGTGTCACAGGCCGGCCAGACAGCGCTGATGTTGGCCGTCAGCCACGGGCGGCAGGAGATGGTGGAAGCCCTGCTGGCCTGCGGGGCCGACGTGAACCTGCAGGATGAGGAAGGCTCAACTGCACTCATGTGTGCCTGCGAGCACGGCCGCGTGGAGACCGTGAAGCTGCTGCTGGCTCAGCCCACCTGCGACGTCTCCGTTGTGGACAGCGTAAGGCATCGCCGCCAGGGCCTGAGCACAGCCACCCACCCCAGGCCCAAACCCAAACCTCTCCCAACTGCTCTCCCGTCCTCCTTAGGATGGTAACAACGCCGTCACCATCGCGCTGGAGGCAGGACACAGCAACATTGCAGTGCTCCTGTACGCCCACCTCAACGGGACAAAGGCGCAGCCGCAGGTGAGTGCTGCGGCCCCCTCAGCCCTTGTAAGGGACACAGAGGTGGCACCGCACCGCCGGCAGGGCTGCCTGGTGGCACAGGGAGGGGAACGGGGCTGCGACACGGACGAGAGCAGCTGACAGGACCCAAGGAAGGTGCTGTGGAGGCAACAGCAGTGTCCCACGGGTGGCAGATGCTCAGCACATCCTTGGTGGCGGGGGAACAGCCTAGCTGGCCGCAGCCAGGAGCCACAGGACAGCTCTCTGGTGACGTCCGGTGACTCCACTCCCTCTCTGCAGCAGGGGACGTCAACAGCAGGCACCAAGAGCCCGGGGAGCCCAAAGAAGCCAAATTAGAATGGCCTTTGGATCCGGCTGTGTGCCAGCTGGCCGTCATCAGCCCGGCTGTCACTTGCGTCCCCTCTCCTGCTGCTCCTTCGCGTGCTGAATCGCTCCCTGAGGCTGCGGATGTTCCCCGTCTCCCGTTGGCAGCAGGCGCTGCCCCTGGGCCGCAGCGCAGGAAGCGTCCCGCGGCAGGGAGCACCGCAGGGCCGCGAGGGGGAGCGGGGCTGCGGGAGGGCGAGCAGCGGCAGCGGGGACGCGGAGCAGCTGACTCACGGCCACAGCAGCATTTCCAGACTGAAATATGCGCCCGTCTTTCCTGGCATTTCCTTTCCCAGCGGAACCCTGGCTCTTCTCTAACACACGCACACCAGAAACTTATATATATATCCTAAGCAATATATATATATAAAAAAAAAAGAAGTTGAACATCAAATCACTCAATGATTTGATTCTCTCAACGGGAGCCAAAACTTTTGGGTGCTCAGGGCTGCAGCCAAGCTGACAGAAGGGAGATGAGAGCCACACGTAGGGCCTGAGACTGCCCAGGCTGTGCCAGGAGCCACAGGGATGAAAGTCACCCCACAGGCATTTCCCATTTTAAAAGTCCCACGGCCACCAACCATCCAGGGGCCGTCACCGCCTTCACAAGTCTTACCCTCCCCAAGGGGAGGAGCGTGGCTGCTAGCTCCAGAAATAGAGCGGCAAGAGGAGCTCGGAGACAGCCTAGGGCCTGCAGAGATGGACTCGTATGTAGGAACGTGTGTCAGTGCAAGTGCGCGTGCACCAGGCAGGGTGGGAGCAGACAAGGTAAGGATGAGGACTGGCAGCAAACCAAACAAGGCTTCTGCATGTGAAGCAGGCCCTGCCCTGAATCACCAAGGTAAGCGATGCTGCAGCCCCCACTGCTGCCCTTGGCTCCTCTTCCTCCGCTGAGGCACACAAGGCCTGCTCTGAGCCTTCTCACCAGCTGGACGCCCCCAGGAGAGCCGCTCTGGGCAGCGCACCGCTGCTCAACCCGTTTCAGCTTTGCACTGAAGTTACTACCCGATGCTTACAGCCACTCCCAGCACTGCTCTGTACGTATTCCATACTCACCGCTTTTGTTTCACGTCTGTTTACTGACATTTTTATACTGATGTTTATTTTTAAGACAAATAAAACTTAAACTTATTTTGAAATATTACAGCCACCATCAGCACTCTGCTGCCTCTTTGTCTGGGAACTGCCCTGGCCCTCGGCACTCCAACCCTGCAGGCTTAGGAACTGCCTGAACCCACCTGCGATGCTTTTTATTTCCTGCTGAATTGTTTCAGAGCAGAAAACCTGAAGCCTGGATTCAGGTCCTGTGAGGTGACGGCTTCTGGCCTGTCTCACTTCACAGGACCAAGTGTAACACTGAGACCAGGTGCAGCCCTCTGCTCCCCGGGGTTGATACTGTTCAGCTGTGCTGTTACGGAGCAGAATGAGGCTGTGAGGTCCTTGCAGGGCAGGAGGGCACAGTGACCACACAGAGACAAGTGGGGAGAGCCACAGCTGCTCCAAACCACCCCATTCACTACATACGCCCGTCCACCTGGCCGCTCGCTCACAGCTGATGCCTTGTTGGGTCACTCAGCAGCACAGCTGGCAGCCCTGCTCTGCTGCCTGTCCTCAGCACACCACATTCTTTAATCACTGCCAGTGCTATGCTGGGAATGAAAAGCAGTCAGATAAGAGAACTCCACGGCAGGCTTCTCCTTGCATTGAGAGCTCTGTTGTGCCACAAGAACCAAGGGAAGGCAGGCTCACTCTAATCTGAAATTAAAGGGACATCGAAGAAGAATCAAGAATCAGATAAAGCAACAGCACATGCACATACCTGACAATCCTAAGCCCAGTGACTTGAGCATTCAGTTCAACAAATGTTCTCCTCAGCTTTTGGAAGCTCAAACTTTATTCCCAGTCACTGATATGCCTTAATGACCTTCGGGACATTGAAGGAAGACAAAGGTTCCCATAGACAGACCAATATATGATGGAGACCAGTTATCCACCACAGACCTGACTCAGTTAAAACACATCACAATCATCACTCCCACCTGGCAGGAAACACCAACCTGTCACAAGGGGACAGCACTTAAAAACACCTCCTGAACCACGGCAGTTTTCAGACTGATTCTTAATACTTTGTCCTACCTCTACCTTTACTTAGTGGCCTAAAATAAACTCTTCTGGTTGATCTTGTGACAGAAGCAAAAGCTGAAGGAACTGACGTTGATTTACTGACACCTCGAAGAGGAGAGATGAACACTTGTTCTCTGTGGGTGACTGCCAGGAAAGACAGCAAGGAGCTGTATTTATAGCAGCACCGATGGAATTACTTACTGAAGGCAGAAAAGCTGAGGCAGCAGGCAGTTACTTCACAGGCTGGTAACTTGACTTCCAAGTTATAACCCAACTCCATAGAACTGCAAGCACAGCAGTACCTCCCTGCCGGTTACATACAGAGTTAGCAGAACAGTCAGAAACAGGGTTGCTGTAACCAAAATAAAGTTAGTTTTGTTGTAAGCAACAAGGTAACAAAAATACAAGAACAGAACAACAACAGGATGACAGCATTTTGTGCAAGCACGGTTCTAAGAGGATGCTTTGGTCCCTCTGTTGAACCCAAAACCAAAGGCCAACGCACACAACAGAATGCTTTAAAGCTAACACACTTAATAAGTGAGTCCTGAGCAAAACACTACTGGAAAAAACCTTTATTGTGCGAACACAAACACCACGCTGCTCTCCATCCTCGCTGCATGCACCCAGCTGGCCTACATGCCGCTCCAAACACACACAGCGCCCAACAGCAGCGCGGTGTGGGCCCGGCCGGGCAGTTGGGGCGGCCCGCAGCGCTCAGCGCAGCCGCCGGGCCTCGCGCTCCGACTCGAGCAGGGTGAGGACGTCTCCCTCTCGCACCGGCCCCTTCACGTTGCGGATGATGGAGCGGCTCGTGTCGTCCATGAACTCCACGCGCACCTGCGGCGAAGCGAAGCGTCAATGCGGCCCGGCGCGGCCCAACAGCCCCACGGCCCAGCCTAGCAGCCCGCCTACCTGCGTGCACTGCCCCTGGGAGCCGGTCCGGCCCAGCACCTTGGTCACCTGCGGGCACAGAGCAGCGCGTCAGCACCCAGACATCCCCCCCACCCCCACGGATCCCCTCCCGGTCCCAAGCCCCCACCCTGGCCAGCTTGATAGGCTGCACGCGACTCGTGTCCATGGCGGCTCTACGGGCAGGAAGGGGGAGGGGCCTCCCTACGCTGCTTTATATAGCGACAAATCTCGCGAGACCTAGCAAATGTCGCGCTGTCCCGCAGCACGGCCTCACAGTGCGCGCATCCAAATCTCGCGAAACCCAATAACCCCCCCCCCCCACTCTCCCGCCGCGCGACCCCGCTTCATGTCTCCCCAAATCTCGCGAGACCCAGCATGCTCCGCGCCTTCCCGCCCCGCCCCTCGCTGCCCTTCACAACAGCCAAGATGGCGACGGCCACTCGCTTTATTCAGCGGCTCCGCAACTTCCTGGCGGGGGTAAGGGCGGGTTCGGCCCGCGCGTCCTGTTTGCTGCTGGTGAGCTCTGGCGGCCGCGCTGAGGTGGCCTCCCCTTGAGATTCTCTCGCCTTGCCTTGCAGCGGGACCTCCAGGCTAAGCTGGCGCTGCGCTACACGGAGATCTCCAAGAGGTACCGCTGTGCCCCGACCCGGCGGCGTTCCTGGGCCGCTGTGGGGGTGGGGCAGCGCTGCTCCCCGCTTCTGCCTTTTACCCTGGTGGTGCTGAGGCCCTCTGGCAGCAGCCCCTGTGCTGGAGCTCTCACGCCTTTGCAGGACGCAGCCTCCTCCCCGGCTCCCGGTGGGCCCCAGCCACAAACTCGCTGACAACTATTACTGCACCCGGGACGGGCGCCGGGAGGCCGGCCCTCCCATTGTGGTTGCCTCGGGCCTGAAAACCCTCACTGCAGCGGCTCAGGGCAGCAGGTAGGTGGGAGCCTCGTGGTTTGCACCAAAATAGCGCTTCTTACAGTTGCGGATGCTGCATCCCTGGAGGCGTTCAAGGCCAGGCTGGGTGTGCCTCTGGGCAGCCTGGGCTGGTGGTTGGTGACCCTGCACACAGCAGGGGGGTTGAAACTGGGTGGTCATTGTGGTCCTTTTCAGCCCAGGCCATTCTATGATATCAGGCAGCTGTAGCAGTTTCACAGGTTAAAAGAAAGCTGAGCTGATTCTTTGTGCTTTTCTCTAATGCAGCCTCTTCTCTTAACCTTTTCCTACCCCAGCTCAAGCTCCACATTGACAACAACTGACAAAAAGCCAGTGACGCCAGGGCCAGCTCTTAAGAAGTGGGAAGTGTCAAAAGACCAGCCCTATTTGTGAGAAATGGGTGTGATGAGGCTGGGTGTACGGATCTGGGTTCATTACAACGCAGCACTCTCATGGTAGCCTGCAGCGGATTTAGTTACGAAGACGCTACGTAAAATATATTTGCACGCACAACTAATAAATATATTTAAAATTGTGATTATTCTCCCCTTTTGTTGTCTGTTCTGTTGGAATTGCTGAAATTATTCTTTAATGCTGTTTTGGATGTGAAATTATTTCAAGAGGATAATAGGATGATGTATAAATTTGAGCTTGGGCTTGGCACGTTTATGAGCTGTTTGTGGTATAAATTCCTGCAAGAGGAGACCCAGAAACACAGCTGGGATGGGCAGAGCTGAGCAACACACCCGGCGCTCACGTGCTGGTAAGAGCCATCCTGTAAGCGTGGCACTGCTCAGCAGCCTCGGAATCCCGTCTGTTGTGCTTAGCATCCATCGGCTCATTCTGCTGTTGCACCCACAAAGCTGTGACTCGCTGGAAATGGTTGAGACAGGTTTTGCTCCGGAGCCTGGGTAGCACACCAAGCGCCTTGAGACATTTGGCACGGCGGGGAGGAAGCCAGCTGCTTACCGGCGCTTCCCAAGGCTGCCGGTAAGGGCAGAACAGTCAGCGGGTGGTAGAGGCCCAGCAGGCTCAGCACCAGGTCCCCGCGGCCCAGCGGGCACCCCGTTGCGGGGTGTGCTGTTCTGCACAGCCGCCCTGCGCTCTTCCGGGGTGGGGACCCCTGAATCTCAGTGACGGGTGCTGTCTGTCGGCGAGTAGTGGGGCCAACGCGGTTCAGTGTCCCCATCGATGCCGCTGACGGTGAGACGTGCCGGAAGGACAGCAGCGAGCCCGGGAGAACCTCTTGAGGTCCGGCAGAGCCTCATCTCCCGTCCCTGGGAACGGCCAAGGTCGCGCACACCCGGGCAGCGGCGCCGGGCCGCGACGCGCCGTGAGGGGGCGGGGCCTCGCGGAGGGGGCGGGGCCTCCTGAAGGTCGCGCGCCAGCTCCAGGCCGTCCATTGGCCGAGGGACGGAGCGGCGCGCGTGCGCCCTGCCCGCGGGCGGCCCGCTTTATAGGCGCGCGGCGGCGGGCCCGGGGCCGGCATGGCGCGGCTGCTGGCGGTGCTGCTGCTGCTGCGCGCGGTCCGCCCGCTGCCCACCCCCACGCCCGGCGACGGTGAGTGCAGGCGGCCATCGCTCCCGCCGTTTTCTCTCCCCATTGGATCCCTGCGCACGCCCTTCGCTCTCATTGGCCGGCGCCGTTTGCGGCTCTCGCTCTCATTGGCCGGCCCTGCGCGCGGTTCACGCGCACCCCGAAGGCGGGCGGCGGGGTTCCCCGTGGCGGGGTTCCCTTCCCTTCCGCTCCGCTCATCCCGCCCCGCCCCGCAGGCTCCTTGGCTCAGTGCCCACCCAAGCAGTTCCACTGTTCGGAGCCCCGCGATCCCCACACCGACTGCTACCCGCTGGAGTGGCTCTGCGACGGTCACCCCGACTGCAGCGATGGGCGGGACGAGTGGGGCTGCGGAGCGAGCGGGAGCCCCGCGGTGCCCACCGGCGGCGGCACAGGTACGGCCCGGCCTGTGCCGGTCCCGGGGGGAGGGGTAGGTTGAGAGCCCTGGAGCTGCTGGCCTGGACACGGCCGAGAGGGCTTTGATCGGTCCGTGCGCATCGGGGTCAGCAGGACCGGGCGGCGGGCGGAGGCCCCGGGCGCTTTGCTGTGCGCCCGCTGCGGGGAGCTGCCGCGGGGGGGTCGGGCTGGGGCGCCTCCAGCGCTCCCTTCCTGCGGTTCGGTGTCTCCTCCCGGCGATGCCGTAAAGCTCGGGGCGCAGCGGAGCAGCTTTGCGGTGTCGTTATGAAGATGCGAGTTGCGGCTCGCTGACCGAGCCTTCCCTCCGTGCGGTTTTCGGCCCCTCTGAAGCAGCCTCATCCATCGCACCTCACCCTGGGCTGTTCCCATCTGAGCAGAGGAAGTGCTGAGCAGCCCCACCTTCCGCGCAGCATTCAGGCGCCGCGGGGCTTCCTCAGGAAGAGCTTTGAAGTGTCTGCTTCCCTGCCTGCTGTGCTTTGTCACAGGTCACAGAACCACAGCCACGGAATGGTTGGGTTGGAAGGGACCTCAAGGATCACGAAGCTCCAACCACCCCCCCCCCCCCCCAGCTACATTTAATAGCAGCCCAGGCTGCCCAGGGCCCCATCCAGCCCGGCCTTGAACACCCCAAGGATGGACGGGGCATCCACAGCCTCTCTGGGCAGCTGTTCCAGCACCTCCCCGCTCTCAGGGTGTGAACTTGGCCTCGGGCTCTGTGCTCCTTGGCCCCGTGGGCAGAATGGGAGGGTGCAGCCGCCTTGCTTCAGGATCCGCTTTTAATCAAGCTTTCCTGCTTGCTTGGTTTACTTTCTGGCTTTGTCTCCTGCTGCCCTAACAGTCCTCCCAGCTTCCGAGAGGTGAGGAAAGTTTCCCAGCTCCCAACCGCTGGCATGGGCTAATGGTAGTGAGAGCAGATAAGGCTTTGCTTCAGCTGATACGGTCCTGCTGGCACTCCTGAGCGAGCTGGGAACCTGTTTGGGTTTGTGCTGGGGGCTGCTGGGCGCGGTGCCTGGGGGCCTGCTGGACTTTTTGCTTTTCCCTTGGCAGAGGCTCCAGCTGTCCCTGCGCCTGGGCGTGCTCTGCCAACCAGGAATCACGGCCGCATGTGGATGCTGATCGTTGCAGGTATGTGAGACTCAGAGCGCAGGAATGGGCAGGTTTCCCCATTGCAAGAGGTGCCTTCGTGACCAGTGTGGTAAGGGACTGGGTCTCTGCCTCCCCTGTCTCAGTTGGAGGAAGGAGCCAATGCTGCCCTTCTGCCCGTGCACAAATGCAATTCCCGCCTGTTCCCCCCTCATGTATAGATACATAAATGTTTTCATCCCTGGGGGCATTCAAGGCCAGGCTGGATGTGGCTCTGGGCAGCCTGGGCTGCTGGTTGGCGACCCTGCACACAGCAGGGGGCCGGAACTGATGATCATTGGGCTCCTTTGCAACCCAGGCCATCCTATGATTCTATTAAATATTTGTAGACATATCTGCATTCTGTGCTCGGTGTCACAGTGGAGGGCAAATCAGCATTTACCCAATTGTTTGGCAGTGTTTCACCTTAATTAGCCTGAGGGAATGTCAGAACCTCAAAGATCCTCCCCTAAGGCGTCACGCTCCATGCAGTCTGGCACTAACACTTCCATGCTCGTTGTCCTTTATTCTTCAGGCTGCTGATCTCTCACTATTGCTATTGAGCAGCAGGGCCTGGTGCAGATATCCAGGCCAGGTGCAGTGAGTGGTTCTCTGCTTATGCGCTCTTCTCTTTAGTGCTCCTGAGCTGCCTGGTAGCTGTGGGTGGTATCGCTGCATGGGGGAAGTCCAAAGCAAAAAGCAGGTCTGACATCTTCAGTCTTGAAAACGCATCCAGGGAGCTGTTGGTGCCTGATAAGAGCCAGGCAGACTTGTTCTCCTGAGAGGTAAGTTCTTTGCCCCCCACGTGAGGGAGCAGTGCTTCCTGCCCTGTGTTTCTAGCAGTGCAGCTTTCCCCTTGGGTTGCTTTTCTCAGCCCTCCCTGCTGCTGCTCAGCCACACACCTGTGGTTTCGGTTTGCCCTGAAGCAGCAGAACTCTCCCCTTCCTTCCTCACTGCCAGGCATGAAAGCTCTTGTTTGACTGCAGGGATCAGTGCACGACCTGCTGTGAGAAGGTGCTGCCTTCTTTCAGTGCCCTTCTGTCCTCCCTTTGCTGCTGAGGGCTCTGAGCACTCGTGCTAAGACAGATCTCCCGGTGTGGGTTGATTTCCCAAACTTCTTACAAACTGAAGTGAAACTGAATCTCATGGCAAAAGCACTGCCAACAACCACGTGTTTCTGTGTTCTGGAACAGGGATCTTTCACTGTGAGGTGGTAAGATGGGACTGAACTGCTCTCCCTGCTGCTCACCGCGGAACCTGACCGAATTTGGACATGAGCTCTCGAATCTTGTTTGCTGTTACGCTCGAATGCTCCCATTGGAAATGGGTCCAGATGGTGGCACTCGAAATAGGACAGGACCTTCCCCAGAGCTGTGAAATCACCCCTCATAAGGTGACAAATCCCCTCACTCTTTGCCTACAAGGATTATTAATGCTGCATCTCATCACCACGGCCTTAGACCTAAAGGTTTAATTCTCCACGAAGGTGCAGTGCCAGGTGCTGCTCTATCACCCCTCTCAGCAGAGCTCGCTGAACCCACACACATCAGATGTGCACTCTCCCTGAGCCTCCTTTTGCTGGAGGTTTTGAGTGTTTGGTGTCTCCTGCTTCCAGCTTGAAACAATGAGGTCCTTGGGCCAAATGCTGCGAGCTCTGCTTTGCAGTTGTTTCTGCATGGCTCTGTGCTGTGTGCTTTGTGGAACTGACAGTGTTGGAGTTGTGTTGTGTGACCCAACAGCAGCTCAGCACCACGCACCCCCTCCTTTCCAGCAGGGGGAAAAAAAGTAATTATAATAATATATATACATATATATTTACAAAACAAATGATGGACAATGAGTTGCTCAGCACCTGCTGGCCAATGCCCAGCTGAAGCACTGCATGGTAGCAGCATTCTTTGTTCCCCAAAGCCAAAGCACAGCATCATACCGGACACTGCGAACACCCAACCTGTCCCAGCTGAAAGCAGGGCAGGAGATTACCGACCTGTGCCTCTAATTCAGTGCTGGCCTCTGTTCCGTGTGCTCCTTGCCAAGGGCTCAGTGGGTGCACAGAAGATGCAGAGCTAGTCTGTGCTGGTGGGCCCATCAGCCTCAGAGCAGAGCAGCTCGTGTGTAGTGTGAAATGTGCAGCTGTAACCCGTGGGATCAGCTGGGCACGTTGCAGCATCAGTGTTTGTAGTACCAAGAGGCTGTGTGCACGACCTTGCCTTTGTTCCCATAGGGACAAGTAGAGGTAGCTGTCGGGGAATGATACGGGAGAATAAAGAATGTGAAACTGGAATGACTTCTGAATTTGCCTGGTTTTTGCATTTCTTTTGCCTCTGTGGGCAGATGGGGACAGCAGGAGCCGGTTCTGAGCCAGACTGAAGGGAAGGTTTAGGTTGGATATGAGGAGGAAGTTTGTCACACAGGGTGGTGACGCACTGGAGCAGGTTGCCCAAGGAGGCTGTGGATGCCCCATCCCTGCAGGCATTCAAGGCCAGGCTGGATGTGGCTCTGGGCAGCCTGGGCTGCTGGTTGGCGACCCTGCACACAGCAGGGGGTTGGAGCTGGATGAGCACTGTGGGCTTTTTCAGCCCATTCTGTGATTCTGTGACTGCAGCGCACAGCGGCTGTACTGGAAGAGTGAAAAACGGGGAGCAGAGTGAATGGAGCAGTGGGGGTGAGGTGTGCAGCTGAATAGGTGACAAATGGAGCTCAGCCTGAGAATAAGGTGGAGGGAAAACTGCCTGAGCTTATTCCTTCTTCCTTAGAGCAAATGGAAGGCGTGGGGTGCCTGGCAGAGCAGGGGTTGCTTCAGCTGTCCCAACAGGACTGTGAGGGCTGCTGCTGCTGCTGATGAGCTGGTGGTGTCAGGGCCATATGGCAGAGGTCAGCTGTCAGCAGCCTGTCCTGGATCATCCTCTTAGCTTGAGCTGCTGAGCTGAGCCGTGCTGTCCTGCTCTGCTGGGCTCTGTGGTCAGCAGTGAGGCTGGAGTGTGAACTTGGAAGTGGCAGCTTCTTCCCACTGCAGGCTCATGCATACTTTGCTTACCGACCCCTGAGTGCTTCAGGCTTGAAAGCAAGGCCGTGGTTATGGGTCTGAAAGACTTGGAGTGCATCTGTGACAGCCATTTCCCTTCCTCTGTTCCGTGCCAGAAATGTTTCTGCTGTTCTGATCCCTGGGCTCAGTGGCTTCGATTGTCGTGGACTGGAGCTGCTTTTCAGCCTCATGGCAGCTTTGTGCTGTGCTGCCATGGGGTTCTGAGGGATGAGCTGGGAGGTGCTGAGTGCTTCCCACCTCTGGGTGCTGGCAGAGCTGGGGCAGGGGCAGCTGCATTTGTGCTCACGTGCTTAACGAGCAGCTGGGGCCAAGAGCTGCACCTGCTGTAGGCATACAAAGCCGGTACCAACCTCATGCCTGCAACACCAGGGGTGTCCTGCTGGGAAATGCTGTGACGTGCACCAAGCACGCACAGCTAATAAAAACAGAGTAAGGGAAAAGTGCAGGGCTGGAATTAGTTCCTTATATAAAGGGTTAGTGCTCCAATCTCATTAGCGTCTTAAGGAGCGGACACTCAGCTGCCCGCAGCTCCTGCAGTGCAATCTGCTCAGCAATCGGCTTTGGGAGCCCAGCAGGTGCCAGCACACAGCCAGGGCCCGTGGGCAGCAGCTCGGGGCAGCCGTCCCAGCAGCCGGCGTGTGGGGCAGCACAGCCATGAAGCCGCAGCTGCCGCCCCACATCCCGTAGCTGGGCGCAATGGGGCAGCCGGGGAGGCGGCGGGCGAGTCTGTCTGCCAGCCTGAAGGCCGGGGCACGGCGGGGCTGCCGCACGCCGGAGGAGGAGGAGCTGCACATCCCGTTTGCACAGGAGAGCCTGGTGAAGCAATGGAGCTCCATGCAGGACGTGGCGGACTGGAGCCAGGAGGAGAGCAAGGTCCCCGTTCGAAGGAACAAGTACTTCCTCAATATTAATGTGGGTGGCAAGTTGTTCCACATCGCCTGCAGGGTGGTGGCCCGGTACCCCGTCACCAGGCTGGGGAAGCTGGCCACCTGCACCGACCCCACGAAGAAGCTGAAGCTCTGCGACGACTACTCCGTGCAGAAGAACGAATACTTCTTTGACAGAGACCCTTCCATCTTCCACTACATCTTCCACTTCTACTGCAGCGGGGTGCTGTGGATAATGGACGAGATGTGCCCCAGCAACTTCGTGGAGGAAATCGAGTACTGGGGGATCCACCTGAAGTACTCCCAGCGCTGCTGCCGGATCCTGTTTGAGGAGAAGCAGGACGAGCTCAGCGAGTACCTGAAGATCCAGAAGGAGCTGGAGGCAGAGCTGGAGCCCATGGACTCAGCGGAGCAGTTTGAGGGCAAATGTTTGGGGAAGTTCCGCAGGGCCATCTGGAACCTCATTGAGAACCCGTATTCGTCTGTCCCGGCCAAGATCATCGCCGTCATGTCCAGCTTCTTTGTGCTCATCTCCATCGTGGGCATGACGCTGAGCACGGTGGAGGAGATGAAGCACAAGACAGGGAAGAAGTGGATGGAGCAGATGGAGATGATCTGCGCCATCTTCTTCACCTCCGAGTACCTCATGCGGCTCATCTCCTCCTCCAGCTTCAAGAACTTCCTGCGGGCAGCGCTCAACGCCATCGACCTGGTGGCCATCCTGCCCTTCTACATCCAGATCCTCTTTGAAAACCTGGACGAAGGAGAGACGCTGTACCACGAGGAGCTGCACAAAGTGGAGAACGTGAGCAAGCTGGGCAAAGTGCTCAAACTCATCAAGCTCATGCGGATCTTCCGCATCCTCAAGCTGGCGCGGCACTCCACGGGGCTCCGCGCCTTCGGCTTCACCATGAGGCAGTGCTACCAGCAGGTCTGCTGCCTCTTCCTCTTCATCGCCATGGGGGTCTTCACCTTCTCCGCTCTCATGCACTCGGTGGAGCACGACGTGCCGGGCACCAACTTCACCAGCATCCCCTACGCGTGGTGGTGGGCAGCGGTAAGGAGGGCTGCAGTGTGGCTGTGGGACGGGGTGGAGGAGCGAGGAGCAGAGCTGGGGCTGTCAGCCCTTCCCTGCTCCCACCTCCACATGCTACTTTTCCCAGGCAAACCCACGCTCAAACCCCATCTCCTGCCCAGCCTGCATGGCTTTGCTGTGTCAGTGCATCGCCCCATACTGGAGCTGCAGCGTGGGTGGGCGATGGCTGTGCAGGGGACAGCAGCTCGGGCTGCAGAGCAGCTCGTGGGGCAGCAGCGATGTCACACACAGAGCTCTCCATCCTCTCCCTCCTTTGAGGCGGGCCGCTAAGATGGTCAGAGGGCTGGAGCAGCTCTCCTGTGACGAAAGGTTGAGGGAACTGGGCTTGTTTAGCTTGGAAATGGGAAGGCTGCGAGGAGACCTCATTGTGGCCTTCCAGTACGTGAAGGGAGAGAATAAACAGGACGGGGAGCGGCTGTTTGTGAGGGTGGGCAGTGATAGGACAAGGGGGAATGGTTTTAAACCGAGACAAGGGAGGTTTAGGTTGGATATGAGGAGGAAGTTTTTCATACAGGGTGGTGACGCACTGGAACAGGTTGCCCAAGGAGGCTGTGGATGCCCCATCCCTGCAGGCATTCAAGGCCAGGCTGGATGTGGCTCTGGGCAGCCTGGTCTGCTGGTTGGCGACCCTGCACACAGCAGGGGGTTGAACTGGTGATCATTGTGGTCCTTTTCAGCCCAGCCCATTCTGTGATTCCCCCCCAGGTCAGCCTCTCCACTGTGGGCTATGGGGACACAGTGCCTGACACGGTGCTCGGCCGGATTGTGGCGTTCGGCTGCATCTCCTTTGGCATCATCCTCAATGGCATGCCCATCTCCATCCTCTACAACAAGTTTTCAGACTACTACGCCAAGCTGAAGGCGCACGAGAACGAGAGCAGCCTCTCGCTGAAGCTCTCCCGGCGGCTCCGTCTGAAGCAGCGCGTCCTGCGGAGGCTGTCGCAGTGCTGCCGCCCCGATCCCCACGGCCACCACTGAGCCCCGGCACCGGGCATGTGGGGTGCTGAGCTGGGGAGCAGCCCCAGGAGCAGGATTTAATAAACCAGCCTCAAACCGTGCTCTGTCTCAGGTTCTTGGCACAGCGCAGCACACATCGTGACAGCAGGGCGTTAAATATTGCCTCTGTTCAGCAGCTCCTGCACACTGCTGTGTCCAAGCGAAGCACGGCACACGTATGGGACCACGCAGTCACGGCCAGGATGGCAGCACCCACCGCACCCACTGCCCATACCCCCCCAGCACCCACCCCATGGGCAGCGTCACAGAGGGAACCCCACTGCAAACAGCACGTTTAATAGTTCCTCTGAGTTCATTTTACAAAACGCAGCAATGTACAGGCATTTACAGGACACCGATTTCGGCCATATATTAGTGCTCTCACTATATACATATGGTACAGCCACTGCAGGCGGGGAAACCCGCACACCCCGCACAGAATCAGCCCTGAGTCCAACCCCGAGCCTTCCCAGCACCAACGGGGTCACCCCGAGCACAGCCGGGCACCCCTTCGCTTTGCTCTCCTGCAAAAACCCACAGCGGTGCCGAAGAGAGACCCCAGCAGAGCCGCCCTGCAATGGGGGGGCGGGGGGTTCTCTGCATCAGTGGCAGCCGCAGCTCCCAGCCACCATATCGTCATACTGCTTGAGGACCACGTTCTCGTCGTCGTCAAAGTAGAGGAGGTTGATGGAGTAGAGCTTGTCGGGCACGCAGCAGGGGCTGCTGACGCCCTCGCTCAGCTTCAGGGCGTTGATGATGGACTGCACGGTGGCGTGGTTGGTCGGCCGCATGTTCTCACCCAGGGGGAAGGGGCAGGAGCCTCTGCAGTGGTAGGCGTTGTAACCCCGGGGTGAGATGATCCACCCCGACCAGCCGATCTCCTCGAAGTCCACGGACAGGGGGTGCCTCTGGCACGGCTGCAGGCGGTCCAGAGAGCGAGCGCTGCGCGGGCCGGTCAGCTTGGCAGGGAAATCCCGGGGCTGCGAGGCTGTCAGAAGTAAGAAAATGATTCTGTCAGTGATTGCACGAGCCTGAAAGGAAGGGGAGAACGCGGAGCAGCCATGCCGGCCACCCCTCCGTGCAGTCGCTGCAGAGCCACTGGGAGGTGACAGCTCTGCAGCCCCACGGGGGTCATCAGCACGGGCACCGCTCTGAGCACGGCCACGTTCAGGCTAAGCCGGAGCTGGAGCCTGCAGGCAGGGACCTGGGCACGGCCCCACCTGTGCGGCACCCACCTGGCACTCCGGCCACGGGCAGGGATGCTCCTCGGCGCCCATCATCTGTGAACAGGACCAGCATGGGCTTCTTGCTCTCATGGTGGTCCCCACTGGATGCAAACTGCACGGCGGGGGCCTCGAGTGCGCTCCCACCCAGGCCGTGGACCGTCACCAGCAAACCCCGGTTGCTACTCTCATCCTGGGTCCAATCCCGAACCTGGGGAAGCAAACGCGGTGTCACCACCAGGGGACGGGGCTGTGGCGGTGTCCCCACGTGCCCAGAACACGGCAGGGTGGGCGGTGGGACAACGGCGGAACCGGCACGGCAATGGGGCACCCACCCACGCTCCCACCCCTCCCTGCAGGCTGCACACCCCGACCTCGGGCGGGCGCCGCTGGCCCAGAACGGGCTGAAATGGGTTAAAAAGGCTCTCGGATGCGAAGCGGCCCATTGTCTTCCCTCCGTGCCATCCGTCTACCCGGCGTGAGGGCACTCACAGCCTGCGTGATGGCAAAGACCTCCCAGCCCGAGCCCTGCAGTGAGAGCAGCCTGGTTGCCAGCAGCTTCTGTCCTTCGGGGGAGTCCGGCTCAGTCTGGTCCAGAATTTGGTACACGCTGACCTGGGGATGGAGGCAAAGGGCGGTGAGCAGCCACGGCCTGGGGGGAGGAAGTGGGTATCGGGGTGGGGGGGGACGGATACAGGGGGAAAGCGGCGGCGGCATCGCTGCTGGGCACAGCTGGGCACATCCCTGCCCCCATCCGCACCCCAACCCCCTCACCTGGCAGAAATGGTCTTTTTGGGCCCCCCCCTCACCTGGCAGAAGTGGTGCCTCCTGGGCCCCTCAGTGGCTCTCGGCCACAGGCGGAAGAGGTGCAGCTCCGCCGTCAGGATCTTCTCATTCTTGGCCACGCTGGAGAGGACAAAGAGGAACCGCATCTTCTCGCCGTGAGCTGCGGGGAGGGACGGGTCGGGAAGTGAAACCAAACAGCCCCATCCCACAGCCCCCGACCCCAGCACCGCAGGGACCCCCACCCCTTACTTCTATCCAGGAAGCTGCGGACCGTGTTGCCCTCCAGGACGTCGGGGTTTTTGGTGACGCCGTCGGCGTTGGCCACCGTGTTGAACAGATCCACCATGTACTGCGGCGGCTGTTTGACGTGGGCCGGGGGGGGCGGGGGGTCCTCCATGCCAAAAACTTCCAGCAGCTTTTTAAGAGCCTCAGCCCTGCGGCTCTCCGGGGACGCCGGCCGTGCCAAGGCCAGCAGCAGCAGCACAGCGCCCAGCATGGCTCTGCTGTCCCAGCCCCGGCCCGACTCCCCTCTGCAACCCCAGCGCCGCATTTATAACTCGCTGCAAAGAGGGGACTGGAGTCAAATATGCACATGGGCAATCAGGAGGGTAAAGAGAACTAATAGCCGTGCTAACAAGGTGCAAAGATGGGCACCCTGCACCAATTAGCCCCAGTACACAACGGGAGGGGAGGGCTGGCAGCAGAGCTGGGGCGGGGGGGGGAACACACGCGGGTCCGGCTGCGCCCCTCAGCACGGCTGCCCCGACTGCCTTTGCTCTGCATAGGAGACTAACTGGATTTTAATGACAGCATTAATGGGACAAACAGGAGCCCCGCAGCCAGGCCAGACCGGGCCGCATCCCCTCCTGTTCCCACACAGGTCGTGGCCGTGGGGTCGCTGTGCTGGGATGAGCCCCCACCCCTTGCTTGTGCCCCCCCAGCAGAGCGAAACCGGCCGGTGAAGGCGGTCACATCGGCACAGTGCACCCCGAGCTGCACGGCCAGCTGGCGGCTGTCCTTTACCCCAAGCCCACATTCCGACGGTGAAAGGGCCATTAATTATCCAGAATACACAGAGAGGCAACCACGGGCTCGGGTTAATCGGCAGAGGAAACTCTTCACATCCTCCACATCCTTTCCTTCCCCTTCCCTGCCCGCCAGCATCCCATAGGACCGGGGCCGCTCCCCACACCACCCCGAGGTGCCCACCCCCCCTACCCCCCCCCACCCACATTGTGCCCATGCTGTGCACAGAGCAG
Organism: Alectoris magna; assembly: GCA_030625065.1. Classification (NCBI taxonomy): domain Eukaryota; kingdom Metazoa; phylum Chordata; class Aves; order Galliformes; family Phasianidae; genus Alectoris; species Alectoris magna. The sequence goes on from CM060586.1 coordinate 559,105, forward strand.
CTGGCCGTGCAGTGCCAGACGCCACACGTGCAGGGCAGCATCCCGGGACGTTGGGGCAGAGCTGCCAATTGCCTGCAATGTTTACCTTACAAGCTGCCAAGCATTTTGCAGAGGGTTCATTTCTAACGAGCGCTGCTGAAACCAGCGGCTCTCATTGATAAAAGTCACCTCGTGCCATTTACATACAGCACAGACAGTCTGGCAGGGGTCTCACGGTGGCCCCACCTGATGACCCCCCACCCCTGCACTGCCGGATGGCCACCCCTGCCCAGAGCAGCCACTTCTGTACAGGGCTGTACGTCCCTCCACCCCCTGTGCCCCAGCTCTGCTTTCCTCACCCAAGGGCTGTCCGTCCCTTCCTCCCAGCGGAGCTCCGAGTGCCCACGCAGAGCTGGGATTTCTGCCTCTGGGGGTTGATCTGCCCCCTTCCGGCCTGAACCAACCAGCAGAGCATCCCTCTCCTGTCCCCATCCCACCCCACAGGCATCAGAGCAGCTCCGATGGCGCTGCAGGCAGGGGATGGCACCCGCAGCTCCGATGCCAGGGCAGCATCTCCTCCCCATCTGCATCTGCTGCCGTGGGGCACCGCCGTCTCCATCGAGTTATTCTTCAGCCCACTCCACTGCACGGTTGGATGCAGCCAAAGCAGAGGGTGCTGCCCTGAACCTGCTCAGCTGTTACCCCCAAAATCAGCCCAGGAGCTGCAGGGCATCAGGGCAGGGCAGTGGGCTGGGGCAGCCGGCAGCTGTGCTTACCTAAGCAGGCGGGGATCCCCCGAGGAGCAGCGGCCCCGACTCCTTCCCACCTCAATTTCCTGCACAGATTTGCAACACAAAGGCGTGAAGATCCCTCTCAGCACCTCGCCGGGGACACCCCAGGGGACAGCCCCAATACACAGCCCAGGGGAGGCAGACCCACGGGGAGGAGGTTTTGGGGATGCAGCATCCAACCATCAAACCGCTTCCCAAATAAACCCCTCTCAGCTCCCCCACTTGGCTTCAGAAAGAAACTCCCACCCGCAGGGAAGGCTGTTGGCCACTTTCAGGCACTGATGGTAACTCCTGAGAGCCCCGGACTGCTGGAATGGGGGATGTTTTTACCACGATACCTCGTGGCTGAGGGGCAATAAGGGGCAATAAGGGGCTGCCCCCCCCCCAGAACAGCACAGCCCGGGCTGCTGTGGGCAGGTGTTGCTCCTTCATCCCACAGCTCTCCATGCTGCAACGTGGGTTTCCAAGCAGTGTGCAGGCAGAGAATCGTAACAACCTTTCCCAGAGCCCAACTTCTCCAGTGCTAGCAGCAAACATTCAGCTCCAACAGCAGAAATGCAGAAGGAAAGTGGCCCTGGGGCAGCAGGAAACCCAGCCGGGGGGGGGAGGGGGGGGTCAGTCGGCATTTCCCAGCTGGGCCGTTATCACCCAATGAGGCACCATCAGCCACCCTGGGGACAACTGCACCTTCCTGTCACACCTGTGGGGCGTAGGGATTCTCCCAGCCCTGGACAGGAGCACTTCACGCTGCCTAACGCCCCGAGTCCCAACAGACCCCCATAGGATGGATGCCACTCACAAAGCAGCACCAAAGGGCCCCGCTCCGCTTCACCCCAGCGGAAGGTTTTGCTCTGTTTGGGACAGTTGGGTCTGCAGGTCTCACCTTTAAGTGACTTTGGCACCACCTGTGCCAATGCTTCACAGCTGCACGTGGAACTGAAACCAGAGCTGCTCCTGAAGGCCACGGGCCCTTGGTGAACACAGGGACCCAACTCCTCCTTTCAGGACACCCCCAGTTTCCCTGAGCCTCTGCCACAAGGCAGCTCACGGGCTCAGTCAACCCCGACTGATCCGCTGTGTGCAGACAATGCTGGGCAGGGAAACATCAGACACAAAACCACACACCCCTCTGGGCCCTCTGCTCAATGGGCCCAAATCAGCCCCGAGGGCAGCAAAAGGAACCCGCTGGCAAAGGCGGCACCGTGCAGTTCTGCCCAAACCACGAGGGCTCGTGGGGCCACACGCTGTGCTTTGGGAAGGGCAACGAGGGCTGCAGCATCCCCGGAACTCACATCAGCCCTCCCTGATCCAGGAGATGAGAAGGTGAACATCTCAGACGGCACTGCCTGTCCCTGGCACACAGCTCCCATCACCTGCCTGTCCCTGGCACACAGCTCCCATCACCTGCCTGTCCCTGGCACACAGTTCCCATCACCTGCCTGTCCCTGGCACACAGCTCCCATCACCTGCCTGTCCCTGGCACACAGCTCCCATCACCTGCCTGCACGAACACTGACGGCGTCTCCGGCACAGCAGCCACCTGCTGGGCTCTGCACGCACCTCCACGGGATGCTGCACAGCAATCAGCTTTGCTCACAGCCCAGGGAGCCTCCGCACGGCGCTGCTCATCCCGCTGCTTCCCAACTAACGAAGTCCATGGGGACTCAGCCACTTTCAGGCCTTATTCCAAAGGGCCACACGCCCTCCATCCCCACTGCCCGCATTCAGGGGGCGTTTTACCCACACGTAACCCGCTTCTGTTCCTCAGAGCTGAGACCCGGGGTGGTTCTTTGGCAGCAGACAGCAACGCGCTCAGAGATCGGCGGTCGGGATCCCCCCTACCTGCCCAGCCCACCAGATCCATGCCCAGGGAAAGGGCTCTGCCAGGTTCAGCAATGAGAGCAGAGGAGAAGAGCATCCCTTCCAAACCGCGTCGGGGCCACGGGAACAGCAGAGCAGCACAGAGCATCACTCAGGACAGCAACTCCAAACAGCACCGCCTTTAATTGCATCGGCCAAAAAAAAAAAAAGCCCAACAAAACACACACAAACCAAAACACCCATTTCAACAATACATCCCGAAAGCACCAGGTGGGTATAAATCCACAGGGATCTGCCTCAGGATCGGAGCTCTCCGCTCCAGGGCTGGGGAGCAGCCTGCGCTGCAGCAGCACAACACGGAGTCCAAAGTCCTACAAAATACTGACAGAGAAACAAACCGTGCTTCAAACAAAGACCTTACGATGACTTCAGCGTTACGCAAAGTGCTGCGGCTGCCCACGTCAGTGTCTCAGTGCTAGGAAGCACAGCCAAGCCCTTGGCATCCTGGCTGCCACCCCGCGGCGCTGCCTGCAGTCCCTCTGTGCACAGAACTCCATTCCTGACCAACTCAGTCCAAAGTACCTAAAAATGAAAACAAAGATGAAGCAACACAGCCTCGGGGAGCAGAAAGGAAACTGAAATGCAGCCACAAGAACAGCTGAAACTCTTGGTTTATAGGGAGCTGTGGGTCTATTGGGGGGGGTTATATGGGGACGTGGGGCTAAAAGGCCCAGATATAGGACTGTGAGGGGACACAGGGGGATATGGGGCTATAAGGGGGGGTATGAGGGATAGAGGGGGGTATGGGGCTACAGGGAGCAGTGGGGGGGGGGCTATAGGAGGCTGTGGGTTTATAGGGGGGGGCTATAAGTGGGGTGTGGGGCTAGAAGGCCCAGATATAGGGACAATGGGGGGGAAATAGGGGGATATGGGGCTATAGGGAGTGGTGGTGGGGCTACAGGGAGGATGTAGGGGGCTATGGGTTTATAGGGGAGGCTACTAGGGGGGCGTGGGGCTAGAAGGCCCGGATACAGACCCAGATATAGAAACCATGGGGCTACAGGGGGCTGTAGGAGGGATACAGGAGGATATGGGGCTGCTGCTCCCTTCGTGAGCACACAGCCCCGGGGGGCCCCTTCGAATGGAAGCCGTTCTGCGATCCTCTCTCAAGAAAGGGACGGTGGACGAACGCGGGAAGCAACCGAAGCTCACCCTCCAGAAAGGCAAACTCATCAACAGCTTCAATGGCGTTATCTGCAAAGGGAAACGGGTCAGCGCCGACAAACCTGACACCTGCCGACGGCAACGAACCAACGCCGACCAGCCCAGCCCTGCTTTGTGCGCGCCCGCAGCCCAGCGACCGACCGCCGTCTGCCCCACGGACGGCCCGAGAAGCGGCGCGTAACGAGAATAACGGAGAAAAGCCGCCGCCGGGATCCGGGCCGTTTCTCTTCTCCTCCCTTTGGAGCCGCCGCGCCGCGCCGGACGGGACCCCCCCACCCCCCGCGGGGCCGCACCGTACCCAGGTCCTTCCTCTGCAGGGTTTTCCTCTTCCCCTGCTGGGCGAACACAAAGGCGTCCTTCGCGATGCTTTCCACGAACAGCTCCTGCGGGGCGCAAACGCGCAGCGTCGCACGGAGGGAACGGAACGGAACGGAACGGAGCGTTGCACCGCACCGCACCGCGCCCCGCCCGCCCCCGCCGCTCACCGCGGCCCGCGCCAGCACGAACACGGCCTCCTGGCTGGCCAGGCTGACGTCCGGGTCCGCCTTCACCAGCGCCTTCACGCGGGACAACGGCAGCCTCGCAGCGCGGGCCGCTCCCGCACACGGCGCCGCACCGCCCGCGTCTTCCGCCGCCGCCTCCGGTCCCGCCGCCGCCATCCCGCGCCGCGCATGCGCGCTGAGTGCGGCGCCGCCGGGCGGAGCGCGCGGAGGGCGGAGCGCCCGCCGTCATCTCCGCGCCGCTGGGGGGCGCTGTCCCCGAAACCCGAACGCGGCGCTCCGTGCTCCGCGTGCCCCAAGCGAGGTCCGCCGGCCGCCGTGCGTCCCGGACGTGGCTCTCCGTCCTCGCGGTGTCCCCAAACTCGTCCCTCCGTCCGCTCAGTGCCCCGAATATGGCCCTCCATCCTCCCTGTGCCCCAGACACTGTCCCCATACATGGTCCTTCTTCCACTCCGTGCCCCAAACTCAGCTCTTCACTCTCCCTGTGCCCCAGCCGTGGCTTCACTCTCTGTGCCCCGAACAGCCCTGCAGTTCCCTCTGTTCCGCCCCCCCCCCATAGTCCAGTCACCTCCTTGGCCACCCCCCCCCCATCACCCCCAGCCCTCCCACCCCTCCGAACAGTGCTGGGGTTCCTCCAATGACCTCTGTCCCCAAATCCCCCCCTACCCCCACCCCAAACTCAGCCTTTCAGCCCCCCAGGCGTGTCCCTCCAGCTCGCCATCCCCACACATCCCCTGAGCTCTCCTTCCTTACCGCTGTCCCTCAGGCACTGAGGGCAGATGGTAGTGGGGACCCCCGGCCCTGGGAGGTGTCTGTCCCGGCCCCGTTGGCTCCCATTGGGTTTGGTGCCGCTCACCACCCCTGTGGGTCCCCACGGCCACGGATGGGGCTCTGCTCAGCCCGGTCTGCCGGGGGTGTCCCACCTACACTGGGTGGGCGTAAAGATCCCCCCCAGCCCGAGCCCTTCTGTGCCGATGCTACGGCCTCGGGTCGCTCCCAAAGCCCACGTTCGTTTCTGGTCGGGGCAGCAGCAGCACTCGGTGTCCCCACCGGCGGCACAGACCCGCTCCCCCCCCTCCAACCCCCCCACTCGCTGTGCAGTCAGGCCGCAGCCGCTTCCTGGCGTTGCGCGCAGCTCCTTGCCAACCCAACGTTAGGAAAGAGCTTCTGCTTTCAGTGCCGGGGAGCTCCGCTGCCGCCGGACGGGTTCACCTCCCTCGGGTCCTTTTGCTCGGACGGCTCCGATGGTGTTCAGGAGGGAGGAGAGCTCATAGGACAGCGTCCGTGGATGGGAAATGGTGAGTGCGAGCTGCGCCGGGATGCGTGCGGGAGAACCGGGTCAGACCCGCACATCCTCACAGCCGCATCGGGATGGGGTCAATCGTAGCTCCGGAGCCCCCTGAGCAGCTCCCAGGGTGGGTGAACGAGCGGTCAGCACCGGGTGGGCTCAGAGAGGAGAAAGCACGGCGGTGCCAAAGGCGCCGCGCCGGTCGCTGTGACAGCGGTGCCGAACCCCGACGGCGCTACCGCGGGCGGTTCCGCGTCCCAGCTCACAGAACAGCTCTGGTGGTCACCAACACCGGGACGGTTCACATCTAAAACCCCTTGGCGTGCTCGGAGCGCTGCAGAAATCCCCCTTTTCACCGTTTTTTCGCTGCCGTACGTGTAGGACGTGGGCTGTGTGCGCTGCTGAGCCCCCGCGGGCTCTGCCCGGGGACGAGGGGGCACCTGCCCCCATTCAACATTATTTAAAACCTATTTAACATTATTTAATGCCCCACATTTGAGCTCTCACGGCTGAAAATGTCGCGCTGGCTTCTCTGCGCTCCGGCCCTTCTGTTGTGAAAGAAAACAAAATGATGCAAGAGCAAACCGAACCGAAATCCCGGGAGGAGAACTGCAGAGCCCGAGGCGCGGCGGGGCGGGTGGAGCAGAGCCCCGATGTCTGCAGCGCTGCTCCCAGGGGAGGGGAGGAAGGGGAAGAGGTTGGGTGGGGGGAAGAAATGGAGGGGAGAAGAAGTGGAGGGGAGAAGAAGTGGAGGGGAGAAGAAATGGAGGGGAGAAGACCACCTCGCCCCCTGCTTAGGTCCCGTCCGCGTCGGTGCCCGCCATCCCGGCGCCCGCAGCGATGCTCGTGGGACAGCCCCGCGCTGCGGCCGTGCGCCCCAGTTCTGTGCGCCCATCGCGGGGTGAGCAGCGCAGGAAACGCTCCGGTCAGAAAAGTGGGGCAGATCCGCCGCCTCTCGACCTCTTTTTTTTGTTGTTGTTGTTGGTTTGGGGTTTTCTTGCCCTCAGCGAAACGGGTTCCGGCAGCGCCGTCGGGGCTTTGCTGGGAGGCAGCGCCGCCGCTGCTCAGAGGTCGCGGTTCCTTCGGGGGCGGCCCGGGGAGGCACCGCCGCCTTCCCCGCGGGGCACGGGCTCAGTTTTCCTCCGTAACGGCAGAACCGGAGCTTTCCTTCATCCCCGCAGGAGCACCCGGAGGGTAAAGAGGCGGCGGAGCGACACCTGCGAGCAAAGCTGAAGGACGGCAGGAAACCTCCTCCCGCAGCGGCCGGCCGGGCGCGGGGTCCCCCCGCAGCTTTCCCCGCGACGGAGCCGGGACGGGCGCCCACGTCGGGCTCCAAGGGCGAACCGCCCCCCGCGTCCCCCCTCGCCGGGAGGGTGGGCGTCAGCAGAACCCCTCCGCCGCGCAGCAAAGCTCAGAGTGAGGGTCCCGGCTCCCGTCCGATGCCCGTTCCCCAGAGCCCGGAGTGGATGGCGCGGCTGAAGAAGGGCATCGCTCCGAGCGCCGCCTCCCACCCCCCCGCTGCCAAGCCGGTAGGAAGGGACGCGGCGGACAACAAGGGGGTCGGAGCCACCTCCCATCCCCCCCCGAGGAACCCACCCCCGCAGAAATGGCCGCTGCTCAAAGACACGGCCGCTCCGGCGCTCCCCGCCGCAGGCGCAGCCGCTGCTGGTGGGATCCGGGGCTCGGGGCACCCCCCGCGCAGGAAGCCGCTGCCGCACGCCGCGGTGCTGGGAGCGAGGCCGGCAAAGCCCCGGCGGCCTCCGGGGGTGGATCTGAAGAAGTTCCATCGGGCTGCACCCCCCGGGGAGCCCGGCCGCACTGCTGCGGGGCCACGGAGCGCTGCGCTGGGTACGGCGTGGGGATGGGTGTGTATGGGGTGGGTATGAGTATGGGGTGAGGATGGGGACAGGGCGGGAATGGGTACAGGATGGGGATGGGCATGGCGTGGGCACAGGCGGAGCTCTGGCCGACGGGACCACATCGGCAGCTTGGTGTGCTCCTCCAGCACGACGCAGGGCTCGGTGCCATGCGGGTGTGCTGCTGCCCTTTTGGCTCAGCCCCCGCTGTGCTCCCTCCAGAGCCGAGCACATTTGCTGCTTTCTAACAGCTTCTTTCAAGCTTCTTTCAAATCCTGCTTCTCCCTCAACTTCGCAAAGTTCTCAGCCATCCCGCCGTGTTTCCGTTTCCCCGCTCACGCCAGGACTGTGGGGTGCGGCACGACCTCCTTTCCTCGGGAGAGCCGCACACCCCAGCTGCTCTCCGGTACCACTCTTGGGGTGCGCTGCTGGCTTTGTCCCCCACCCCCCTCTGCTCCAGCACCGCCCCGGGGGTCCCTGAGCCCCGAGCTGAGCTGCAGACTCCGAAGAACCGCTCGTTGCTCCCTTTGTCCCCCAGGTTACCCAACGCCGCTCCCACCGCGGGACGCTCTGAGCGCAGCGGGGTCAGTACTGAGGAGGCACTTTTATTTCGGGGGTCTCTGACCGAGTGGGAAAAACGCGAGGAGGAATGGTGGGGGGGTGGGCCGGGGCCCCCCGTGATGCACCCCGTGATGCACCCCCGGCGGTGCAAACATCATCCTGGGCGGCTGCACGGCTCCCTGACGGTGCCCTGCTCCATCCCAGCGCTGAGGAGGAGATATACGATGACGTTGAGAGCGTTGAGCTGCTCAGGAGAGACCGAAGCTTTCCGCCGCCCCCCACATTCCGGCCGCCAGCGCATCTCCACCCCAGAGGAGGTGGGGCCAGAGGGGGTGGGTGTGGGGCGGGGGGGTCGAGGTGCCCTGAAGGGCAGCCGGTGGGGCCAGTGAGAACAGTCCTGCTTGGTCCCAGGGATGCAGATGCATCCGCGGTGTGTGGGCACCCTGGGGGCCGTGGGAAGTGATGCTCTCAGCCTCCACCACCCCGCGTAGCCCTCTCCGTGCTTGGTTTTACAGGGGGAGGTGCTGCTCGGGCCCCCAGCACGGTCGCACTGCTGGTTGCTGCTCAAAGGTAATGAGGGGGGTGAGCGCTTCCCATGGGTCTGCTGAGACCCCCCCGGTGCTTTGTTGTTCAGTGGCCTCTGCTGGAGCTGCGATGAGAACCTGTCCACAGAGCCCCGGTGGCCCTGGGGGGGTTGGAATGGGGATGAGGAGGCACCTCTGGGTGCCGGGAGGAACCTGGGCCAGGGCACCGGGGGGGGCAGCGGGAGGGGTTGAGCCAAACCTTCCCACCACTCACAACGTCTCTGCAGAGGAGCTCAGAGCTCCCAGAAGGTGAAGCCAATGACACTCAAGGAATGCAAGAAGGAAGAAAAAGCGGACAGGGAGTTTCAGAAGAAATTCAAGGTGAGCAGCAGGGAGCGGTCGCTTTTCCCTCTGAACTCCCCCTCACTGTGCAGGGAGGACGCTGCGCAGAGGGGCTGTGTGCTCCAAGAGCAGGCGGGGCCCAGCAGGCCGCCGCATTGAGGATCTCCCAGGACAGACCGAGCCCACGGCGCCGTGCTGTTCCCGTAGAGGAAGCGGTTGGAGCTCAGCCAGCCGCCTTCTGCTTGTGCTTCAGTTCGAAGGGAACATCACCGTCCTGACCCAGATGATGGTCGACCCCGCGACGACAGAGAAGAGGGGCGGGGGGAAGAACCTTCCTCTCAGACGGGGCGAGATCCTCGATGTCATTCAGTTCACCAATAAGGAGCAGATCCTTTGCAGGAACAGCCAGCGGAGGTGTAAGTCGGCCGCTGCCCCACGCCCAGCATCGCTCCTGAGGGATCCCAGCTCCATTCCTGGAGCTGCTCTGCTCCCCCCACCCCGGGGGTGCGCAGCCCCACACGCTTCTCCCCACTCTGTTGCAGACGGTTACGTGCCCCGGGCTGCGATGCTGCACCTGTGAGTACTCCTCCCCCAGCTCTTCTTCCCAGAACCAATCCCCCCCGGCTCAACCCCCCCCCCCCAGCCGTGGCAGTGACTGGTGGCCGCAGGGAGATGTGGCCCCTTCTGGGGACAACCTGGTGTCCCACCGCTGGGGAAGAGCTGCCCGGGGGGCACAAGGGGCGGAGATGGGGCAGAGCAGCAGCTCACAGCTTTTCCCCCACAGGGACACGGACATCTACGATGATGTTGACCTGTATGGTAGGTGTGAGTAAAGCACTGCTGGTCCCACGTGGCCCAAGCAGAGCCCTCCACGTCCTTTGAGACACCCCGAGTCCCCACGGTGCCCCTGCTGAGCGCCCTGCAGCCCAAACGGGGATGGCTGCACCACTGCGGGGCTGATGGGTGAACATCTGTTCCCACCGACAGAGTGACAGACCCAAAGCCACGGGAGCACCACCAGACCCTGAAGGCCAAAGCTCCGATGCTGGAGGGGCTGCGAGGGTCGGCCCTGCAGAGCAGAAGTTTGGGGGGGTCCTGCAGATGGAGCCCGGCCGCGCTTTGTTTGATTTGTGTGAAACGTGGCACTGATTTGCGTGGTCCAATCTGTGTTTTTTGGTCAGTTTTTTTGGGGTGGTTTTGCCCCAGTGCAGCACTGCGGACGGGGGGTGGGACGGGGACGCGTTCACTGCCTGAATGCCACCTCTGCATCTGGGAACGGATCCCTCTGGGCCGGGAACTGCGCTGGGAACGGGGCTCCATCCGCGCTCCAGGTGCATGCGGCCCCGCGGGGTGCGAGCAGCAGGGAAGGGTTAACCCCCCTGCGCTCACCCACAGAGAGCCAAGCCCAGATTAACCACTGCAGGACGTCACTGTCCATTACGGGAAGGGCTCCCGAGGCAGCTCTCGGTCCGGGATTACGGGCTGGCACAGCGAGTGCTGCGATGCGCGGGGCGCGGAGCTGCTGCTGAGCGGGGCCATGTGGGAGCGCGCCCGCGCGGCGCTGCTGGGCTCGCTGTCCATGGGCTCCGCGCGCCTCGGGGTGCAGATCCGGGCCTTCTGGCGCAGGAACGGCCTCCTGACCCTGTCCATGCTGTCGGTGGCCACCGGCTGCCTCCTGGGCTTCCTGCTGCGGGCGCTGGAGCTGACGGAGCTGGTAAGGACGGGGCGGGAGCGAGGGGAGCACAGAAAGGCTCAGCCCTGAACGCGCGGGCTGCTGCCTGAGGGAACCACCTCTCACAAATGTGTTTTCTTCTTATTTTGGCCCCGGAGTGGTAAACAAATCCTGCATCCCTCCGCTGGGACCCCGCTGGGCCGCAGGGGGGTGGGGGGGGGGGGAAGGCGGCCGCTGCCCTGCGCCCTGGGCTGGGTGCTCACTGCCCGGGGCCACCCCACGGCACGGGGCAGCAGTGCTGGTATCCCACAGCCGCACTCCTCCACTGCTTGTGCGGGTGTTCGGCATCCAGGCGAGTCCCAGCACAAACAACACCGGATTCCCAGAGGTCCCCTCCTGTTCCCAAAGGGCCATTAAACACCACCCCGCTAAAATCACAGCGGTTTTAACTCAGCCCTGATCTGTGGGATGCTCAGCTGCTGCCGGCGCAGCCCCGCGTAACCCGCGAGGATTTGGCATTTGTCACTTCAATTACACCCTGCAGCATTACTGCCCGCAGCGAGGATGAGCTGACTTAACTGAAGCGGGGTGTAATCCCACGGCACCCCAATGCACGTGGCCATGAGAGGGGCGGCATCCCGCTGCCCCCGGTCCTGCCCCTACCCCAGGGTGCCCAACAAATCCATGTGGCACTGGGGAAGGTTGGGCGGAGGATGGATGGATGGATGGATGGATGGATGGGTGGGTGGGTGGGTGGGTGGATGGAGGGACGGAGGGACGGAGCCTCCAGGATGTAAATGGAGGAAGGGATGGCAGAGGGACGGACAGATGGTGGATGGGTGAGTGGGTGGAGTGGTGGAAGGATGGGTGGTTGGCAGGAAAGCACCCGGAGTGGTGGAGCAACAAGTGTGGCCATGGGGTTGTTCCCAAAGGGAGATGGGCCTTTGGGATGGGGCTGGCCCCACACCCCTCCTCAGCTCCTGGCCAGATTTCCCTGTGGGGTGGGATTTCTTCCCCCCAGCAACTCTGGTAGAGGACAGGCAGCAAAACCACAGCGTCACACCAGGGAACCGAGCTCATGTCTGGGTCCCGTTGGGAAAAAGAGCAGACCTGCCCAGTTGGAGCCCTTTGCCCACAGTCAGTGCACACCTCCCCACTCCCACCCCTCCCAACGCTCTGCTCCCTGCAGGAGAAGCAGTACTTCTCCTTTCCTGGAGAGCTGCTCATGAGGATGCTGAAGATGCTGATCCTGCCGCTGATCACCTCCAGGTGAGATACCATCTTCTGCATCTAAAGGACCACGAGACAGGACACACAGCTGCCCGAGTGTGGGTGCCAGGCCCTGGGCGGGTGGGAGCAGAGCTGGGGGTCGCTTGGGGTTCTTTCCCTCTTACACCTGCAGCACACAGGGGGTCCAATCAGGATCCCCAACGCCGACCCCATGCAGTTTGGGAGCGGGTGCTGAGTACGATGTTTCCTGGCACAGCCTGATGTCCGGGCTGGCAACCATGGAGCCCAGGACCTGTGGGAAGATGGGGGTGATCACCATCACCTATTACCTATGGACCACTTTCATGGCGGTGACCGTCGGGATCATCCTGGTAGTCAGCATCCACCCCGGCGTGGCCGCGCAGAAGGAGGACAACGCGGCAGGGAAGGTGGTGCTCAGCTCTGCCGACGCGCTGCTGGATTTGATCAGGTGTGTGGTGGGGTCTGGGAGCAGCGTGGGGGCTGCGGGCCACGACCTCCTGGGAACGCTGCAGCACACCGGTCCTCCTGCCGGCCTCCTGCCCCACAGAGCTGCCTCCAGCTGCCCTGCAGCTTTAACCCCCACACTATTGCTCTCTTCCAGGAACATGTTCCCTTCCAACTTGGTGGAAGCTTCCTTCCAGCAGGTGAGCAAACAGCCCCTGGCAGCCTGGCCTCCCTACTCTGCAACACAACAGCTGGGCCCTGCTGTTGCGTGGTGGCTTCCCAGTCCCTATCCCAGCCCAGCTCCAGCCCCAGCCCCATTCCCAGCCCCAGTTCCACCTCCAATCCCGGTCCCAGCCCACTCCTGGTCCCACCACCATCCCCATCCAATCCCCATCCCACCTCTGTCCCTAACCCATCCCCCTCCCATCCCCATTCCAGTCCCAGTGAGGTCGGAGCAGGGCAGAGGGGTGTGGGCAGGAGGATGAGAGTGATGAGGTTTGGGCTGAAGGAGACAGGGCAGAGCCAGGCAGGGTGCAGGGAGAACAGTGAGCTCGTGGCACTGGGAGTCTGTGGGGTGCCAGGATGGGCCCCTCTGTGGGGACCACAACGTTTTCTCATCTCATCCCACACCGGGATCCAGCAGGGATCCACCTCAAATGCCAGCTGCTGTTTCCCTGCCCTCCTTCTCACCTCACCAGCAAAGCTGCAGGGCCACGTGCTGGAGCTGGCTGCCCACGGGACAGTAACTTCTGCTTTGCTTCCATCCCAGTATCGAACTGTTATTGTCCCAGTGGTGAAGTCTCCACGATTCCCACCAATCCCAGGGAAATCCCTCAGTTTTATTTACTTTGCACCGGATGAGGAAAACCCTGAAATCCACCGGCCCGTGTTTCTGGAGCTAACACCATCTCCCGAAATGACGTACAGGACCCTGCCAGGCACCAGCAACGAGATGAACGTCCTCGGGATCGTCATCTTCTCCGCCACCATAGGTACCTGCGGGAGGAGGGAGTGGGGGGGGAAAGAGTAGGAGGCAATGGGATCAGCGTGGGGCGGATTATGGGGAGAGGTGAGGGCGAGGAGCTTGAGCTCAGCGTATCAGGAACCCGAGAGCCAATCCGAGCACTTGGGGTGGGGGCAGCGAGGTGAGGGCAGCACCGGGGCCACCAGCGGAGCTGTGAGCAAAAAGCCAGTCCATTCCTCCATCCACAGCCCAAGGGCACGTGGTGCTGCGCACTGGATACTGCCCAGTAGCACAGGTCCATGTGTTGGGCTGTAGGGCTCCTCCTGGGAAAGATGGGCGAGCGAGGAGCGCCGCTGGTCAACGTGTGCCAGTGTCTGAATGAAGCCGTGATGAAAATCGTCTCCATGGCTGTCTGGTGAGTTGGGTCGTCATCGGTTCCGCTCTTTCCTCACCCGCTCGCTGGTGCTGATGCCACGTATCTGTTGTGAGCGATGGACTCAGTGCAGCACAGCTGCACCAAAGGCTGCCATCACTGCTGCAGTGCTTGGTCTTCACGAACGCGTGCCCGTATTCTTGGTAGGTACTTTCCTTTCGGCATCGTGTTTCTCATTGCCGGGAAGATCCTGGAGATGGAAGACCCATCGGTTACAGGCCAGAAGCTGGGGCTGTATGCCATCACCGTGGTGTCGGGGCTGGCCATCCACGGACTCGTGCTCTTACCGCTGCTCTTTATACTCATCACCAAGAAAAACCCCTATGCTTTCATTAAGGGGATACTGCAAGCTTTGCTGATTGCCTTAGCTACATCTTCCAGGTACGAAAACGTGGCTGAAATGTGTGGGTACAGCTGGAACAGGATGCGGGTCGCTTGTGGGGGATGTGGAGGCATGTAGGGCTGGCTGTGTGGCAGAAGAGATGCACCGCAGACATCAAGGAAGATAAAACATTAAAGGAGATCCCTCCCGGCAGCAGTGGGATGTGGGATGCTCAGCACTGCCCCGCTGTCACGGCACCTTCACACCCGGTTCCAGCAGCCCCTGCATTTCAGCTTCCCATCTTGCGATGGGCAGAAGGAAGAGTGGCCGTTCCCTGCCGGGACCCAGTGGGGCTGGGGGGGCTCTGGGTTATCCCATCGGCACTGCAGCCTTACTGCTTGGCCAACGGCGTGTGCTCTGTGCGTCCTCCAGGTGCTGTAAGCCAAAGAGATGCGTATGGCTTCTGCTGGAGCAGCAATACATGTAACATTACTGCTTACCTTTCTACAGGGCTTTCATTTCCACAGCGCTCGCTCAGTAATTCCAAAGGCAGCACTGGTGGCGCTGTGGCGAATGATGACTTAATGCTCCTTGCTCTGCAGCTCAGCGACCTTGCCCATCACCCTTAAGTGTCTTCTGGAAAACAACGGCATAGACCGGCGCGTGGCACGCTTCGTCCTTCCTGTCGGTGCCACCATCAACATGGACGGCACGGCGCTGTATGAGGCAGTCGCTGCCATCTTCATCGCCCAGGTCAACGAGTACGACCTGGATTTGGGGCAGATCGTGACGATAAGGTACGCGTGTGCAGCAGCGGGCAGGGAGGTGTGGGCACTGCATCCCATCCTGCTCTCCACCCGCAGACGCACCTACGGATGAGCCATCCGCAGTGCTGGAACCTTCCGGAGCTCACGCTGGTCCACAGAGAACTTCCGCACCACCTTTTGAGGACGCTAACCCTGCAGCCTTCTCTCCACAGCATAACAGCAACTGCAGCGAGCATTGGGGCGGCCGGGATCCCCCAGTCGGGACTCGTCACGATGGTCATCGTGCTGACCTCGGTGGGGCTGCCCACTGCCGACATCACCCTCATCATCGCGGTGGACTGGGCCCTGTAAGTCCTTCCAGCACTTGGTGTGTGTGCAGTGGGGACACACTGGGACTTCCCCCTAGTAGAGGAAATGGAGACTGACCTCAGAAGCCAAGTGTAAGCTCGTTCCTTTTCCTATTCTTTTCCAAAAATGCCCTATGATAACAACCAGCACAAACTTCTTACCCGACTGTTCCTGTTTGGAGTGCCCATCACCATCACTGTTGCACACCACATCTTTGCCAGAGGTCTCAAATAAGTTAAGAAAACAAAGCATGCATGTGTACTTGCAATAGACAGACAGGAAGGATTTGGGGTTGCCACCAAAGAGGTGGAAAAACGCCACTGCTTACAGCAAAAACACAGCCTGCAGAACAAACCCATGCAGCAGGAAATGGGCATATCCAGTAGGCAGCAAGCATCCTGTGAGCTGCATGTCGTCTGAAGGGAAACGACACCGGCCTTCCTACACAGACTCGGTGCCTTCCAAGGACCATCTCCGACCCGCAGCACTCTTCCACTGGAGCAGCCGGTTGTGCTGGGGGGTGAGGAGCAGGATGACCTCGAGACAAGAAGTATGGGAGCTCCGTACCCCTCTGTGTTCACTCGCCGCTATCCCAGCAGCGGCAGGGACGGCAGGGCTGCATCCCCAGAGCTGCAATGCCATACGGGACCGCCGGCTGCAGCCTCAGCGCTTCTCTCTTCCAGGGACCGATTTCGGACCATGACCAACGTCCTCGGGGACGCGCTGGCTGCTGGCATCATACAACACGTCTGCGAGAAAGACTTTGCCCCAAGGCCCCCAAAGGTACGTCCGGTTGGTTATTCTGGGCGCATGGGGCGCTCCGAGGCCACGCAGACACAAAGAACGTGGTTGGTTAAGAAACTACAACAGCATTTTTATCTTTTCTCACAGGAAGATACAGTGAGCGACACAGACAAGTTTCCTTCTGCGGAGCCCCCACTTCTGCATCCCAAAGACAATGTGATCCAACTGCTTGAGGACACTCTGTTCGAGCAGACGGGAGTGCACTACAACATCTGCCAGGTGTAGGTCGCCCACCCCAGGACGGGACCTCAGTGCTAAGCATTCCCAATGCCACATCCGGCTGCTCTGCAAGACAAAGGCCTTACCTGGGGCAGCAAACCCCGCTCTATCCTTTCTACCCTGCTGCTTGGAGCTGAGGACAGGACCGGACTGGCTGCCCTGCCTACAGCAGTTGGGGTTATGGCACAGCCCTGTCCCCTTCCATGAGGCTGCTCAGGGGGTTGGGGAAGAGCAATGAGGCGATGGCAGAGAGCAGCAGAGGTGGAACTGAAGCTGTCATCTTACGGCAGCAGCCTCTATCTGCTGCCCAGGCTGCATGCCGTAAGGTGTTAATAGTTATTTTTAAACCTTTTTATATATTCTAATACATACCAATCTATATTACATATTAATATATATATACATGCATATCTTTTAGATTCTCATCTGAAAATCAAAGTGTATCTTTTGCCCAGAGCCCAAAGCCAAAGCCGAGCAGAACAGGATGCTGAATCAGCATTACCCCGTTGCAGCCCCGCTCCTAAGTTCAAACTCCCATTCCAACGAAAGCCTTAAAACACAGCTGCCAAGGGCAGCCTTCTCCACAAAAGCCCTTCATGCACGTTATGTGTTGCTGGATGCATTTACCTCTTGCAACGCCACCACATCCCCCTCCTGCCCCGGGCTGTCATTCCTGCCGCAGCACGAGGCTGAGGGAAGCAGCTTAAATGGACACCAACATCACTGAATTTCCCTAAAATATGACACAACCCACAGGGAAATGAACTGAGCTATTCCTATTGCTCAGATGCAGGTAGGCGAAATCAGCTAAGAGGCTGATGAGGACTGGGGTAAGTCCAGCAGCACCAGCAGAGTAATGCATCCAATGCCAAGATGTCAGCACGGTGTTCCGCATTCAGAGTAAGACGAGTGCACCTGAAGGTGAGGGACAGGAGGTTTCCAGAAGTCAGGAAAGCCACCGAGAATGGGCCCAAAGTGACTGAGCAGCACCAGGAGCAGCACTGTCCCCCTCTGGGGCTGTGGGTGCGACACGAGGGAATGGGGTGAACTGAAGGATTCTGCTCAGCACGCTGAAAACTACTTCAGCCTCAAAGGCAGCGTGTACCAAATCTTAATAAAGCTGTGAGAACAACTGGGCAAAGGCACAGGGCTGTTATCTGAGCATCGCTCTCGCTGAGAAAAATCACCAGAAGCTGCCTCTGTGCAATAAAACCCCCATGGAAGCTACTTACGGCTTCTGTGACTGTTAACCCAAGGTAGCAGAAGCCCTTGGCTCCCAAAATTCGGGTAGAAAACCCAACCATTCGGCCAAACGAGCCCTGGGTGGGGAATGGAACGCCATCGGTGGGTTTGGTGAAGGGGAGGAGGGGACCCTAAGGACGACCCACCAAGGATTCTACGATTCTATGACCCGTGCCAGGCACTCCGCTCATGCAGCTCTCGTTCATCACCGGTGTGAATGCACAGTGAGGGCAGTGGCTGTGCTGGAAAGCAGCGTTTCGGAGCTGAGAATCTGCTCCATCAAAGAGTGTTACTGCGCTCTTTGTGCTGCATTGCTCCTTCTGTGCGCGGGGATCGCAGGCACTTGTTGGGCCGTTTGAAGACATCCATCACAAGATGCTCACAGACAGCTTAGCTAACCCCTTAATTATCTTGTATGCTGCAAGGAGCAGGAAAGATGTTTCTCTGGAGCTCTGGACGCGGATGGTGGACGATCCACGTTCTGCCGTACGCAGCCAAGGCTGTGGTCGGTGTTCACAGCTCTCAGCCTGTGGTCGCATCAGAGAAAATGAGAAGCTCTACAGGGAAACGAAATAAGGAAGTAAATGGAAAGAGGGGAACAGGCAAAGGCAGACGGGTCCCGCCCCACTCTCACTACACAGACATCCACTCCTGAAAGGAGCAGTTCGGATAGATGGATGTGCTGCTAATTTAAGAACGTGGGTCACCCTGATGTTAGGGCAGACGGGAAAGAAAACACAGGGCTGGAGCCGTGCTCCCAGCCCCATCTTGCTGCTCCACTTACCTGCGGCCAGCTCACCTCAGAACCTGCCGCTCACTGTCCTTCCGTGCGCAGAACCACAACCACCTGGTTGTTTGGCCATCCTCCTCCTCCACTTGGTCTCCAGAAGCCTGCAGTTGTCTGCAAAGCATTACCCCAAACCACGCTCTGGTGCTAGAATGTTAACAGCAACGTGATGCTACCGTGTTTCAAGAACACTGCCTTGCCTTTGGGTGCTTTAAGACTTCAGTCTGAAAGCACTGCCTATAGAAATATGCTGCAGAGACAAGATGGATGGGGTTAAAGTTAAGTGTGTCGCATCCCCTATTACCCATACACCTGTTGCCACTGTTTTCTACTCATAACTTACCACCCAGACTAATTAAAACATGCATTAAAGCATGTCAACCTGCAGCACCATCACCCCTCCTCATCTCCTGCATCTTTCGTGGCTAACCGGCCCCTAGCCAATCTCCCAACCACCTACAGGCTCCCCACATCCTCTTATTTGAGCCTACAACACTTGAACTCTTTGGGGTTTTTATTAGGATGGGAACTGCTAAGAATCTTCTCATTGTTCTTAAAAAAAACAATGATAAAAATAAAGCAGCATGACAGTGCGGTGTTTTAATGAGCCATTAAGCTTTCACACAGTTATGAGCACCAACAGCAGGAAGCCACAGCTGCTGCAAGGAGCTTCTCCTTGGGCATCACCCCATCTTCCTCCTTTGGTTCCTGCAAGACAACCCTTTCTCTTCGTTCCTTGGACACGGCCTTAAACAAATCAGCTTCACGTTGTTCCTTCACTCACACAGGAACTGGGAAATCGGAGGGGACAGCAGAGCTGCTCTGGCAAGCCCAGTACTCATCACACGGACACCAAGAGCTGAACTTGGACCCAACATCCCTTCTCCATGGCCACCAGCAGCATCCGGGTGTCCATCCCAGAATCCAGGGATGGGAGCAGGGCCAGCCGGGCACCCCAAACCACGCGGGTGTGCGAGGCCAATCTCTGTCACTCACAGACGTTCAGAAAGCTGAGCCGTCTTCCTTCTTCCATTCCTGCAGTAAGAAAGGATGAGAGTATTAAGGGCCAGGAAATACTGTATTAACAGGGAATAAAATAGAAAAGCTGGCCCAAAAAGAAGCAAGCATCATTTCCTAATTGCCAATTCTGGCAAAATTGGCAATTAAAATTAATTGGCAATTAAAAGAGGTGACAGACAGCGTTCTGATCCCAGGGAGAAGCAAATGGGAATCGCTCCCGAAGAGCAGTGACGCTGTGTGCTACCAGACGATGCGTGAGATGGAGCTGCCTGGAGACACTGTGAGAAGTTTTAGAGAGATGTGGATCTTGTGTTCTCTTAAAGCTCTGCCTCCTGCTTGCCACATTACTGCACTGCTGTTACAAAACGTCCTCGTGACTCCGAA
Organism: Alectoris magna; assembly: GCA_030625065.1. Taxonomy (NCBI): domain Eukaryota; kingdom Metazoa; phylum Chordata; class Aves; order Galliformes; family Phasianidae; genus Alectoris; species Alectoris magna. Next base: position 578,648 of record CM060586.1, read on the forward strand.
GCTGGACAAGAGCTCAGATTTTTAAGGATAGATCTTCGTAAATGAGTTTATTGTAAAAAAGCCGAATATTCTGACTTCAAGTTTTCTGTTTAAAAAAATAAAAGATGTGATTCTGTGAGTTACCTCCACACTGTGTGCGCGTGTGGAACAGTGTACGTGTGCACAGAGCACAGAGCGCATCAATATATGCAACTGAGATAAATGCATGTTATAAACAAACCACCTATAGCTACAACCCACGTACGCTTCAACCCGTGCACACGCACATATGAAGACTCATCTCCTGACAGATGCAAAGCAGAGGGAACAACCTGAGCTGCAGCGGTGTCAGGTAGGATACGGGCTCACAAAAACACCCCGATTTTACTCTTCTGGTTGGGCCGAGATCAAACCTGGTTGCTTTCAGAGAAGCACGGGGACCGACTTACCAGAGCCAACGTGAACTGCAGCACCGCGCCGAGGTCTGGAGAGGTGAGCACACCCTCCTGCTGCGGCACCTGAGCCGCAGCCAGCACCGCTCACACCGACCCCACACTGCTCCCAAGCCAAACCATTTCTGCTCTGCTCTCCGCTAGGATCCCTCTCTGCAGCACGAACTGGGCTGAGCTTGGGAGCAGGATCTGTTCCAACACATTCAAACAGAAGGTGGGTTAAAGGATGTGTGAGAAGTCTGCTGGATACTCAGAGAATGCACGAGGAGCCACGGCTATCTTTATGTGAGTTGGTGAAGCTCTGCGTCCGCTCCTGGATGGACACGAGGAGCACTCCAGCTGCAGCTCTGCAGAGAGAAGTCGATCAATCCGGAAAAAATACCATTAACCACATTATGTAACAGAGGTACTACCCAAATGGGCAAAAAAAAAAGAAAAAAAAAAGATATTTTAAAGAGCAGAGCATCAATGAGATGGCAATCAGTGCCATCCATCGCTGTGCTGGGAGATCTGGTGGCGATAGCGGAGGCACAGCACTGTGAGCCACCAACAGCCCCCGGCACAGCCCGCAGCCAGGGGAGAGCTGCGGGAACAGAACCTCCAACCCGAGTTCTCTCCACCTGGGGGTTAACGTGGCCAGACCAGACCGGGAGTTTTTTCTCTCTTTGTAAAAATGGCCATTTCTGACACGGGGGGACAAAGCTGACGGGCACATCTGGGTGGCAAAACTGTCTGGTTGTCACTGGGTTTTTCTCTTATTGCTTCTCATGGAATTGGAAGATACAAAGGTTGCTGGCATGAACCAGGGCAAAGCGATCCCACTGGGGTAACGTCCTTTGGGAGGAATCGCACTGAAGGTGCTGCAGTTCTGCTGCAAAGAAGCCAGGAAACATCTAAAATTCTGTGCTGGGGATGATGCGCTCCTGTTTGCAATAGATCCTGCACATCCCATAATCTGTTCGAGTGGCAGTAACCAAAAACACTGATTTCTGCTCTTTAAAATCTAGCAGGAAGTACAATTTCAATCCGGTAAGCACTGGGAGACCGGGCCATTCCTGTAGCAGCAAGGACTGGGAATGCAGCTCTGCAAATCTCTGCTCTGAGCTGCCACGGCAGCGCTGCGCCTTCCGTAGGATGGCTGGGGTGGAAGGGAGGGGAGGGGCCGTTCAGTTCCAACCCCAGGCAGGGACACCCCACCAGCTCAGGGCACCCAGCCCCCCCCGGCCTCGGGCACCTCCAGCTATGGGGCACACGCAGCTTTGGGCAGGATGGCAGCAGCCCCTCCAGCCTAGCAGCACAGCTTCACGAGTGCTTTGCACACCCCCACTGTGCCAACCCTTCCCAGACCATCGCAAGCGGGCCCTGCCCGACCTCGGGATGGAGCAGCACCGGAACTCAGGGGCTCCCTCTGAAAGTTGCAAAGGATACCAACCGACCAACCCCGAACTCCTGAACGATGGGCTGCAGCTGGGGGCTGGTTTGGTGTCGGTGCTCTCCTTTAATTATTATTTCATTCAGTTATTTAATGAAGCAGGATAAATGCCCTAAGACAAAGAGAACAACTTGTCCTGAAAGGTAAGAAGTCAGCCCCGTGCCCTCCTTTCATTCCATCGCTCCCATCGCGTTACGCGCAACCGTGCGTAATCAGTGCAACAATCAACTGCCAACACAGCTCACACTGCTCTGCCAAAACCACCAGGATCCCAAATCGCACAAAGAAACCCCCAATTCCTGCAGGAAAAGAACCAAAGAGGAACCGTTAAGTAAAAGCTCGACACCGTCCTGCGCCTCGTCAGCCTCCAGCGCAGCCCCTCCAGGATCCCGGCGGGTACGGCACAAACCAGCAGTCGGCAAAACCAGCATGGAACGCGTCGGCCAAAAAAATAACAACAAAAAAAATCTTTTTTTTTTTTTTTTTTCTCCATATTAAATTAAGTTTGATATGAAAACAAGGCTCAGCGAACGAGGCTTCGTTTCCTTTCATTCTGAAAACACCGCAAGAAAACGACGCTCCGCCCACAGGGCTCTACGAGAGCGCCGCTGCATTCAGCCCATCTTCCAGCCGTTTCGACACGAGGATCCCAACTTTTCAAACCACTTCAAAGGAAAGGAAATAAAAACACCGGGGAGCTCCCAAGCACTGCAACGGGAGGACGGAGGCGGCACGTTTTTGCAGCTCTTTCTAAGGTAGGGTTCTCCACGTACGTGCTCTCAAAATAACACAATGGCATTGCACTTCGTTTCAGACGTTTGGAAAGCAGTGTCATACTTTATTTAAAATAAACCCATGTAAAAACAAAGCGTAAATGAAAACGGTACCTGAAAAATAAATTAATTTGATATAAAACAAACCAATAACTTAAAAACACACTGAATATACAAAATGTTTAACCGTGTACTGTACAGAATGGAAAACAATCGGCAAAACCTTCTGTCCCACAAACAGATTGATTCATAAACAAAAGGTTACAGAGGAAAAGGGAAATTAAACCGAGGAACGGGGTACAGCGCGATTCGTACCGGCAGGTCAAGGTTTGTCCCGACTGGTTTCAACTTCTTCCAATTGAGAACACTGGGCCGCACCGCCGAGAGGTCGCCCCGGCCCTTGGAAATAAGGAGCAGGAGAACAAAGGCTCCGAGCGCAGCGGCCATTCCTCAAGGTTTAAATGGCAGCCCTGCTCCTACCCCCTGCACGGCCAGCCGCCCCGCGGCGGAAATTCCACCCCAACGCAAAAACTGCGGGGCCGAACGCCGCGCCGGGTCTGCGGCCGCGCCGGGAGCAGGAGGGCTGTGCTCAGCTCTGCTACGTGCTCAGCTCTGCTACGTGCTCAGCTCTGCTATGTGCTCAGCTCCGCTACGTGCTCAGCTCTGCTATTTACCTCCACCGCGTTCTTTTCGAAGCAGAAAACGAACTGGGTGCAATAACCGTGTCAATGAGCGCTAAGCTGAGGGTTGTTGTAACGACCCGCGTGGTGCTCAGTGCCAGCACTGGGAGCTGTGGCAGAGGGCACAGAATAAGACGCGATTCGCTGCCGAACATCATCAACATTAAAGCACACGGGGTGACAAAACCACGAGGTGAGCAAAGAGGGAGCGGTGTTTTCCCGTGCCAGGTGTGAATTTGGTCCCTTCCCCACAGCGCTTCTGCCCTGAGCTCCAGTGCAAGGCGCCTCGTCCCGCACAGCACAGCGCCCTGCGGGCAGCGCCGGGACGAACGCCTCCGTCCGTCCAAATCTGTACATGTGGGCTCCGGCAGCTGAGCCACGGGGACACCGGCAGCGCTTCACAGAAAGCCGTGTGTTAAATAGAAGAAAAAACCCACCCCCAAATCCTACCGGTGCTCAGAGGGTTTTGTTCCCCGGAGGAGCTCGCTTCGATAAGCAGTTTGTTCTGCCACTCAGCTGCTGCTTCGGATAGAAAAGCTCACGAGGGGATGCTCTCAACGGCTGGTTTTGTGGTTTCTTAAGCATGTACGAAACGATAAACTACGCCAAAGAAAACAGCTTCAGTCACTGCAGTTTAGAACACACCGGGAAAAAGAAATCTTTCCTGAAATACGTGAAGAATCTTTGTTTTATTGATCTTACCCCAAACATTAAGATAAAATAACACGAGAACAACTATTTAAGGACCCTGGGGATCACTCGCTTCCAAAACTTAGCATCCGAAATCTGCATTACCTCCCCAGTTACTCCGTCACCTCCCTCGCAGCTGCGACCCCTCCTGCTATCAGTGTAGGCCTGCCTACTTCTAATTGCTGTGTACAAATGTGGCTACAACACACTGCGCCTCTGCCAGGACGGGAGCGCTCCCAGCCGGCAGCCGCACGGCTCACCCACCGCTCTGTGCTCACTGGGGTCCGTGCTACGGCAACACAGAGGCCCTATGGACACCGGCACCAGAGGGACACACGGTGCTGCAACAGCTCCTGCTCCTTCCGCCCTACGGGACAGACCTCCTCCCCAGCACGGGAAGGGGCTGGGGGCAGCGGGGGGCTCAGCTCCCCTCCGTCTACATGGCAGAGCACAGCACAGATACTGCAGAAAAGCAGCGCGGCTCAAAGGACAAAAACTCAGCGCTTGAGCATACAGACAGTCCAAAATGGAACCATGAGAAAACAAACCAGAACACTACGCTGCTCTGATTCTGCCCCCGGTCAGAGCCCTGTGATGGTGCTATTTCTTCACCTGAAGGGGCCGTAATCTCTTTTGCCAGCTTGTATAATGCACACGGCAGCACCGGAGCTCCCTGCTCTGTATTTACTGTGCCACGACCCTCTCTGCAGACAGTGAACGGGATGCCTGTGCAGGGCTGCACCCCATTCCTACAGGGCATCTGGGAAGCAAGTAGGTACTGGGTGGGAATAAAAGCTCATTAATAAACCAGCAGATCAGAAAAGACCGGCCTGAATAAAGCCTGCAAGGAAACTCTGATAAAACCTTTTTTTTTTTTTCTTTTTTTTTCCAACCTAAAACAACCTGTATTTTGGTGGGTTCGTTTGTTTGTTAAGTTCTGCACAACGCAGCTCAAATCCAGAACGCCTTCAGAGAAGTTTAGGGGCGGCCCTGAACCACCCTTGGGACAGCTCTGTGCTCAGCAATGTCTCATTTTAGAGTGAAGCCCCGCGGTCCCCGAAGGACACAGCCCACCCTGCAGGGCCGGGCAGTCCCAAGCAGCGCAGCCATCCCCCAGCCCGTGGGGCTGCCAAGCACAGCAGGTGTTGGAAAAACAGCAGAGAAATGGATGGATGTGGAGTAAGAGAAGGAGAGCGTTCCACATTCGGGGTCCTGACACCCCATTAAACACCTCCTGGATGCTCTATTGAACCCAGGTATTTAAAATCCCACGGTAATGCCCTAACCCAGCAATAGGACGGGACTGCTGAGCAACATGACCAAACTCCAGTCTGATTCTTGTAAGGCCTTGTGAGCCCAGAGACAGAAGGGTCACCTGAAAGGAACTGCTACAGCTCGAATGAAAGGACGAAAACTGCAGATAACTTTTTTTTTTTTTACCTTCAACTCCCTGAGAGTTATGAGGCCAAGACTGCTTTGGAAAGAGGTGAAATTAGGGGCCAGCCTGAAAGCGCAGTGTGTGATGACGTGGGAAGGATGCCCAGCTCTTCACACCTTTCTGGTGCTTATAAACCACTTCCCACTTCCAGCAGCTTCCTGTCGCCCTTTACCGGCACGACGTGCAGGTTACTGTTCAGGACCAAAAGCACCATGAATACATATGCTTGATTTCTTGAGCTAAAGCCAAACACTGACTGTGAGAACGGCACAGCCAAAGGACCAAGCGCTTCTTCCACCGCCAGCTCTTGGTGTTTTACTGGGATGCTTTTTTCCTCCTTTCCTGACTCAAGAGGCAACGCTTTGCTCAGCTGAACTGCCCAGCAACTGTTCTCAGAGCAGCTACCAAAGGAGTCGGGATCTTCGTCTCTTCAGACAAACTTCCATAGCACTACTGAAACAACACCCTGAATCCCCTTCTTATTTAGTAAAGAATAGGGAAGAGGGAAGTAAGGAAGCAGCTGGATGACAGCGGTGCCAAAAAGCCTCCAAGAAAAGTTAAAGAGAACGGGGCTGTCGGTGAGCAACCAGTGGTGTGAAGAGCAACATGCCTGCAATGGTTATGGATGCAGAGTCGGATTTGGGAAGTGTGGATCCACCGCAAGATCCAGTGATAAAGCAGCAGCTGCCATTTGGTTACAAAAATCTCACATGAAACAAGGCAAGAGAGAACCAGAGGAAACTGGAAACCACTCCGGGTTCACTCCAGTGGAACAGCAAAGAAGCGAGGCCAAGAGGTGATGGGACCCAGTTAGAAGGCTGCTCTACACTGCGCAGCTGTAACCTGGGAGAAATCCCAACATTGCTTCTAAACCTTTTCTTGTACACCAGAAAAGGTTTTGTTGAAGAGATAAATGGATGATAACCACAGAAACATCTGGAACAGATGCTGGAAGAGAAAGCCAGAAGAGGATGGCAGAGAGCACGCTTGGGTATGGGGACTGCCTCAGCACAGCCACTGTCCTACACGGCACCACTGCACCAAACTGGGCTTCCATACCCCATACTGGAATTCTGCACCCCGTATTGGGCTTCCCAGAAGAGAGCAAGCAGGATGGGCAGGACTGGCGAGGCAGAACACATTAAGGGCACAACACCGCTCAAGTTCACCGTGCACAAAGGCAGTGGGAGGACGCTGGCTGTGCTATCCATGTTCCCAGAGCCGTCAGCAGCAGCAGCAGCAGCTCCCAGGCAGTGCTGAGGGCAAGTACCAGAGCTGGGCAGGGAGCTCAGCCGCTCTCAGGCTGCGGTGAGCGGAGATGAAGGCGCAGGTTTCCTGAGGTGATGGAAGACTGCTAGTCCTGCTGCAAGAAGGAAACTGAGGCTCTCCCGCTGCAAGGCAAGGTCAGCAGGGGATGGGAGCGCCGCAGGCAGCAGGGATCAGCAACGCGGCTTGGGACTGGCAGAGGTTCACACAAAAAGGAGACACTGCAATAGAACTGACCCAGTTTTCCCATTTGCCCTAATTTTTGGCAACTGAACCTACCTGGAGGCTGCACAGAGCACGTCTCTACCACGCACAGCATCCTTACAGGGCCTGTACCCGACAGTCCTTCCCAGGCCTCCTATCAGAGAGCACCGCCGGGTTACATCAGCCCGTGGAACGCAGGCTCTATGTGACAGATGCAGTGCTCTCATTTCACATCCCTTTTTCTTCTACTCATCTGTCAAAGGACGAAATTAAGACTCTTTAAGAGGAACTACGCTCCTTATAAAACACTTTCTCGAAAGCTGAACGTTTTGTGCAATACTTAAGCAAAAAAATAACAGAAAATAAAAAACAAAACAAAATTTGAGCAAAACAAAATCAAATTTAATGTTCTTAAATGCAAAAGTAAAAACAAACAAAAAACACAAAAAAGCAAAAGAAAATTAACAGAAACAGAACAACTCAAAGTTTCAAGGCAGTCTGCAGAAAACTCGGGGGATTAATCTTTAAGTCTACAAATCAAAGGGTTTTCTTGGTTAATATCTAACTTGCAAGTCGTAAGTACTTTTCTGCTGAGTGTTCAATAAGTAAAGCTAGTTGTCAAAACAAAATCCTATTAAAATAGAAAAATCTAGCACTCATTAGAAGGGATGCGAGAAATACAATGCTCAAATGTTTACAAATGGTTTTGTTTTTTTTCTTTACAAAATAGAACTACCAAAGGAATTCAGACTAGAATGATCTTGGAAAACGAGTATCTTGCTGCGTTATAATGTACCAGGAAGTAGTGCACCATGCATTAAATATCCGGACAGAAGAGGTTCGGTCTGATAACGTAGCGACACATATTCACACTTTTGTGGAGTTTCATTTTGACTCTGAAATCTTCCCGGAGTTTCTCTGAAACTCTTTGGTCCATTCCTATTAAAAATGTTGGGCTTTAAAAGGAAATATTGCTAAAACCTTTTCGATTTGACAGCTTGGCCGCTGCTCGGTGTGCAACTTACCTCACCAATGGTGTTAAAAGTTATGCTGGCATGCTACTACTTACAAGACCTCGGCTTTATAAAGCGTAATCCTCAACGACACGTAGCAATGAGTATTAATCGGCAAAACGGATTTACTGCCAACTAAGACATTAGTATTTCTCAGCTTTTCTTCCATAGTAGCGAGTCGGGGGGCAGTCGGGAGAATGGGTGAGGAAAAACAACAACATGAGAAACAAGCAAATCCATTAATTCAGCCTGATAGTTTTTAGAAGAGATTCCAGTTTTTGCAGACAACATTCAATGGAACAAATGTTAGTCTCATAAGTGAAAGCATGCTTCAATTTTACCACCATCCAGAGGGTCTCATTCAATGCAATCTACTTCAGATTTCAGGGGATCGTTGTTATTATTATATTTTTTTTTCCAACATGTTTTTAAATGAAATAACTTAAAGCAACTTAAAATTGGTCTAACATTGTGGGATTTCAAACATTTGAACATGTCAGTTGCATCCCAGAATATAAAACCTTTTCCACTTCTCATTTAGACTAAGACAAACACTTGTGAAAATTGGCGCAAAATGAGTTTTACACTAACAAAAATGTTTCAACTCCTGTCACTCCATTATCTACTCCATACAAAAAGCACGAGCAAGTTATTTGTGGGACTTGTTGGTTTTGAAGGAAACCTGTAAGATTTTGTCCCCCAGGCGGTAGCCATTAAGACTTGCTATGGCCATTGCAGCTTCTTCATAGTTTGTCATGGTCACAAAACCAAAACCTTTGCACTTGTTGGTGTTGAAATCCCGAATAACTTTCACATTGGTAACCGCGCCAAAGGGGCCAAACATCTGCCAGAGGATTCCCTCATCAGCATCTTGACCAAGGTTGTAGATGAAGATACACCAGCCAGAAGATGCGTTTCCTGGAACATTTACACCAGAAAGCCCACTCATGTGATCTACACCCATAGGAGAGAACCTAGCAAATAAAAAGCACAACATTGCATGTAAAAGTTCAATTCAATTCAGCAAATCAACTTGAACGGGAAGCGACTGAGAACGAATATTTTCTACATGGATATCAAAACTGCCAGAAAGAAACATTTACGCATTCAAATTAACAATCAACCAAATTGACAGCTGCCAGGAGAAACAACGTTAAGTATCCCACGTGCTTTACTTATACCTACAGGGAACTCTACTTAGAAATAGGCAGGCCGTGGTACCGTCCCAAGGCAAGCTAACGCCATCGCCTTCACAAGGGACTCACAGCAACCTTTGGAACCCAGTGCAGCACTGCTGGAGTGTGGGGCAACGTGCAGCCCCTCCCCGGAGCCCAGCTTGCCCCCCAGCCACCCTCAGCTCCGGGACGCTGTGCCAATACCCTTTTCTAGGGTGGTGGGTTTGGGTTTTTTTTCTGGCTCTGCAGTAGCACATTGGGAACCCTGTAAGTTCAGAGCAAAAACAGAGCCAAGGAAATGCTGGTGCTCCCCCAGGCCATCCTCAGAGGCTGGGCTGCCCCACACTTCCAGCTCCAGCACTGACATTTTGGTTTATCATTCCTTAACTCCAGGTATGTACATCTCTGAACTGCAGCGGTTTTCAAACATAACATTACTAAACGAGTTTTAAGGACGTGGTTTTCTGTACCAAGCATTTACAGTTCTCTTCTCATCCACTTTACACCAACTCCACACCCTGAGCTCATCTGACTTGACTGAGCTGGGTATCTTACAACCCCCTGCCTGCTCTCCTTAAATCTACCCTCTGGCATCTGAGTAAGAAGAAACAATTATTTTCTGCTATATCTTGCTTTGTATTATTTGCTTTTCCCCCATAACCCACACGTCAGTCCCCTCTAATCTTCTATTTCTGCTCTCCAGCCTGGATATTCAGAGCTTTAGGACATTTTAATGCAATATTACGGTTGCACAGCTGAGCGCTCAAAGGTCAGGAAATGTGAAAGTTAAAGCAGAAAACCTCCATTTGATCCCTTTTGCTTATGTCTTATATAAAAACGTGAGGCCACGTGATTGTAGAAATATAATTATACTATACCAGGGGTTCCCAAACTGTGGTGTACCACTGGTGATATGCAAACCACTTAAATGCGGTACACGTGCTGCTCTCTGCCAAGGACATGGCGGTGGCAGATCCTGATTCTCTGCTGACCTGGAGGAAACAGGGAACGCATGTCTGGGCAGCGAGCACGGCACGCGGCGCCCAACACTTCCCCGCTGACTTTTTCCTCACCCTGTATAAAGACAGGAGCTGCCTTCGCATAGAAGAGAGGGCTCACGGCAGCGTGAACGAGGAGGACAGGGAGCAGAGCCGCACGGCACGCACAGAGGCAGGGCAGCCAGCTCACGCTCAGCGCCGCGTGCAGGTGGGTGCACTCACACTTAGAGAACAGCTCGGTCCCCTCCCGCAGCCCCGGCTCTCCAGGAGAGCTCACCTCCCAGGGCAGCTGAGCTGGGAGACCCTTCTGGCCCAGGGGGAGCCTGCGGGGGCACAGCCCTCCCCTCTCGGCAACGCTGCTGCCTGCAGCCCGGCCTGCTGCTGGCGCGGCCGCCCCTGAGCTCACGCTGCACGTACTCACTGCTGCTGCCACTGCTGGCCAACCCCGACACATCCGAGTTTGGGAATCCTTGCACTACAGTAAAACTGAGAAAGTGGTTAAGAGGAGCAGAACGCGAATGAAACGCGCTAACCCACGTAGTTCTGTGACATCTACTGAGCATTTATTTTGCTTTCATATGAAAACGTTCCTCTGTTGGCATGCTTCATATCCTTGTAGGTTTTTGTGTTTGTTTTTTCCCCCAGCGGATACTTTTCAACTTTGTAACTCTTCCGGGTGAGTAACGATCTCCTTATCTCAATTCCTATCAGGGAAAGGTTCATCTCAACAGATCACCAGTCTTGGGTCGCTGTGTGCAGGAAGTCCCCGAGCTCAGAGCCATGCGGCGTTGGTTCCAGCAGCGCCTGCCTGCTACAAAGCCCCAGGCCAGCAAGACCCCACCACAACACATGCTGCAAAGGAGATGGGGCTCAAAAGCCAGAGGACAACAAATCTAGAACTATTACGTGCAAAACCATGGCAAACAGTAAGCACTGCTGCGCTGCCAGCACAACTGCTTTCAAACAAGTTCTCCTCTTTCAGCTTTTTGACTCACCGAAAAGTTTCAGGTTGATCAAAACCAGCAAAACCCCAACAGCCCCATCACAGCTGACCTGCACTGGCCAGAGGGGTGGCCCACCTGTACTGCTGGGGGCGGCTGCTGCTCAGGGGCAGGCTGGGCCTCAGCCAGCAGGAGGTGAGCAACTGCGTTGTGCCCCACTTGTAAGCAGTCACATATAAGGCAGTAATGGTGATAATACAGGTATTTCTTTTCCTTTCCTGCCTTAGCAAATAGTTTTTATCTCAGCTGTTAAGTGCTGCTGTTTTTCCTCCCTGACTTTCCCCCTGTCAGGGAACCTGCCTGCCAGGTTGAGACACAGCCCCAGTGTAAGCCTACTCTTTATTTGTAAGCTTTTACTTTGCAAGTTTATACAAATACCCCTTTGCTAACTCTTATGTGACTGAATCACAGACCGGCTTGGGTTGGAAGGGACCCTGAGGATCACGAGGTACCAACCCCCCACCACAGGCAGGGCCACCAACCTCTTCAATACACGCCAGGGCTTACTTTAAGCATGCTAGAACACCATCTCCAAAGTTACATCCTTAAGCTCTAACTCTCAACAAGCCTGGAAGTACTTCAGCTTACCTAGCACTATTTTCAAGATTTGGAAGAAATAAAAAAGCCACCGAACCCAAACCAAAAAACATCCCTCTAGTATAAAAATGGCAAACTGTACGGGAGTACACAGGGCAGCTGGGGACTGCGGTCTGAGTTCTCAGCCTTCGGGACTCCTGAAGGGTTCAACACGCAGAGACCCGCTGCCCATGAAGGCCAGCCCCTGATGTGAGCCGTAAGCCACAAACACTGCAGGAACTAGAAAGGATTGGTGCAATGTTCAAGAAAGGATCTGGGCAGTATCTGCAGGAAATTAATAATTACAAATTAGAGATACGAAAGGCTTAATCCCGGATTTACCTCCCATCGTATGATGGAACGAGATGGAGTGCAATCAAAATGCTAGCTGAAGCATTCAGCCTCTGGAGTAGCGGACACGAGCCTCATTTCTACAGGCTGTGAGCTCTCTGGGGGCAGCTTGTCGTCTCATCAGGCTTTGTACGCTCCAGAAAGCAGACAAGGCCCGGCCCAAGCCATGGCCTCTAAGCTTCAACACAGCATCAACTGCTGTAACTGTCAGCATCATAGAACCACAGAACGGCTTGTGTTGGAAGGGACCTCAAGGATCAAGTTCCAACCCCCTGCAGTTAGCCTCCAGGGTGGGAAGAAATAAGGGCTGTGGGATAGAGGATGTGCCGGCCAAACTGCTGAAGAGTCACAGAATCGCAGAATCACCAGGACTGGAAAAGACCTCCACGGCCACGCTCAGCTGCTCCCCATTAGCATTTGTGCTCCAGACCCCTCACAGCTCCACTGCCCCTCTCCGGACACACTCAAGACGTGAAGAGAAATGGACAGCTCTGGAAGTCAACTGGAGAAGCTTCACCTCAGCCCCATTACCTGCCCGGAGCAGCAAGCCCTAACCCAGACCTGCTCCATCACTACCTCAGCCAACACAACGGAACATCCCCTGCTCCTCCTCCTGAAGCAAGCTCACAGCTGGGAGCAGGAGCTGCCCAGGAGAGGGAATGCAATAGAAAGGCTGGAGCTCCAGGAGAGCTCAGAGCTGGGGAGCGCCTGCATGGAACCCCCTCTGCTACAGCAGAAGGGAATCTGATCGCTCGGGGATGGCAGATTTGGAGCATGCATAGCGTCTCCAAGTGTCCAATCACACTGTAAAGGGATTTTTCTCTTGTTTCCTATAAGGTAACAGATGACAGAAGCCCTGCTCCTGCTGGAGACACGCTGTGCCTGGCTCTTAACAGCTCTGCTACGGTCACCACAATGCTGGCACTGCAGCGACTGCCCTGCACTTTGCAGGCCAGGTGTTGCTGAGCTGATCCATAGCTCAGAGGAGGATAAAAACAGATGTCAATTCTCAACAGGGCAAGAATACTTTCAAACTGTCAGCAACACCTCAGAACAAAGCCAGCATCCCATCTGCAGGACAGCAAGCACAGCACGCGTCCCAGAGCACAGCTACCCATCAGCGTCCTTCCCTAAGCAACTAAGGCACCTCAAATCCAAATTCAGTCTGTTCAGATTCAAAGCGGGTACAGCAAATCTCAGAGGCAAAATGCAGAATGGCCTCCACAGCTCAGGAAGCAGAGGAACGTTGCCGTGACCCAACAATCTCCCCGACCTCACGAGGAGGAGACAGAGGTAGAACCCCCAGCCCAACTCTTCATCAGACACACCGTCTTCCTAACTTACTGTGATTTACTCATTTTCCCCCTCTGCTGGAACCAATGGTTCAGAGCTTTAATTAAAGTTGCCAAATCATATCTGCATTCAGATATAGGGACTGCAGAATGGGGATCTGTTGAGACGGGCACCTGCAGCGCGCTGAGCCGCAGCGACACGCAGCTGTCTGTGCCTTCACACCGCTGGCCTTAACACAGCTTTTACAGGTAAGGTTTCACTTTTCGTGGTCTTTTAATTCAGCCATCCGTTTACATCACGCTGCACAGCGCTGCAGCAGGGACACTCGGCACGCAGCTGCAACCAGGATCCCTCCTAACCTACCTGAATCTCTGCGCCTGGTGGTGGACCGGCCCTCCGAACCGCCTGGCTGGCGAATGACACAGCTGCGACAACAGGGCCACGTTTTTGTTCTGGTTGGGATTGGCTGCAAACTTCACCGTGATGGGTTCGGAGGAACCTGGGGGTTTGTGACCATTGAAATTTGTAATTGCCTCTTCTGCTTCTGACCTTTTGTCAAACCGGATAAATGCGACCCCTCTGGATAAACCTTTTAACCAAATCGATAAAGAAAAGAAAATAAACAAACAAACAAACAAAAACAACAAAACAAATAAATGAAATTCAGGATAAACGCAAAATAATCGTGAAAGTAAAAATTAAAAGGTTAAAAATCTCTACAGTCGTAGCTTTCGAGTTGTGTGCGTTCGCTGCTGGTTCATCAGCAGCCACGGGGTCACACAAACCAAGGAACAAAGGCAAACCAAGGCGCTCGATCCAGCGCTACCAAGCAGGGCGATTCACTCCTGCCATGCACTGAAAGCAAAGGAAATCTGACGTGGTGAAACCCCGGGACACGGAGCATCGAATGACATTTCCCATTAACAACAACGGAAGGCGTTAGAAGTTAATCCCCCCCCCCAAAAAAAAGAACCCCACAAAGGGGAGAAAAACAAAGAAACCACGAAGCTCGTTATGGTTTTGATGGCTGCGTCATCAGAAATCGCTTGCAAATACAAAACTGGCACTGATTGTCCAAACGTTTCCAGTTTTCCAGCCCTAAGGCACACTTGCAGACCACAGCAGGAGGTGTATGGGAAGGTGTTTAGCCCTCCACAATACGGATGCACGGCTCCTCCCACGCCAGGTCCCCTGTTTCAGTAACGGGTCACTGCGCTTCTCCCTCGCCTCATCGGCGCCCATCTGAGATGCAGCAGATCTCCCAACACCACCAGCAGGGACAGCACTCCTCCTGGGGAGGCTCACTGACAACATCTGCCACCTCGCACTACAGAGGCATCCGAGTGGGACAGAGCTATACAGGTTCTGCTGGCAGCCAGAGGAGGGCAGCCAGATTGGGACACCTCCAGCAGTAAGCTTTCTGTGCCTTCTTTCTTGCTTCTACCTACAGCTGTGATCACCAGCTCAGACCCTACAGACATCACTTACAGAAAACAAATCCTTCTCTCCCTGGGACAGGAAGGGCGGGATTCTCTTGCTCAGCTTGGAATCGCCTGCAGATGGATGTCCAGATCTCACCTGCATTCACGTTTACAGTGCCATCCACCTGATCAAACCAGAGCACTCAGCAGCAGTTCCCCACACAGGGAAACAGCTCTGAGGGACGCACAAGGGCTGCTCTGAAGTAATGCCTCCTATCTCACGATGCTGGTCCACAACCTCAGAGGCAGATTTTGGTGGGATGGCAGTAGGGGATGAACCTTCCCACCAATATCCCATTACATTTTGTTGCCATGCATGTCCCATGGACATTCATTGATGCTTACTGTGTGTTTACTGGAGACCAAACAGCAGATGGGAACGCAGTGAGGGGTGGATGGTGCATTCCAGCAGTGGGGCAGTGATGTGAAAGAGAAGCCACATTGTAGATGGCACACAGCTGTTATACCATGAAATGAAGAGCATCCCGATCAGCTCATCTGCACAAACTGGGAACTACAGATGGAACTGAACATTGACTTCAATGTGCTGGAAGCAATGGTGGCAGAGCTGGGATATCACAAAGGCTGAGCCAGGTGGGTCCCACAGCTGCACACACAGGAACAGAAAGAATACCGTGTGCCAGTTTGCCAGGACCTGCTGAACCAACACGAGGCTGAAGGTGATGGTTTCCTGGACTGCATCGCTACTGCTGACAAGAGGTGGTGTCACCTCTACCAGGCAGTCAAAGCAGCAGCCCATGGAGGGCGGCACAAGGTTTCCCCTATAGAAGAAAAAGTTCAAGATGCAGCCTGCAACAGGGAAGGTGATGTGCACACACCGCATAGCCCAGATGTGGGGCTTCTCAGCTCTATCTGTTTTAGCCGATGAAAGGTGGAGCCTGTCGGCAACATCTTCCTAGTAAAGATGCCATCATGGCAGCTGTGAAACAGTGCATCACCTCTGCTGCTGCAGATGGGTAGGAGCACAGCATGCAGCTCTTGTTCATGCTGGGGAAAACGCACAGCTCATGGTGGTGATCACAGTGAAAAATAGCATTTTGTGGCTGAGAGTGCGATCCATCAGATGGCATTACGACGCTCTTTGTGTCAGCTGTAGTTTCCATGGAGATAAATAGGAGGCATTACTTTCGGAGCAACCTATGTACATGGTGAGACTTTCACACTCAGTCAGGTGAATCGCACCAGGAGCTGCTGACTGCCCACTCTAAATCGCAGCCCATTCCTCACAGGGATCAAAGCTGCTCCTGCACTAACGTGTAGAAACAAGCACGGTACCACGTACCAGCCCACCTAATTACAGCAATTCCACATTTATCTGCTGTTCTAACGCAGCGCACGCGTTGTTAACGACAGAGTGTATTTGCAGAGGTACTTCCCAAATTCCTAAGTGACAGAAGGGCTGCTGGAAAAACCACAGAGCGCTCAGGTGGCAGGATAAGCCAAACTATTCGGTCATACAGTTGGAAATCATGAGGTAAGAAATCACAACTGAAAACACATCCGTAACACCAAGTCAGCTTTGGTCCCTCCTGAGCTCAGCAATTAACAAAGGCATTTCTTTGTCCTTCGGGGCGTTCTGGTGGTGGTTGTTTTGGTTTTGTTTTTAAGCCATAATATGCAGAAAATTCCAGGGCAGTCATTCACGTTTGAGGCTCATTCTTCTGGTCTGCAGTAACCGCAGAGGATCGTTCAACACCTCAGGTGGTTTTTAAGTATCAGGAAATTGTGTGAGTGAACTCCAGGTTGGCATAAAGGAGGAAACACGTTGGTGCTTCTACCTGGGGCTTGGCATTCACCCGTGAATAGCAGTTGTGTTTGTAAGAATTAAGTGCTGGCCAGCAGCTTGGCAGGAGCACACTGTGCTGAATGGCAGAGCAGGAGAGACGTGGCAAAGCAGCAGCTCAGCCTGCTACAACTGGTGGTGAGAACAGTAAGTGAGGAGCTCGGGCTGCAGCCCAGCACGGCGCTTAGCAGCCTAAGTCACTCCTTATGCTTAAAACAAACAGAAACCAAAACCAAGACCACATCAGAAAAGGACAGCGCGTCCACCTGCGTCAGTGGCTGATCCCAGGTGCCAGTTTGCCATAAATGAACCAAACCGTCTTAAATAAGCCCAGGAACCACCAGACTCTGAGGAGGGACAGCAGGTGCCGTGCATCACAGCCCCACCCGGCCGAGGCAGTCGGACCCACCTGTGGTTTGATCCACGAGCACACGGGAATTGATGATGCGCCCAAAACGTGAGAACATATCTTCTACATCCTTCTGTGTCATCGACCTCGGGAGCCCACTGATGTACAGGTTAGCATCCTTGATAACTTCAGAACTGGGACGAGCATAGGAAACCTTGAAACAAATCAATGATTGAAATTAAATACAAAAGAAGGTCTACTGAAATGGAGAGAGCAGCTTGTTGTCAGCAGTCGTTGCGTTTGGACCCCGCTGAACACCACAAGCTTTTGTTTAATCTCCCGGAGTTCAGGAAAGGCGGATGGGCAAAAGAAAATGGCCAGGGCAGAAGAGCGCCCACACCAGAGCCCACCACCAGAAGCAAGCACCATTCTGATGACAAGCTTATTACAACGCTGTTGTCATAGACTCATCTGTACGTCCTACCTTGATAGTTTTTGATTGCAGTCTGAGGCCGTTCAGTGTGTTTATTGCTCTTTCTGCATCTTTTGCAGTAACGTAGTTCACAAACCCATAGCCTAAGCTGTGTCCTGCAGGGAAGAACAAATTGCTTTAAATCAGGCCTTGCCAAAGAGAGTGATTGCTACCAAAACTAAATGAAATGCAAAGGAGGAAAATGAACTCCAACATAATCCATCACGCAAATATTTAAATACACCAAAGAACTTCCCCAGGGCTGGCATGCATTGTACGAAAGAACTCCAAGCTCTTATTTGCTGCTCCAGACACCTCGGAGAAAGTTCATCTCAGACAACGACCCATCAGCTGTAAACTGAGGGCTGAGCACTGAGCGGTGCTGCAAACCTCATGGGGTGTAACAAGGGCACGGACTGACAGAGCGCACAAGGACACACAGCTGCAGTTAGAGCAGAAAGGGAAAGGTGTCAGCACGTGAACCCCTGGGTAAGCAGCCGCCAAGCAACACGTTTGTGTGCTCTGGTTCAACCTTTGCTCCTGGAGATGAGAGAGAAAAGAAGTCTCATTCTTTAATATGTCCATAGAGCAAATGAGCAGCCAGGGCCCCAAAGCAGGGCAGAGCTGCAGTGTGACAGCAAAAGCAGCCTTGTAGATAACGCTTAACTCTTACAAAATGAATCCGAGTCACAACGCAAAACTCTTTGGAACATTTCAGGCAAAGGACATTTCATTGGGAATTCAGCTGCTCTGTGTGCTGCAGCAGCGCCAGGCTGCAGGCTGCCCAGTGAGGGGCTGCCTGGTCTGTCAGCCCCTCCTGACGACCCCGCTTGGCTCTGCAGCAGACTCTGCTGGCAAGGGAGATCTGCCTGGCACATTTCTGCCTTCGCCTGCTTTGTTGTGAGATGCGATACATCACCAGCTCATCTAAACCCAATTAACGTCACGTTGCCCATTTCATTGTATAAACAGCCCCCGTTAATTCCCACGCTTGCTCTTGAAAGATGCCAGATCCACTCCAGGTCGGCCCCTCGTGCAGGAGCAGCACCCTGCCCTCCACCAGGCATTAAAACACCTCCACCAGCACAGAGCATGTGCTGACACCCACTCACTCTGATATTTAACTCTGCCACAGAAACAAACAACAGAAGATCTCAGATGCTGTCCTCGGTGCCTTTCTCTTTTGAAGATCTACAGATAACTTCAGCAAATGGAACAGAAAAAGAACCCTGCCATGAGGCGCAGCCCCGCAATCCCAGTCACAGAAGGTCAGCCCACAACTGCCTATCTGAGTTTTTCCTCCCGATTAAGAAAACGCATTATTTATCAATTAGAAACACATTTATCACCTTAAGCCAAGCATGGTAACCTAAGAAAACAAAGATGAGCCCGACAGGGATCACATGCCATGCACAGATAGGCAGGGATCGCTCGCACAGGCAGGGCACCGCAGCCCCGTCTGTCACAAAAGCCACCTCAGCAGAACCCCGTCCTGATTGTGGAAACAGCCCCTCAAGATGCAGCACGCAGCCCTGGGTGAGGCGAGCTGCAGCCACAGCGCTGCCTGCCATGCCAGGGCTGAGCAGCCCCTCAGTGCAGCATCGCCCTGCCAAGCTGCCCTCGGTGTTCCGGGCCTCGCTGCGGAGCAGGTGAACATCATTCCTCGCTTTCATGCATTCAGTCCCCAGAACGCGGGAGGAATTTGCTGCTCCTTGGCCAGCAGCTGCCCTGCAGAGCCTTGGATGGTTTAAGTGCCGATGCGCCGCCTGAGATCAGTGACAAGGAAGGCTAAGCTACTTACTCTTGCTTTTATCCCATGTACACATAACCGTGCTCATGGGTACACGGGACCAAAACACCACCCAGGCCAAGCCCCAGCAGTTACACTGTATGTGCTGCCCCCCCAGAGAAGGAACTTCACAGGGAAAGCCGCTGCATTTTCAGCCCAGCGCCTCCAACCTGAGAGCAGATCCTAGAAATCTCCCTCCGAAGCTCCCCCTTCTGAAAGCGGCTCCGAGTTTATCCTTTTTTACTTCACACCCACTTGTCCTTGTGGGGATGCTGTCCTCCAGCCTACACACGCTCCCCCCTCCTACCGCCTGGCCCCCAGTCACACACACAGTGACCACATCCCCCAAGTCTTTTCTTTACCATCCTCACCTGAGCACAACTCCACACCTTCCCCACCTCTCAGTGACAGCCCCTGATCAGAACACCCTGAAAGAAGAGAGGGCAGGGACAGAAACAGGCGTGGATGAAACAGCAGCCCAGATGACAGCACCCAGAAGGGCACTATTAAAGGTTTCCCAACGTGGCTCGTTCTGGCAGGTCGGTGAGGGAAGACGTCTGCTTCGGGAAAGCAGAGCACCTCATACAGCGAGCAGCTCGTCGGCGTGGGCCTTTCTGACTTCACGTGCCTCTGTATGATGAAGAGCAATCAGTGTCTCCAAGCACACGCACACAATGCTAAGATAATCAAAGACTGCCTTAAAAAAGCCCCGGGGTAACGGAGCGTTCCGATGGCAGTGACAAGAACTGCACAACGCTGCGGTTGCTTCCCATGCAGAAGGGAACAATTTCAGGCAAACAGAATACTTGAATGCTTTCCAGGAGACAAGAATATTTAAGAATTCTGTTAGTAGACTGGAAAGGAACAGCAAGTGACAGCAGCATGAGCAGCCATCCCATCACACGAGCTACAGCGACGTGCTGCCTGTCAGCGCCTAACGCCCTCCTTCCTCCTTCCTCCATGTGTTAAGAGGTGTCTGCTTCTGGTTTGGGCTGCACCACTTCTGTCAGGGGGTCTTCCAGAGGAGGTGTACTGAAAAGGAGCGTGCATGCTGGCTCCTGTAATTCCAGCCACCTAGAACTGACCCTGTAAGCAATGGGTTCACACACACACACACACCTGTAAGCAATGGGTTCACACACACGCACAGGTCGGCGGTGCAGCTGAGCTGTGGTCAGTAAGTCACCCCGGAATGCCCACTCTGCTCCGCGCCTCTCCAGAGGGAGAGCTTCATCCTGGAGCTGCTGATCCAGGCGTGCTGCTGTGAGCTCCAATGCTCCAACGTGCAGAACCTGCAAGGAATTCTGCCATCACCTCCAGCCAGGTTTCGGTAGCTGATGGGAACAGGCAGAGACTCCGGTGCGCTCTGATGGGTCACATCCTTTATTCCAAGCGTAGATGCATTATCCTCTCCTCAAGCAGCGTCAGACTCCAGGAATGCAGTGAGGAACGTGACGCCTCCCTCCTGCAGCTGCACCAACGGCCATCAGAGCCCTGCTGGGCAGCAGCACACACTGGGTACTCCCATAGGGGAACAGCACGGATCCCACAGGGAGTTGAGGCTGTGGGAAAAGTTTAACCCAAGTGCTCCAAAGCTCTAGGGCTGATAGGTTTGCAAGTGCCAGCAATCCTGCAAGGGGAGGGAAGATTGAAACAAAACCATACACACGCAGGACGTTCATTTTTAGCTGGATCCAGCGTTTGGTCCAGCTGCAGAATGAGGGGAAACGGCTCAGTGTTCACCTGTAGGGCCTGCAGCACTACAGCCTGGAGACACAGAATCCGGATGTCCCGGCACATCATCCGAGCACCCTTGATGCAGAAGACAGGACAGGATGCATTTCCTCTGTAGAGCCAGCCATGGCAGCAGTAACAGCGCACACATTGCTGGGTGGGGTGGGCACAGAGCGCAGCTTTGGGACCAGCACGTCTGAAGTCAGCCTCAGAAAGTCACAGCCTCAGCAGCACAGAAAGACCAGACAAACCACGGGGCTCGGCGCCGCTCGCAGCCTCACAGAGGGGTCCCAGCTGATCTGGGTCGGTGGCGACTTGCAGGCCTCAGCGATAACTAAAAAAGGCCGGGAGACACAACAGCAAAAAGCAGCGTCTCCGACTTGACACTGTGCCACACTAAATT